>OY728142.1:818347888-819547888 GCA_963277665.1 Viscum album
ATTACTAGAAGTCCTAGTATCATTAGGATCCATTCCCTACTTAGGGTAAATGAATGATATTGTTGGGTGGGTGTACTTCCCCCAATATTTCCTCAAATGATATTTTTGGTTGGTCGCACTCCCCTCATGCTTTCCACGTATAATATTATCAGGTGGGTGCACTTCCTCCAAGATTTCCATAGATGACTCTTCTGGATGGGATCACTTCCCCTGATCTTTTAAATGACATTATCAGGTGGACGCACTTCTCCCAATATTTTCATAGGATTGATGATGATCTCCTCAATGATGCGTAGGTTAATCATCAAGATCATGTGGATGCACCTTATTTAATTTCCCAAAGCTACCTAGATATGTGATTTTGAGCTAGTTATTGAGGGATGCTGAGTTTTTACCTTGGATCTAAGAGAAAATTCCTTGCAGACTAACTATGGGTCATCCACCCTAGGAATCATTTATGTATCAATATTATGATTTCCTGTGGACTGATACTTAGGACCCATACATCAGAATGGATTTACACATGTCTTGAGTGTTTTAACATCTATATTTATACCTTTTTCATAGGATGTCCAGTTTATACCTAGAATCCTTCCTTATATTTAATGGAGGTGAGTATGGGTAATCCCAGGGCAAGTACATGTATCCTTCTATGGTGATTTAGCTTTCTTAGAGACATTTTGGCATTGGATGAAGTATGTATCATCATTAGGGATCACAAACCCAAGGATCGATTGTGTATTACATTGGTTGATAATGAACTTGTGCTAGAAGTCTATGATTTTCCCAATGGTTTTCTTAAACTATTGGGATAGAGAGTTTTTTCCAATGGTTTTTGAAAACTGTTGGAATATATTGATTTAGTGTAGTCCTTACCAATGGTTTGTGAAAACCATTGGGTTATAAGGATTTTTACCAACGGTTTATCTAAAACGTTGGGATATATTGGGGTATATTGATGTTTCCCAATGTTTTTTTAAAATTTTTGGTATATGTTGATGTTTCCCAATGGTTTATTAAAATCACTGGGAAATTTTTTTCCCAAATAACCTCATCCCCCACTTCCCTTTACAGATTCGATCGACTGATTTTTTCACTACCAGAGTGGTGATCTATTCCCTGCGGGTGACCCCTCCTCTTCTAAAGATACATCCTAGTAGTTTCCACTCCAAATTGGTGAGTTGGAGTTACATATTATTCCTACATTTATTTTGTATTTTTATAAACCAGGTTTAGTTTATTTCCTCATTCGATGTAATCTCTCATCATTTTGGGTTTTCGGTTGTTGTTGGATGTGAAATTGGCATGTTCCAAATACTTCATACTACACATAGACAATAAATTTCCCTTATCCAACCACTACTATATCTAATTTATCTAGGAGTGTTACATAATATTAGTGTTTTAGGGGTACTATATTTTATCCCACTGGTGGGGGATGTGCAGGTGAAGGTGAGGTGGGGGGCTGTGCAGGTGGGGGTGGGCTATTCAGGTGGGGGTAGGCTGGTCGAGGGGAGGGGGGTTGTGTAGGGGGAGACTGTTAGGGTGAGGTGGGGGTTGTACAGGTGGGGTGGGGAGGGCTGTGCTAATGGGGGTGGGGGAGGGGGCTGTGCAAGTGGGGGGTGTAGGTGGTGGGGGGTGCAGTGGGTGGGGGTGTGCAAGTGGGGGGGATGTGCAGTGGGTGAAGGGGGATGTGCACTTGGAGTGTGTAGTGGGGGAGTATATTGGGTGTGAGGTGGGGGCTGTGAAAGTGGGTGGGGGAGGGGGCTGTGCAAGTGGGGGGGCTCTGCAAGTGGGGGTGTGAGTGGGGGTGTGAAAGTGGGTTGGGGAGGGGAGGGGAGTGTGCAGGTTGGGGGGTTGGGCTGTGCAGGTGGGGGTGGGGGAGGGGGTTGTGCAAGTGGGGGAGTGTTGTAGGTGGGGGTGCAGTGGGTGGGGGAAGGGGGTGTATAGGTGGGGGTGGATGTGCAGTGGGTGGGGGAGGGGTTGCACAGGTGGGGGTGTGCAATGTGAAAGTTGGGAGGGTGGGTGTGCAGTGGGGGGTGGGTTGTGCAGGTGGGGGTGTGAAGGTTGGGGAGGAGGGGGGCTGTGAAGGGGAGTCTGTTGAGGATGAGGTGGGGGTTGTACAGGTGGGGGGTGGGGGTGGGGGGAGGTGATGGAATCCTTTTAGAATCCTTTAATACAGAGACCAGGGGAGGAAATCCCCATATATATCCACCTAGACCAGGGACCTATTACCATATACACATCCCATATTCATAAGCCAACCTCTCCATGTATTAAATGAATAGTGATTATATCTAGAATTCACCTTCTAGTCACATCCTAAATTTAATTCATGTTATGATGAAAAAAATATTGAGGAATCCATACAACTTAATTTAGAAAAACACCCTTAATCATCATTCCATGATGATGAAAATACTTACAAACTCATTACCATACATCATATCATTACTAATAACTACCTATAGATATTCACTAACCCGTATTACTTCCACCAGAATCCAATTCACCAACATTTTCCCAATTGAAAACTTGATACCATCATGTTATCAAGTCAGCAATCCTACCAAATTGGATTTTCACAAAAAATACTGCTTTAATCCTTAACACCCATCGTTTGTTTTTCATAACATGAATGAAAACCCAATTAAATCTAATAGCTCTCAGTCAAACCCTTGTGGACATCCCTCCAACCCCCTGGACACCCCCACCCATTCCCCCAGACACTCCTACCTTCTTGGAAAGCCTCTCCACCCCCATAGACATCCCCCCAACCCCTAGGACACCCCCCCCCCCCACCCACCCCCCACCCGGGCCCCCCAGACACCCCCTACCCCCTAGACACCCCCGACCCCCTGGACAGCCCCACCACCCCCATGGACAGCCTGTCCACCCCCTGGATAGCCCCTCCCCCCATAGACACCCCCCTACCCCATGGACACCCCCCCCCCCGGACACCCCCTACCCCCTAGACAGCCCTGCCACCCCTATGGATAGCCTGCCCACACCCCAGACATGACCTACCCCCTGGACAGCCCCGCCCACCCCCTAGACACCCTATTCCCCCCTAGACATCCCCCCACCCCCGTGGACAGCCCCCCCCCCCCACCCCCTTATACATCCCCTCCACCCCCATGGACATCCCTCCCACCCCCCGGACACCTTGTACCCCCTGGAAAGCCCCACCCACCCCCCTAGACACCTCGTGCCCCTAGATAGCCCCCCACCACCATGGACACCCCCCACCCCCGTAGACAGCCTGCCCACCCCCTTGGACACCTCGTACCCCCCTGGACATCCCTACCACCCTCGTGCACAACCCACCCACACCCCTGGACACCTTGTACCCCATAGACAACCCCCCCCCAGTGGAAAGCCCACCCACCCCAATGGAAAGACCACCCACCCCCTAGAGAACCCATACCCCCCTCGACAGCCCCACCACCCCCGTGGACAGCCTGCCCACCCCCCCTAGACACCCCCTTCCCCCATGGACACCCCCACCCCCATGGACATCCCCCCCAGACACCCCTACCCCTGTAGACAGCCTACCCACCCACCCCCCCCCCCACCCCCCTCTGGACACCCCCTACCCCCCTGGACAGCCCTGCCACCCTCATGGATAGCCCGCCCACCCCCCTCGACACCTCGTACCCCTTGGACAGACCCACCCACCACCCTGGACACCCCCCACCCCCTGGACAGCCCCCACCCCCACCCCCCACCCCCACCCCCATGGACAGCCCATCCCACCCCCCTGGACACCCCCTACTCCCTGGATAGCCCCGCCACCCCCGTGGACCCCCCCCCCCCCCCGGGACAGCCCCCCACCCACCTGGACAGCTCCCCACCATCGTGGATTATAGGGTTTCTAACAACTCGAAGATCCCATTAATCATAGATACCCACTTGGTTGCCTCTTGGGATCCTTGATCACCAATAAAAAATAGTGGATGGTCTTTTAGAAACTCCCATGCATAATAAATGGTCTGACAAGAACATGGTTATTCCACTTCTACAAGAGTTTGAGTAGAGATCAAGACATAAAAATTACTACCAAAGATATCCCCTTATGGATTTTTTGATTCATTTATAGTGGTGACATTCTAAAAAATTATCAAAAACAAAACCTTTACTAAATAATCTGATGTTCTAAAATAAGGGACACAAAATCACAAATCCCATAAAGATGAATCATAAATAATTCTTCATAAAACCATTTTAAAATCACATTATAGAGACTTCTTTCTATTTTAAACTCCCCAATGGTTTATAAAAATACCTTTTAAGGATCCATTTCAAAAATAATATAGTATTTTTGTCCCACAATAAAAATGTAATCATTTTTCTAATAACCAAATCCCCCTTCCTACCATACACACCAAAAGCATTCATTTTTTCCTAAAGAAACACATACTATTTAAATAAACACTATTCCAAAACCATTTTAAAAATACCAATGATCTTCAAATATATGAAATCCATTCCATTAAAACCATTACATCCCCCCCACCCCTCCTAGACACCACCCCACCACCTAGACACCCCCCACCCCCTAGACACTCCCACCCCCATGAACAGCCACCCCCCACCCCCCTAGACACCACCCTACCCCCCTTGGACAGCTCCCCCCCCCCCCAACACCCTAGACCCCCCCCCCCCACACCCCCCCTTGACACCACCCCACCCCCTAGACACCCCCACGCCCTGGACACCCCCCACCCCCATGGACAGCCCCCCTACCCCCTAGATAGCCCCCCAACCCCCTAGATTCCCCCCACCCCACCTAGACACCACCCCACCACCTGGAAACCCCCCCCCCCCAGACACCCCCACCCCCATGGACAGCCATCCCCCACCCCCTGGACACAACCCCACCCCCCTTGGATAGCCCCCCCAACCCCTTGGACCCCTCACCCCCCTTGTACACCACCCCACCCCCTACACAACCCCCCCCCCCCCCCGAGACATCCCCCCACCCCCCTGGACACCCCCCACCCCCTGGACACCCCCCACCCCCTGGAAAGCACCCCCCCCTGGACACCCCCCCCCCCCCCCCCGGACACCACCCCACCCCCCCTGGACACCACCCCACCCCCCTAGACACCCCCATAGACAGACCCCCACCCCCCTGGACACCCCCCATC
The DNA here is from genome assembly GCA_963277665.1 of Viscum album. NCBI lineage: Eukaryota > Viridiplantae > Streptophyta > Magnoliopsida > Santalales > Viscaceae > Viscum > Viscum album. Next base: position 818,353,039 of record OY728142.1, read on the forward strand.
CCCCGGACACCCCCACCCCCCTGGACACCTCTACCCCCCTTTAACAGCCACCCGAAACCCCTAAACAGCCCCCAACCCCCTGAATTCTGAATTGAATTCTTTATGTATTTAATTAACTTATGAATTATGTGTTAATGGTGTATGGGTATACTTGTTGGATGAGTATACTTGTTGTATGGGTATACTTGTAGTATGGGTATACTTTTTGTATGTGTATACTTATTGTAATTTCCTTATTAATTATGTGTTAATTCTGTTAATGGTGTATGTAACTCTGACTATCATGGGTTATCTAAAATGTGAGTGTCCTATCACCATTATGCGATGTCTGCACCAAAGAAATTGAAATGGGTTAGTTGGAAGAGTGGTTGTCATGTGAAGATTGAAATGGGGAAAACTATGTTGTGGTACATGTCATGGTTGGAAGAGTCTATTGTTTTTTTGTGATATTTTAGGTGTTTTTTTGTTCTATTTTAAGTGTTGTTTGTAGGTGTGTTTGCAGGTGTATGCAATGGAGGGGATGGGTGGTCGTTGTGCTGGTTGTTGTGCTATTTTCTGGAAATACACTATACCAACAGTTTTAAATCGTTGGTAAAGTGTATTTTGAGAATAGTTTTACCAATGGTTTGAATAAACCATTGGTAATACACTATACCAACGGTTCAAAACTATTAGTAAAGTGTATTTCTAGAATATTTTTACCAACGGTTTTAAAGAACCGTTTCTAATACTATATACCAACAGTTTCTAAACCATTGGTAAACTACATGTAAACTATATATCCCAATGGTTTATCAACTATTGGTATAAATAGGGGTTTGTCTTAGTGGTAAGCACCCCATAATTCTACATGAAAAATGGGGGTTCAAAACCCATGGGGGCGCAGGTACTGTAGAAGCATTGTAGCGCTACTGTAGTAGCCGAGATACTGTTGCAATGGCGGCACTGTAGCGGTGGCAGGGGACTATAGCAGCGGCAGGGGAACTGTAGCGGCGGCAGGGGAACTATAGTAGCGGCGGGTACTGTGCGGTACTATAGCAGCGCGGTACTGTAGCAGTACTATTCACAGAATGGGTATTGGGCCTAAAATTTGGTCCTATGGGCTATTTTATGGGCTAAATGCCCACTGGGCCTACGGGCTATGTAATGGGTCTCCCTCTACCCAGTTAAAGAGGTCTTCACTTTGCTTTAATAATAAAAATGAGGCTTTCTCCCCAACCTTTTAAAAAATATATATATACCAACGGTTTCTAAAAATCATTGGCATACTAAAGGTTACACTGCCATATACCAACGGTCAGAGAAAAACCATTGGTATAGGCCTTTTGAGATGGCTTACTAACTAATGGTTTGAAAAACTGTTGGTATATAGTATACCAACGGTTTTGATGCCTATACCAATGATTTTAAATAGTTGAAATATATTATATTTCCAGTAGTGATATCTCCCTCTTTTTTTGTTTCTTGACTTAAGAATGTTCTCAATATATCATGAATTCAAACATAAAATTTTCTTCTAATCAATACCATATATATATTTATCTTGAATGATCTTACCATGTGAACATGAGTTATCAATTCTCACTACTTTTTCTCTGATACCAGCAGTATATTTATATTCACAGAATCGTCATGAATATCATTCTCAAAAATATCACAATCAGTATTTACATATTCAAATTATGGAAACCCCAAGATCTTTGGTAGCAGTATTTTCTCATTCAAATTGGTCAATATATTCCCAATTAATTTATAATTTAAGATCTTTTTAATTCCCATTCAAGTCTTTATTTAAATATTTTAAAGACTCAAGATTCATTCTTCCACACTATATTTAAATATCGTGATCTCAGAAATTTTTGAAATATTATTGTATTTAAATACCTAAAGGACTTGAGTATTCTCTCCTACTGTGATATTCAAATATCACATTCACATCATCCATAAGATCTGAATTTCAATTCAATTTGATAAAGCTTATTTGAAATTCCCATGTGCACTGAATCGTGCATTTTTTCCATATGGACATCCTACTTGTGGCATGGATCTTTCTTCAACTATCAGAAACTACTCTCAACTAGTCTTTTTTTATTATTATTGTATATCATTATCATATGATTGATCATATTTTTTCCATAAATATCATACTATTAGCATATTCAAATTTAATTTTATTCTCAGAATATTTTAATTCTAGAAACCTATAGAATTTAAGTTCATATGTAGCCAAAAAATTTATACATGGATGTTTGGTGGAAAATGGATATGTGAAAAAAATACATGATATAGAATCCCATAGATAGATTGAAATTTCCTACATAGTTCACTTTGGATACATCACAACATTCAGATACGTCATTCATTTAAATACGGGATTTATTTAGATACCTGAAACATTCGGATACATGAAACATTTGGATATGTGAAAGCCTGAATTTTCCTACATAGCAAAAATAAGCTACATGAATCATTTGGCTATGTAATTTAGAATACTTCACTAGAATATTGGATATCTTGTAGTTAATCTAAATTCCTACGTAACAGAAAATGGATGCATTCTATAATTGGATACATTGATCTGTAGAACTCCATACTTCACCTAAATAAACTCAACTTCACTTCATCCAACCCCCAGGCCTTCTTAAACACCTCAACACTTCTCAAAGATGTTGTAAATAGTGCTCCGTCATCCACCAACACGTGTATTTGATTCCTTTAAAAATCATATTATTAATCATCACACGTAAAACATGATTAAATGGATTATATAATTCTAAGATTCATAAAATATGTCAAATATTGGTCTTCAAGTTGTGGCCTCAATTTTTTCAATCATCTTATAGACTTACAAGGATTCTTTATCAATCATGACATCAAATTCCTTCTCAAAATCACCTTCATTATGTCTTCCTCTAACTAAATTATTGATTTATATATACACTCTAACAAACATGACATCTAATTCCATCTCATGAATCCATAATAATCCTTGAAGCATCATAATCAACTCCACTAAACATTTATTGAAACACTAACAAAAAATGAAATACACACTTTGGAACAACATGATAAAAAATAAAATAAAAATCTAGAAAACAAAGAAACTGAATAATTACTAAAACTATCTAAATCATGGTAGATAAAAATGATAGTGTCAGATTTGTGGCACTGTTTTAAGTGCATGTGATGCCAATTATTTTATTTCAACATCAAAATAGTTATTTATATAATAATTATTGATTACCAATTTAATTAAAATATCATCAAATATCATTCTTCAATATTAGATAGTATTCTAATTTTTTACTAAAATTATCCAACATATCATTCTCTAATATGATGAATAATTCATGCAACATTTTGGAATTGAATCAATTGGTAAAATATCAAAACATGTTTCTCACAAATTCAAGATATCTATCTATTTTAGGATCCATCACATAGGATTACTTATTTAGTATCACCTATTAAATTGTGCATAAAACTAATGAAAAATAATAATTTTCCATTAATATATTTATTTATTATGAATTTTTACATGTGTTCCTCATAATTCTCTCACACACATGATTGAATTTTGAATAAATAAATTTTATGATGTCATCCCACCTGTGATTACTTATTAGGTATCACAAGAATGGGAACCAAATCATATGAATAGATACCATATTAATTAAAGTAAGAACATATATAATTTAATGAATTAAAAACCAATTGAAAATAATACGATGGGAAATAAAATATGGTTTCAAATTAATGGCATATAAGCACTATGTCAAAACACTAATACGATGATATTAGATAGTCATATCAAAAATACAAGACAAAAAAATAATGAATATAAATCATTGTTTTCATTTCAACACAAAGATCATCATATATCATTATTGGAAATCACTTAATTAGAACCATCACTTCACTGGTCACCAAAATTCCAATGTGAATCACTGCCTACATTTTCGATGAGCACAATCCACCATGAAACAAAAACATGACTTAGACTATCACCAAAACACAATCAAAACATGTCACATGAACAAAATACCTATGAATTTAGTTTTTTGCATGATTCATTATTATTTTTTTCAATCAAATTGATATGTTCATCATATTTATATTGGTTTGGTTTTCAATCCTATTATTACTGATTTATATGGTTTTTATGGTTACATGCTCCCATTTATATATCCTTTTATTTATCCCTAAAATTTATGTGTAATCTTAGAATTTTATTCTTTATTTTAACAGGTTGATATGGAATCTTCGATCAGCTTTGATCCGACCCCCCTTGTGTATACCTATTGTTTTTATTTGATGCATTTGTTTATCTCAAAGATTCCACAATCCATGTATTTTCTATTTGGCCTATCTCATACCATCATGTTCCACTATGAACTCTCCCAAAGTTATTGTGTGAATGAATATATTGATCATGATTGTTCAAATTTCGCTCATCCCACACTTCCCTCTTTTATTTTTCCCATTACCTAATCTATGTTCATGATTTCTCTGAATCTTCATTTTCTACATTCAAAAAAGGGACCTCATTTGGTCTTATTTTTCTTGGTAAGAGATAAAAGGAAACTTCTATGTTTTCTGTGATATCTCAAGAGGAATAGGAGGAACTAGGTATTTTTTTCCAACATCTTTCTCTACGATGGTTTTCATTCCTTTCTCCTACAATGGGTTCTCTATTATGATGGAGATTCATTAGAGATAATGAATTATTGGGAGTTGGATGATGATACCATTATCTTCAAGGTTTCATACTCTGCACCTTCCATCATAAAAATATTTCATAATGGAAATTCAGATCTGTAATCAATTTCATTTCTATTATTGATGTATTTGGTTTTATCCTTTTTCGTACGTATGTGTGAGAGAGAGATTCCATATAGGATTGGATGGTGTTGACTACTCATGGAGTATTTGACCACCTCCACCAGGTTTAGAAAGAACTTCCTCCTCAAATAGTTTCTCTGGTAGTTTTTATATTTGAGTCTGTATTTCTTGCTTTCATTTATTTAATAATAAAATATATCTAAGGGTGGTGTTATTTCCATGCATATAAGATCAACATGAACTAAATCATGTTATATCTTGGTATTATTTACTACATTCTTTTTCTATTTCTAGTAGATCACATATCTATTTTGATTCATGTCACTGATTCATTTTTCAAAATTAAAAAAATAATCTAATTTTATAAACACTTTATGAGACATCAAAACACATCAATGGATCTTAGCTGGTTCTTGAGGATAGCGACATCAATTCTACCCCCCATAATTGGTATCAAGTCCTACTAATTTGTTAAAGTTAGGATCTATGAATTTTTAGATATATAATTTTAATGGATAAAATTATTTCAATTTATGGTGAATTAAGATTAAGGATCTATTGGATCATAATGAATTCCTTGATTCTCTAAGTGGTCCTAAAAAGAATGTTACCAACCTATCCACTGATGTACAGTCTAGTGTCACATATAATGATGTTCTAAGGAAGGCTTGTGGCCTTATTTTGTTTCCTTTTGTGATAAATTTCTTAAGGAAGTTACTTTTGATCATATTTATGATGATATCTAGTCTAAATTAGAATCCTTATACATGAATAGATCTTTAGTTGAAAGATTATACAAGAAAATGAGACTTTACACTTTCAATATATGTCTTTTAACTATAGTCAAGTCCCATCTTTATGATTTAAATAAAATATTATTAGATCATTCAAACATAGATGTTGAAATAGGTGATGAGGTTTGGACAATAATTATCTTAACATCATTGGATGAGTCTTTAAATTATGTTAAAGACTTGATGTGATAGGGTAGGGATACTTTCACTTTATAAAAGGTTAAATTTTCTTTGTTAGTGAAATAAATTCAATAAAAATACATTATTAAGAGTGAGTCTAAGGGATTAAACATTAGAGGTATGAGTGAGAATAAGAGTAGATGACGAGAGAGGAGATAGTCTATAAAGAATTGATCTAAATCCAAGAATAGGGTGATTGAATGTTTCTAATACAAACATCCTGATCATATTAAAAGGAACTATCCTAACATAAAGAATGGATATAAATATAATAACTATGATCATTCATTGTTAGTTGAATATGATTTCAACACTGTCGATGTGTTGAATGTTTGAGATCATGCCATCTTTTAGGGGTGGATCCTTGACTTGGGATGTTCCATTCATATGTTTCCTAAAAGAGAGTACTTCACTAAATTATGATAGTTAATCAAGTGATTCCCACTTAGGGAATAATAAAGGTTATAGTATCATGGGTATAGGTTCTATTTTTATACACCTTCATGATGGGATAGTTAAGACTCTATAAGAGGTTAGATGGGTACCTAAACTTTAAATAAACCTCATTTACTTAATAATTCTAAATCAGAAGGGTTATACCTGTAATACCCTCAATTTTCAATGATAATAAAAAACCTCTTTGTTAATAATTTATGATTATTTTTATGTGAAAATGTAATTTTTCAATAAAATCACTTAATAAATTATTTAAAGTCTTTACATAAGGGAAAAATCCCCATTAACACTTTTTAATATTCTATGAAATATTTTTGAAGCTAGGTACTGAGTTAATGCAGGATTCTGAGTCCCATAGAGCCTAGGTATTGATATAATAAAAATATTAACAGTATTAAATCACACATGCACAGTATTTCTGAAATAATGAAATGTGTCTCAAATGGTGTCTCAGATGGGAAATATGAGGCATACATTAAATCCAGAATGCAGATTTTACCATAGGCACGATATAACCTTTGTTCACATCTGGTGTTTGGTTAGATCACATGTAAAGGTAATAATAATTAGTATTTGAATATTAGTTGGGTAGTTAAAAATAATAATAATAATAATAATAATAATAATCTTCTCACTATTATTATTTGTGTCGAAAAAATGGAAATATACATGTGTAATTAAATATTTTGAATTCGTTTAATTTATGAGTGACGTTTCTCCATGGGTTAATATTTATTGGAATATTGAGTAATAATGGTGATATTATTACTTGTGATAAATAAATGCTAGTGTGTATGATTATTAAATTATTTTATTAACATTGTTAGAATTTAATGTATATTTAGATTTTGAGGTAGAAATGTTACCTGAGATTTAATAATAAAAATTCTTATTATTAAATTGGGAAAATAATATTTTTGTGAAAAAATTAATATATATGTATATATATTTGTGTTATATATATGTTTATATATGTGAGAGTATATGTATATAATGTGTGGGTTAAATATATATATGTGTATTTGTATGTGTTTGTGTGTGCATGTGGGTTAATGTGTATATATATATATATATATATTTGTGTGTGTGTGTGTGTCGGTGTAGATATGTATATATGGGTGTGTGTGTGTGTGTGTGTGTGTGTGTGTGTCTGTCTAATGTGTGTATATATGGGTTAAATGTGTGTGTGTGTGTAAATTATTCTTAATAAATATTTAATGAATAGTGCATGGATTAAAGAGGAGGAAATAATTAGATAAATATTTAAAGTAATGGGGTGCCATGGGGGCGTTGTACAGTAGAGAATAAGTTTTTTTCCCATGCATAACGCATGTAATAGAAAATTCAACAATATGACTTAATAATTATTAATGATTGAAATTGAAAAAAATATAAAAATGGTGGATTGGAGAAGTTTTCACCATACGTTAGGAATTGATCCTCTCCCTCACGTGGATCCCTCTTTCTCTCCTCCCTCTCTCTATTATATATATATATATATATTTCTTTATTTAAAGCATCTATCTTTGATATTTCATGTGATATTGATCTAATTGATGCATTATCGGTGTTGTTGGGTTCATGTCGATGAGAAAAAAATTAATCCTAATTTTGTTCCCAAAGGCAGTGAGGATTCGGTGGTGCAATTAAACTCAGACATCAACTCTTATCATTAATCATCATTTCAAATAAAGGTAGAAATTTCTTGAATTTAGAGCATGTTTTATAAAGGTTATTGTCATGATGTTTTTGTCTGTATGTATCTCATGAGACCTATGTTTTATGTTTGACCACATGAGATGCGTGTGTGTAGCATTTGAATTTTGCTTGTATTACTTGCATATGGATTGTGATGACAATGATTATGATACTTTCTTATTGATTTGATTTTGACATATCATTTGCATTATGTATCATATATGTTGTATTCCTATATATTGTAGTTGAGCTTGTAGGTTTGGTCTATCTGGTCAGTATGTGAGATGTGAAACATTTTTTGGGTGACATTGGATGACATGTGAGATGTGACACATATTGGATGATATGTGAGATTTGATGCATACTTGAGACTATACTCTCAGAGGAAAATGCTAGGCTTGAGTCAACATGTAATTAGACTATTCTAATCGGCAGGATGTGTCGCATGATTGAGCTATCCATACAGGAGGGATGTGAAAGGATTTGGTCGACATGGGTGATTTGATACATGTTTGGGTTATCCACTAGAGAGGGATGTTCAAGACCTTGGGATTGGAATGCACTTGGACTATCCCTATCGGTAGAATGTGTCACATGTTTGGTGTTATCCACTCATAGAGGATGTATCAAGCTGTTACTGATGTTCTACTAGCATGGTGTCGAAGAAGGTGTGTTACTCCTAGTGTAACATACCAAGAATTTAAAAATAGATTTAATATAGAATGCATGAAATACTGAGTCTCTAAAAAACACCACTTTTTTATAACCTAGCCAAGTAAATGTAATTTTTTCACCTCTATGATTTGAATTTCAAAAAAACCGACATACACGGTTGCGTTCAGTAAGATATTTAGAGTATTATAAGAAAAACTTAATTTTTTGTGAATAGTAATATACCCTTATGAATAGTGATGAATAGTATTGAATAGTAAATTATCCAAGAAAATAGAAACTTCATCCATGAATTTATAAATAAAATTTAGACATCTCAAAAGTGAAAAAAATGATCATAGTATAAGAATTCGTATTTTTGTATGTCATAAATATTTTAATTAAAAATTTTTGTTTAATTTAATAATTTAAAATGGAAGTGTATTTTCATAAAATTTAATCATAAATATTTACTTTATTGTCTTATGGTTATAAGATAATTGTATGGGACCCTTGTTAATTTCACAAGGTGTTATAAAACGAGTTATAGTTTTAATGTTGTTTTTTCGAAAAATTATGATTTTATTTAAAAATTAAATTAAAAATACTGAGAAAATTATTTTCAAAAAATAGAGTTAATTTTTGAATTCTACACATTTGATCATTCTTAGGGTGAATTTTTGGGTATTTTTCTAAAAAAACTTGATTTTTTTATGAATAGTGAAATACGGTAAAATACCATATATACAAATTATCAGTTAAATGTACTATTTATGACATCATGAGTGATGTAAGGCCACTTGGTTCAAACTCACATGCACTTATTACTATTAGGGGTCACCTGAAACAAAACTATTGTTTTTCTTGAGAGAATTAATAAAATAATGAATAAAATATTCAGAATTCACTCCTCTCCTCCTCTATAAAAACCCCCTCACTCCCTCTTATCCTCACTCCTCTAAGTCTTGAAGCTCCCCAAATTTCTGCCCAAATACCCTTACCTAGTCACTCCCCACATCCAAGAAGCTCTTGGTCTTTCCAAAATACCAAATCCCCTTCCCTTTAAGAGATTCTCAAGGAGGTGGATTCAAGAGGTAAATTCAGATTTTATTTCTTTCACTTTCATTTCAAGTTCCTTTCTATTGTTATCTTCTCCTAACCTCTTCTATGAAAATGACCATGATAACTTCAGTATCATATATATACTGGAATTGTATCATGTTAATGGAATAACCATCATTAATATTCTTACTCTCTCTCTCTTTTATTTTATAAATGAAATTATGGACCGTGAGGTTCCAATTTACAACCTTCGTGACTGACTGAAAACTAATGTTTTTATTAAGATAAGATAAGATAACCCCCCTTTTAAGGGGAAAGGGAGAAACCATCATGAAATCAAAGACATAAACAAGACAAAAAGACCCAATGGTCCAAAATTCCAAGACCAAGCAACCCACACTGCATGAGGAAAGCCCCTCCCAGCATCAAAAACCATGAAATCCAGCTTCCACCTTCCACCGCTAATCGGCTAGTTGTCCCGTGAAAAAAAACACAGTCCTGGTACTGATGTCCATATCCATACCCTCTAAAACATCCAATTACAAAAATTATAGGTACAGTGGAAACTCCTTTCCCTAAACATCATCTGAAGCAGCCTCATATAGACGATTTGATTATAGAATCCATTGAACCGCAGACCACCAAGGCCAAACCAAAAACAAACCAACCGTAAAATGAGAACCACCACCGATTTACAACATCAAACCTTCATTACCTCCATAATATTCAAACAAATTCAAAATAAAAATGCAACCAAATTCTAGAATTAACTACGAGCAGAAAATCCACCACAAATCTAGATCCAAAAAACAAAGAACACCCAAAGACACATCACAGATAGCATCACATCGATGAACAACAAAATCACATACACCCATTTCCAACACATGAACAGCATAACATCCAAATCCAAAAATAATGGAAAAATCGTGATTCAAGAAACCATCACCAAATGATCATGAGAATGAAAATAAATCTGTGCCATCTTTTCCATGTTACCACTGCAACACTAATAATGCCACCAAACCAAACACGTTGAAGTGGAACAAACTGAAGAGAACCCTGAATCATGAATAGGAATTCATCCAAAACCAAAAATGAATACTTGAAATGAATATCAAAATCACTAGCACATAGGAAGAAATCCCACCACAAACTAGATCTCATCGCTGCCATCCCAGAAACCCACAGAGACCATGAAGAAAACCCTCCGACCATATAAATAGGAACTTGGTTGTTGGACCATCACTGCACTACCATGGAAATCCCTATCCAACTAAGGAAGAATCAGGCGAGAAACAAGCCAGTAGTGATGCACACTGAGACGGTTGAGTCTACGAATCCACGAAGCTACCACGATAGAGAGGCCGCATCCACGATCTCTCCGACCATGAGGAAGGAATAAAATCTGATATGCAACAATGGGTTTTTTGAAATATTACATTTCAAACAACGTTGAGTTATACTAAAAAATAATAATATAATATTATTATTATTTTAAAAGTTAGTTAATGTCTAGCCGTTGTAATGGAGGGAATGAACAAAACTAACAAAAATATAATTATACATGTTTGTTAAATGTTTTTACATTTATTCAATGAAATCTAGAGGTTTAAAATGTGAATTAATCTAATTTTAAGCATAAATACTCTAATATTCTTTAAAAGGTTGATTTACCGCCTTTTGATGGAGAACCGTTTTTAAATATAGTTTTTGTCACTTTTATATGTTATATTTGACAAAATAAAATTCTTCATTAGAATCAGAACAACAAATTTTATTTTGGTAAAATTTTTGGTATTTTTCTAATAAAATTCATTTTTTAATGAATAGTGAAAAATACTGCATTTTAATTCAAAACCACATTTTAATCTAATATATTTATATAGATATATTATCTTTTTAATTGTTTTTAAAGTGTAATTAGATTATATTTTTACCATTTAATCCAATTTTTGTCATTGTAAGTAATTTCACTTTGAAATTGGACATAAACAAGTGTCAATCTTTTGATAGTTATTACTTCTTAAAAACATATTTTTTGTTTTGACAACGGGAATTTATTTTAAATTAATTAATGAAAATTCAATGTTTTTAATTTGGTAAAATAGACATCATTTTTGAATTCAGAATATCAAATATATCTTTGGCTGAATTTTTGGTATTTTTCTGGAAACCTTCAATTTTTTATGAATAGTGAAAACACTAAGTAGTAGTTAAAAAGCCGACTTTTCCATTTAAATGAAATTTTACCACTTCTGTGAATTGATTTTTTAAAATATTACATACATGATTGTTATTAGTAGGTAAAATGTATTTTAATAGGATAAAAATAATTTTTGGTGAATAGTAAATGTTGACTTATTTACCGCGGTTAAAAGTAAATAGGGTAATTCAAGGTAAAAATAATATTATAATAATATTAACTTACCCTAACATGTTTCCTAATCATATTAGTTGATACATTTCAAACCATGGTCATCCTTTGCTCGATTTTAAGACCCCATGGATCCACTTAAGAGTGATAATGACACTTTATATTAATTAATTTAAAGTAATGACAAAAATGACATAAACATGTATCTTTTAGTAAATCAATTCTTACATGAGGTTATATAAGTTATATATTTGACTATAAATATTAATTTAAAATCTTATAATATTTCCTACATCATATTATTTGTTTTATAATTTTTAAACATCAAATAAATAAAATTATTTATGACTCAATAATGATGCAGTGTTTACCTCATTAATGAATGATTTAAATAAATAAGATTATAAAGATTAAAACAATATCCAAAACCTGTCCAATTATTATTGAATGATTTTATTTTGAACAAGATTCATCTTTTATTCGATTTTAATAAGTTTTTGACCTTTATAAACTGAAAATCATTATATAATAAAATAATATTTTCAAACTTTTCTAAAGAGCCCCTCCTCCCCCTTATAAAAATCCCTCACCTCTAACCCATTACTTACACCTCTAAAGCCCCTTGGCTCATACAAAATCTTCACAATTAAGCTCCCTAAATCCATATCTTCCTCCTATAATCCTTCCTTTAGGAAAAAGGCAATTCAAGTAAACCTTTTGGTTCAAACCAAAGGGAGATACCCGATTTAAAGGTAACGTCTTCTCTTAAGTTATTTTTTTTATTTTACTTCTCCAACCCCGTAAACTCTGTTTATTACTTTATTTTATAACAACACCAGTATCCTAAATATTCTAGGTTGTTTTTATGATAATAATTCAAACTAAACTTACACACACCTCCGTCAAATGGGTAAAAAACATATTGTTTCAATGGATGGCGAACTATTGCCTCACGAAATGATGGTTGTTCAATATTCTCATACCACCTCTTATGGTGGCCATTAATATGGAACTATATTTATATGTGATATATATTATATTTATATTTTCTATATTCTTATTTATTTTTCATTTATATCATACCTTTATGGTTTCCATGATCGGTAAACGCGATAATTTCATTTGGGGAAGTCTGGAATACCGCCCCCTCAAAGTGATATGACTCATTCTTGCCATACGTAGAATGTATAAATGATGGAGTTACTGAAATTATATATATGATATTATACTGGAATTATAATTTACCTATGTATCATTAAGTTTTTATTCCATTAAATACCAAATAGAAATGAAAGTAGCGTCCATGCGTACGTATAGCTTACCCTCTCCATGAACAGGGAATTTCATTTCTTATCTCCAAATGTTATGTAATATTATAAATACATATATATAATGGATATATAATATATATATATATGATATCTAAATCATGAATATCATTCTGTATATAATGTACTTTTGACCACATGAACAACTTGTAATTGTAAGAAGTTCATTTTTGACTAAAGTACCAAATATCGACAAAACGACCCTTATTAAGTTAAATGATTACATAATGTTTATAACATGGTAACAAGTTATATAAAAGGAATAATAAACTTTAAAATGTTCTTAATCAAGTATAAATTAACTTTAGTTTATTATTCAAAAGATTAAATAATGAACGGGTCAAGTCAGACACTAGGTAAGGGACTTCGTCTCAATCACCTTTCATTGAGGCATATTTTGATTTCTACACGACTTTATTTTATATGGTTTATAGACCCCTTTGTATTTTCTTTTCTTTAAAAAGGAATCGTTTCTCTATTAATCGTTTTACTAAATGACAAAAATAATCTCTCTTTTTAACGTATGTAGTGACAACGACCTTTCCGCCACTGTGAGTATTATTTGATCTTTAGATTCCTTAACAAGTTGTAATGTTTTTAAAAGGAAAATAAATACCATATACCCTTTTTACGTATTTTGGTATTGAAAATGGTTTTGATAATGGATTGATTTTGTCAATATATTGAAATGTTATATTGTGATTACAATGTGGAAACTTTATCTTTCCTTTACACTTATTTTATGTGTTATGATCTTGTTATGGTTCTTGGGCATTATTTACGTATACGGGTGGTTCCATGATAAAACTAGGGTGGGTGATCCCATGATAGATCTCCAATGCATTGGGTAACATGATGGAGGTAAACGTGAATGTTTATCCTAAGAGATTTAGGGAATATACTGTGATGGGTATTCCAAATGTAACTCCCTACGTAGTTGTGAAAGCTACAACATAAGTTTGTTATGGATGCCACAAGTTACCTTTATGATTTTTGATTACTATGTGTTATTAATAAATCTTATGATTTCATGTGGTATGTTAAAGAGCTTATGTTACGTATGTATTGATGAACTAATGTTTTCTTTCTTTGTTTTATAACCCTTACTGAGATTTTTATGCTCATCCCAAGTTTTGAAATGTTTTTCACAAGACTTAATGATGAATAGAGTTAAGGATGGGATCAATGAAAAGTTGTGCTATCTAAAACATGTAACTAGAAATGGCTCTTTTTTTCAAGAGTTTTTATTTTATGAAAAAAATGGAAACTGAGTAGAAGTGTCTAATTTGTAATTTTTGAGATATAATGTAATAGTTATGGCCTAATTCTCTAAAACTCTAAACCTAAAAATATCCTTAATGTGAATTATTAATTTAATTCAATATTATGTAATATTTTAAGACTGGGTCCTTATAGTGGCTCTGGCACAAATATATCTAGGGGTAAAACCCGAAAACACCGCTTTGAGCTAGACTCGAACGAGAACTGGTGCACAACAATGGGTCTTGCTTCACTCTTGGTTTGACACTCCCGGGGGATATGCTTTGGTAAATTCATAAGATTATTACAAAAAAAATTATGAATGATTTGTGCCCCGAAGTAACCAAAGTATATGGTTATAGGATTTACAATGCATAAATTTATGCAATGTGTTATTCCATGTTTAGATTCATAGAGATTTCATAATGTTATGAGCTAATATATAATATGGAATTGATTAGAAATGGAACCTAGCAGAATGAATTAGAACATCACCAATTCATGTGATACAAATAGTAAGAAGGATCATATCTCTAATGGTCTCAATCCATAATTTCAAAGGAAGATTGTATCCCAAGTATCCTCATCATATGAGGAAATAGTTTAATGTGTTTAAAAGATATGTAAATACTTATCTGAGTCTTACATATTTGAATGGAATAAAAATAATAAGAGGATAGCAGATAAATATGGGGATAATGGGAAGATGGGAAACAAGGGTTTTCCCACATGTGATAATTATGGAAAGAAACACCTTGGTATATTCTTGAGAGGAAAATGATCTTGCTTCAAGTGTGGAGAAAAATGCCATCATGCTTATAATTGCAAGACAATGAAATAATTTTCCTATATTCAATGCTTCAACTGCAGGGATATGGGACATTATGCAAATCAATGTCTAAAGCGTCAAAGGAATATACTCCAAATGATGATTTTGGATAATGATCAAGTTATGATGTTACTGCAAATGAAGTAGAAATATTAATATGCCTAGTCAAGAATCATGTCATTTGAATATTTTGTCAGTAATGTACTGGTTATAAGAATTTTTGAATATATGAGGATTGTATTGCAATACTTTTTCATTATGGATTTAAAACCATAAGTTGAATTTTACTAAGAAAAAATATTCAGTGGAAGTTAAACTTTTTGAAAATTTATTATTGAGGGAAAGACAACCCTTAATATATATTTGATGTTGCGATAATTATGAAGAAATGATTGATTCAGATAATTACTGAGTACCTTAGAAATGATTATTGACTTGTCTAGAAGTGTTCTATGCTATCATCGATGGAGTTTACATAACTTTTGGATTTAAGGAATATATCCAATAACATGTATCTTACTTAAGTAAAATGGAAGAATGTATGTTTCTAATATGGTTTTTACGGTAATTCAAGTTATTACCATATTTCAAGAGGATACATGATGAAGTTGTTCACATGTTTGGAATGTGAATTTAGAGCTCTTTCTTGTTGATTAAGGGTTAGTGATAAGTTTATTAGGGAAATTTAGAGACCTTCATTATAATGTGTTGAATCATTATATTTTGGAATTTTTAACCATTTACGAAATGGTTTATGTTGATCATTGTATGGGGATTTAGATTTTAATGTCACTACATGATGGTTTGATTATTTTTCCATGAACATGTTTTCCAATTCTAATGCATTGTTTTGTAGTAACTGATGCATTTCAATTTCCTCTTATTAATAGAATATTTTAACCATATTCTTGTTGTGGGTTTCCCACAAGGGAATTTTCAAGTATCAACCATTAACTTTCAAATTTCAATTTCAAATTTCGAGGAAGAACGTTTTGTAAGGAGGGGATAATGTAACACCCCAAGAATTTATAAATAGATTTAATATAGAATTCATGAAATAATGAGTCTCTAAAAAACAACACTTTTTTATAACCTAGCCAAGTAAACATAATTTCTTCACCTCTATGATTTGAATTTCGAAAAAAAAACTGACATACACGGTTGCGTTCAGTAAGATATTTAAAGCTTGATAAGCCAAACTTAATTTTTGGTGAATAGTAACATACCTTTATTAATAGTAACATACCCTTATGAATAGTAATTAATAGTAAATCATCCAAGAAAATAGAAACTTTATCCATGAATATATAAATATAATTTATACTTCTTAAAAGTGAAAAAAAAACGATCATAGTATAAGTATTGGTATTTTTGTATGTTATGAATATTTTAATTACAATTTTCTGTTTCATTTAATAATTTAAAGTGTAAATGTATTTTCAAAAAATTTAATCATAAATTGTTACTTTATTTTCTTATGGTTATAAAATAATTTTATGGGACCCTGATTAATTTTACAAGGTGCTATAAAATGAGTTATAGTTTTAATGTTGTTTTTTTTAATAAATTATGATTTTATATAAAAATTAAATTAAAAATATTTAGAAAATTATTTTCAAAAAATGGAGTTCATTTTTTAATTCTACACATCTAATAATGGTTAGGGTTAATTTTTGGGTATTTTTTGAAAAACTTGAATTTTTTATGAATAGTGAAATACGATAAAATACTATTTATAAAAATTATCAGTTAAATGCAATATTTATAACATCATGAGTGATTTAAGGCCACTTAATTTGAACTCACGTGCACTTATTACTATTAGGTGTCACATGAAACAACACTATTGGTTTTCTTTAGAGAATTAATAAAATAATGAATAAAATATTCAAAATTCACTCCTATCCTCCACTATAAAAAACCCCCCTCACTCCCTCTTCTCCTCACTTCTCTAAGCCTTTAATCTCTTCAAATTTCTACCCAAATACCCTTCCCTAGTCACTCTTTAAGTCCAAGAAGTTCTTTGTCTTTACAAAATACCAAAACCCCTTACCTTTAAGAGATTCTCAACGAGGTGGATTCAAGAGGTAAATTCAGATTTTATTTATTTCACTTTCATTTCAAGTTCCTTTGTATTGTTATCTTCTCCTCACTTCCTCTAACTAAATGACCATGATAACTACATTATCAACTATATACTGGAATTTTTTCATGTGAATGGAATAACCATCATCAATATTCTTACTCTCCCTCTTTTGTTTTATAAACAAAATTATCGTCCGTGAGGTTCCAATTTACTACCTTTGTGGACGACGAAGTTTTGTTCTTCAATTTCTCATTCATTACTGGTCATAAAAACATTTTTATGGTTGAAAAATATTATAATATATATATATATTATAAACTATTTAATATTCAGGAACCAATATATGTACATATTGTTAAATCATATGACCAAACTAGTTCCTAATAATCAAAATACTGCTAAAATAATCTAAGTGAATGTCAATAATATTTCACCTAATGATTCATCCTCATTCCATGTAAAAAAATGATATAAATGACCATTAACACTTATGGATGTTAATAAATAATATGTAATTTCAATTCTGGATATTTACATACATTCCACATGAACATCCATACTCTTATACAAATATATCAATCATGAAAACCAAAGAAACGAACACTCCAGAACGACGGAATTCAATCTTATAACTTATCAATAAGTACATATTGAACTTAATAAAATTATTATAAACTAAATAAATTTCTAATAGGTTTTTAATTAATTTATTAATAATTCTATTTTCATATTCCAGGACCATAAGTTAAAGAGCGGAACACATTCAGGCTTTAGGTAAGGGTTTCTTCATCTCACTTCCATTTTTGTGAGATTTTATGTATTCACGAATAATACTTGTGTATGGTGTATGTATACTACCAATTGATGTAACATATAATTAATATATTTATTTTCATTGTATTAAATGTATCATTTGAATATTATTAATTTTTGGGCATATAAATTGATTGATTAGAAAGTGATAAGGGTTTTCCACCCGAACCTCCATTTTCATTCGGGTTGCTTTTATTGTCTAATTACCTCAGTGAAATTCTTATTTATTATTATTTACTGCTCATAAAATTATTTTTAAGTGTTATATATATGTTTACCAACCATAATCCTTCCTTATTTTATGGGTAGTTACACGTTTTAAAAGAAACTTTCAAAAATATTTCTGAAATACAAACCTGATTCAAGGGATCTTTTCGAATTCTTACCTATTTTCAAGTGTACACCAGAATATGTTTTAATCCACTATTATTTTTATAAAAACACTCATTTTATCATGAAATATTATCTTGTATCATTTTTGGATTTAATAGAACAAACATTCCTTTCCACTTTAAAATTCTCTTTAATACTTTCCTTAAAATGATCTATTTCTAAAGAATCTTAAGAACTCTTTTTACATGGTTTCACTTCAATGGGACATCATTTATGCCTAAAATATAATTTTAATGTACTATTACTTTATTTTATTGTATATTCATTTTTAAAATATTATTTCATGGAAAATATAAATGATTTTCCAAAATAACTCTTCTTTCGAAAGTAAAAAGGGTTTTTCTCATCTCACATTAACTTTTATGAGATATATGCCTTGTTCACCAATTATTTCTTTCTTGTGGTGTATGTACTGACCTTTGGTATATCATATCAAGATTATACTTATTCTCATGATATTCTAAGGTATTATTATTTAAACATTTTCAAGGTGTTATGGGACACTTTGGAATGTTTAAGGATTATTTCCCTCAGGGATTTTTCAATAGTCTCATTTAAAATTATCTTCATCTATATCAACATACTTTGTTGAATCTTTTACTTCATTGAGGTTTATCTACTATGATATCATACACCATGTTTTATTGAATGGTTTATGATTACTTTGACTGTGGATGTTCTATCTTAAAACCATTCACCAATTTACTCTGAATGGTTAGTGTTTGTGCTTAATGTTTGGGGAAAGGTATTTAGATTTCATATGTCAGTTTCAATATGAATGAATATATTTTTTATGTTTATCCCCATTCATATGAGGAATTAATTAGACATAGTAAGTTTTAGGTGGGGCCCACTATATCCCCTCGGTGCATCGGTATGTTTCATGAGACAAACTACGGTCTTGGCGTAAGGCCTTAACGAAATGATTATTTATGGTCTTGGAACGAGGCCTTGATAGTATGGTTATGATGTACCGCATTATTAATTCCATAATTATGAAAATAGTATTGATGGTTCATGTGGTAATTTGGCTAGTAAAATACCCATGATTGTGGTATTATTTATTCTACTCTTATTCCTGCCATAATGTGTTCAAGTTTTTGTTAAATACATATGTTTTTAGTTATTCAACATACCTAATGTTTATGTTATGATATATTCCTCTATATTACTTACCCTTAATGAGCATTTTATCTCACCCCTTTCTTATGTTTCATTTTCTCAGGACATGAATAAGTTTATTATGAATGACCTGTAGGGATAAACTTAGAGTTGTGGATGTTCTCAATAAAACTTTTATGTTGTTTTTTCCTTTCAAGTTGTAATATTGAACCTATGTATGTATCTGATTTTTTAAAAACTACTAAACTAATCATTCCTTTAGGATTTGATTCCTTATAATCATGCTAATGTATTAAAATATTTCACCGGATCTGGGCTTCTGGGGTTGGGGTGTTACACCTGACATGGTGTCGAAGCAGGTAGAGTCGATCTTCTAGGACCCAACATGTGTTGTATACTTGTGTGATATATCATTGTTTATATTTGTACCTTGTTTATGATCATATCATGCACTTGTATATTATATTAGATGACATTAATTACATTGGGGGTTTCCTAATGAGTTTTGTACTCACACCCTACTTGGGAATTTTGGTGAACTTATAGATTCAATGCTTAGGAATCCATAGAAGGAAAAGGGCCCTATGATGGAGAGTTAAGCAGGTGGAGATAATGGATGTGGACATTACAGGATGGAGTTTGAGTGAGACTTCTACTTCTAATATTTCATTCACTAACTTTACATGTACATTGGATCCTTGTTTAGTTTTTTTATTTATCTAAGATTCCATAATACTACTACATGGTTTTTGCTTGTATTTTTCGCTTACTTTGATTTTTTATTGTTAAAATTTGATTATTTTTTATATTATTTATTTCTATTATGAAATTTTATGGAGGGTATAGTCTCCCCATGGTTCCACATGAGACTCTCACTGCTAGTCGGCAACCTCTAGCATATGGGGAGGCACGTCTAAGGTCATGTGGCACTCCGAGTTGGACCTAGTGGTTCGGGTTGAGATGTTATAAAATGGTATCAAATGAATATAATTTATCAACTTGTTTTCTTTGCCTTGATTTGGGATAGGATAGATGTGATATGGGATGGTTAGAGATCAGGAAGGGGAATTATGAAAATATCTAACCAGTACTACATAGTGGACCTTCGAGTTGACATAAAGTTGAGAAATTATGTTTTTTTTCTTTTGATTAAATTCACCTTTGGTGATGCACCTGTTGTTGATATGTGATTTATAATATTTCAGATGCGTTCATGAATCATGTCTAGGAACATAGGTTGACATTTCATATATATATCTATTTTTGTGTTGTATAGTGGTTCTTTAATTGAATGTCTTGAATTGTGTTGTCTATTTGGTATAGTTTTTTTGTTCTGTGATATGTCAAGCTGCCATGATATATCTTTATTGGAATTAATTAGTTGAACTAAGCATGTTATTGTGTTAGTATATATATTATTATTATGTATAATGTGCAGGGATGAATACTAGGGTTAATGCTATGAGGTTTATGCCTTAGGTTAAGGGTAGACTCCTAGGAAAACATTATGTGATATCATAGACTAGATATAAGTCTAATGTTTGAGGTTAGTGGCCTAAATTGTCCAAGAAAGACCGTCAAAGTACTTCTCAGGGAAAATAAGTCAATATAGGGGGAATTGTGATATCCTCAATTTTTAATGATAATAAAAACCATATTTATTAATAATTTTTGAGTATTTTTATGTGAAAATGTAATTTTTCAATAAAAAACACTTAATAAATGATTTAATGGATTCACATATGGGTAAAAACTCTCTTAACACTTTTGGAATATTCTATGAAATATTTTCAAAGTTAGGTGCTAAGTTGGGGTGGAATTATGAGGCTCATAGAGCCTTAGCGTTGATATAATAAAAATATTAAATATATTATATCATGCACACATGATTTTTTAAAAATAATGGAATATCTCTCGAATGGTGTCTCGGATGGAAAATATGAGACCACCATTAAATGTGGAATGTGAGTTTTACCCTAAGAACAACATAACCTTTGTGTGTGTCAAGTGTTGGATTAGATCGCATGTAAGGGTAATAATAATTGGTATCTGAATATTTGTTGATTAATTAAAAATAATAATAATAATTTTATTGATATTATTATTTGTGTTGAAGGAAAATGAAAACATGCATGCATAATTAAATAATTTTGAATTCTCTTAATTAATGATCGACATTTTGTCATGGGTGAATATTTATTGGGAGATTATGTAATAATAGTGATATTATTACTTGTGATAAATAAATGGTTGTGTGTGTGATTATTAAATTATTTTATTAACATTTTTTGAATTTAATGTATATTTTGATTTTGATGTGGAAATTTTTCCTAAGATTTAATAAAAAAATTATTATTAAATAGGGGAAATAATATGTGTGTGATAAATTAATATATGTGTGTATATATATATGGGTATTATATATATATATATATATATATAAATGTATGTATATGTGTGTGTGTCAGTGTATATATATACGGGTGTGTATATATATATGGGTTAAATGTTTGTGTGCGTGTGTGACGTGTATATATATGTGCAGGTGAATATGTGTGTGTGTGTGTGTGTGATGTGTGTATATATATGTGTGTGTGTGTGTGTGTGTGTGTGTGTTTATATATATATATATACGGGTGTGTGTATATATATAATGTGTATATATATACGGGTTAAATGCACGCGTGTATGTGATATGGGTGTGTGTGTGTAAATGATTCTTAATATATATATAATGAATGGTGCATGGATTTAAGAGGAAGAAATAATTAAACAAATATTTAAAGTAATGGGGCGCCATGGGGGAGGTGTATAGTGGAGTTTTTTTTTTTGGTCCATGCATAATGTATGAAAGAGAAAATTCAAAAATATGAATTAATAATAATTAATGATTGAAATTGAAAAAAATAAAAATAGGGATTGGAGAAATGCGCAGAGTACATGAGCCTCTCCCTCATATCACTCTCTCTTTCTCTCCTCCCTCTCTCTATTTCATTTTTATTATTATTATTTGTTTCAAACTTCTATCTTCAATATTTCATGTGATACTGATCAGATTGACATGTCATCATTAGATTCACCTCGATTAGCATAAATTTAATCCTAATTTTGTTCCCAAAGGTAGTGAGGATTCAGTGGTTCAATTAAACTTAGATTTCAACTCTTACCGTCAATTTTCATTGCACATAAGGTAGGAATTCCTTGACTTTAGCACATGTTTTATATGGATTATTTGAATGATTATTTAGTGTGAATTTGTAGAATGTGAGGCCTATTTTTGATACTTAACAACATGAGGTGTTTCATTAGCCTTTGTCTTATAACTATGTTGCTTGAATATGGATTTTGATGACTGTGATAATGATACTTACTAATTGATGTGATATTGACCTATCATTTGAATTGTGTATTGTATATGTTGTATTCTTGTCTACTATATTTGAGCATACAGGTTTGACCTATTTGGTCGGCATGTGAGATATGACTTATGTTTTGGCCGACATTGGATGACATGTGAGATGTGATACATGTTGGATGACATGTGAGATTTGACGCATGTTTAAGACTGTTCTCCGAGAGGCGTGTGATAGGCTTAGGTCGACATGTTCTTGGACTATTCTAGTTGGTGGGATGTGTCACATGCTTGTGTTATCCATACAAGAGGTATGTGAAAGGATTTGGTCATCATGTGATATTTGATGCATGTTTGGGCTATCCACTCAAGAAGGATGGTAATACCTTGGATTCAACATGTACATAGACTATCCCTACCGGCAGAATGTGTCACATGCTAAGGGATATCCACTCATGGAAGATGTTTTAGGTAGGTTATTGATGTTCTATCAGCACGGTGTCAAAACAGGTATGTTACTCCTAGTATATAATGTCGAAACAGGTAGAGTTGGTCTTCTAGGACCCGACATATGTTGTATACTTGTGTGATATATTATTGTTTATATATTTACCTTTTTTACAATCATGGCATGCACTTGTATATTTTATGAACTAACGTTATGGGTTTTTGGTGGTGTCCTACAGAGTATTATACTCACACCCTACTCAGTCATTTCAGTACGCTTGTAGATTCCATGCTTAGGGATCTGGTGAAGGGAAAGGTCCATGTGGTGGATGATTGAGTGGGTGGAACTGAAGGATGCAGACATTGCAGGATGGAGTTCGATTGGGATATCTACAGCTACTATTTTATTCACTAATTTTACCTGTAAATTGGATCCTTGTTTAGTTTTGTTTATTTATATTTCATACCATACTACTATTGTATGAGTTATGATTGTATTTTTTTCTTACTCTTATTATTTATTGTTATATTTTTATTATTTATTATATTGTTTGTTTTTATTATGCACTCTGACATAGGCTATAGTCTCCCCATGGTTCCACTCGAGACATTCACTGCTAGTTGGCAACCTCTGGCATACGGGGAGGTGTGTTTGAGGTCATGTGGCATTCCAACTCAAATCTGATGGTTCGGTTTTGGATGTTACAGTACCTTACATTCAAGTTCTAGAAGTCTAAGTATTTCTCATGTATCCCTCACTATGATAAAGGAAACTCTCTTGAATGGTATGTATGTGTTAGATGATAGGACTCACATGACGCAACTCAATGCCTATTATATCCCAGAGTCGGATAATACTACCATATAGCATAGGAGACTTGGGGAAGCCAGTGCTAAAGGTCTTGATGAACTTAGAAAGAAAGGATGGTTAACTAATTTAACTCCTAATAGCCTTCCGTTATATGAGGATTGTGTGTATAATAAGTCTAGGTGGGTGAGTTTCAATAGGTTAGCGTACAAGGCTAGAAACCCACTTGAGTGGGTCCACTCTGTTCTTTGGGATCCCTCTAGTATTTCCATGGTGGAGGCTATTACTTTTTCACATTTATTGATGACTACTCTTTAAATATATGGATTTACATTCTGAAACACATATATGATATGTCTCAGAAGTTTATGAGTTGGAAATCTAGTGTAGAGAATAAATCTGGTAAGAAGTTAATGTCTCTAAGATCTGATAATGGTTTGGAATATCAATCTATTTAATTTGTAGAGTTTTGTATCTCTGAATGTATCCATAGGTATGATATTATTGTGGAAACCCCCCAACAGAATGGATTAGTTGAATGCATGAATGGGAACATTCTAGAGAGGGTGAGATGCATGTTGTCACACACTAGTTTACCTGGGACTTTTTGAGATGAGGGTGCCACTATGAAAGTCCATTTAATAAATAATTGTTTGTCCTCAGTTGATGCCTTTAAAATTATAGAATAACTCTAGATAGGAATTACACCTAGTCTTGCACACTATAGAGTGTTTTAATCCACAACTTATGCACATACTAAAAATGATAAACCGGAACATGGGTCTATGAAGTATATCTTCTTTGGATATTCAGAGGGAATTAAAGGATACCAATTATGGATAGACAAACCTGGATATCATAAATGCATCATCATACATGATTTTTTATTCCATGAGTCAAGTCTACCTAAAATTAAGACAGTCAAACTTACTGAGACGGTACATCCAAACCTTTAGGTGTTAAGGTTAGTTCAGAGTCTTGGGATCAGTCTGAACTTGAGAATGTCTCCACTGATTCTCTCCCACAAACTTAGAGTGAGTTTGATTTTGATTGTGGTTCTGAATCAAAGGCTAAGATAGTTGATGGTGTCAAAAATTATCAATTAAATCAAGATAGAGAAATAAGGGCTATTAGACATCCTTTTTGGTTTAGGCACTCCGATGTGGTTGCATATTCTTTAATATTACTCAAGAAATAAATAGTGATGAATCATAAACTTTTAAGTAAGCTATGAAATGTAAATAATCTCGCTAGTGGTTAGCTTCCATGAAATATCAAATGACTATAAATGTTAGGGAATATCCCTTTTTATTAAAAGGGAAAAAAGAAAAGACAAGGGGAAAATGGATGGGGTCATACAAGCATTCATGCCCTCATGCAAAGTAGAAACAAAGAAAAAGATCAAAGGTCGTAATCATAGGAATCATAATCACCATACCAATCAGAGTCATAATCTAAAGGACCATGGGACCTAGTAACCATAGTTGGATTCAGATATGAGTAGTCTTTCCTACGTCTTGCTTTCCTAGGAGGAACGTGTTGAAAACATTCATCATCCACAACAACATTTTTCCCTTTGGACAAATCTTGGCTATATGTTGGTTTTTTTTTGGAGTCATCCTCTACATCATCCCACCTTCCATAGACACCCTATATTTTTCTTAATTTAATAATTTCTTCCTGAATCCTTGAAATATTCATGCCATCACACAAAATTTGCTTCCCCTTGATTGCAGGACCAGAGTCCTGCTATCTCACTCCTGATTTCATGTAGCCATCATCTTGTGTATTGACTCCATGCTTAGGAACCAAATCCCTAGAAAACCCTGGCCTAGATCTATTCCAGGATGGACTACAATCCTATGTTTCATGCACTAGGAATCCTTCATCATTATCCTTAGCCACTTTAGGCTCTTGTTCCAGTTCTTGAGAAAAATATTCCACTTCTTGTGAAACAACATCACTAATATAATCATTACCTCTATCAGTAGGGGAGTGCCTTCTTCCAACAAAAACCTCTTTATTCTGCATTTTCTACCTCCTCGGCTTCTTCTTACAAGAAGCCTCATGATGCCCTTTTAGTGAGCATGTAATATTTTTACAACACTTGTCTTTGGCATGGCCAATAACTTGAAAGTCTATATAGAAATCAAGTAATCTCTCATATTACACTTTTAGAGAGATTTCATTGTAACACCCCAAGCTTCCACGGTACATTTCCCTTTGAATAATGCAATAGCTTTCATTGTACGCAATTTCGAGATTCTGACACACCGTGACCAATCAAACTAGTTGTTGTGAATAGTAATACCCACTTTTTGAAATTTTATAAATTTTATCTTTCAAAATGGACTTCATTTTTGGATTCTGAATATTTAAATTAGCTTAGGGTGAATTTTTTGTATTTTTCTGAAAACTTTCAATTGTTGATGAATAGTGAAAAAACACTACGTTATTGGTTAAAACCTACTTTTTATTTAAATAATTAGTTATTTTATTTTAATTTAATTTAGGTCAAAATAGATACATAATACATATATATTTTCAATGTAATTTATTGGAGTCATTTTATAATAAGTTTAGATATATAAAATTTTATCGAACTATTTACCGTCTTTTACCCACCTCCTAGGAGCATTTGAAAATTTGTATAAAACTTAATTTTAAGGATTTTGTGAGTTGAATTTCAAAAATTCGAGAGACATGGTTAATATTAGTAAGTAAAATTTGGTTCAATAGGATGGAAAAAAATTTTGGTGAATGGTAACTTTTTACTTTTATTTACCACGGTTAAAAGTAAATAGGGTAATTAAGGGTAAAACTGATATCATAATTACCCTAACACATGTCCTAATTATATTATATAAGTTTAATTCGACCAAAAAAACCTTAGGAATAAAATATGATCCCCTTTGGTCCACTTGGATTAGATTAGGACATTTATTATTATTTTATTTAAAGAAGAGTTAAAAGAGTTAAAATCAAAGTTTAATAAATAAACCATTTTTAATATAGGGTTATACATAAGATAAATTCAACTATAAATATTCATAAGAAAGTTAAAAATATATCCTACATAATGGTATTTTATTTATAATTTTTAGACATTAAATAATTAAATTTATTTATGACACAATGATGATGTAGTAATTACCTTATTAATGAAAGATTAAAATAATTGATATTATAAATATCCAAATAAATCTAATTTGATACTTTTAATGATTTAAATTAATTTTCTAGGTTAATATGACATGTTTGGGTTTATTAAATGAATTTTTTTTTATGTAATAATTCTATTATGAATTTAAAAAGAAACAAAATACCAAATAGTATCAAAATTGTCATAAAAGAGTTTTTAAAAAAATATTATATTATTAATTGGTATTCTATTCCTAAAAATCTAAGGTTTTGAAAAAGGGATTAAATAATATTATATATGTCATTAATTAACCACTTGAGGTTCTCTTGGAAGTTTATAGTAAGTTTCTTAACCATATAATATAAAAATACAAAGAGACATGGTAAATGTCAAACTATTTAACTAAGAGTTAAATTTAAAAAATAAGGTTAATATGATGACCTAAACCTATCTAAAACCTATTGGATGAGAGTTTTTAGACCCATCCCCGCCTTAGCCTTTAAATAATTCATTTTTTATCCATTATAAACCAAAAATTATTTTATTATAAAATAATATTTCAAGATTTTCCTAAAGTAATCCTCACCTATCTTATAAAAGGGCACCTCCCCTTCTCTCAAATTCACACCTTCAAAGCCATTTGGTTCATCCAAACACTACCCAAATATACTATCAACTATCCTCCCTTAATCCTAGAGGCCTTACTTTAGTAAGAAAGTCAACCTAAGGAGCCCTTTTGATCAAATCAAAAGGAAGAACCCGAAGAAGAGGTAAATATTTCATTACCTCTTTCAAGTTCTTTTCTTCTTCCACTTCCTCTTTATTTGTTGTTTCCATTACAAAATAATAACTCCAGTATATTCTATATAAATTTATGTTATTATAAAAATGTTTCAACCATATTCATTATTCTATCCATCCTATAAATGACAAAGTCACCATACGTGCGTACGTACGAATTATCGTCTCCACGTCGTGGTGTAGTTTTTTATTCAAACACTTCATCATTTGGATGGGTATAATAATGAGTATAAATGATGTAAATAATAAATATAACATGATAATGATTCTGTATATATGATATACCATCCAATTATATATTATTTTAACATCAAAAGAATGATATTGTCGCTCGTGCGTACGTTCGGATTACCATCTCCACGAATGCAATGAGATTCATTCCCCATCGTAATCATTCAAGAATAATTTTCATTTTATGATTAAAAATAATGTTTATGAATATAATATCATTCTGTATATGAATCAAATACATCATATCCATAACAAACATGGCTTATGTAACTAATCATATAAAGGAAAACAAATCAGTTAACACCCGAAACGATGATACTACTGAAATATCATTAACAAAGAAATATTAGAAGATCATATGTGATATAATATTAATGTATATGGTTATTTTATAATTTAATAACAATTATTTCACCATTATATAGGAGTTTAACATACCCTCGACCAAGGAAAGGTACAAGGTAAAGGTTAATTTCACAATCTCTTTATTATCCAAGGTTGTTTTTACGTAAGTATCTACTGGGACCTCTTTATCATCCACATCCATGTTTCTTAAAAATGTATTCCAAAACATTTTTAATATTTACTAGACTATGGGTTAAAATAATTTATACCCTTTTTTGAATTTTTATAAAATGTTTTGAAAGTAATCTTTCCATCATTTTCCAAACAAGGTACCTTATGACCTTTTCGACAAAATTAAGGTAAGAATGTTTTTTAACTTATACGGCGGGTGCGGCTATTTTCCACCATTATATTATCATAAAAGCTTCCCTTATAATATTATAATAATATTTTTAAAATAAATGTTTTTTCTTATAATTATATGACTTTTAAATGATTTCAAAATATAAAGATATATTTCTCTAAAAATAGTTTTGATTTCATCTATGTCAACATCCTTTAATGGATTGGGAGCTTATTTGAAGTTGATTTATTATGATACAAAACTTCCATATTGTATTGAAGGTTTTGGGATATGTTTGAATTTGAATGTGTTATTTTTACACCATTCATGGTTTATGGATAAAGTATTGACATTTCGTATGCTAGTTTTAATACGAATGTTTATGTTATGTTTAAACCTTTTCATATGAGGAATGCATTGGACTTAGTAAGTGTTGGGTAGAGCCCGATATATCTCCTCAATGCATTAGTAGGTATCATTAGAGAAACTAGTGTCTTGGCACAAGGCCTTGACAAAATCTTATTTGTAGTCTTGGCACAAGGCCTTGACTATGTGGTTATGAAGTCTGGCATTATGCATTCCATCATTGTGAAAGTGGCTATTGATATTGCATGTGATTATTCAACTAGTAGAATATCCATGTGAATAAGTGAATGGTATTATTTGATTTTATATTTTCCATATTATGTTGAAGTTCAAGTTTAAAAGGATTTTATTTTATTCTTACATTGCCTTAAATGTTTGTGCTTATTTATGAAAGTTTCCACTATATTGTTATCCTTACTAAGCATCTGAGCTCACCCCTTTCTATGTTTTATTTTTTCTGGGATGCGAAGAAGTATATTATGACTGACTTGCAAGGATAGTATAAGGGATATGAGTGTGGCCTATGGAGACTATGTTGTTGTATTTTTTCATTTTATAATGTAATATAAAACATATGAATGTATCTAGTATTTCCAAGGATACTAAACTAATCAGTCTTTCGAGACATGATATTTTGTGATGATGCTAATGTTATGTAATAATGCACCGACTCTGGGTAACTAGGGTTGAGGCGTTATAATTGGTATTAGAGGAAGTTTAGTACAAACCTTGGAATCTAGATTTAGAAAAAATCTGATTAGAGAACATTACCCTAAGATAGACTTTGAGGATTACTATAGTAGAACTTCCTAGAATTTTGGTACTATAGAGATTTTGTGAGTTTTCCAAGCAATACATCCCTATTTGGATACGATCAGGTAGAGGTGGCTCTAGAACAGATGTACCTAGGGGTAAAACCTAAAAACACCACTTTGAGCTAGACTCGAACGAGAACTAGTGCACAACAACAGGCCTTGTTGCACTCTTGGTTACGACACTCCTAGGGGATATGCTTAGGATAATTATCATTTTCTTTACTAACCATTATGAAGGGTTTATGAGTATATACTTCCTTAAAGAAAAAATTTTTATGATTATGGATTATATCCATAAGCTGTTCAATTTATGTTAAGTGTTTTACAAGTTTGGAGTTATGTATTATGATTCATAAACTAATCTAGTGTATGCCATTGTTTAGAAATGGAACCTAGTGGAAGGAATGGAAACCATATCAATGCACGTAATCCATATAGGGATTGACTGTCACGACCCCCTCCCACCAAAGATGCCCCTTCTGAGCTGGTAATGGTGAAAGGGAGATAATGACCCCTGAGTCCCGCCTCCAGTAGGCCCCGGAGTGGCGACTAGAACCAAGGGTATTAGTTTTTGCAAATATGGGAGGTATTACCCTTTTATTAATTAAGATAGGGAAATAGGATGAGTCAAACAACAAAGTAAAAAGGAGCAAGTAAATGAAAATAAACCCAAACCAATCCCACATGCATGTTTAAACAATTCTAAAACAAAGTACAAGTACAAGAATACTCAAAAGTGCAATACCAAAAGAAACAAGAGTACAACAAATGCAACAACTCCAACTGTCCCGACTAGTAAGGTCCTGCACGGCCCTGGTAGTCCTCCTGGAAACCTGAAAGTAAACGTAGGGTGAGAATACAAGTATACTCAGTAGGGAAACCTAAATCTCTCGTGTACATGTGGGGAGACATCCTAATGTCCCGTGAGAACAACAGAAGAAACCAATCCTAGCAAGGAATTCTATCCTCCCAACCTCACCAGCCACGCTCACAAAAAACACAAAACATCAGGTAGTGGTATATAAGAACAAGAGTATTGGGTACCCCGCACCATTTCCCCCTATTATCTAGCTTCTCTTCCTAACGACGAACGTCCTGACGCTACCTCACTCTTCATGCTCGCACACACCTGGGCATCACAAACCACATATCCTGCCCGCACACACCTAGGCCACACAAACCAAATATCCTACCCACACACACCTGGGCCTCACAAACCACATATCCCGCATGCACACACCTGGGCCTCACAACCACATATCCCGCCCGCACACACTTGGGCCTCACAAACCACATATCCCGCCCGCACACACCTGGGCCTCACAAACCACAATCACATCCCTTCCCGAACGCACCTGGGCCTCATCCTGAAGATTATTGGGAATAGTAAACTTGCCTGAAGATTCTTGGGATAAAATCACACCTATTGAAACCTACCCAAAGAGTCTTGGGTGTAAGGTCGCCTCAAGCCATAACAGCCTATGGAAGAAGGAGTAAGAAGGAGCTAGTAACTGAGGGGAAAACACCCTCTCCCATGAAATGGGAGTGTTCGGCACTAGGTTATCAACATGGGTGGGGTGCGACAAAACACAAAGATATAGATACATATAAGTATACCAAACACACAGCCCAACCTATGGCTTCTAAAAAGAGAACCTGAGCACGTGCCTCGGCACTGCTACTATGAATCATGCATACAACAAACAAACCCAACCCCATTTAGGTTTTCATGTTTCAACAGTATTAGTTTATTAGTTCCTTAACTACTGGGAAACTAACCACAACCAAACCATATCAAGCGTTTCATAGAAAAACCCTACCAACCACAAATCAAGTTAGATAGAACACAAGCAACACAAAACCAACCCTTTTATCATCAATCAATCCCTATTGATTGTTTCCCACATTTAATTCATTATCATTCCCCATAGTTCATTTATCACTTTCCACTTTATTTTAATATCACAACCCATTACTGAAGCACTGCTGCCACAATAACCACATATCCACAACCGTATCACAAAACAAGGCTCGTGCCACATCATTTCCCCTTTAATATCATTTACCGCAGCCCTGTTGCTCATCATATTCGTAATAAACCTAGATTCACCTCCTTTTTCACACACCACATAACCAAAACAACACCCACATTTTCATTATTCCATTTGGTTCAACCGGGGTGATCACACAAGGGTTCCGGATATTCATTTAATCATCCAACTTTACGTGATTAACCAATTTCCATCTTCGACAAAGTTTCCATCCACAAAAATGGTCTATAAAGATAGGGAAACATTTAATTGTACAAACAAAGTCTCCCAATAACTGTGATTTTCAGTAGGCATAATACTATTCAATTCACAACATAATAAAGGATAAGCATTGATGGAAAAATAAAACAACAATATCAACAGAATTTCCCCAAACTCGTTCTTTAACTGGTTATTATCTTTATTTATTGGTTCAACCGTATCTCATGAAAACAAGAGGATACCCACCTCGCATTATGCACAAAAGAGAGAGAGACGAAGGTAAGATCCCTACCTCAAAGGTTTTTGACGGAAACCACAACGGTCAAGGAACGCTCAAGGAACCCGGGTCGATTCTCCAAAACCTCGCCTTAGATCTCTCCTCCTAGCAAGATCAAGACCAAGAATCATTATATTCGACATCCACACACTTAGATCTACCCATAACGGGCGTAGATTTAAGAAACTGAGGGAGGAGTAGGAGTAGATCTAAGAAGATCTAAGAACCCAACAAGAATGATCACATACCTTGAGAAACCGGCTTTGATTTTCAAAGAGAATCCTCCAGATCGCCTCCAAAATGCTTGATAGAGGTTCTTCTACCTCCAAAAAAGGGTAATCCCGAGTTATGGCTGCTTTGAGGCTTAAACAAACCATTTAGAGGCAAAAGAGTTCATATCCACAATTTTAAGATCTAACTTTAAGTGCCCGCACGGTTAGTACGCACTGTTTAGCAAATCGTGTGTTAACCATGTGTTAGCTTCTTCCTCGCCAAACACTCCTCACACGGTTAGTCCGCACAGTTAGCCAAACCGTGCGCTAACTGAGCGTTAGTCACTGCCTCCAACACCAACCTTGCACATTTTGGCCACACGGTTTGACAAACCATGTGCCTCTCGTGAGAAGGCCATTACCCCTTTATCTCTCCTTAAAAGTCCACCCAAACGCACCCCCAAGTCACCTTGATTTCCCGAAACACCTCTAGCCCCACATTTTAACAAAAGAATGGACCGAAGAGGTCCGGGCAATTACATTAGATACCTCTCAAAACATTCTCGTCCTCGAGAATTAAAACCCAACCCATAAAAAAGGGAAAGGTCCAAAAAACCACCCCGCAAGATACCTCTCAGGGCTCTCGTCATAACGGAAACCAAACACTATCCTAATTATATGAGTTAGGGAATTCCTTCCCCCATGTCGAGATATTATCCGCTTTAGGCAGTACTAACTCGCCTGCACGGGTTTAATCACATCCACATTAATGTGTCTAAATTAGGGATTAGGTTTTTTCCTTTCCCCACACATCTGGAAATGTTACACACTTCCAGAGAACAAAGAAACAAAACGTATCACAATAGACAAGCCAAGCATTCCATATATCAAAGGTACAGAGTATAACATCAAAAAAAAGATCAAAAGAAAAAAGCAAAACACAAGTCAAAACAACTCCAGGTACTGAGAGAGCATTTGCGTCTCTTACTCCCAGGTACTTTCCTCAAACCCACCATGTCTCCACAACACACGAACCAAAGGAATGGTTTATCCATGAAGCACCTTATCTTCACGACCTTCGATCATCACTGGTCGATCCATGAACGTCACGTCGTCTCCCATATCTAACTCTCCCCAGTCGATAACGTGAGAGTCGTCGTGTAAGTAAGATGAAGCTGGGAGACGTGGAAGACGTCATGAACCTTCTCCAACTGAGGTGGCGGGGCCAGCTGATATGCCACCTCTCCGACTCGCTTTAGCACCTCGAAAGGTCTGATGAACGTAGGGGAGAGCTTACTCCCCTTCTCAAACCTCCACTGCCCTTGTCGAGGGGAAACCTTCAAGAACACATGATCTCCCACCTCGAACTCCAAGGGCCTACTCTAACGATCATCATAAGACTTATGTCGGTCATGAGCTGCTTTCATCCTCTCACACACAAGCTGGACTTTCTCAATGTTCCTCTATACTACCTCTGGCCCAAGATCACCTGTCTCACCAACCTCTGCCCAGCAAATGGGTGAGTGACATGGTCTTCCATACAAAGCCTCAAACGGTGTCATGCCAATAGTAGAGTGGAATCTGTTGTTGTAGGCAAACTCTACTAAAGGCAAGTGTCGCACCCATGATCCTCTGAAATCCAGAACTCATGCTCGCAGCATGTCCTCCAACATCTGGATAGTCTGCTCTCTCTGCCCATCGGTCTGGGGGTGGAAAGTAGTGCTAAGGCGTAGATGGGTGCCAAAAGCATGTTGTAACCCCCTCCAGACTCATGAGGTAAACCAAGTATCCCAATCTGAGATGATAGTCTTCAGAACTCCATGCAAATGCACCACCTCATCTATGTACCTCTGTGCTAAGGTACTCACCGGGCCCGACTCCTTAATTGCTAAGAAGTGAGCTGATTTCATTATTCGATCCACCACTACCTAGATAGCATCATAATCACCCTGAGCTCTAGGTAGTCTTGTGACGAAGTCCATTGAGATGTCATCCCATTTCCAATCAGGGACATCTAAAGGATGCAAAAAACCACCGGGGACACGGTGTTCGGCCTTTACTTGCTGACACACTAGGAACCTAGCCACAAACTCCGCCACTGCCCGTTTCACCCTGGGACACCAAAATTGTTCCCTTAGGCCTCGGTACATTTTTGAAACTCCTGGATGTACCGCCAAGGCTGATCTATGGAACTCATGGAGAACTCCCTCACGCATCGCCTCCGAAACAAAAAACCTTCCATGAAAAATCATCTGATGTCTGCTATCCTCTGACCATCCTTATAGAGCATTTCCCTAATCGATATGATCCCACATTACTTCCACCTTGGAGTCTTCCCACTGAGACTCTTCCACCTGCTGCAACAAGGATGACTACACCGTCATCTGAAACAAACAGCCTCTAACACCCTCTTCCCTTGCATCCAAGTGCAAGGAAGCCAACTCTCTCATCGCTTTCCAAGCATCAGCAGATTCCTGAACCACTTCCTTATGCGACTTCCTGCTTGGGGCATCAGCCACAACGTTGCCCTTACCTTCAGTGTAAGAGATCTCGAATTCATAGTCTTGGAGAAACTCAACCCATCTCCGCTGCCGTAAGTTCAGGTCACACTGGGAGAAGATATAATGTAAGCTCTTGTGAACTGAGAAGACCACAAAGCACTCCCCAAAGAGTTAATGTCTTCACAACTTCAGTGAAAACACTACTGCTGTAAGCTATAGGTCATGGGTGGCATAGTTACGCTCGTGAGGGCGCAACTGCCTAGACCCATAATAGATCACACCCTTCTTCTTCATCAGTACACACCCCAAACCAAGGCCAGAAGCATCAAAAAACACCTCATACAACAACACTTCCTCTGGAAATCTGAGTACTGGAGAACTGACCAACTTATCCTTCAGGTAGTCGAAAGATTTCTGGCACTTCTCGCTCCATAGGAAGACCTGGTTCTTCCTAGTCAAAGCTGTCAATGGAGAAGCAACTTGAGAGAAGTCCGAAACAAACCTCCAATAATAACCTGCCAACCCCAGGAAACTAAAAACTTCTGCCACGCTCTTGGGTGACGCCCAAGAAACAACTGCATCCACCTTCGACGGGTCCACTGACACTCTATGCTGAGACACCACATTCCCAAGGAAGTGTACTTCTTGCATCAAGAACTTACACTTCGACAATTTCCCATAAAGCTGGTGGTGTCGAAGGACTTCCAAGACTGCCCTGAGATGCTCAACGTGCTCCTCCTTTAATCTTGAGTAGATCAGGATTTCATCGATAAACACAACGACAAACTGGTCCAGAAACTCTCGGAAGAAAAATTGCATAAGTCCCATGAACACAGCTGGTGCATTAGTAACTCCAAACAGCATCACTGTAAACTCGAAGTGCCCATACCTGCACCTGAAAGCCATCTTCGAGATGTCACTATCCTTTACCCTCAGCTGATGATATCCAGATCGTAGATCAATCTTAGAAAACCAACATGTTCCCCTCAGATGGTCGAAGAGATCATCTATCCTTGGAAGGGGGTAATGGTTCTTGATCGTTACCTGATTCAACCTTCGGTAGTCTATTCATAGCCTGAGACCACAATCTGCCTTCTTCACGAACAAAACTGGAGTACCCCATGGAGACACACTGGGTCGAACAAAACCCTTCTCCATCAGATCGCCAATCTGAATCTGCAACTCCCGCAACTCTGAAGGTGACATCCGATAAGGGGCCATCGAAATCGGATGGGCACCAGGTTGTAAGTCTATCCCGAACTCAATGTCGCGTCGGGGGTGTAGATTCACAACCTCCTCGGGAAAAACATCGAGGAACTCCCCAACAACCTCTGGAACATCCATCATCTCTGTATCAGCTGAAACCACTGATAACCCACCTAACAAGGAAAGGGGAGGCTTCACATGCCGGCTTCCCACCTGATAGCTCCTCTCACCAACAAAAGCTACATGTTTCCCATCCACATCGGAGAACATGACTCTTCTTCAAAAGAAGTCAATAACGGAACTAATATAAAACAACCAGTTGATGCCTAGGATGACATTGTATGGTTGCATCTGTAGCAAAAGAAGATCCCCACTAGATCGATGTGGCCCCAACGTCAGCCCACATCCCCAGAAAACACAAGATACGTTGATCTAACCTCCAAATGGTGTACTCAACACTAGGGGTATGAAAATTCTCTCTACGCCTAGACCCAAAGCACAGGCTAGACTGGGTTCAACAAAGGAGTGTGAAGCTCCCAAATCAAACAAAGCAGAAATGAGAGTGCTGAACAAACAAATCGTACCTCGCACCACCTATGGTCCTGTCGGAGCTTCCAACTCTGCGGCGTTCAACTGTCCACGCCCAGCTCCTCTGCCTCTCTAATGTCGACCACCTCCCCGACCATGCCTTGGTCGAGGTCCCTGAGGAGAACCCTGAGGTCAGCCTCCTCCTGCAAAGTATGCCCTCAGAGTAACAGGGTCCTGCTGCTGCTGGAAGGGCCTCGCCGGCAACTGGTGCTGCTGAGGCAGGCGCTGAACCTGTCCACCTCCACTGTACTGAGCTCGGGTCGGGCACCGACTTTGAATGTGCCTAAGAACTCCTCAAGAGAAACACTTCGGTCCTGGTCTTGTGAAAAGGGGACGAGGACCCGAAGATTTGAACTAGAAATATTGGGGCTTGCTCCCTACTAGCCTGAATCTGGAAGGTCCTGTCGCAAGAGACCCGCTGCTGACTGCCTTCCCCTTCGACGAACCCGGCTGGATCCCCTCTCTTAGTGCACCTCCCTGTGAGTGCATCATCTCTACAACCTCTACCTTTTTCTGTACTTCCAATTATGTTGGAAGGGTGAAAGGGGTGACAACATACTAGAGCTAAGGATGAAGCGCATCCTCCAAACGTCTCGCCTGAGACTCTTCATCCAGAAAGAGATCCGGAGCAAAGTATAGGAGACCCTTGAACTTGATCCCCAATTATCATACTGGCATACTCCCCTGCTGAAGGGAGAGTAACTTCTGCCGCTTCTCTACCTTGATCATGTAAGAAAGGAATTCCTCTCAGAACTCCTTCTCAAAGTCATCCCACGGAACCTCTGCCTCTGACCTCTCCCTATGGTAGAGCGTCTACCACTGATGCGCCGCACCTCTGAGCTGACTGACTGCTAGGGGAACCCAATACACCGTCGGAGCACGGATCAAAGTGAAAGTGATCACTAGCTCCTCAAGCCACCCCTCCATCTCCATATCCAAAGTACTACCCTCGTACTTCTTGAGGGTTTGTCGCTGGAAGGAACGGAGAGTCTTCTGCCACTGATCATCTTCCTCCTCTCGGTCAATCCTCAACTGATCGACCGCATGAATCTGATGGGCCTCGACTGTCTGAGTCACTCAGGGATGACGTCTAGGTGCCATAGCTGTATAGTAAACAAAGATCACCTAAGCCCGAGTAGTAAAGAAATTTCTCAAGGTTTCATTTTATCACTTTATTTCAATTTCTTTCTCAAAACACCCAAATCAAGTAAAACACAAACATGATGATTCATGTACCTTCCCTAGGGTCTCTACCCTACAATCAATGTAGTCTCACTTGGTCGTTTGGTAGGCTCAGGGTCCTTGCATCGGATCACGGGGGGCCCTAAAATCTTGTGTCCTAGCCGGTCTTCCCCGGCCTATGTCACGCACCAAGATCACCTGACACGGTTGCCCTACCATCCCATGAAATCCTCACTGTGCCTAACTCCAGACTCCATCCTATCTCTCAAACATCCCTTTGATACCATTCTGTCATGACCCCCTCCCACCAAAGATGCCCCTTCTGAGCTGGCAATGGTGAAAGGGAGATAATGACCCCCGAGTCCCACCTCCAGTAGGCCCCGGAGTGGCGAATAGCACCAAGGGTATTAGTTTTTGCAAATATGGGAGGCATTACCCTTTTATTAATTAAGATCGGGAAATAGGATGAGTCAAACACCAAAGGAAAAGGGAGCAAGTAAATGAAAATAAACCCAAACCAATCCCACATGTATGTTTAAAAAATTTTGAAACAAAGTACAAGTACAAGAAAACTCAAAAGTGCGATACCAAAAGAAACAAGAGTACAAAAACTGAAACAATTCCAACTGTCCTGACTAGTAGGGTCCTGCACGGCCCTGGTATTCCTCCTGGAAACCTGAAAGTAAACGTAGGGTGAGCATACAAGTATACTCAGTAGGGAAACCTAAAGCTCTCGTGCACAGGTAGGGAGACATCCTAATGTCCCGTGAGAACAATAGAAGAAACCAAACCTAGCAAGGAATTATATCCACCCAACCTCACCAGCCACACTCACCAAAAACACAAAACATCAGGTAGTAGTATATAAGAACAAGAGTATTGGGTACCCCGCAACATTTCCCCCTACTAGCTAGCTGCTCTTCCTAATGGCGAATTTCCTGATGCTATCACACTCTTTCTACCCGCATACACCTGGGCCTCACAAACCACATATCCCGCCCGCACACACCTGAGCCTCACAAACCACATATCCCGCCCGTACACACCTGGGCCTCACAAACCACATATCCCTCCCGCACACACCTAGGCCTCACAACCACATATCCCGCCCCCATACACCTGGGCCTCACAAACCGCATATCTCGTCCGCACACACCTGGGCCTCACAAACCACAATCACATCCCCACCCGAACACACCTAGGCCTCATCCCGAAGATTCTTGGGAACAGTAAACCTGCCCGAAGAGTCTTGGGCTAAAATGACACCAATCAAAACTTACCCGAAGAGTATTGGGTGTAAGGTCGCCTCAAGCCATCACAGCCTATGGAAGAAGGAGCAGGAAGAAGCTAGTAACTAAGGGTAAAACACCCTCTCCCATGAAATGTGAGTGTTAGACACTAGGTGCTCAACATGGGTGGGGTGCGACAAAACACAAAGATACAGATGCATATAAGTATACCAAACACATAGCCCAACCTATGTCTACTAAATGGAGAACCTGAGCACGTGTCTCGGCACTGTTACTATGAAGCATGCATACAAAAAACAAACCCAACCCCATTTATGTTTTCATGTTTCAACAGTATTAGTTTATTAGTTCCTTAACTACTGGGCAACTAACCACAACCAAACCATATCAAGCGTTTTGTAGAAAAACCCTGCCAACCAAAAATCAAGTTAGATAGAACACAAGCAACACAAAACCAACCCTTTTATCATCAATCAATCCCCATTGATTGTTTCCCGTATTTAATTCATTATCGTTCCCCATAGTTCATTTATCACTTTCCACTTTCTTTTAATATCACAACCCATTACTACAGCCCTGCTACCACTATAACCACATCTCCACAACCGTATCACAAAACAAGGCTCGTGCCACATCATTGCCCCTTTAATATCATTTACCGTAGCCCCGCTGCCCATCCTATTCATAATAACCCAGGATTCACCCCCTTTTTCACACACCACGTAACCAAACCAACACCCACATTTTCATTATTCCATTTGGTTCAACCGAGGTGATCACACAAGGGTTCCGGATATTCATTTAATCAGTCAACTTTACGTGATTAACCAATTTACATATTACACAAAGTTTACATCCACAAAAACGGTCTAGAAAGATATGGAAACATTTAATTGCACAAGCAAAGGCCCCCAACGACCGTGATTTTCAGTAGGCATAAGCCTATTCAATTCACAACATAACAAAGGATAAGCATTAATGAAAAAATAAAACAACAATATCAATAGAATTTTCCCAAAATCGTTCTTTAACCGATTATTATCTTTATTTATTGGTTCAACCATATCTCATGAAAACAAGAGGATACCCACCTCGCATGATGCAAAAAATAGAGAGATACGAAGGTAAGATCCCTACCTCAAAGGTTTTTTACGGAAACCACAACGGTCAAGGAATGCTCAAGGAACCGTGGTCGATTCTCCGAAACCCCACCTTAGATCTATCCTCCTAGAAAGATAAATACCAAGACTCATCATATTCGACATCCACACACTTAGATCTACCCATAAGGGGCGTAGATTTAAGAAACTGAGGGAAGAGGAGGAGTATATCTAAGCAGATCTAAGAACCCAATAAGAACGATCACATACCTTGAGAAACCGGCTTTGATTTGCGAAGAGAAGCCTCTAGATCACCTCCAAAATTCTTGGGAGAGGTTCTTCTACCTCAAAGGAAGGGTAATATTAATTTATGGATGCTTAGGGGCTTAAACAAACCAAAAAGAGTTCAGATCTACAATTTGAGGATCTAACTTTAAGTTCCCGCACAGTTAGTCCGCACGGTTTAGAAAACTGTGTGCTAACCATGCTTTAGCTTCTGCCTCGCCAAACACTCCTCACACAGTTAGCCAAACCATGCATTATCCACTGCCTCCAACACCAACCTTGCAAGGTTTGGCTGCACGGTTTGACAAACTTTGTGCCTCCCGTGCGAAGGCCATCACCCATTTTTCTCTCCTTAAAAGTCCACCCAAACACACCCCCAAGTCACCTTGATTTCCCGAAACACCTCTTGCCTCACATTTTCACAAAGGAATGGACCAGAGAGGTCCAGGCCATTACATTGACCTCCTACTCAAGATAATTATAGTGGATCTGGTGAAGCAACTGGTGCTGATCAGTTTATCGCCATACTAGGACAACTCACTCAGGTTATGAATAATAACCTTACCCGTGTGGAGCACCCTGATCCACAATGCGGAGGATCAATGTTAGAC
Organism: Viscum album; assembly: GCA_963277665.1. Lineage (NCBI taxonomy): Eukaryota > Viridiplantae > Streptophyta > Magnoliopsida > Santalales > Viscaceae > Viscum > Viscum album. The sequence goes on from OY728142.1 coordinate 818,395,044, forward strand.
CGCTTCATAAGGCAACAACCACCAACATCCAATGGGAGTAAAAATCCATTAGTAGCTGAGTAATGGATAAATTCCTTAGAGAAAATATTTCATGCTTTGGGGAGTATCAAAAGGGAAAAAGTTGTCATGGTAGTTTATCGCCTCACGGGAGATGCAGATCAATGGTGGTCATTGATTCAAAACACAAAGAAAGATGATGAAGTATAAAATATAGAATAGAGGGAGTTTAAAGATATTTTCTTAGAAAAATAATTTCCTCGTGACCATCGAGCGGATATGGAAAGACAATTTTTGAGTCTAAGGAAAAAGGAGGATGGGAATGTCACAAAATATGAGGCTAACTTTACAAGGTTAGAAATGCATATAGCAGATTATATACATAACCCAAGGAGTAAGATTCATCGATTATTTGATGGGTTAAAACCATTTCTTCATCGAGCATTAGTCTCACAATCCTTCTCATCTTACGAAGATATTGTCTCATGTACTATCAAGACATAAAAATAATTATTTAAGTCTTACGACTTTAAAAAAAAGAAGGAGAAGAAGAGATCTGTTGAACATGCTGAAAATGGAAATAAGGGGAAGAAGGGAAAAGTTGAATATCCATCCTGTAGTAAATGTGGGAAGAAACACCTCGGTACTTGCCTGAAGGTAATGGGAGTCTGTTACAAGTGTGGTGAAAAAGGCCACCAAGCTCGTGATTGCAAGGGGAAGAAAGATGTTGTTAATGTTGAATGCTACAATTGTAGAGAAAAGGGGCATTATGAAAATGAATGTCCTAAGTGCCAAGGGAACTTACCTCAGAAAAGGAAAATGGAGAAAGTCCAAGCTTATGCGATCACTACTGCTGAGGTTGAAGCTTTGAAAGACATGGTGGTGGGTAATTTAATGGTTTTATCAAGTTTAGACAATGCTTTATTTGATTCTAGATCATCGCATTATTTTATATATTCCCAGATTTCTAAGAAAATTAGATATTTTCAATTTTACTTAACAAGGGAGTTTTCAGTCAAAATACCTAAGGGAAGTGTCATTGCAACAAAGTTTTGTGAATCAGTTCCCATTAGGGCATATAAATGTTCTTTATCTGCTGATCTCATCATCATACCCATGATTGAATTTGATATAATCCTTGGTATGGATTGGATTTTGGACCATGATGTGAAAATTTATTGTAAGAAGAAGGAGGTTACAATTTTCGATGATGATAAGGAGTACCATATCTTTAGAGCAGAAACGTCACCACCAGATTCTTATCTAGATCCACCCCAGTAGCTCTACTAAATTCAATTATTGGGGAGGATGAGAATGAAATAATTATGGGAGAGGAAAATAATTTTTGAATAGAGGATGTACCTATTGTTCAAGAAAATGTTGATGTGTTTCCAGAGGATTTACCTGGACATCCTCCAGAATGAGAAATTGATTTTTCCATTGATTTAATTCCTGGTTCAAGGCTCATATCAAAGACCCCTTATAGAATGGCCACTGTGGAATAGTGGAACTAAATAAAAAACTAGAGTAATTGAGTAATAAGGGATTTATTCACCCTAGTGTTTCTCCATGAGGATCCCCTGTGTAACGACCCAAATTTTCATTAATGGAAAATCCCTCTTGATCCAGTTAAATGTTTCTTTATGTTTTTATAAGATGTCAACTTCTTTAAGTTTTACGTTAAGATTTGTGACCGTTACTTTTATAGTCGTTGAACAGTGATCATCTGGGTAGTTTAAATATAAGGCTTTAACGAACCAATTTTCTACTCAGACAAAGGAAGCGATGGCCTCATCCAGTAGAATTGCCCCTTACGAAGCCCATTTGTCGGAGCTCGGTAAAGAGGTGGCGTCTTTGGGCTTTGCCCTTGACCAAGCCCAATCTGAGCTTCATCAAGTCAAGCTCGAACGTGATCGTCTACGGGAAAAATGGAAGTTGATAGAGATTACCACTCGAGCGATGTTATCCGAGCAGCCCCAAGAGTCTGTCACCACCGCGCACCTTACCCTTAGGTCTTATGCGGCTATTTTAAGGGGTTATGTAACAAATAAGTAGAACCATGTTCATGTACATTATTTTTTTTATATATAATAATGAATATAATTTCTAGTCATTTTTGATACATTGTAATAAGTTTTTAAAGTACAAATGATGTTTTTAGTTATTATTTAATTAAGAATTATATTTTATTAAATTAAAGGATTTTTGAATTAAATAATATTTTAATAAAATATTATTATTAATATTAAATTAATTTTTATTAAATATAAATGATCGTATAATTTTATGAATGCAATTAAAATTTTTATTAAGGTTTGAAAGCCATTTCTGTCAAAACCCGTGAATTTTTATAAATGTCGGTTTTTATTTTAAAAGTGAAAATTCACATATTTAGAAAATTATTTAGATAAAATAAATATTATTTTTGGAATCAGGACGTCGAAATTATCCAACGGTGAATTTTTCATAATTTTCTGAGACAGTCAAATTTTTGGGTAAAAATTAAATACCATTTAAATATATAATGTGTTTTATGACATCATAATGACCCAATGGTGATGTAATAAAATACCATAATCCTTATGTTCGGCAAATATGTGTTTTATCATTAAAATAATGAGGTTTTGGGTTTGTTTGACTCACTTTTCAAAGCATTAATGGAGCCCTCAAGACTTATTCAACACTTTGCCTTTTTAAATTAATTTCCATGGGAGTGTGACTCACCTCCACATAAGCAACCCTAATTTTTTAATAAGTTCGGACCTTGGCCTTGTAAAATATTGTTTTCCTCTTTCCTTTTCCAGAAACCATGGGCAAATACCATGGGATGGTTTGTGGTTTGGATTATTTTAATATAAGGGGTCCCAAACCTAAATAATAAAGAATTCTCTCACCTTTCCTATATAAACCCACCCAAGCTCCCACTTCCTCCTCACCCAAAGCCCTTGAAGTTCGTCCAAACTCTGCCCTACTCTCTCTAGAATCCTCTCAAGGTGCCCCAAGCTCCCAAGAAGCCTCTCACAAGCCTCTCTCTAGCCTTTGGAAGCACACTTCCAAGTAAGGGTTTTTCTTCCTTTCTCATTTTTGTCAATTTTCTTTAAGTTGTATTGCCCTTTTAATTTAATTTATGAATGTTGGGGTATGGTTTCGCACCTCTCCCATACTGCCCTCTTATTGTTTGAATGATGGGAGACCCCTTTCTCTCTCATTAAATGCCTCCCATGTACACCCGTTACTATGCCGAAATTCCGAAAGGAACCTTTTTCTCCTCTTCTATATTCAAGCAATACTTTTGTATCATGAATCTAAATTCCTTTTCAATTGTTGGGACATGTATCTATATGAACTTCTTACTGTCCATTACATGTAAATATGATGAGGAACCCCTTTCTCTCTCATCAGCCTTTTTTATGAATTCTTATGTCACGCCGTTACGCTGCCGAAATCACACCGATTTTCTAAGCCAATATCATTGTGTAGTGAATACCATGCCCATTTCTCCATCAAGGGTATTCACCTTTATGCACGTTTACTTATTGATTGTAAAGTTTCATGTATGAATTCCACATTCCTTTATCGTGGAATAAATGATTATGTTTTATGAATCCATGTTTTATGATCCATGTGGCACACTTATGCATGAAATGAAATGTTTAAGAAGGGTGCGCCCTTTATAGCGCTCCAATGCATTGGGTAAAGTATAGTATCATGATACGTCATGTGCAATGAGTGTTTACTCATGCTAATTCAAGTGCAACGAGGGTTTACTCGTGCTTCAAGTGCAATGAGGGTTTACTCATGCTCCATGTGCAATGAGCCTTGGCTCATGCTAATTCAATGTTAAGTGTTGTTGCCACATTTCCATGTTATGATTACCATGCTTTATCATGCCTTTATGTTCATGTCTCTCTTATGCTCTATTGATATGACTATTGCCTAACATGTATTGTACTCCTCATGTTATTCATTGTGCACTCCCTTACTGGGCTTTATAGCTCACCCTTTTCTTATGCATGTCCTCAGGTTATCCCATGCAATGCTAAGTACGAAGGAATGTAGTGGTCATGTAAAGGAAGTTTTCAATAAGGATGTTGTATTTCAAGTTTAAAGTTTTTATGTAATGATCCTAATCCCCAAAGACACTAAACCTCTCGATCTTCTTTGTTGTATCAAGTGAAGTTTTATGTAATAAAGCATGTTTAAGTTGTAATAAAAGAAGGGTTGTCATAGTTGGTATCAGAGGATAGGTTTAGTTATTTTTGGGATTAGGAAACCCTAGTAAAGCCTTAGATACAAGACTAAGCATAATAAAAACATCCCTAAATTTTGGTAAATACTAAGTAAGTGGTTTATCAAACAAATACATCCCTGTCTGGATACGAGCAGGTAGAGGCGGCTCTGGCACAGATGTATCCTAGGGGTAAAACCCGAAAACACCGCTTTGAGCTAGACTCGAACGGGAACTGGTGCACGACAACGGGCCTTGCTGCACTCTTGGTTACGACACTCCCGGGGGATATGTTTTGATAAATTCACAATCTTAGTATGAACCCTTATTAAGGGAAAAATGCCCCTAAGAATATATGTTAGAAGGAAGGTCATGAAAAGCCTGGATTGAATCCTATAGACTCATGAGTTAAAGAGATTAAAGTTTATTTATAAGTCATCAACTTTTGTCTTTGGATTACCCTCTATGTGTTACCCCTAACTTTCCTTTTATTCCAGCCAATGGCCGGTAATAGGAGAACTCGGGCTAACAACCGTTGTGAAGATCAGTGTGATGATTGTACCAATGAGATTCCCAATCCAATGGGAGCGGGAATCGCGAACTTTGTCACGCTTCTCTCTCAGCTAACTCAAGTTTTGAATAGAAACACTGGTCAAGAGGAACGTTCAACCCCCCCTAAGAAAGAACAAGTAGCTATTGAAAGCTTCATGAGACAAAGGCCTCCTACTTTTAGTGGATCATCCGATCCCACGATTGCTGAACAATGGATCAACTCCATTGAAAAGATATTCTCCATCCTCCAATGCTCTGAAAAAGAGAAGGTTCTCCTGGCGGCTTATCGTATGGAGGGTGAAGCTGATCAATGGTGGACGTTGATCAAAAATACGAAGCCTGAGGAGGAGATCGAGGCTTTGGAATGGAAGGTATTCCGGAAGATGTTTTTCGATAAATATTTTCCACGCACCCTCCGTCTTAAGATGGAAAGGGACTTCCTTTCCCTCAAGCAGAAAGATGAGGAATCTGTGGGAGCGTACGAGGCAAACTTCACAAGGCTTGCACGATATGCTTCCGGCTTTGTCGTTACCCCCGAATGCAAGGTTGACCGCTTCTTTGGTGGGCTGAAGCCTAGCTTGCGGAAAGCATTAGCGATCCGTGACTTCGACAGCTATGAGGAAATTGTCCGATGTGCCCTCAAGGTTGAAATGGAGATCGGAGAATCACAGGGGTATCATGGGGACAAGAAGCGGAAGGTGGACTTCAATGCTGGTGGTCCGATGGATAAATCCAACGGCGCTAAGAAATTACAGCACCCCACTTGCCAAAAGTGTGGAAAGAAGCACCCTGGAAATTGCCTTAGGGGGACAAGAAAATGCTTCAAGTGTGGAAGAGAAGGGCACCTAGCTGTTAACTGTCAGCAAGAAGGACCCGCGGCTGCAACTGAGGGGAGGAACGCTCTGTTCGAACCTCAACGCGTTGTTCAATGCTTCAAATGCAAAGAACCGGGTCATTTTGCGAATCAGTGCCCTAATCCAAGGGTTATCGGAGGCAATCAACAACCTCCAAGACAGCAAGGAAGAGATTTTGCCATCACTTCTGCCGAAGTGAACCCCGACAACGAAGTGGTGACAGGTACGCTAGTTATTCATTCAAGGATAGCGAACGTACTTTTTGATTCAGGTTCTACGCATTCTTTTATATCTCAAAAGTTTAGTAGAATAATCCCTGCACCACCACAAATCATGGAAGTAAAGATGTCGGTGAGTACGGCAAATGGGGCAATCATTGCATCCCATGAGTATAAGTCCTCCCCTGTTTTAATCTGTGGATTGAATTTCCCGGCGAACCTCGTCATACTCCCTTTGGTGGAATTTGATGCAATTCTTGGCATGGATTGGATTTCCTTATATAGATCCAACATAAATTGTCGGGAGAGGGAAATTACACTCCATATGGAGAATCGACCCCCGATTCTTTACAAGTGTCAGGAGGAAGATGAATCTCCTTTAGCTCCATCATCTTAAGCATGGATATTACTACCTTATGAGCACGCATATCTGGCTCAGATGATTGAGTCCAAGGAAGAAACCACCCTTGAAGAAATGCCTATTGTGAGGGAATTCGCTGAAGTATTTCCCGAGGAACTTCCTGGTCTTCCTCCAAGAAGAGATGTTGAGTTCTCAATTGAACTTATACCTGGGGCGCTACCAATATCCAAGACTCCATATAGAATGGCTGTTGTTGAGCTTGAAGAGCTGAAGAAACAACTACAGGAGAATCTGGATAAAGGGTTTATACGCCCAAGTGCATCACCATGGGGTGCACCAGTCCTCTTCGTCAAGAAGAAGGATGGGTCAATGCGGCTTTGCATCGATTATCGTGAACTTAACAAAATCACGATAAAGAACAAGTATCCTCTCCCAAGAATCGATGACTTGTTTGATCAGCTGCGTGGAGCACAATACTTCTCCAAGGTCGACTTACGGTCGGGATATTATCAAGTAAGGGTGAAGAAGGAAGATATCCCCAAGACTGCTTTTCGTACAAGGTACGGGCACTATGAATTCATAGTAATGCCTTTCGGACTCACCAATGCTCCAGCAATATTCATGGACTTGATGAATAGAGTCTTTAGAGATTACCTAGATAAATTTGTGGTAGTCTTTATAGATGATATTCTAATATACTCCAAAACCAAGGAGGACCATGAGGAGCATTTAAGAACTGTATTGGAGACTTTGCGCAAGGAGAAGCTCTATGCCAAGTACAGCAAGTGTGAGTTCTGGTTGAAGGAGGTCTCATTCTTGGGCCATATCATCACAAGCAATGGGATATATGTGGACCCCTCCAAAACAGATGCAATTGAGGGATGGCCGAGGCCAACATCGGTAACTGATATCCGTAGCTTCTTGGGGTTAGCTGGATATTATCGACGATTTGTGAGAAACTTCTCACGATTGTCCAACCCTCTTACCAAGCTAACTCGAAAGGGAGTAAAGTTTTCTTGGAGTGATGAATGCGAAGAAAGCTTCAAGGAGTTGAAAAGGAGGCTTATCACTGCACCCGTGCTCACTTTACCCACAAGTGGGGAGCTTTTTGTGGTATTCAGTGATGCTTCGAAGAAGGGCTTAGGATGTGTGCTGATGCAGAATGATAAAGTGATATCCTATGCCTCAAGGCAGTTGAAAATCCATGAGCAAAACTATCCAACGCATGATCTGGAGTTGGCGGCGGTGATCTTTGCCTTGAAAATCTGGCGGCATTATCTCTATGGGGAGAAATGTGAGATATATACTGACCACAAGAGTCTTAAATATATATTCACACAGAAAGAGCTTAATATGCGCCAAAGAAGATGGATAGAGCTCATAAAGGATTATGACTGTTCAATACATTACCACCCTGGGAAGGCGAACAAGGTGGCGGATGCCCTAAGTAGAAAGGATCCAGCAATTCTATCAGTGATGAGAATTGAGAAGGATCCAATCTTCTTAGACTTGATGAAGATGGACGTGGGAATCATAAAGAAGGGAACATCATCAATCCTTTCACAAATGATTGCTCAACCATCTCTTTTGAAAAGGTTAAAGGATGCTCAAAAGGATGATGCGAGAATCCAAGAAAAAGTGGAAGCTATCAAAAAGGGAAAATCCTCAGAGTTTAATGTTAATGAAGAAGGAATTGTGCGGTTTGGGAAAAGACTATGTGTCCCATCAAGTTCGGAGCTGAAGAAGGAACTTTTGGATGATGCACACAGTTCAAATTTCTCTATTCACCCAGGGAGCACAAAGATGTATCGAGATCTCCGAGAAAACTTTTGGTGGGATAATATGAAGAAGGAGATCTCCGAATATACATCAAAGTGCCTGGTGTGTCAGCAAGTGAAGGCAGAGAGGCAGAAGTCTAAGGGGATGATGCAACCATTGCCCATACCTGAATGGAAATGGGAGAACATCACCATGGACTTCGTCACTGGACTTCCAAGGACATCCAAAGGCAACAATGCAATCTGGTTTGTTGTGGATCGTCTTACAAAGACTGCACACTTCATTGCTATTAGAGAGGATTTCTCTTTGGATCAACTGGCACGGATATACATCAGGGAAGTGGTACGGTTGCATGGAGTACCACTATCTATTGTGTCTGACCGAGATCCAAGATTTACCTCTAAGTTTTGGAAGAGTCTTCAACATGCTCTGAATACTGAACTGAACTTCAGTACGGCCTATCATCCTCAAACTGATGGCCAATCCGAGCGGACTATCCAAACACTTGAGGATATGTTGAGAGCATGCTCAATGGACTTTAAAGGAGGATGGGATCAAAATCTTCCTCTAGTTGAGTTCTCTTATAATAATAGTTTCCACTCGAGCATCCAAATGGCACCATATGAAGCCCTATATGGGAAAAGGTGCAGAACACCGGCATGTTGGGATGAGGTCGGTGAACGTAAGCTGCTTGGACCAGAAATGGTCGAAGAAATGGTGGAGAAGGTGAAAACCATTCAGCAGCATATCAAGGCAGCCCAAAGTCGACAGAAGAGTTATGCAGATAATCGTCGACGAGACCTTGAGTTTAAAGTCGGAGACATGGTGTTTTTACGCATATCTCCATGGAAGAAGGTCATGAGGTTTGGAAAGAAAGGGAAGTTAAGTCCAAGGTACATCGGCCCCTTCGAGATTCTTGATCGTGTTGGGGCTGTGGCCTATCGACTAGCACTTCCACCTACTATGGCCAAGGTGCATGATGTCTTCCATGTATCCCTCTTAAGGAAGTACATACCAGACCCTTCACATGTACTCTCTTCCGAGGTGGTACAATTAGAAGACGATCTTTCTTATGAGGAGCAACCAGTGAAGATCTGATCGTAGAGAAAAAGTTCTACGAAATAAGACAATGCCCCTCGTCAAGGTGTTGTGGAGAAACCACAAGTTTGAAGAAGCAACTTGGGAGTCGGAGGATATGATGAAGCTAAGTTACCCACATTTGTTTTAGTGTGGGAAAAGGAAAATTTCGAGGGCGAAATTTCTTAAGGGGGGAATGTTGTAACGACCCAAATTTTCATTAATGGAAAATCCCTCTTGATCCAGTTAAATGTTTCTTTATGTTTTTATAAGATGTCAACTTCTTTAAGTTTTACGTTAAGATTTGTGACCGTTACTTTTATAGCCGTTGAACAGTGATCATCTGGGTAGTTTAAATATAAGGCTTTAACGAACCAATTTTCTACTCAGACAAAGGAAGCGATGGCCTCATCCAGTAGAATTGCCCCTTACAAAGCCCATTTGTCGGAGCTCGGTAAAGAGGTGGTGTCTTTGGGCTTTTCCCTTGACCAAGCCCAAGCTGAGCTTCATCAAGTCAAGCTCGAACGTGATCGTCTACGGGAAAAATGGAAGTTGATAGAGATTACCACTCGAGCGATGTTATCCGAGCAGCCCCAAGAGTCTGTCACCATCGCGCACCTTACCCTTAGGTCTTATGCGGCTATTTTAAGGGGTTATGTAACAAATAAGTAGAACCATGTTCATGTACATTATTTTTTTTTATATAATAATGAATATAATTTCTAGTCATTTTTGATACATTGTAATTAGTTTTTAAAGTACAAATGATGTTTTTAGTTATTATTTAATTAAGAATTATATTTTATTAAATTAAAGGATTTTTGAATTAAATAATATTTTAATAAAATATTATTATTAATATTAAATTAATTTTTATTAAATATAAATGATCGTATAATTTTATGAATGCAATTAAAATTTTTATTAAGGTTTGAAAGCCATTTCTGTCAAAACCCGTGAATTTTTATAAATGTCGGTTTTTATTTTAAAAGTGAAAATTCACATATTTAGAAAATTATTTAGATAAAATAAATATTATTTTTGGAATCAGGACGTCGAAATTATCCAACGGTGAATTTTTCATAATTTTCTGAGACAGTCAAATTTTTGGGTAAAAATTAAATACCATTTAAATATATAATGTGTTTTATGACATCATAATGACCCAATGGTGATGTAATAAAATACCATAATCCTTATGTTCGGCCAATATGTGTTTTATCATTAAAATAATGAGGTTTTGGGTTTGTTTGACTCACTTTTCAAAGCATTAATGGAGCCCTCAAGACTTATTCAACACTTTGCCTTTTTAAATTAATTTCCATGGGAGTGTGACTCACCTCCACATAAGCAACCCTAATTTTTTAATAAGTTCGGACCTTGGCCTTGTAAAATATTGTTTTCCTCTTTCCTTTTCCAGAAACCATGGGCAAATACCATGGGATGGTTTGTGGTTTGGATTATTTTAATATAAGGGGTCCCAAACCTAAATAATAAAGAATTCTCTCACCTTTCCTATATAAACTCACCCAAGCTCCCACTTCCTCCTCACCCAAAGCCCTTGAAGTTCGTCCAAACTCTTCCCTACTCTCTCTAGAATCCTCTCAAGGTGCCCCAAGCTCCCAAGAAGCCTCTCACAAGCCTCTCTCTAGCCTTTGGAAGCACACTTCCAAGTAAGGGTTTTTCTTCCTTTCTCATTTTTGTCAATTTTCTTTAAGTTGTATTGCCCTTTTAATTTAATTTATGAATGTTGGGGTATGGTTTAGCACCTCTCCCATACTTCCCTCTTATTGTTTGAATGATGGGAGACCCCTTTCTCTCTCATTAAATGCCTCCCATGTACACCCGTTACTATGCCGAAATTCCGAAAGGAACCTTTTTCTCCTCTTCTATATTCAAGCAATACTTTTGTATCATGAATCTAAATTCCTTTTCAATTGTTGGGACATGTATCTATATGAACTTCTTACTGTCCATTACATGTAAATATGATGAGGAACCCCTTTCTCTCTCATCAGCCTTTTTTATGAATTCTTATGTCACGCCGTTACGCTGCCGAAATCACACCGATTTTCTAAGCCAATATCATTGTGTAGTGAATACCATGCCCATTTCTCCATCAAGGGTATTCACATTTATGCACGTTTACTTATTGATTGTAAAGTTTCATGTATGAATTCCACATTCCTTTATCGTGGAATAAATGATTATGTTTTATGAATCCATGTTTTATGATCCATGTGGCACACTTATGCATGAAATGAAATGTTTAAGAAGGGTGCGCCCTTTATAGCGCTCCAATGCATTGGGTAAAGTATAGTATCATGATACGTCATGTGCAATGAGTGTTTACTCATGCTAATTCAAGTGCAACGAGGTTTTACTCGTGCTTCAAGTGCAATGAGGGTTTACTCATGCTCCATGTGCAATGAGCCTTGGCTCATGCTAATTCAATGTTAAGTGTTGTTGCCACATTTCCATGTTATGATTACCATGATTTATCATGCCTTTATGTTCATGTCTCTCTTATGATCTATTGATATGACTATTGCCTAACATGTATTGTACTCCTCATGTTATTCATTGTGCACTCCCTTACTGGGCTTTATAGCTCACCCTTTTCTTATGCATGTCCTCAGGTTATCCCATGCAATGCTAAGTACGAAGGAATGTAGTGGTCATGTAAAGGAAGTTTTCAATAAGGATGTTGTATTTCAAGTTTAAAGTTTTTATGTAATGATCCTAAGCCCCAAAGACACTAAACCTCTCGATCTTCTTTGTTGTATCAAGTGAAGTTTTATGTAATAAAGCATGTTTAAGTTGTAATAAAAGCAGGGTTGTCATACCCTGTCCTTTTTGTTAATAAGAAAGACAGATCTATGAGGTTTTGCATTGACTATAGGGAGATCAATGTTATAACAATAAAGAACAAGTATCCCCTACCTCTCATTGATGATTTATTCAACCAACTTCATGGAGCTAAATATTTTTCAAAGATTGAACTTCGATCTGAATATTCTTAGTTGTGTGTAAAGAAGGAAGACATTCCAAAAACATTATTTTGAACCGGGTACGGGCATTACAAGTTTACAGTAATACCTTTTGGGCTGACTAATGCACCCTTTGTTTTCATGGATCTAATGAACAGAGTTTTCAAGGAATATATTGATGAATTTTTAGTAGTATTTATTGATGATATCCTAGTATACTCCAAAATCTATGAATATTATGAAAATCACTTGCGCACCATTTTTAAAACCCTCAGAAGAAATGAATTATATGGGAATTTTAGAAAGTGTGAATTCTGGATTCAAGAGATTTCTTTTCTAGGACATATTATCTCTAAGTATAGAATATATTTTGATCCTTTAAAGACCAAGGCAATCCAAGAATGTCCAGAACTGATGAGTATAACTATGGTATACAGTTTTATTGGTTTAGTAGGTTATTATCGGCGTTGTGTCTAGAATTTTGCCCGATTAGCTGACCCATTAACCAAGATCACACGTAAAGGGGTTAAATTTGTTTGAAAAAAAGAGTGTGAATAATGTTTTGAAGAACTGGAGAGAATATTATTCAATGATCCTATCTTGACTCTACTATCAGGGAACGATGGGTTTGTTATTTATAGTGATGCTTCAAAGAAAGGACTTGGTTGTGTCCTTATGCAGAATGATAGAGTTATTACCTATGCATAAAAATAGCTAAAAAATTATGAGCAAAACTATCCTACTCATGATCTTGATTTAGCAGCTATAATCTTTGCTCTAAAAATATGAAGACACTATCTCTATGGGGATAAATGTGAGATTTATACTGATCTCAAGAGTTTGAAGTATATTTTCTCACAAAAAGAACTCAACATGATAAAAAGGTGATGGCTTGAACTACTAAAGGATTATTATTGCACAATAAACTACCACCCAGTAAAGGAAAATAAGGTGGCAAATGCTTTGAGAAGAAAGGATCATGGAGTTTTGAACAAGATGAGAGTTAAAAGGGATCCTATTTTCATGGATCTAGTGAAAATGGATATGGGAATAATCATGGAAGGTGAAACATCAATACTTTTTCAAATGGTTTCCAAACCATCTTTACTATAAAGGATAAAAAGTTCTCAGGCTGATGATGAAGAGTTTCAAAAGAAGATTAAAGCTGTGAATGATGGGAGATTGAGTGACTTTATATATGAATATGGGATTTTGAAATTTGGGAAGAGACTTTGTGTTCCCGATATACCGGATCTAAAAAGGGAATTGTTAGATGATGCTCATAGCTCCAATGTCTCTATACACCCTGGTAGCACCAATATGTATAGAGATTTGAAGGAACATTTTTGGTGGGACAACATGAAGAGGGAGATTGCTTATTTTGTGTCAAGATGTATGGTTTGTCAACAAGTGAAAGCTGGAAGGCAACATCCTGGAGAAGTCATGCAACCTCTTCCCATACCTGAGTGGAAATGGGATAATATTATGATGGAATTTTTCATGGGGCTACCAAAGACTCCTAGAAGGAATGATGCAATATGGGTCATTGTTGATCGTCATACCAAGTCAGCACATTTTCTTGCTATAAGAGAATATTTACCACTTGAACGTCTAGAAAAACTATATATTAATGAAGTTGTAAGACTTCATGGAGTACCCTTATCGATTGTTTCTGATCGTGATCTCCATTTTACATCAAGATTCTGGAAAAATATTCAGAAAGCCCTAGATACTGAACTTTGTTTGAGCACTGCCTACCACCCTCAAACTGATGGAAAATCAGAACGGACTATTCAAACCTTATAATACATGTTGAGATCTTGCTCACTTGACTTTCAAGGTATGTGGGATCAATATTTACCTCTGGTAGAATTTTCCTATAACAATAGCTTCCATTCAAGTATTCAGATGGAACCATATGAAGCGTTATATGGAAATAGATGGCACACACCAACTTGTTGGGATGATGTTGGTGAAAGAAAACTCGTAGGCCTAGAACTTGTTGAGGAAATGATGGAAAAGGTGAAGGTTATCCAAACCCACATCAAAGCATCCCAAAGTAGGCAAAAGAGTTATGCTGATAATCGAAGGAAGGATTTAGAATTTCAAGTATGAGACTATGTTTTCTTGAAGGTATCTCCATGGAAGGGTGTTATACGTTTTGGTAAGAAGGGTAAATTGAGTCCTGGTACATCGTACCTTTCAAAATTTTAGAACTAATTGAAGTTGTAGCTTGTCATTTGGCAATGCCTCCAAGTCTCTCCAAAGTTCATGATGTGTTCTACGTATCACTCTTGAGAAAATACATGCCAGGCCCAACGCATGTACTCACCTATGAGGAAATTGAACTGGAACCTGATCTATCTTATTGTGAAGAGCCTATCAAAATTCTTGATATAAGAGAACAAGTGCTGAGAAACCGGACGACTCATCCGGTAAAAGTTCTATGGAGAAACCATAAGATGGAAGAGGCAACGTGGGAACCAGAGGAACTTATGATGAAGAACCACCCGAATCTTTTTGTGTGGTGGTATTATAGAAATTTCGAGGGTGAAATTATTTGAAGGAGTGAAGAATGTAACATCCCAAGCTTCCATAGTACTTTTCCCTTTGAATAATGCAATAGCTTGCATTATACGCAACTTTGAGATTCTAACACACCGCGACCAATCAAACTAGCTGTTATGAATAGTAATACCCACTTTTTTAAATTTTATAAATTTTATCTTTCAAAATGGACTTCATTTTTGGATTCGGAATATCGATTTTATATTAGGGGGAATTTTTGGTATTTTTCTGAAAACTTTTAATTTTTGATGAATGGTGAAAAAAACACTGCATTATTGGTTAAAACCGACTTTTTATTTAAATAATTATTAATTTTATTTTAATTTATTTTAGGTCAAAATAGATACATAATATATATATATATATATTCAATGTAATTCATTGGAGTCATTTTATAATAAGTTTAGATATATAAAATTTTATCGAACTATTTACCATCTTTTGCCCACCTCCTAAGAGCATTTAAAAATTTTATAAAACTTAATTTTAAGGCTTCTGTGAGTTGAATTTCAAAAATAAAAGAGACGTGGTTAATATCGTTAAGTAAAATTTGGTTCAATAAGATGAAAATAATTTTTGGTGAATAGTAACTTTTTACTTTTATTTACCACGGTCAAAAGTAAATAGAGTAATTAAAGGTAAAAATGTTATCATAATTACTTTAACACATGTCCTAATTCTATTGGATAAGTTTAATTTGACCAAAAACAACCTTAGGAATAAAATATGATCCCCTTTGGTCCACTTGGATTAAATTAGGACATTTATTATTATTTTATTTAAAGAAGAGTTAAAAGATTTAAAATAAAAGTTTAATAACTAAACCATTTTTAATATAGGGTTATATATAAGATAAATTCAACTATAAATATTAATCAGAAAGCTAAAAAGATTTCCTACGTAATGGTATTTTATTTATAATTTTTAGACATTAAATAATTAAATTTATTTATGACACAATGATGATGCAGTAATTACCTTATTAATGAAAGATTAAAATAATCGATATTATAAATATCTAAATAAATATAATTTTAGACTTTTAATCAATTCCATTAATTTTATAGGCTAATATTACATGTTATGGTTGATTAAATGAATTTTTTTCGAAGTAATAATGATGTTATAAATTTAACAAAAACAAAATACCAAATAGTGTCAAAATTGACATAAAAGAGTTTTTAAAACAAATATTATATTATTAATTGGTATTATATTCCTAAAAAACTAAGGTTAGACCAAAGAGCTTAAATAATATTATATATGTCATTAATGAACCACTTGAGGTTTTCTTGAAATTTTATAGTAATTTTATTAACCATGTAATATAAAAATACAAAGAGACATGGTAAATGTCAAACTATTTAACTAAGAGTTAAATCTAAAAGATAAGGTTAATATGATGACCTAAACCTGTCTAAAACCTATTTTTTGAGAGTTTTTATACCCATACCCACCTTATACTTTAAATAATTTATTTTTTATCCATTATAAACCAAAAATTATTTTATTATAAAATAATATTTCAAGCTTTTCCAAAAGTGACCCTCACCTCTCTTATAAAAGGGCACCTCCCCTTGTCTCAAATTCACACCTTCAAAGCCATTTGGATCAGTCAAACCCTACCCAAATATTCTCTCAATTGTCCGCCCTTCATCCTAGAGTCCTTCCTTTAGTCATAAATCCAACCTAATGAGCCCTTTTGATCAAATCAAAAGGAAGAACCCGAAGAAAGGTAAATATTTCATCACCTCTTTCAAGTTCTTTTCTTCTTCCACTTCATCTTTCTTTCTTGTTTCCGTTCTAAAATAATAAATCCAGTATCTTCTATATACTATGATGTTATTATAAAAATGGTACAACCATATTCATTATTCTATCCATCCTATAAATGACAAAGTCGCCATATGTGCGTACGTGCGGATTACCGTCTCCACGTCGTGGTGTAGTTTGTTATTCAAACACTTCATCATTTGGATGGGTATAATAATGAGTATAAATGATTTAAATAATAAATATAACATGATAATGATTCTGTATATATGATATACCATCCAATTATATATTATTTTAATATCAAAAGAATGATATTTTTTCTTGTGCATACGTCTGGATTACCGTCTCCACGAACGCGATGAGATTCATTACCCATCGTAATCATTCAAGAATAATTTTTACTTTATGATTAAAAATAATGTTTATGAACATAATATCATTATGTATATGAATCAAATACATCCTATCCATAACAATCATGTCTTACGTAACCAAGAATATAAAGGAAAACGAATCAGTTAACACCCGAAACGATGATACTACTGAAATATCATTAACAAAGCAATATTAGAAGATCATATATGATATCATATTAATGTATATGGTTATTGTGTAATTTAATAACAATTATTTCACCATTATACAGGAGTTTAACTTACCCTCGACCAAGGAAAAGTACAAGGTAAGGGTTAATTTCACAATCTTTTTATTATCTGAGGTTGTTTTTACATAAGTATCTACTGGGACCTCTTTATCATCCACATCCATGTTTTTTAAAAATTTATTCCAAAACATTTTTACTATTTACTAGACTATGGGTTAAAATAATTTATACCCTTGTTTGAATATTTATAAAATGATTTGAAATGAATCTTTCCGTCGTATTCCAAACAAGGTACTTTATGACATTTTCGACAAAATTAAGGTAAGAATGTTTTTTTTAACTTATATGGTGGATGCAGCTATTTTTCGTCGTTATAACATCGTCGAAGCTTCCCTTACAAGATTATAAGAATATTTTCAAAATAAATGTTTTCTTTTATAATTATATGACTTTTAAATGATTTCAAAATAGAAAGAGATATTTCTCTAAAAAAGTTTTGATTTCATCTATGTCAACATCCTTTGATGGATTGTGAGCTTATTTGAAGTTGATTGATTATGATACAAAACTTTCATATTGTATCGAAGGTTTTGGGATATGTTTGACTGTGGATGTGTTCTTTTTACACCATTCATGGTTTATGGATAAAGTATTGACATTTTGTATGCTAGTTTTAATAGGAATGTTTATGTTATGTTTAAACTTTTTTATATGAGGAATGCATTGAACTTAATAAGTGACAGGTGGACCCTGCTATAGCTCCTTGATGCATCAGTAGGTCTCATGAGACAAACTAGTGTCTTGGAACAAGGCCTTGACAAAATCTTATTTGTAGTCTTGGCACAAGGCCTTGACTATGTGGTTATGAAGTCTGGAATTATGCATTCCATCATTATGAAAGTGGCTATTGATATTGCATGTGATTATTTGGCTAGTAGAATATCCATGTGAATAAGTAAATGAAATTATTTGATTTTATCTTTTCCATATTATTTTGTAGTTCAAGCTTAAAAGGCTTTTGTTTTAGTCTTACATTGCCTTAAATGTTTATGCTTATTTATGAAAGTTTTCGCTATATTGTTATCCTTACTGAGCATCTGAGCTCACCCCTTTCTATGTTTTATTTTTTCCAGGATGCGAAGAAGTATATTATGACTGACCTATAGGGATAGTATAAGGGATATGAGTGTGGCCTATGGAGACTATGTTGTTGTAGTTTTTCATTTTATAATGTAATGTAAAACTTATGAATATATCTAATATTTCCAAGGCTACTAAACTAATCGGTCTTTCGAGACTTGATCTTTTGTGATCATGCCAATTTTATGTAATAATGCACCGAATCTGGGTAACTAGGGTCGGGCGTTACATCATCATACAATGCAGACAAAACTATATTATGAATTAGGAAAGAACTTTGATCTGCTTCCACTAGGACCCTAGCATAATGACCAAATTTTGCAGCCTTAGTGGTCCTGTCCATTTTAATTGGAATTCCCACAGTATATGCAATGTTAAAAAGGATATTAGGATTCCATAGGATCCAATGAAGACCAAAAAAATTTTATCCAAACTTGAGCCCTGGTATTTTTTAAATAAAAAAGATTGAAACAAAAATCTCATTTTTGAAAGCAAACCATACCTGGTTTTAGCGCAATTGATCTGATCCACCAAGCTCTTTATTTCAAATCCTCTGATGATAAAATTATGTGTAAGAATACTTGACTCATGGTGTAACACCCCAAGAATTTACAAATAGATTTAGTTCAGAATTCATGAAACATTGAGTCTTTACAAAACACCACTTTTTTATAACTAAGGCAGTAAACATAATTTTTTCACCTATGTGGTTTGAATTTTGAAAACCTGATATACACGGTTGCATTCAATAAGATATTTAGAGTTTAATAAGGCAAACTTATTTTTTGGTGAATAGTAACATACCCTTATGAATAGTGGCATACCCTTATGAATAGTAATTAATAGTAAATCGGCCAAAAAAATAGAAACATCACCCATAAATGTATAAATATAATTTAGACACCTTAAAAGTGAAAAAACGATCATAGTAAAAGTATTGGTATTTTTGTATGTAATAAATATTTTAATTATAATTTTATGATTAATTTAATAATTTAAAATGGAAATTTATTTTCATAAAATGTAATCATAAACTATTACTTTATTGTCTTATGGTTATAAGATAATTTTATGGGACCTTGATTAATTTTTCAAGGTGTTATAAAATGAGTTATAGTTTTAAAGTTGTTTTTTATATAAATTATGATTTTTTAAAAAAAAAATTAAATTAAAAATATTTAGAAAATTATTTTCATAAAATGGAGTTTATTTTTGAATTTAGAACATCGATATCAGGTTAGGTTGAATTTATGATATTTTTATAAAATGTTTTGTTTTTTGGTGAATAATAAAAATACAGTTTTGAGTTTTGGTGTGATTAATGACATCATTAATGATGTAATAATGATGTAATAATTATGGTTGACTTTTAAATAGTAAGATATGTTATGATGTGTCCCAAGTGGCCAATATCATGGGAAAATACTATGGATAAGCCCATGGTTTTTCAAATACCGCCGATGAGGTGTCCCTTGGAAATTAATTAAATATTCTCTCACTTTTGCTATAAATACCAAGTCTTTCCCTCAGTCCTTTAATTCCAAAATCCTCCTCAACAAATCTCTAGTCTTTTTACCTCCCAAGGAGTCCTCCCAAGGTGCCCTCAAGCCCCCCAAGGTTCCAACCTTCTAGCTTTTGAAGTCACTCTTCAAGGTAAGGGAAGCTTTCACCCTCCTCTTTTAAGTCATGACTTCCTTTATGTTATGTCTTCTAGTTTCCATTTTATTATGTGGGGGCATGTTATTTTATACCATTCTTGTTGTCCATTTTATTTCCAAATTATGAGAGACCCTTTCCACTCTCATCAACTAATTTTCTGGATTTTTAAGTGATGTTGTTAGGCTGACGAATTTTTCTAAAAGAAATCGCATCTTCTCTTTTCTTTCAAGTTTCCTTTCTGTGTGGTATGTCATTCAAATATCCATACCATGTTCTTATTTATATTTTATTTTGTCCCTATACTGTATTATGAGTTATTTTTTAGTGTTTTATCCTTGTCCCCTCTCTTTTTAGTGTTTTCTAAAACCATGTTATATAGTTGTTATGCTGTAGAAATTTCGTCTCAAAATCACTCTCTTTTTATCAAGAAATTATCTTGTTTTATTTATGTGAATACCAAAATCTATTTTCATTTCCATAGGTATTAATCAATACATAAAATTTATTTATTTTATTCTAAAATTGACATACATGAAACCCTCATTCTTTTTCCAAGGGTTATAAAAGACACAACGATCATGTTTTTAAGCACTTTTAAAACATCACGATTTTGAAGTGAAACACATTAATTTTACTCTCTATGAGTTATTTATGAAATGTATGATTATTATATATGTGGATCACATGAAAATAAAGACATATTAAGGGTGTGCCCTGATAGCGCTCCAATGCATTGGGTAAAGAATTTAATCTCTAGAGATGACAAGTTTCACGATACCTTGGTGAATAACCTTAGTAATTTTTATGACACCTTGGGGATGAACCTTGTTGATATGTTCATGAATGTCTAAATTAAATGTTTTAGCCACATTTTAAAGCTATGTTTTAAGTTATTATTACTATGATATTCCTCTTTATCTCCATGTTCTTATTGATATCATTCAAGTTCACATGTAAACTGTTTTACTTGTTTTCCTTACTGTGTCTTCTGCTCACCCTTTCCTTTGATGTATGTCTATAGGTTATGAGATGTAGTAATTGTACTTAGGATGAACCTTTGTTGAATCCTTACAAGTGGACTTAAAAGAGTGTTTTATGTTTTCATGTTTTATTGTTCCTGATTTCCAATACACTAGACTTTAAAGATCATCTGTTTGTAAAATGTAATGAAAAGTTATGTATTAAAAAGGCAGGATGCCATACATAAGCATCTCCAATCAGAAAATCCCCATATGAAAGTTAGATTTCGAACCAAATCATCAAGATTTCAAAGTTTTCCTCTACCCAAAATAATAATTATGGCAATAATTTAATGCTCACAAAGCTTAAATCTGTCAAGGATAGCTTCCCTATTAGCAACCACATGGGTAGTGTCACCCTTTCTCATGATTCACTCAGAAGCACCATAACGCGGTCGATTCAAATCCCTTTCAATACCTGCATGGTACCTGCTATGATTTCCCGCATCTGTCAAATTACCAGATGGAGGAGAACCAATCACTGCCTCTAATGTAGCAGTCGCAGTCGTGGTTTTAGATCAGATCCCCACCGCATCCAAGTAGCGGTTCTCGATCGCCTTCCCTGCAATAGATCAAGGCATATCAGCCTCATCCACCAAAGGGCAGTTCATATTAGTAGCTTTCCCCGTAGATCGACAAGCCTCTTTCGAATCATCCATCACTATTGCCGCACAAATCTTCACCGCTGCAAACTGGTGTCATTCAAACACCACTAGAGCTCGGCGGTCATCTGCTTCATCCACTATTGTCAAAATTGAGCCAACCCCCACTAATCTATAGGGTATGTCAATCTCAGCTACCACCACTGCATTTTGTCGCTGCTCATTCAAATCAACACGCATCATTGGAGTTTGACGGACACCAACCACTTCACCTACTACTGTTGTAGTCAAGTTAGAGAAACTACAGGATATGTTCTCGGTGGCCGCACCCACCCTAAAACTGAAACACTGACCACCTGCAGGGATATCACTTCCAGTGAGAAGGATGGGGAAAAGGTAGTGGGGAAAACCATGTTTGAGAAGCATTCACCTTGAGGGACAATAGAGACATCAAAATCACTATCAGGGCGTAGCTCCCAAGCCCTCGCCATCCTCCGTTCCAAAATTAATACACCCTATCCCTTTCTTTCTCAGAAGGGCAGAAAGTTCAAATGAATTCCCCTTAATAATAAGACATGGGTTGTTGTGGCAAATTGAAAAATGAAAATATAATTGGTTACAAATGGATCTTTAAAAGAAAAGAGGATAACACTTGGGAGGTAAAAATTATATACAAGGCCAAGTTAGTTAGGGATTCCTTCAGCGTGAAGGGATAGATGATTGTGAGATTTTTTCTCGTGTCGTTAAGCACTCATTTATTCGGATTCTTCTTAATTTTATTGCTCAGAATGATTTACATATTGAACAGTTAGATGTTAAAACTGTCTTTTGTAGGGTAAATTAGATGGACGGATTTATATGAAGCCTCCTGAGAGATTTTCAACTGACTTCAAAATGAATCAGATTTGTCTTCTTCAAAATTCCTTGTATGGTATTAAGTAATTTTCAAGAAAATGGTATAAACACGTTGACTCCTTTATGACTCAAAATTGTTTTAATAAAATTAAATTTGATTCATGTGTTTATTTCAAACATGTTAAGCATTATATGATTTACTTTCTTTTATATGTTGATGGCATGCTAGTTATTTTCAAAAACATGAGGTTAGTTAATCATATAAAATTCTATATCAATTATGTTTCTCATATGAAAGACTTGGGAAATGAAAAATAAATACTAGGAATGGAAGTCATTAAGCATTGAGAGTAGAGAACCTTGTATCTATCGCAACATTCTTATGATAAGAAAGTCTTAAAATGATACTTGTTTAAGCACATTAAACCTATTAGCATACCCCTAGGTTAACATTTCATGTTATCTCTTAGTCAATCCCCTATTATTTAAGTCGAGGTAGATTTCATGAGTAAAATTTTGTATGCTGATATAGAAGGAAGTCTTTTGTATACAATGACTTGGTCAAGACTAAATATTGCACTTTTCATGCGCACCTTGGTCACCATTTCATGTTATAATGTCTTCTGATTACGCATTTAATATGGTAAAAATGATAGTTATTGTGATAATATTATTGGGTTTGTGGATTCTGATTATATTTTCAATATAAACACTTAAAAGCCAATTATTGGTTTTTTTTCTTGTTTTCAATGGACTTATTTCCTAGAAATTCAATATGTGATCATGTAATGGCCCAGACCTCTCTGGCCCATTCCTTTATCAAAAAGAAGGTCACGAAGTGTTCTGGAGGGTAAAATGAACTTTTCCCACACTTTCCAGAATTTTGAAACTACACGTCGTATAGTGTGAGTACACGCCGTGTACCCCCTCGCCGGGTATACCCCGTTTTCAAGGTCGTGTCCTTGTCGCGTGAAATAAATGGGTACACGCCATGTACCCCAAACTACACGCCATGTAGTCCCTCCCTGTGTACGCGTTACCTTCAACCCATGTGTTGACCAGTCAACGGTTGTGTGCCGTGTTGGAGCCGTGTGAAATAAATGGGTACACGCCATGTATCCAATACTACACGCCGTGTAGTCCCTCCCCGCGTATGCGTTACCTTCAAGCCGTGTGTTGACCAGTCAACGGTCGCGTTCCGCATTGAAGGTCGTGTTGGAAGCCGCATGGTGACCGTGTTAAACAGTCTAGTACACGTCGTGTATCATAAAGTACACACCGTTTACTTTTTCTTTTCTCACCTATAAAAGGAGGGATCCCCTCCTTTTCAACTTACCCCTCTCCTCCCCATTCCTCTGAGCATAGCTCTCCCAAGACACTTGAAGGCTCCTTTTCTTCCATAACTTCTTCGTCCGAGCTCCGATTTACGATCCGTCAGTGGCCACGGGATCGTAACGACGAGGTGGAACTTCCGAGATTGGATTCTTTGTCTTTCCTTCGGCCTTTCCTTTCTGAATTCCACCCAATGAGGTTTTTCTGGGACTCGACAGAGGTGACGGACGCCGACGGACATCTTCTAAGGTTGATCCAGGGGAGCGTTGTGATCAGAACCTGTTGAGGTAGGGATCTTACCTTCGTCTCTCTAAATTGTGCATCATGCGGGGTGGGTGTCCTCTTGTTTACGTGAAACACATTTACCGGTTTAATAAAGATAATAAATGGATTATATAACGGTGATGGGAAGTTTTTGAATGCGGTTACTTTATTTTATATCATGTGATATTATGTTGTGAATTGAATAGGCTTATGCCTACTGAAAATCACGGTCGTTGGGGGCCTTTGCTTGCGCAATTAAATGTTTCCCTATCTTTCTAGACCGTTTTTGTGAATGTAACTTTGTGTAAAGTGGAATTTGGTTAATCACGTAAATTTGGATGATTTAAAATTTGGAACCCTTGTGTGATCACCCCGGTTGAACAAAATGGAATAATGAATATGTGGGTGTTGGCTTGGATACGTGGAATGTGATGGGGGTGTTTTGGGGGTTGTTGTGGATCGGGTGAGCAGCGGGGCTGCGGTTGGCTTGGTTGTGGGATGGTGTGAATGCTATGTTGGTGATGGGCAGCGGGGTTGCGATAAATGGTACTAAAGGGATATTGATGTACGGGTTTCGATGTGATTGTGGTTATGGTGGTTGACAGCGAGGCTACAGGGATGGGCTTGAATGTGAATGAACTATGGGTTTTTAATAACAAATAAAAAGTGGAAGAGTTAATGAATGGTGGGTCATGGTAATGGAACGAGATTAATAATTAATGGGTTGGTTGGTTAATAAGAAGGGACTTGTTGTACTGCTTGTGTTTTCCTAACTTGATTTGTGGATGGCAGGGATATGCTTTTACGAACGTTTTATGTGGTTGGTTGTGGATAGTTTCCCAGTAGTTAATGAACTAAATAAACTAATTCTGCTGAAATGTGAAAACCTAAATGGGGCTGGGGTTGTTTTTTGTGTGCATGCTTCGTAGTAGCAGTGCTGAGGCACGTGCTCAGTTTCTTTGTTTAGAAGCCATAGGTTGGGCTGAGTGTTTGGTGTATATATATATATATATATATATCTGTATCTTTGTGTTTTATCACACCCCACCCATGTTGAGAACTTAGTGTCGAACACTCCCATTTCATGGGAGAGGGTGTTTTCCCATAGTTACTATCTCCTTCCTGCTCCTTCTTCCCTAGGCTATGATGGCTTGAGACGACCTTGCACCTAAGACCCTTCAGGTAGGTTTCGATTGGGGTGGATTGGCCCAAGACTCTTCAGGCAGGATGTTTTTTCCAATAATCTTTGGGATGAGGCCCATGTGTCTTCAGGCGAGAGTTCTATTACTATTACAGTTCCCAAGAATCTTCGGGATGAGTCCCAGGTGTGTTCGGGCGGGATACGTGGTTGCGAGGCCCAGGTGTGTGCGGGCGGGATACGTGGTTTTGAGGCCCAGGCATGTGTGTTCGGGATGTGTGGTTATGAGGCTCAGGTGTGTGCGGGCGGGATGCGTGGTTGTGAGGCCCAGGTGTGTGCGAGCGGGGAGAGTGTGGCAGCGTCAGGACGTTCGCCATTAGGAAGAGCAGCTAACTAAAGGGAAATGGTGCGAGGTACCCAATACTCTTATTCTTATATACTACTACCTGTTGTGATTGTGTTTTGGTGAGTGTGGATCATGAGGTTGGGTGGATATATTTCCTTGCTAGGTTTATTCTGCTGTTTTCACGGGACATTAGGATGTCTCCCCACTTGTGCACGAGAGATTTAGGTTTCCCTACTGAGTATACTTGTATGCTCACCCTACCTTTACTTTCAGGTTTCCAGGAGGAATACCAGGGCCGTGCGGGACCCTACTAGTCGAACAGTTGGAGTTGTTGCAGTTGTTGTACTCTTGTTTTCTTTTGGTATTGTACTTTGAGCTTTCTTGTACTTTCACCTTGTTATAAAATTGTTTAAACATGCATGTGGGATTGGTTTGGGTTTATTTCTATACACTTGTTCTTTTCCTTTTTGGTGGTTGACTTGTCTTATTTCTCGATCTTAAAATAATAAAAGGGTAATGCCTCCCATATTTGTGAAAACTCATACCCTTGGTGCTAGTCGCCACCCTGGGGCCTACTGGAGGCGGGACTCGGGGGTCATTATCTCCCTTTCACCATTGCCAACTCAGGAGGGGCATCTTTGATGGGAGGGGGTCGTGACAGAATGGTATCAGAGGCCGATGGTTGAGAGATAGGATGGAGTCTAGATTTAGGCACAGTGAGGATTGCATGGGATGGTAGGGCAACAGTGTTAGTTAATCTTGGTGCGTGACATAGGCCAGGGAAGACCGGCTAGGACACAGGATTTTAGGGCCCCACGTGATCCGATGCAAGGACTCTGAGCCTACCGAACGACCAAGTGAGACTACATTGATTGCAGGGAAGAGACCCTAGGGAAGGTACATGCATCATCATGATTGTGTTTTACTTGATTTGGGTGTTCTGGGAACGAAATTGAAATAAAAAAATGATGAAATAAAACCTTGAGAAATTTCCTTACTACTTGGGCTTAGGCAGTCTCTGTTTACCATACAGTTATGGCACCTGGACGTCGTCCCTGGGTGGCTCAGACGGCCAAGGCCCAGCAGATTCAGGAGGTCGATCAGTTGAGGATCTACCGAGAGGAGGAATATAGCCAGTGGCAGAAGACTCTCCGTTCTTTCCAGCGGCAGACCCTCAAGAAGTACAAGGGTAGTAATTCGGATACGGAGACAGAGGGGTGGCTTGAGGAGCTAGGGATCGCTTTTACCTTGATTCATGCTCTGAGGGAGTACTGGGCTCCCCTAGCAGTCAGTCAGCTGAGAGGTATGGCGTGATAGTGGTGGACGCTCTACCTCGGAGATAGGATAGTGGCATAGGTTCCATGGGCTGACTTTGAGAAGGAATTCCGAGAGGAATTCCTTTCTTCCATGATCAAGGCGGAGAAGCGGTAGGAGTTACACTCCCTTCAGCAGGGGAGTATGTCAGTACGAGAGTTGGGGATCAAGTTCAAGGATCTCCTGCGCTTTTCTTCGGATCTCTTTCCGGATGAGGAGTCTCAGGCGAGACGTTTGGAGGAGGTGCTTCGCCCTTCGCTCCAGTATGTTGTCACCCCCTTCACCCTTCCGACGTACTTGGCAGTACAGAATAAGGAAGAAGTTGTAGAGAGGATGCACTCACTGGGAGGTGCACCATGAGAGGGGATCCAGCCGGGCTCATCGAAGGGGAAGGCGGTCAGCAGCAGGTCTCCTGCGACGGGACCTTCTAGGTTCATGCCAGTGGGGAGCAGGCCCCAGTAGTTCCAGTTCAGATCTTCGGGTCCTCATCCCTTTTTCACAAGCCCAGGACCGAAGTGTCTTTCTTTTGGATGTTTTGGGCACATTTAGAGTCGGTGCCCGACCCGAGCTCAGTACGGTGGAGGTGGACAGGTTCAGCGCCCACCTCAGCAGCACCAGTTGCCGGCGAGGCCCTTCCAGCAGCAGCAGGACCATGCTCCTCCGAGGGCATACTTTGTGGGAGGAGGCCGACCTCAGGGTTCTCCTCAGGGACCTCGACCAGGACGTGGTCGGGGAGGTGGTCGACATCAGAGAGGCATAGGAGTTGGGCCTGGACAGTTGCACGCAGCAGAGTTGACAGCTCTGACAGGACCAAAGGTGGTGCGAGGTACAATTTGTTTGTTCAGCACTCTTGTTTCTACTTTGTTCGATTTGGGAGCTTCGCACTCCTTTGTTGCACCTGGTCTAGCCCATGCTTTGGGACTAGACGTAGAGAGACTTTCTATACCACTGGTGTTGAGTACACCAGTTGGAGGCCAGACCAGCGTATCTTGTGTTTTCCGGGGATGTGGGCTGATGTTGGGACCACATCGATCTAGTGGGGACCTTGTTCTGTTACAGATGCAGCCATACGATGTCATCCTAGGCATCGACTGGTTGTTTTTTTTAGTTCCGTTATCAACTACTTCCAGAGAAGATTCGTGTTCTCCGACGTGGACGGGCAACATGTAGCTTTTGTTGGCGAGAGGAGCTATCAGGTGGGAAGCCGGCATGTGGAGCCTCTCCTTTCCTTGTTAGGTGGGCTATCAATGGTTCCAGCTGATACAGAGATGATGGATGTCTTGGAGGTTGTTGGGGAGTTCCTCGATGTTTTTTCTAAGGAGGTTGTGACTCTACCTCCCCGATGTGATGTTGAGTTTGGGATAGACTTACAGCATGGTGCCCGTCCGAATTCGATGGCCCCTTATCGGATGGCACCTTCGGAGTTGCGGGAGTTGCGGATTCAGATTGATGATCTGATGGATAAGGGTTTTGTTCGACCCAACGTATCGTCGTGGGGTGCTCCAGTTTTGTTTGTGAAGAAGGCAGATGGTGGTCTCAAGCTATGCATAGACTACCGAAGGTTGAACCAGGTAACGGTCAAGAACCGTTACCCCCTTCCAAGGATAGATGATCTCTTCGACCAACTGATGGGAGCAGGTTGGTTTTCTAAGATTGATCTACGATCTGGATATCATCAGCTGAGGGTAAAGGACAGTGACATCTCGAAGATAGCTTTCAGGTGCAGTTATGGGTACTTAGAGTTTGCAGTGATGCCGTTTGGGGTTACGAATGCACCAGCTGTGTTCATGGGGCTTATGAAACTTGTCTTCCGAGAGTTTCTGGACCGGTTCGTCATTTTGTTTATCGATGACATCCTGATCTACTCAAGATCAGAGTAGGAGCACGTTGAGCATCTTAGGGCAGTCTTGGAAGTCCTTCAACACCACCATCTTTATGGGAAATTGTCGAAGTGTAAGTTCTTGACGCAAGAAGTACACTTCCTTGGGCACGTGGTGTCTCAGCATGGAGTGTCAGTGGAACCGTCGAAGTTGGAGGTAGTTGTTTCTTGGGCAGCACCCAAGAGCGTGGCGGAGTTCGTAGTTTCCTGGGGTTGGCGGGTTACTATTGGAGGTTCGTTTCGGACTTCTCTCGAGTTGTTTCTCCATTGATAGCTTTGACTAGGAAGAACCAAGTCTTCCTATGGAGCGAGAAGTGCCAGAAATATTTCGACTTCCTGAAGGAGAAGTTGTTTAGTGCTCCCATACTCAGGTTGCCAGAGGAAGGGTTGTTGTATGATGTGTTTTGTGATGCTTCTAGCCTTGGTCTAGGGTATGTGCTGATGCAGAAGAAGGGAGTGATCTGTTATGGGTCTAGGTAGTTACTCCCTCACGAATGTAACTATGCCACCCATGACCTAGAGCTTGCAGTAGTAGTGTTCGCACTGAAGTTGTGGTGAAATTACCTCTTTGAGGAGCGCTTTGTGGTATTCTCATATCACAAGAGCCTGCGTTATATCTTCTCTCAGCGTGATCTGAACTTACGGCAGCGGAGATGGGTCGAGTTCCTCCAAGACTATGACTTCGAAATCTCTTACACTGAAGTTAAGGGCAACGTTTTGGCTGATGCCCTGAGTAGGAAGTCACATAAGGAAGTGGTTCGGGAATCCTCTGATGTTTGGAAAGTGATGGGAGAGTTGACTGCCTTGCACTTGGATTCCAGGGTTGAAGGTGTTAGAGGCTGTTTGTTTCAGATGATGGTGCAGTCCTCCTTGTTGCAGCAGGTGGAAGAATCTCAGTGGGGGGACTCTGAGGCGGAAGTGATGCGGGATCGTGTCGATCAGGGGAACGCTCCAGAAGGATGGTCAGAGGACAGTCGACATTGGATGCTTTTCCATGGAATTGTGTTTGTCCCGGAGACAATGCGTGAGGGAGTTCTCCGTGAGTTCCATAGCTCAGCCTTGGCGGTACATCTAGGAGTTTCAAAAATGTACCAAGGCCTGAGGGAACAGTTTTGGTGGCCCGGGGTGAAACGGGAAGTGGCAGAGTTTGTGGCTAAATGCCTAGTGTGTCAGTAAGTGAAGGTTGGACACTGTGTTCCTAGTGGTTTGTTGCATCCTTTAGATGTCCCCGAGTGAAAGTGGGATGACATCTTAATGGACTTCGTCACAGGACTACCCAGAACTCAGGGTGGTTATGATACTATCTGGGTAGTGGTAGATCGACTGACGAAATCAGCTCACTTCTTAGTAATTAAGGAGTCAGGCCTGGTGAGTACCTTAGCACAGAGGTACGTAGACAAGGTTGTGTGGTTGCATGGAGTTCCAAAGACTATCGTCTCATATCGGGATACTCGGTTTACCTCACGAGTCTGGAGGGGGTTACAACATGCTTTTGGAACCCAGCTACGCCTTAGCACTGCCTTCCACCCCCATACCGATGGGCAGACAGAGCGGACTATCCAGACATTGGAGGACATGCTGCGAGCATGCATTCTGGATTTTGGAGGATCATGGGTACGACACTTGCCTTTAGTAGAGTTTGCCTATAACAACAGCTTCCACTCTACTATTGGCATGGCATCGTTTGAGGCTTTGTATGGAAGACCATGTCGTTCACCCATTTGCTAGGCAGAGGTTAGTGAGACAGGTGCTCTTGGGCCAGAGGTAGTGCAGAGCACCACAGAGAAAGTTCAGCTTGTGCGTGAGAGGATGAAAGTGGCTCAAGACCGACAGAAGTCTTATGCTGATCGTCGGAGGAGGCCCTTGGAGTTCGAGGTGGGAGATCATGTGTTCTTGAAGGTTTCCCCTCGACGGGGGCAGCGGAGGTTTGGGAAAGGGAGCAAGCTCTCACCTAGGTTCATCGGACCTTTTGAGGTGCTGAGGTGAGTCGGCGAGGTGGCATATCAGCTGTCCATGCCACCTTAGTTGGAGAAGGTTCATGACGTCTTCCACATCTCCCAGCTTCGTCGGTACTTACACGATGACTCTCACGTTGTCGACTGGGGAGAGTTAGATATGGGAGACGACGCGATCTTCGAGGAACGACCAGTCAAAATCGATGATCGTAAAGAGAAGGTGCTTCGTGGACGAACCATTCTGTTGGTTCGTGTGTTGTGGAGGCATGGCGGCCTTGAGGAGAGCACTTGGGAGCGGGAGACCCAGATGCACGCTCAGTGCCTGTAGTTGTTTTGACTTGTGTTTTCCCTTGTTCTTCTGAGATTTGTGTTGATGTTATACTTTGTACCTTTGATATATGGAATGCTTGGCTTATCGGTTGTGAGATGTTTTGTTTCCTTCTTCTCTGGAAGTGTGTAATGTGTCCGGATGTATGGGGAAAGGGAAAAACATGATCCTTAATCGAGACGCATTAATGCGGATGTGATTGAACCCGTGCGGGCGAGTCAGTGCCGCCTAAAGCGGATAATATCTCGACATAGGAGAAGGAATTTCCCCAAACCACGTGTTCGGGAAGTGTGTGGGTTGTACGGTGTTGGGGGCAGTGTAAGTTGGAAAATCCTAATATATGGAAGTGGGGAGGCCCAATCCTTAATCGAGACGCATTAATGCGGATGCGATTAAACCCGTGCAGGCGAGTTAGTGCCGCCTAAAGCGGATAATATCTCGACATAGGAGAGGGAATTCCTAACACCTATGATTAGGGTTGTTGGTTGGGTTCCTGTTATAACGAGAACCCTAAGAGGTATCTTGTTGGGTTCCTCTGGGTTGGTTTTGAATTCTCGGGGACGAGAATGTTTTAAGAGGTATCTGATGTAATGGCCCGGACCTCTCCGGTCCATTCCTTTGTCAAAAAGAAGGTCACGAAGTGTTCTGGAAAGTAAAATGGACTTTTCTTGCACTTTCCAGAATTTTGAAACTACACGACGTGTAGTGTGAGTACACGCCGTGTACCCCCTCGCCGGGTATACCCCATGTTCAAGGTCGTGTCCTTGCCGCGTGAAATAAATGGGTACAAGCCGTGTAGTCCCTCCCTGCGTACGCGTTACCTTCAACCCGTGTGTTGACCAGTCAACGGCCATGTGCCGTGTTGGAGCCGTGTGAAATAAATGGGTACACGCCGTGTATCCAATACTACACGCCGTGTAGTCCGTCCCCGCATATGTGTTACCTTCAAACCGTGTGTTGACCAATCAACGGTCGTGTTCCGCGCTGAAGGTCGTGTTGGAAGCTGGATGGTGACCGTGTGAAATGGCCGAGTACACGCCGTGTACCATAAAGTACACGCCGTGTACTTTTGCTTTTCTCGCCTATAAAAGGAGGGGTCCCCTCCTCCTTTTCAACTCACCCCTCTCCTCTCCATTCCTCTGAGCAGAGCTCTCCCAAGAGACTCGAAGGCTCCTTTTCTTCCATAACTTCTTCGTCCGAGCTCCGATTTACGATCCGTCAGCGGCCACGGGATCGTAACGACGGGGCGGAACTTCCGAGCTTGGATCCGTTGTCTTTCCTTCGGCCTTTCCTTTCCGACTTCCACCCGAGGAGGTTTTGTCGGAACTCGATAGAGGTGACGGACGCTGACGGACGTCTTCTAAGGTTGATCCGGGGGAGCGTTGTGATCAGAACCTGTTGAGGTAGGGATCCTACCTTCGTCTCTCTAAATTGTGCATCATGTGGGGTGGGTGTCCTCTTGTTTACATGAAACACATTTACCAGTTTAATAAAGATAATAAATGGCTTATATAATGGGGATGGGAAGTTTGTGAATGCGGTTACTTTATTTTATATTTTGTGATATTATGTTGTGAATTGAATAGGCTTATGCCTACTGAAAATCATGGTCGTTGGGGGCCTTTGCTTGCGTAATTAAATGTTGCCCTATCTTTCTAGACCGTTTTTGTGAATGGGACTTTGTGGAAAGTGGAATTTGGTTGATCATGTAAAGTTGGCTGATTTAAAATCTGGAACCCTTGTGTGATCACCCCGGTTGAACAAAATGGAATAATGAACATGTGGGTGTTGGATTGGATACGTGGCATGTGATGGGGGTGTTTTGGGGGTTGTTGTGGATCGGGTGAGCAGCGGGGCTGCGGTTGGATTGGTTGTGGGATGGTGTGAATGATATGTTGGTGACGGGCAGCGGGGCTGCGATAAATGGTATTAAAGGGATATTGATGTACGGGTTTCGGTGTGATTGTGGTTATAGTGGTTGACAGCGAGGCTGCAGGGATGGGCTTGAATGTGAACGAACTATGGGTTGTGAATAACAAATAAAAAGTGGAAGATTTAATGAATGGTGGGTCATGGAAATGGAATGAGATTAATAATTAATGGGTTGGTTGGTTAATACGAAGGGACTTGTTGTGCTGCTTTTGTTTTCCTAACTTGATTTGTGGATGGCAGGGATATGCTTTTACGAACATTTGATGTGGTTGGTTGTGGATAGTTGTCCAGTAGTTAAGGAACTAAATAAACTAATTCTGCTGAAACGTGAAAACCTAAATGGGGTTGGGGTTGTTTGTTGTGTGCATGCTTCGTAGTAGCAGTGCCGAGACACGTGCTCAGTTTCTCTGTTTAGAAGCCATAGGTTGGGCTGAGTGTTTGGTGTATATATATATATATCTGTATCTTTGTGTTTTATCGCACCTCACTCATGTTGAGCACTTAGTGCCGAACACTCCCATTTCATGGGAGAGGGTGTTTTCCCATAGTTACTAGCTCCTTCTTGCTCCTTCCCTAGGTTGTGATGGCTTGAGGCGACCTTACACCTAAGACCCTTCGGGTAGGTTTTGATTGGGGTGGATTGGCCCAAGACTCTTCGGGCAGGATGGTTTTCCCAAGAATCTTCGGGATGAGGCCCAAGTGTCTTTGGGTGAGAGTTCTATTACTATTACAGTTCCCAAGAATCTTCGGGATGAGGCCCAGGTGTGTGCCGGCAGGATACGTGGTTGCGAGGCCCAGGTGTGTGCGAGCGAGATACGTGGTTGTGAGGCCCAGGCGTGTGCGAGCGGGATGCGTGGTTGTGAGGCCTAAGTGTGTGCTGGCGGGATGCGTGGTTGTGAGGCCCAAGTGTGTGCGGGCGGGGAGAGTGTGGCAGCGTCAGGACGTTCGCCGTTAGGAAGAGCAGCTAACTAAAGGGAAATGGTGCGGGGTACCCAATACTCTTGTTCTTATATACTACTACCTGTTGTGATTGTGTTTTGGTGAGTGTGGCTGGTGAGGTTGGGTGGATAGATTTCCTTACTACGTTTCTTCTGCTGTTTTCACGGGACATTAGGATGTCTCTCCACTTGTGCACGAGAGCTTTAGGTTTCCCTGCTGAGTATACTTGTATGCTCACCCTACGTTTACTTTCAGGTTTCCAGGAGGACTACCAGGGTCGTGCGGGACCCTACTAGTCACACAGTTTGAGTTGTTGCAGTTGTTGTACTCTTGTTTTCTTTTGGTATTGTACTTTGAGCTTTCTTGTACTTGCACTTTGTTATAAAATTGTTTAAACATGCATGTGAGCTTGGTTTGAGTTTATTTATATACACTTGTTCTTTTCCTTTTTGTTGGTTGACTTGTCCTATTTCCCGATCTTAAAATAATAAAAGGGTAATGCCTCTCATATTTGTGAAAACTCATAACCTTGGTGTTAGTCGCCACCCCGGGGCCTACTGGAGGCGGGACTCAGGGGGTCATTATCTCTCTTTCACCATTACCAGCTCAGGAGGGGCATCTTTGGTGGGAGGGGTCGTGAGAGATCAGTAGTTGTCTTATTCACCACTGAATGAATATATCGCTTTAACTGAATTGATAAAAGACACGATCAGGTTAAAATGCTTAGTTAATGAGTTGTCTTTATATTTAACTGAATCGATAAGACACGATTAAAAATGATTAGTTAATGAGTTGCATTTATCTATGACTAGCGTTGTAGGATTGTCACTTTGCTCTCCATTTATCTCGGAACTATGTTTTCCATTATAGATCAAAGTATAGACATTATGATTCACTTTGTTAGGAAAATTATTTGAGTTGTATTTATCTATTACTAGCATTGTAGGATTGTCACTTTGCTCTCCATTTATCTCGGAACTATGCTTTCCATTATAGATCAAAGTATAGACATTATGATTCACTTTGTTAGAAAAATTATTGAACCTGAGATGATGTGTCATGAAGATACACATTAGGGACAATCCGATTGATAGGTGTCATTGTCTTAAGTTTAAATATTGTTCAGAATTAGTTAAGTTGATCCCAGATCAATAGAGCAGGTTGTGATAACATATCAATAAAATGATCATTTTAATTGCAAATAACACGTATTTACCAATTCAGGGGAATGTTGCCTACTTTGACGATCAACTTTACTCTAAAATTCAAACCCGCCATCACTCTCTTTTAATGAATCCATTCACCATCCACTCTCCATCCCAAATCATAATGGGGGAATGACAACAGGGGACCAAAGGGCCCCCCTAATACCCAAAGAGGACCATACCCAGCTCTGTGAACAGTGTTTTTCACAGAACTATCGGAAGTTCTCTTTCGGTATCAGGGGGCCCTTTTCGTCCCCCGTTGTCATTCCCCTTAATCTCTTTAAATTTGGGTATAAAATATTGCCCAAATAAAATAATATGAAAGAAACCCGAATATTTTACGCCTGCTTTGACTAGTCAAAGTCCAATATCGTTTTTTACATCGGCGGAGATGAGTGGAAGACAACACCGATACCCAAAAGTCCGTCAATGCCTCACTGGATATATATTAATTTTTAAACAAAACTTGGAAAAGAATGGTTTCCCACGCGAAACAGTAAAGGGCCCACGAGTGGAGTGGTGACCGAGGAGCTCGGATCCCTCGTTCGATTTCAGACGGTGTGGACAATCCTTTCCGGCACCGTTCCGCGGCGGCGCCGCTGCGCTGACTGTTAATCCGCCGTCAAGAATGGACTAGGAGGATTCGAGGACGAGGGCAACACCGCCGTTAGCGACGGCGTGGGCGTGGTTGTGGTCCGCTTCGTAGGTGACGATCAGCATCGACGGATCTTCCGGCGACCGTTCCACGTGCTTCCGCGCCGGACAATTCCTCACTCTGCTGCACTTGTAATATCCCCTGAGATTCAGACCAAAATTTCCATTAGCACAGAGAAGGTAGGAGTTACAGAGGAGAACTGTAGAGCAGATCTACAAAATCAGGATCTCTCACCTTGGATGCGGGGAGCCTTTGATGGGTTTCTGGCCGTGCTTCCTCCATGAATAATCATCGGGTGGAATATCCGCCATCTTCGAGCTAATCGCCGGAACTCTCACCACTCTCCTCTGTTTGGACTTCCTGCTGGTTAAATCGACAAAAGCGGTGTCAGATCAGAGTTGAAATTAGGGGATAAAACCAGAGAAGGATCCCGAAATCGACCGAGACCCACCTTCTCTTCGAACAGTGGCACCGGGCGGAGGACGACCCGCCGACGCACTTCGCGCCGCCGCCGTCCTCCACGGCGCTACACTTCCTCTTCAACGACGAAGAGGACAGAGGCGGACGGCCGGCCGACGTCACGTGCGTGATCTGGAACCCCGCCGAGGGGGACGGATGGACGCCGTCGGTCTCCCTGGTTAGCGACGACAGGAACGAGGAAGCCGACGGCGAAGAGGCGGAGAAGTTGATGGTGGCCGTGGATTCCTTCTCCACGGATCCAAGGCGGAGGGTTTGGTGGGGAACAGGAGGGAGGCGTTGTACGTGAGAGGGGCAGTTAGTTTTGGAGCACGAATTTTGCTTCTCTACATCGGAGTGAAACCGCAGACGAACCGGCTGGAGATCTCGGGATGTCTGCTGCGGCAGCAGCGGCAGAGGCGGGGTCGAGGATGAGTATGGGGAGGGTTTTTATTTATTTATGTGTTTTAATATTATTATTTTTTTTATATAAAATGGATACGGTTTGAAAAATATTTAAAAATGGGTTTCCAAACACGTGAACCTCGTTGACCCATTTTCGGCGCAGAGAGATGCGTGAACGGGGTTCACGCATACTTCAAAGACGGGATGAAGGATGTGTGAACCTCGTTCACGCCGAGAAAATCTATAAAATGGAGTCTTCTCACCCCTCAAATTTATTCTTATCTGAATTTTGGTGCGAAGTCATGCAGAATTTCTTTGTCAACAAATTTTTTATGCTTTTAAAAAAGTAAAATTTCTATTTAAATTTTCAATTGTTTTATTGTGTTTGTTTATTTCATTTGTATGATTTATTTATTTGATTTGTGATATGTAGAAATTAGTGTTTGTGTGTATGGTTTATTTATTTCATATGTATTGATGTGTAAATTAGTGTATTTTGTATGATTTAATTTATGAATGATATGTTTGTTGTATGAATTCGTATTTAATGTTTAGGAAAATTAATTATGTCATGTCTAAAATGTTGTATGAATTCATATTGAATGTTTATGAAAATTAAATGTGTCATAAAAAATGTTATTTTGAAAGTAATATTAATTTAAATTATAATATTTTATACACTAGTAATCTAATTTGTGAATAATATATTTGTTATATGTATCATATTTAAATTTATTAAAAAATATAT
This sequence comes from Viscum album, assembly GCA_963277665.1. Lineage (NCBI taxonomy): Eukaryota > Viridiplantae > Streptophyta > Magnoliopsida > Santalales > Viscaceae > Viscum > Viscum album. The sequence goes on from OY728142.1 coordinate 818,432,219, forward strand.
AGAAAACTTTTTTTTGTTAATGGTATAAAAACAGTTTTGTATAAATAAAATTTTTAAATTATATTAGTTATAATTAAATTTATTTTTTCTTTTTAAAAGGGAATTCCCCAGTGTGGCCTTTTCGAACCCTCCACACAGAGGAACCTCCCTCCCCCACGAAGGGGTAGTACCCGCAGGTAGCTCCCCAGCCGGGGAAGGAGTCGTTACCAATCGAGATGGCAAAGCGTCTCGAGAGTAACAACCCGGCAGCGATGGACCGACACAGCAATCCGTCAGCAATTGGGTCGCGCCTCATTTTGCCCGCCCAGAAGAACCCGGACAACCCGGCAAGGCGGGTGGATCCTGGGGGAGAGGCCCGGCCCCCGAAAGCGGACTTCCCAGGTTTCGAACACTGCACCTCCCAAAGAACGACCGTGTTTAGGCAACTCACTTTCACCACCGCACCACCACCGAAATGGTATTATAATTAAATTTATTAAATATAAAAGAGATGTAGATATTTAATACGTATTTCATCTAGTAATAGATATAATAAGTATATCAAAAAACATGGTAAGTTGTGTGATAACTGATCTTGAGATGACCGACCGATACATAATTGAAATTGCATGTCTTGTTTTTTGAATGTGATTATTTAATTTGTAATAATTGCATTTATTTTTCTGTATTGATGACGTGTGAGTCATCTCTGACTAAGTATGTAAGGATATGCGTGTCCGTTTAAAAAAAAGTTATGTATTTCATACCTCTAGACCCCCTCACATGCATGTGAGTAAATTTGTAATTAAAAGACAGTCAACAAGAGGCGTCCCTGGATAGGTGTCTCCGAAGAGGCGTTCGAGAACAAGCGTTTGACATGAGGCGTTGCTGTTTGAAAGGAGACTGACGATTGCTGAAATATTTGATAATAGAGACTCCATGTGTCTACCCATAGGTTTTGGTTAGTTTATCAAATAATGATAAACTAATCGTAAGTCTCAAGATCAAGTCCCGATTATTTATTCATAAGTAATTAAAATATATAACGTTATATTAAATAATGTAAAATATTGATGTAGTATATAATATTTTATTAATTATTTTTTTATAGGTAATAATGTATGCTCAAATATATTGCAACGGTGAGACCATTTATACGGAGCAGAGATTTAGCTATAGTGCGCCACCTATCAAAGTGGTAAATCTTCATGGTTGTATGACATTGGATGCAGTTCACAATAAGATTTATAATCAGCTAAAATTGAGGGTTGATCAATCTATTTCTTCAATCACATGTCGATATCTACAACATCCTGAACGTTTCTGTCACACCGAGTACCCTTTGGTCGATGATGATAATTAGATGGATGCATCTTCCTTATTTAGATAGCAGTGTGCTAATGGTTTGATGGAGTTGTATGTGATGATTTCTGATATAAATGTGGTGCAACTGACTAATACAGAACAATGTTTTGTGAGCTCTGTAGAAGTTGGTCCTTCACATGAGTCTTTTACATTGCTCCCTCATATGACTCCAGTAATAGAAGCAAATTATGAAGAAAATGATCAAAATTTGGAAGGAAATGTAGATGACATCCATTTGTGTGCTGATATAGTGAATGGAAGTTTATCTGAGGAAGAAGAATCTGGAGAGCCATCCGGAGATGATGCGGGTGAGGGTGATGTGGGGAATGAACCTTCTGAGGTTCCTTTGAGAGATGTGGGTGAGAGTGATGTGGGCAATGAACCTTCTGAGGTTCCTTTGAGCGACAGACATCCATGTCATCCACCGATTAGTGGTAATCATCCTACAGTATTGAGTTCCTTAGTTAAAGGAATGTCTCGTGAACAACATTTTGATTGGGATGTCATTACATCGACTTCTGAATTCCCTGACATTATAGGGAATAGGTCTACATCAAATGATAATGCCATCTATGTCGAACAAGTGTTTGAAAGTAAATTGGCCATGAAAAATGATAAAAGAATACCACGTTGAGCGACATTTCACATTTGTGGTTGATGAGCCAAAGAAGACAAAATATATCATTCGTTGTGAAAAATATGGGCCAGAATGTAAATTTCGATTAAGGACAATATTTGATAAATTTTTTGCATCTTGAAGGATAACAAAATTAGAAGGGTCACACACTTGTGTGCATCCAAACTTGTCGCAGGATCACTCTTCCCTTGATTCAGAGTTTATATCAAATGTTATTTGTGAGATGATACGAACATGTCAGGATGTTCTCGTTTCCCTTGTTCAAGAAAGAATTCAACAGTTGTATAACTATAAGATATCATATACCAAAGCATGAAATGCAAAACAGAAGGTAATTGTAAAAGTGTATGGTGATTGGGATGAATCGTATGCTATGTTGCCACAACTTATGGAATTGTTGTCTCTCAACAATCAAATTGTTTATCAGTTGGACATTGTTGAGTATGTATCCCCCAATCACCGAGTTGATCAAACAAAGGTGAATTTCAATAGGGTTTTTTGGGCATTCAAGCCATGCATTACTGCTTTTCCCTATTGTAAACAATTTATTCAAGTCGATGGCACTTTCTTGTATGACAAGTATATAGGTGTTCTACTCATTGCTGCCACACAGCATGGTAATCGTGCTACTGTGCCACTTGCTTTTGATATTGTTGAAAAAGACAATTTTGAATGTTGGAGCTGGTTTTTGGCATGTGTATGTGTTCATGTCACACAAAACCATGGCGTGTGTCTGATATCTGATCGCCATCGAGCGATTATAGAGGTCGTGGTTAGTGATGGGGTTTCATGGACTGAGTCGAATGATTATCATCATTATTGCATTAGACATATTGCAAGTAATGTGCATAAGTATTTCAGAGATGATGTCATAAAGAAGGTGATCCTCAAGTTGAGTATGTTTTTCTAAACTTACTTTTTTTAAACAAAATTTATTCTCCATTTTAATACATTCTTCTTTTATGGTTTCAGCATATGAGCTCCAACAAGAAAGGTTTGATCGACGCCTTGAAGAGATCTGAACTGCTAACGAAGATGTGTATGAATATATGATGCAGATTTCAAAGGAAAAAATGGTCATTAGCATATGATGGTGGCAGAAGATATGACCATATGACCACTAATATAGTGGAGTGCATAAATGAGGTCCTCAAGGGTGTGCACAAACTCCCGATCACATGGTTAGTGCAAGAGACATTTTATAGATGTGTTCACTACTTTATTGACCGGTCCCAAAAGGCCTATCTGAGGATGGAAAACGGAATGCGTTTTACGCAGCATTTCCAAAGTGATATTGATCTGATACTGAATGAGGCTTCAAGATGGACTGTTCTAGCCTTTGACAGGGAAAAGACGAGCTTTCAGGTAAGATTGTGCTACGACCGGGCTACATGCACCAGTGGTCGAGTGTTTGTAGTGATGTTAGATAACAGATATTGTGATTGCGACAACTTTTAGGCATTTAGATATCCATGTGCACATGTTATCGCAGCTTGTGCTTTAGTAAATATATCATGAGAGCCATATGTTGACCCAATGTATCACATGAGCACTTTGGTTAACTTTTATAGTGCAGCTTGAATGCATGTTGGCGACTTTCATTCTATCTCATTGCCTACTGATCAGTCGATCATCATTCCTGATATTTCCAGGTTTCATAATTTGGTTTTGTTTTCATTTATGATTTTTTAATGTCTGCCGTTTTTTAAATTATTGGCTTCATACTACTAGGTTACGACCCTGAGGAAGACCAAAATCAAGTCGAATCAGAAATGAAATGGATTGGCCTCAGCAACGAGGAGGGAGAATATGATGCAGTATTTGTCACGCGGAAGGACATACTCTTAAGAGATGTCCCCAAGTGGCAGCACAGAGCTCCACATCTCGTCATCGATGATCGAGTTTGTGTATTGTATCACAAATATGTATATTTTGTTTTGTATGTGGAAGTTTCAGTATTGAATCCTTTTATTTCTGACTTGCTCCATTTCTAACATGTTTCAATTTTGGTTTGTCTCATTTTTTGATTCTCTAATAAAGAATTTTGTGATACTCAAACTATTCAAAAAAAAAACATAGAACTATAATGAATATATCATGCTTCCACATGTAACAAAGACAGTAATCCACACACAAAAAATCAAGTATAAATTGAAAATATTAATACAATCATTTTTCATTTGATTGTTCTATATTTATTTAATTAAAAGTTTCATATTTTTATTGAACCTCCCATACCACATGCACCAATGCATACTACCTTGAGATTATATGAGAAAAATGACATATCACTGATATTATCCATAGGATTATCATCCCTATGCATTCAAGTATCTTATGACCCACACAAAAGAACTAGCTCATGGAAGCCCACATGCAATGCTTAGAACACCTCTATATGTTTTAATTAATGAAGACCTCATAAATGATGAATCTCAAAATTAGGTAATAGGGTCCTTTATTTATTGAGGGGATTGTTCAAGTAATAAAAACATTAATCCACACACAACAAATCAAGTATAAATCGAAAATATTAACACAATCATTTTTCATTTGATTGTTCTAGATTTATTTAAACAACAGTTGAAATTTTTTATTGAATTCACTATAACAAAGTAACGATAATATCATTTGTGCAGATGGCAGATTTTCCATTGCTCACATCTCAGACTACTCATGTATCACGATTACTTTTAGAGGGACGTCCAGTTCCTCCATTGAGTGTACACAGATCTTACCATTTCCATCATACCACACCACCTCCCGCTATCATTCCACATCTCCGTCGTGCTGGATTCTATGGCGTAGCGATGTGCGACTTCACCTTTCTCAATCATCATCTCATTGTTGCACTTATAACGAGATGGAGGTCAGAGTCACATACATTCCATTTTAGAGAGGGGGAGATGACTATTACTTTGCAGGATGTGGCCATTATGTTGGGTCTTCCCATCGATGGTGCGGCTCTGACTGGCCGAGTTAGAGCAGATTTGTTGGAGCTTATTCATAAACTGCTGGGCATAGAGGTCCCTGATGATGGCATGACCATCGTTGGTGGTAGATTACTCATGTCTTGGTTAAACCAACACTTCACACAGTTAGTATAGGATGCTGATGAGATCATCGTGCTGCGATTTGCACGTGCATATATTTTGAGGCTGATCGGTGGAACGCTTTTTGTTGATCACTCCACTACTTTTGTACATTTGATGCATTTATCTTTTTTGGAGGATTTGGACGAGGTAGGCTGGTATAGCTGGTGGTCTACTTGTCTAGCATATACATACAAGGTGCTATGTAGCGCATGTCGCATCGATAAGATGCAGATCACGGGATGCATGGTTCTTCTACAGATGTGGGTATGAGAGCACATCCCTCGTTTAGCTCCATATTCTCATGTGCCATTACCATCAGATATTGTAGTAGAGGCTCCGCGTGGACGTTGGTATGTTATTCCTTCCTTATACTGTCTAACTTGATTATATAACTTTAAACTATTATGAAATGTAAATATAACAATATTATCTACAGGTGGAGTCAGACACATCGACATTCAGATTCCCCCAGACACGACGTCCACGCCTACAGACTTATGTTGGACAGCATTCGACCACACGATGTAAGTGATTATTATTTATATTGTTAAATATTTATTCTTTACTATACATGTATTCATTTATTAATTGATTATTTATTTTTTCTTTCAGATTTTATGGATTCCATATACAGATGCTATTATCCAGAGTCTTCCACCGTACTGTACAACGATGTTTGCTATCAGCTCTTACAGGGTTCCATTGATTCATTTTCATATAGTCGAGTGACATCAGACTGACAAAGTTATGAGGCAGTTCAGATTCTTTCAGCCTGTTCATGACCCACCCAATCAGTTAGATTCACTGCATTCCCTGAAGATGTCAAGGAAAAGAGATTTTGATTGGAGGAGATTACAAGCCAGATATATTGATTTATGGGACATACAACATGACTTCAGTTACAAGGGGTGGAGACAATGCGTTTTCATTTGGTGGATCAGATGGATTATGAAACTTGGTACTACAGGTCCCCAGTCAGATTTCTAACCCGACACGGACGAGGCTTTCATGAGCTGGTATATACAGTTCCTTCCACAATTCAGTAGAATTTTTATTCATATTACTTAACAACATAATTTTTTTTCGTAGGATGCTCGTATCTGTTGTGTACTTCACATGTCTGATTCAGTAGAGCACACCGTATTTGACCAAGAATATTTTCACACCCTTGTATCACAATTGCTTTCTTCGATGGACTAGATTTATCATGGCATTTTCTTTGATCCACCGCATGCTGAGGACGCTGTGAAGCCTGCTAAGGCTCATATAGATATACCAGGGGGTGATGACCTTGTTATGGATCTTGTTGTTCCGCATGAGGAGGATGTTCAGCTTGATCAGTCCGATGTTGGTCTTCCACAGGAGGAGGGTATCCGGCATGATCAGTCATATGCTCCTCCAGCTTCTCAGGCTCAGCCATAGGTAGATACAGATGCTGACTAGGTTGACCTAGATTCTTTATCACATATATCCACAACACAACAACCATCCTCTTTCCATGTTGGTGAGAGTTCCAACCAGCCTCCATTATTATTAGATACAGGACAGGGTACAGACGGTGAGACTGTACATCCATCGCCTTTCACACAGGAGGATGTGGAGGTGGCTGCTGAGGATGATGTGCAGCGTATGCCAGAGTGCAGACAGAGACAGACACAATGTGGACGTGTCCAATATACACCTGGTCGTGGGACAGAGGATCATCCACACCAGAGGCGTAGATTAGGTTGATTTTTGATTTACGATACATTATGTATGTGCATTAATATTATCATTTATAGAGTTCTACTTTTCTTAATAAGTGTCTTACTGTCATCAAATTATCTTTCAAAATTAATAATTTATATTTGTTATTCATTAATAAATATTAATACTCTGGATGAAAAGATCTGTGAACATCAACAAATCTTGATAAATATTATTGATCTCAATGATTTGAATCCAAAAATCATGGAACATGATTCTTTGTTTAAAAAAATTAAATTGCATGAAGAAGAATTTCAATGAATAATGAATAATTGTGAAGAGTAGATGATTATGATTGAAGATCAAAAAAACCACAATATGAGATGTATGGAATTAGAAGTTCATTTGGCCAATTTTGAGAAAATACATATTCAAACTTTATAAAAGGACACATGTTCAACTAGTACACAATCTTCACTGGAGGATTTTACTGTTAAAATACCTTCATCATGTGATAAAATTATGGACATTATGAAAAATATTTATTTCATATTCTTCTAAAATAAGAAACAATCCTTAAGAGGGTTAAGAATGTGTTAGCATATCTAAGAATAAGTATTGAAGAAGATCATCCTTGGTGAAGTTATATAATCTTTCAAAATTGATTTTTATGAGTGTTTCTCTTTAGGGAGAGGTAAATGAAGAAATATTAAATTATTGCCAGAATTAATATATCAATTAGAATCAAATCTAATTACTATAGAACATTCAGGAAGATCATGTTATTGAAAGATAAATGTTTTTTCTAAATCTCTCTTCCTTTTTTAACAAAAAAAATACTGAATAGAAAGGGGTTGTAATTGAATTAATCAAATACATAATATTTTTTTGCTTCTAAAAAAATGATGATTTTTTTAACCTTTATGTAGGATGCGTGAACGGGGTTCACGCATCTTTTAGAAACTTCATAAAGGATGCGTGAACCCCGTTCACGCATTTACCATTGCCAGGATGTGTGAACGGGGTTCACACATCCTTTATCAAATCTGTGTAGGATGTGTGAACCCCGTTCATGCATCTCTCTGCGTCAAAGATGCATGAACGAGGTTCACGCATCTGGAGACCCATTTTTAAATTTTTTTCAAACCCTATCCCTTTTCATTAAAAAAATTTAAAACCCATAAATAAAAAAAACCCATCTGGGGAGCTTTTCTGAACTGAGCGTGCACTACTGGAAGTTCGGGCTATAGCCACGATTTTAAACCATGTCTATAGGTCCTCAAACTGTGGCTATAGGTAATAGCCACGATTTGAGGAACCGTGGCTAAGTTTGGTGTGGCTATAGGCCTAGAACTATAGCCACGGTTTGGAACCGTGGCTCTAGATCTATAGCCACGGTTCGAACCGTGGATATAGGTATACAACCACAGTTCAAACCGTGGTAATATCACCATAGCCACAGTTTAGAACCATGGCTATACAAGAGGACAGACACACTTTATTACCACGGTTTTAAACCGTGGAATTAGACCTATAGCCACAGTTAAAAACTGTGGCAATAAACCAATAAAAAAAGTTTAAAATCGTGGCTATAGGGTCTGAAAATCCATAAAAAAAAATACCCCCCAACCCCACTGCACAACCCCCCACCCCCCCACTTCCATTGCATCCCCCCTCCCCCTGCAGCCCCCACCCCCTGTAAAGCCCCCCTGGACAGCCCCCCCCCCCCCACTCCACTTGCAGTAGACAACCCCCCCTGCATCCCCCCCTGCAAAGCCCCCCCTGGACATCCCCCTCCCACCTGTAAAGCCCTTCCTGGACAGCCCACCCTCCCCCCCAAAAAATAGCCCCCACCCTCTCCCCTGCATAGCCCACCCCCCCTACAGCCCCCTCCCCCCTGCAAAGCCTCCCCTAGACAACACCCCTCCCCCCTGCAAAGCCTCCCATGTATATCCCTCCCCACCTGCAAGGCCTCCCCTAGACAGCCCCCCTCCTCCCCCTACAAAGCCCCCCACTACAACAAAAGCCGGTTCTAGCGGCGGTTTTTTTCCTGTTTAGCGGCGGTTTAAACCGCCGCTATATGGTGTGGCGGCGGTTTACAAAAATCGCCGCTAAGTTTGGCGTCGACAATCTATTAGTGGCGGTTTTTTCGATTCCGCGGCGGTTTTAGAAATGTGTCGTAGATCCGTCATTTAGCGGCGGTTATATGGGTATCAGACATTTTTTTATTCGCGGCGGTTTTAACCGCCGCTAAATTCAGGCGTTTGATGCGGCTATTCTACAGCGGTGAAAACCGCCGCTAAATATCAACATAATATATTTAGCGGCGGTTAAAACCGCCGCGAAATGCTGCCCAGTTCATCATTTAGCGGCGGTTTTAACCGCCGCTAAATGCTCACAGGTATGGCATTAGCGGCGGTTAAAACCGCCGCTAAATGTTGAACTGGAAAAAAAAATATGTTGGATCTGCTCCACCACTGCCCTAAATTTTCCAAAACCACAGCCAATGATACTTCAATGATTTAAACACAATATAGTGACACTGTGGGTGTCACAAAATCTTCACAATCTAACTTTATCCCAATAACATTCACAATAAACATTAATAGGGTTATAAGATAACCAAAACAACCAAAACATAAAGACTTTTGTTGGACACTCAACCTAAACCTCAACAAAAAGATCCAACATTGAAAATAAACAAAAACAAAAGAAAATTGTGGTCGGGGTGTGACATTCTCAGATCTAAAAAAAGCTCATATCTTGGAATTAATTTTTATTTTTTTCATAGAGGACACATCCATGATTTGTTAATTTCTTCCTTTAAGTGTGTTAACCTCATAAAGAAATTGACAATTAGTGGTAACATTGTCTCCAAGATTGACATAAAAAAAAAATCCTTCGACACTATAGATTAGGGCTTCATGTGTAATGTTCTTTCATGTTTTGGATTCAATGAAAAGTTTATTAGCTAGATCAAAACTCTTCTTGGGTAATACCCTATTTATATCTTAATCAATGAATACCTAGAGGTTTATTTTTGGTTCTCATGAGGGGAAATACAAGGAGACCCCCTCCCAGAAATCATTTTTACCATTATAGAAGACCATCTCAGCCATATTTTATTCCATATGGTTGATACTTGTGACTTGAAACCCATCATGGTATCACGAGGTTCTTCAGAACCATGTCATCTCATTTTTGTTGAAAACATTATAATTTTTTCTTAGGGAGTTATGAGGAATATCAAAAACATCATGAAGGCCCTTCTTCATTAAGATTGTTTCTTAAGACAAAAAATAAGTTGGGGAATTAGTTCATATACATTAACAAGAATATCTCAAATCCTAAAAAAATAATATTGATAGATGATGTGGGTATTAGGGAGGGATCTTTACCTTTTACATATCTTGGAGTTTCCATGTTTTGGGGAAGAACACACGCCTCCTACTTTATCAATATTCTCAGTCAGATTTAAAGAACTATGGCCTCTTGGAAAGAAATATCACTCTAAATGGATAGAATAGATTTCATTTTTAAAGCATGTTGAAATATAAAAAATGGTATAATCCTTCATGGTTTACTCATGGACCACCTTGGTCATTAAAACCATTAATTCATTGATAAAAAAATTATTTGGAGTGGGATTATATTAGAGAGAAAGACTATTACAGTTTCATGCAAACAATATTGTATGACCTATGCTATCAGGGGCCTTGGGATCACGAATATGACCCTCTTTAATCAGTCTCTTCAAACTAAATTTATTTTTAAATTAATCAAATCCAATTTTGAAGCCTTGGATTTTCTCATATCAAGGATTGTTTAAGAACTAAAAAAAAGTAAAATTATGCTACATGGAATCCTTAATATGGCCTGGTCTTATGGTAATATTTCACAAGATCTTATAGAATTCTCATTAGATGGTCAGTGTTAACTCTTCTTCAAATTCTAGACTGCTAATTGGAATGGAATCCCACTCATGGATAAGATTAATACCATGGCTCAAAATATTTATTATAACATATCCCTTAAAGATCAAATGGATAATCTTAACAATCTTCTACATGAGATTTTACATTTTTTCTCAAATTGGTATTCCTAAACTAAAAACAAATTGGTATTCCTGGACCCATTGGAGTGGTGTAAAAATTTTAAGGCCATGACAGAGCCTTTTATCATTAACCTTTCATGCCTTAGCCATTTATGGTCATGGGATTGGTCTTTTAGTGTGATACATATTGGATATGGATCCAATAGGGGTATGAATATGGGTTACATATAAGGTATTCTCATTGGATGTGGTATCATCACATGCATATTGCATTAAGAATCTTTTTGTCAACACATGAGGAATCCAGAACACAATAAATAAAATGCATAGAAGGAAACATGAGAAATCAAGAAAATGTTAGGACATGGAAATGTTTGGTGGCAACTATGTGCCATAAATGTTACATATACAAACCAAATATTATCATACTTGTTCAACACATCAACAATACTACTACTCATCATCTGATGCTGCATCGTCACCCTCTCCACCTTCATCTCCACCACCTGCTGCCACCTGTAAGAACATTATATTGAAAATTAAATATTGTTGCATATTTATAATAAAAATTAAAACCAATAAAAGTTTGCAAAATAAATGATTTTGATTTTTTTGTGATTTACCTGCTCACCACTACCCGATGCACTACCACCGGGGGCATATCTGCTCATATGCTGACGTATTTCAAGCAACTCTTTCTGCAAATCAGATATCTGATTCCCCTGCTGGTGAACTGTGTTTCGTAGAGCAGACATCTCCCTCTGAGCATCTTCAGGTATGAAATGACTATAACCAGGAGTAGATGAGGCCGAAATCCCTGATGGCATGCGAAAGACCTCAGATGGTACGGGTCCCAAACCCATCCCGCGCACTCTACCAGGATGCTCCTTCCCAAGGACTTGACCAACCGGGTCATCCTGGGAGACTGAGTAGGATTGCCCAGGATTGGCATCCCATATTTCTTTAATTTTTACCTATAAATCAAATATCAATATATATTAACACAGTAAAAACTTATATTAAGTTATTATAATAAATAATTGACTTCATACCCCAACTTCTCTGGCAGGTTCATTAACAAAACTTCCATCTGTTTTTTTATGAACATCCAGCCACAGTTCTGTTCGGGATGCTTCATGCCCTAAACTCTGTGACTGCATTAAACAAAGATAAATCATCAATCAAATATGTTAAATAGATAATATTATCTTATAAATATTTAAACTAATTAAAAGATTACCAATGACATTCGGCTTCTTGAAAAGCTTTTTGAACCCGCAGTGTGCGGGATTACCTGCTTCGCCCGGTTTGAAGCATTCTTTCTTGAGAGATCCTGAAATAAATAAAATTCAATTTAACAGTATTGTATTCAATGTCTATCTCCTCTTCATGTACATGTATAAATGTAAAATGAGGATAATATAATAATATATATTTCAATACCATCCGCTTCTCATCACGATGTCTATCGACAAAAACCTTCCACTGTTCTTTCGGTACCCCACTGGGTATCTTCTCATACATCTGCTGCACGGTCAACGAAGAATCGTTGACATCACACCACAACCTCTATTTGAAATCTTTCCATTTTTTTCCAAGATTTTTCAATGTCCACTTCCGTGTTATCACATCAGCAACGGTAAAGTGGAAGAACATCTGTATACAGAAATTCATTTTGAATATATTAGTAAAATGACATTCAATTAAACCATAAAGTAATAAAATTACCTTTATCTGAGAATCATAAACTTCATTTTTCCAGTTTGGAGGCATATTCCTCCAATCATCATATGAAATAGGCAGGGAAACGGGCTCCGCTGCCAGCTGACCTATAATCTGACCAAGTAAACATGCGGCGTCATCCGTCGGGACCCCATAAGAATCAAATGACACCACTATCTTCTTGCCATGCATGTTCCAAACATCAGAACTTTTTATGTCTCTTTCCACGGTTTCATTGTCTTCATCTGCAATGAGCAAACAATTACTATAAACAAAATGCAATAAATTTATTTAATTAAAATTTGTACCTATGACTGTGACCCTCCAGAATGTCCGTGATGAACTGGAGGGGGCGTGTCGCTGCCCCACTGCTGAAGCTCCTGTAGGGGGAGGCGATGACTCATCCTCTAATGAGGCATCCACTGATGGTGTCAGAGATGGTGCAGGGGGAGATGATGCCTTGGGGACAGACGGATCGTCATCTGTCGCAGAAGAAGAAGGAATAGTGTACCGCTTCTTCCTTGGCATTCCTGTCATTTAATCAAATAAAATTAAGTTCAGAATATATATTTCAAAAAATTTATGCAGAAAAAAAATTAAAAATGATAATAGATGCCCAGTATTAACAAACAAAATATATATAACAATGATAATGAATGACTACAGAAATGAAACAAGTAGTTGCTGAATGAATAAATAATTGTACATACAATCATTTTCCCCTTCAATCATGTCGGTTTCCTGCTCCATTGCTTCATCCACTTCATTCATCCTTGGTAGACCAATATTTTCAATATCATGATGGACAAATAATTCTGCTTCCTGTTGTTGATGAAATTCAATTGCAGAGGTCAAATCTTCCACTTCATCACCCATATCATACAAATCTCTTTGTATTACGTGAGTAACTACACTCCACCCTTCATCCACAACATCATTCACATAATATACCATTTTTGCCTGCGATGCTAAGATATATAGATCATGCAGTTCACGATCACCAACATCCATCAAGCGAGAGAAGTTTACAGAAGTAAATTGCAAGGAATCTCTTTTAACACCTCTGATAAAATCGACCCATTTGCATTTGAATAAAACAACAGAAAAATGCCCGTGGTAGTTTAATTCAATAATATCATGCAGCTTTCCATAGTATTCCACTTCAGCAAATGTAAAAATACCATTATTCTGTGTTTTCAAACCCACTTCTCGATCGACTGTACGAAATCTAAAACCATTCACATTATAAGCGTTGAACTTTCTAACTTGTTTTATAGGACCTCTAGCAAGAAACTTCAAATCTTCTGAAAAGTCAGCTCGAGTATCAGTATTCATGATCTGAAAAAAATATATAATTTAATAGATTTGCAAATTGTATGTGTCAAAGTAATATTTGTATTTATTGCAATATTTATAAACTTACACGTCGTGCAAACCATTCTACCATCTCTTTATTAACAGCTTTCGTTATATCTTTTTCATTTCGTGTTCGGCTTCTCATTCGTCTCTTTGTTTGTATCCTCAACTCTTCAATAAATGGATCTGCAATTTCACTATTTAGCAGCACATATCTATGTGCCTGTAATAATTCCAATTCTGTTAGTGTCGCGTATGAGGTCCTCCCAACTGATCGGCCAATAGCAGGAAATATTTTTGATTTCTGATGCATTTGAGATTGAGTTGATGTGTCGTCAACACGTCCAACTCGAGTAAATCTTGTCTCAATATCATTCAAATATCTGGAACAAAAGGTGAGACACTCCTCGGCCAAATAGCCTTCAGCAATAGAGCCTTCTGGTTGAGCTTTATTTCTCACGTATGCTTTCAAATGCCCAAGATATCTGTGGAAAAAAATAATAATATTATGCATTTATTTAAATGCCAAAAAATGTTTACTTAACTGGAAACATATAAATAAAATACCTCTCAATTGGATACATCCATCGATAATGAACGGGGCCTCCTAATTTAGCTTCGTCAACCAAATGCACAGTTAAATGCATCATGACAGTAAAAAACGATGGAGGGAAGATCATCTCCATTGCACAAAGGGTCAATACAAACCTCTCCTATAGGTTGTCAAGCTGAAATGGATGTAGAGCTTTCTCACATAACTGTCTGAAAAATGTGCAGAAATGGAGTACAACAGCAGTAACTTTTTCAGGTAATAATGTACGCAATTCCAATGGTAGTAACTGTTGTAACAAAACATGTGAATCGTGACTTTTCAATCCATATAACTTACGATTCTTCAATTCAACACACCTCGAGATGTTACTCGAATACCCATCAGATACCTTCACATTCTTTAAAATTTGAAGGAACGTATCTTTATCCCTATTTTTCAATGAAAAAATGGCCGGAGCATACTTTTCATTCTCATCTGGCCAGAGATCACGTTTTATGTTCATTACTTGTAAGTCTTTGCGAGCATTGAGATGATCCTTCGACTTTCCATGCTCATTAAGTAATGTGAAAATCAAATTATCACATACATTCTTCTCAATATGCATCACATCAAGATTGTGGCGCAAAGAATTAAATTCCCAATACGGAAGTTTGAAGAATATACTTTTTTTCTTCCATTGTTGCCGTTCTGATTTCACTTGACGATGCACTTCGCACTCGTTTTCCGCTATCATTCAAATGATGAACCTTCCCAAATTCTGTTTTAACATTTTCAAGCTGTGTCAATATTTCAGAACCGGTTAACAACTTTGGAGGTGGTCTACGATCAATGCAACCATTAAATTTTGATTTGTTCAGCCGAAATCTATGAGATGCATCAAGAAATCTTCGATGGCACAAGAAGCACCATTTTCTACTGTGAGGTAGCCGTTTGGGCTCGAAATCAAAGTTACAAACGGGACAAGCCAAACCCGTATAAGTGTTCCAACCAGATAAATTCCCAAGCCCAGGGAAGTCACTAATGGTCCACATTAAAGCAGCATGCATTTTAAACATTGTTTTAGAAGAAACATCAAATGTCTCAACACCGTTGCTCCATAACTCCTGCAATTCTTCAATCAAAGGCTGCAGGTATACATCAATATCATTTCCAGGCATTTGTTTTCCAGGAATAATCATCGAAATGATAAAAGATGTTTGTTGCATACACATCCACGGAGGCAGATTATAAGGGATCAAAACAACTGGCCAAATGCTATAACTCGTACTCAAAGTCCCAAATGGGTTGAATCCATCGGCAGCCAATCCCAATCGAACATTCCTAGGATCAGCTGAGAAATCTGGATGTAATGAATCAAATGTCTTCCACGATTGGGAATCCCGTGGATGTCTCATTAACCCATCATTGTTATTATCTACAGCATGCCACTTCATGTGTTCGGCGGTTTTTGATGACATGAATAATCTTTGCAATCGAGGCTTCAAAGGAAAGTAACGCAAAACTTTTGCAGGTGTGTTCCTTTTCTTCTTCTCCGTGAAATTATGTTCAGTCATACTTCCAACATCACCCTTTGACTGCCATCTAGAAGAAGAACATTTCTTACAATTCTGTCTACTTGAATCCTCTCCCCAGTAAAGCATACAATCATTGGGACACGCATGTATTTTTGTATAATTCAGACCAAGCTTGTTAACAACTTTTTTCATATCATAAAACGATTCTGGAATTTTTGCTTCAGGAAATGCATCACGAATCAATTCCAATAACATGGACATTGCCTTATTTGTAATTCCACATAGACATTTGATATGGTACAACTTCAGTAGAAATGAAAGCTTTGAATATTTCAAACACCCACTATACAACTCTTGATTTCCATCGGCAACTAAATCATGAAATGCATTTTCCTCACTGAAGTTTTCCCTTACATTTGGCTCCACAGAATCAAGAGGATCCAATGATATGTTACAATCTTGATCTGCTTGTGTTACAGTCTCAGAAACATCACTTGTCACGTTGCAATTTGTAGCACCCTCTTCTGGTTGTTCTGATATGTTTTGATGCTCATAGTGGTGTCTTGCAGTGCCGAAAGCATCATTTATGAGGTTTTGCATTTCATTTTCCATTGTCGAAGAACTTGGGACCTCATTCTGTGGATTAACATCAGTCCTCAATCTTTCTGTATTGTTTGATTCTCCATGCCAAATCCAACACAAATATTGCTCAGGGAATTGCTTCAGTATTAAATGTTCATAAACTTCATCTCTCTTCAACCATGTTCTAAATTTACATTTAGGACATGGACATCTTATTCTCCCTTCAACGGATCGATTAGAAATTGCAAAATCTAAAAACCCATTCAAACCCTTAACATATTGAGATGTGTTCCTCGGTAATGTGATCCAGCTTTTATCCATGTATATCACAATGTGCCTACACAAAATATACGATAGTGTAAGATTACAGAAACATAATATAATAAAGATGAACCATTGGCCATAAAGTATGCATAATATAATAAAGATGATTCATTGACCACATTTACCATTTCAGACCAACTGAACAAGTCTGGTCCATAGGAGACAGCGTCAACACCTCATTTAGGAGCAATAAGAATATCGGGATACACACTTATCATAACACCATCGATCACACATTTATGTTGCCTCAAACAACACCCCTTTGATGTGTGATCGAAACTGATCATAATGCATTTTAAATCAAGTTAACTACATTCACTGAAACCATTTTCACAATGGGTAATGTTTGTTTTATTGTTCTAGGGAAATCTAAATGGCCACATTTAAGTTTTGGGGTTCATCTTGTGATGGAAGCATGAGACATGGTGTTTGAATTTCTTGAATAAATTAGTGATAATGACCCTCCTAAGGTGGAGAGAATTATGTTAGTCATGGAAATGTGGAGAAAACTGTAGAGTGGATGTGGAGGAATCAAGGTTCCAAATAGAAACCTATAAGGGACATGTTTGGGGTTCTTAGGGAAGACCAGGTGGAACTTCGATATGGTGTGTGTAGGTGATGGAGGTATACCTTAAGTGAGAAGGCTTCGTGTTTGGGTAGAGGGGCGACATGCCAATAGGGGAAGTTGGGAACCAACGGAGTGAGTTAGCAGGAATGGAAAGGCATAGTTGGATAGAAAAGGAATGGATGTGGTGGGCTGCGAGGCACCTCAAGTTAATGTTGAAATGATAAGTTTATCCTAGTAATGTGAATGAGTTTTGAAGAAGAACCAAGTAGTCCTTGGTTGAGATATGGATGGTGAAAGTGTGACAAATCTGGGTAGTTTTGGCAGAAATAATGAATGCTAGAATTGGGTGGAGTTTTCATGGATGTTGTGAGTTGGAAAACATGTTAGGGAAGTTTTGAAGGTTGAGTTGAGGTTCTGTTGACCTCTTTTATGATGAGTGAAGTTCTCAAAACTAGAAAATTGTGGTGAAGAAGTAAGTAATATGGTGTTGAGAACCATGGAAGGAAAGTAATCGATTAATGGTGTGGCTAGAGTTTCAAGTTGGATGGTCTCAGGTAGGAACCATATTAGTGTATTAGTTTTGGTGATGGGTGTTGGATCAGGTTTTGGATGGTTGAATACCTTGAGATGAAGGTTATGCTTGGGTTGTGCTTTGGATGTTTGAAATGGAGTGAGGCTGTTGGGCCTTGAGTTCTGGATTGATGTAGGTCAGAGAATGTGGTTGGAATCTATGTATCCCTTCAGCGACAATGAGTTTGTGTCACCATTATAATTTTGGTAACTAGGTGAGGTGGTGCTAAGAATTTTGGGCCATGAGTTGTGGAGAGGATTGGAACAAAGGTGTTCCGATTGGCTCTCCACAGGGTAGTGTAGTGCCTTATCGATATCCTCTTGTGCGGTGGTATAGTAACATTACCTAAACCTTTAATTTTCATTTGATGTTGATAATAAATAGTTGAGAGATGAACTTTAGTCATTTTTATTAAAAATACACACTATAAACCTATCAATTATCCTTGAGAGATGAACTAGGGTGTTAACTAGACCATAAACCAACTTTAAAGATATAATCAATTTGACGTGTCATGACAATGTGGTCAGTTCCTATTGGCAAAACCAAGGGGATCGACACTACAATGTAGATTAGGAAACCCTAAGAGTGGGAGAATCCACAATGGGAGATTTCGGAACCATCCTCACAATAAAATACACAAATCAATCACCATTTTCCATGATTAAAATTTCATTTATTCACTTAAAATAGGGAGTTAAATTACCTATATGTTGTTGTCGGTGCTTCCCATCATTAAATATCTTAATCACTATTCGATGATAGAAAGTTGACTCAATTTATTTACTTTATTCTATTTTTAGATTAATTATTTGGGAAATACACCTCACCCTATTCATTTGAATGGTCATGGAATAAAATCCCAACCATGAAAACTATAAAAAATACCCCATTAAATCATCATATAATCATTCTATAATCACTGATTAATCATAACACCACTTGTTCACACCAGGCTTCCCCACACTACTGAAATTCTATCACATCAATGTCTGTACTTGTACCCACCAAAATGAAGTGTGAGCTGATCACTAGATGAATTTACCCCAACCCTCTTACATGTTTCTCCATAATTTCTAGATCTCCCACAATATCTCACCCTAGTGGATTTTTATAGACCACTTTACATGGTCAAGATGAAATTTCCCTTGATTTCAACCCCAGATGAACACTCTTACCACATTGATATTTTATTATTATCCCATTATATTATGATATACATATGAATTAAGATCCAAATCAACCAACCTTATCACCTATTTACAAAATCACCACCTTAAATCATTAGTACGAGTGTATCCATTTCCTAGAATTCTTTCCTTACACCCCATCTGTGAATCACCTTGAAAAGGTTTCCTTTTCCCAAAACCCCATTAATATTGAATGTATTTATATTTTTTACTCATATCTTAGTGTATAATTTAGTTATCAAGACTTCCATGCATTCCAACCATGCTTCTAAAAACTTACAATCATCCTAATTTCCTTATGAGTAAAATAATTATGCTAACATGAAATCCCTATCTCAAATGAATGATAAGTATCTTATCAAAGGTCACTTTTTCCTAGATTAACTAACCTTTATAAGGATTATTATTGATAACTATCCAATTATTATTTCACCTGGATGAATCATTTTTCCACATTATCCAAATCATCCCAAGACTAGGCTGAATATGATATTACCTTGCGACCCCAAATCAATATCCCTATTTTTCAACATCTGAGAATAAATACATATTGAATCAAACCCAAGTCAAGTACCAAATCCCTTAAAAATCCTGTAAAAATAAAAAACACAAATCATCCTAGACATATCATAAGTCCTCACCCCTATCATAGAACTAACCTTCAGTGATAATAACACCCTCACCATAGGTTTCACCAGATGGCCGGGTCTATGGGTACGATTCATGGATCATAAACTTGGTCATTATATCTAGTAAAACCTATAATACAACTTGAAATACATTTAACTTTTATATAAAAATCACAATCAGTCACCCCCATCAATATAAAATAATACCACAAGGATAGTCACACTTATATATATCGCATATCTAGTATATTATGAAGTAAAACTCTTAGATCTTGGCCAACTAAGATATCAATGATCAACCTCTTAATTCATTATCAAGTGATCATTGGTGACGTTTAATCCAATTAACATAACCCTAATCTATAATTTACCCTAGTCTATTAATTAACTTTACACCAATTAATCATTTAATTCCAAATTAATTACTAACCAATAACTTTTAATTAATCCAAGACTGTTCTCATTTTCATTTAAAAACACTATCGTATCATCATAAAAATAATGCATCAACATTGTATCCACACAAATAATTTTCTCATTATGAAATTTTATATGGTTCATGAATAATCACATGAGTATGTCAAGCAGTAGACATAGAGAAATCAATCTATGCAGGTGAATTAAAAAAAAATCAATCAATGCAGGTGACTACCTCCACAAATAAACACCAACAACGAAACCAGTCGTCGGCAGCACGGGTGGGGAGCCGGATCTAGGGTTCTGGCTCGCCAGAACCTGGGGCAGAAGCTGGGGTCGCGGGGGTCGAGGGAGAAGTTAGGGTCGCGGGGGAAGAACCTCGGGTCGCCGTGAGAAGGGGTCGTCGGGAGAAGGGGGGTCGTCGGTCGCCGGTCGCGGGGTATGTCGGAGACGCAAGTTGCAAGGTCGTCGGAGATGCTGGTCGTGGGGTCGCCGGGGGGTTGGGGGAAGAAGGGCGGGGCGCGGGGTCACGGGGGGTTGGGGGAAGAACGGGGGTCGGGGTAGGGAAGGGTCGGGAGTTTTAAAAAAAAATATGGGTTTCGCGGCGGTTTATTAAAAACCGTCGCGAAACCATTTTAGAAAAATGTTTAGCGGCGGTTGTGTGAACCGCCGCCACAAAACCGCCGCTAAATGCAGTTTATGTTGTAGTGTCATCAAGGTCATTTATAGTTTGAGAACATACAATTATATCATCAAAAAATAAAACAATAAAGGAATATAGATACCCTTGAAATATATTATTCATCATTGATTTGAAGGCTGAATGTTAATAAATGAGAAAAAAAAAGAATGATAATAGTTATGTGGTTTAAAATTATACTGAAACATTTTTCATTAAATCTTTCTTCTGATTTATCATTTATATAATGGTTAAAATACCTTTACATAAAAGCGATCAGGTTATGGTAAATTTGGTAACCATTATGAAATAATGATTAATGTAACGGAATCCTAGATTGATTTTACATAGTATAATAATTATTTTCATTATATTTAAAATGGATGAGTATGTTTAATGTTAAATCAGATTATCAGTACATGGAATGGTAGCCACACATAAGGGAAAAAATTACATTGATTACCCCTATGAAAGGGAGGGTCTTTCATTAGGGTAAAAAAATTGAAAGTAAAATAAATTTAAAAATAAAAAATTAGGTGTATTGGTTACTTCTATGTTCTTTCTAAAAATCAGGTTTGAAACCAAAATTATTATAAATTACATTAAAATTCAACTAAATTTTATTTAATTTATCTTGAGCCTCTAAAAATACTAGAAAAAAACCTCAGAATCCCTCAATACACAAAAAAAATATAGTGGAATAGTTGGGGATAATCATAGATCATACATTACATAACTATCAAATAACTCATATATAAATATTTAAAAATTAAGACAATAATTAAAAACATAATTCTAATATTCACGGGAAGATTCCTCCCAAAGAGAGTCTAATATACCAAGTGATACTAAAAAAATTAAAATATGGAAACTTTTATGTTGGTTACCCATTTGAAAAACCCATAGATCATTAATAATAAGTTAAATAAATTTAAAATTTAATAATTTTAAAAAAATAAAACCATTAGTGTTTAGAAAAATAATTTTTAGCATGAAAAAATTCATCTGTTTTTTTAAATCAACTGAAAAACTATTTCCAAATAAATTTTTGATCAATTTAAAAATTACATTCAACGAGTAAATTTCTAGAGACAAAATATTGAAATTTATATCTATTTGGATTGTGATTCAATTTTTTATATACCTTTTAGGTTTAAATATGATCCCCTTATAAAATATATTTTTTGTAAATATTTAAATTGGAAATTCTTGAATTTTATAAATCCATATTTTAAAATGATGTTTTAGATTCAAATTTATTTCACCACATATTAATTTTATGGAAGTTGTAGGTTTATCAACCTATGAAAAACCTACCTAACAATAACTGTGAACTGAATACTGAGACACTCATTTATCATTAGATTACTTTTATTGATGATTCCTTGATGAAAACGATGTTAATAAATTAATGTACTTAATTTAGGGACTGTTCCATCATCTATATCCTTGTGTCTATAAAGATATCTACCATATATAATAAGGTATGTCCTATAATAAATCATATTGAAGATATTTTTATAAGTAAAAATAAGGTTAACACACATCACATAAATATTTTCAACATCATTGGGAATATATAATCACTTAACTAACCCATAATTGGGATTGAGTATAAACTCAACAATGTTTTTATATTATTGTAGTATTAAATGTCTTTTGAAAAAAATAAATCTACTTAAATATGATCCCATAATGATTATGTAAGAATGAGTTGGTCCTATAATGTCTCCATAATGTTTTCTTGTAACATTAAATTTTTTCATTCAAATTTTTAATTCATTTAAGCGGTTTATTTAATCAAAATAAATTATAACAGTTGTTGAAGAATCAATAATAATTAATAAAATTTAGACAATGTGGTTCTTTATCATATCAAGCAACTTTAAATATTCTTCTAGTAGAAAACTAATTATAGTTAATACATAAACATTTAAAAACTAACAATAAAGAAATAGGATAAATAAACTACAAATAGATATCCACCATACTCATAACAACCAAAGCATCATTTCACATATATCCCATTTTCAGAACAATATACTCCTTCCACTATCGATCAAATAATTTGCACAATATCCTTTCAATAATTTAAAGGATTTCATCCTCATTTTCATGGTTCTATATATAGATATGAAAAAACAACAACCACATAATGTTGTTATAGGATTAAAGTATTATATTATCAATAAGTCATACCTACACTTAATGTATTAATCAGAGATCAATAAATCAAGATTGAATTTTTTTTATCTATAGGAGTATAATATTCTGTGGGGTACATAGCACATTCAGATACAATGTTTTATAATTACAAATATATTAAAATATCAGATAATTATACTTGTTAAATATTAATTTAGTTATTGGTATTCCACGATGCTTCAGATTGACAAATTAATTTCTATATTTTTTCCTTCTAAATGTTAAAATTCAGGAAAACATAAAAAATTAATTCATGAACCAAAATTTAATCAAGATATGTTATTGGAAACATATCACATTAATTATTTAATAAAAAAACTCTATGATATATATTTTATTATTATTGAATAACCAATTACTTATAGCATTCATAATTATTATTAAAATGAGTATACTATATAAATTTCATGTTTATCATAATATTTTTCAATTTAAATCACGCATATTTAGTTCCCATAACTTATAGTAAGACATGAATTATCAAGTTCAATCAAACATGTTAATCATCAAGAATATATATCACAACATTATCATTAACTATAAAACATAATACTTGAAACCTGTATTAAATTTCTATTAACAACATAAATTACCATTCCAATTAACCCAAAAATAAAATTTAATTTGACTTAATGATATAATTTAATAAATGATTCTATTTTTTATCATCATATATATTAATTAATAGTTTTTCTAAAAAAGAAAAATCATGTTTAAAAAATATTTTATAAAAATATTCATTAAAAATTAAAATTTCATAAATAATTTTACAATAATAAAATCATACTAGATTATAAAATGATAAATTTATAATTTTAATTTTAATTTCTTACATGATTATACTAGTTCATTAGTTAACAAGAATAAATCCATAAATTATAAATTTAATATAATAATATTTTTAAAGGAAAATAATCACCTCTTTATTTCCTGACTTTTGATATACCATGTCATAGAATTGAATGAAACCTAATTATTAATACAAAATCATATAATTGTAAGATAACATAAATAAACACAAAAATCATAATAAAAAGCCATGATTTGAACATAAATGAACCATTTGGAAATTATTCATTCATCCCTTGTAAATTTCCTATAATTTAATCATCAAATATTCCTCTTAATCGTGTATAGTTATCTCTCACAGTTCTTGCAACAATTCATGAGGGGCCATGTTAGATATATAATATCTAGTCTCCTTGAAATAAAGAATCTATAATAGTTTACATGGGGAACTAATTATCTATGTTATAGTCAGTGTCCCTATATTCACCACGAGTAAGGTTAAATGACATTGTCTCCCTACTGAACCCATGTATCCTAACTTATGGCTCATTCCAAGCTCGATATTAACTCTCAATTAAAAGAACTAATATCAATTTTTTACCTTTGTATCATCATTAGAAGAATGTGGTATTTAATTGAGCATGGGACATGACCCAAAAATACTTAATTTCACTTTTTATAGGTCGATGCACCCATTTCTACCCCTCCCTACCCCATCCACTTTCTGGATGTTTGGATATAATAATCTCAACCTTTATACTACAATCCACTCATTATTCATTCCACATAATATAAATTACATAAAAAAAATAACACTTGTGACAATAATTGTTTAGGTACTATCATTACCACCCCATATTAGAGTTCCATCCCTATACCACAACACATCTCCCTGTCTAGACTGATAAATTCTTCCCCAAAACCTCCATATCAAACCCCCGACTATTAAATTTGGTTTATTCTAAAACTGTTGTTGATTTTAGTGACCGATCACTAAACCATTCCCCTCCCCCCACTTCTAGAGTCAACACCCAATCCTCGACCACATTGAATTATCGATGTCATATACCAGACCCATCAGTTCATTGGAATAGGGAAATAATGTAATGAATATGGCATTTTCCTCTCCCCTCCCACAAATCCGATGACCCCATACTTGAACCACTACAACCCTCACCACATATAGTTCATATATTTTTATTCTTTACATGATACATGTTGTTTAATTTTAATTTTAAAATTTCATATATTTGTTAATGTCACATGTGGCTATATTATTAGAGTTATAAATTGGGTTAAAGAGATCATAGTACATAGTGTTTTTTAAATTTTATATTTTCAAAATTTAATTAATGTTAATTAATATATTTTATTTTTTTAATGATCATTACATTATAAATTTATTTAAAGCAATGGGTATGTTTAATATTCCCTAAAATTGAAGAATAATATTATATTTTTTGAATAAATAAAATATATCATCATCTTTCCATTTCCCCAAGGATATATAATATTAGAGGACATGAGAACATAAACAATTTATTATTTGCAAATAAGAATTTCAGTATACATTCATGTATTTTTGAGAAAATATATAATATTTTAAATAGAAAAGATAATTAAGAAAATAAAATTAAAACATAAAAAATCATATATAAAATTAATTTCCACTGTAAAGAATAGAAAGATTAAGTATGAAGAAATTTTCATAATTGTTATTCATCTTTTCAGTATTCATGTCATTTATTATCATTCATAAAACATTCTATAAAAAATTAAAGTAGTCAGGAAATTTATCCAATGTAGTAATTGATTTTATGAGATTCAATAAAAGTAAAAAGTTACAGGATTATTAAGGTGGGAGTTTTAATGATATGGCATTCCAACATTCCAATAAAATGAAACGAAACAATATTTAGCCAAACCAAAGAGATACAAGTTACCCCCATGTTCAAGAATCAACCTATTATTGTATTTTCTTCAATTTAAGTATGTGAAATAATAATGTTTATGGATTAAAGGTCCTACAAACAAGTAATCCATTATAGAAAAATCTCCAAAAATATATCTCTTTATTTATTTCAGACTACTTATACCATGCTTATTGATTCCCATTAAAACCAGATGATCACTATATGTTTGGTTTCATGATCTATACTTCATTGATAACTACCTATACATTCACTTCAAGTGAATTTGTTTGTCCAAAATGAAATGATAATCTTCCCAAAATATTACCTATGTAATCCATTTCTTGATACACATCTGATTCTCCATAATTATTTACATTAATCTGTCATTTGATCAATTTTCATGGTCATATGTATAGTTCATCTAGGTTATTTTAAGTTTTGTTTGATTCATAAACTTCTGGTAAACTAAATATCATTCAATTTATTTTATACACACCCAAACTATAGCATATATATTCATTGAATTAATATGAGGATTTCCAAAAGAAATTAACTCACCAAGAGAGAGTTTCTATTGTAAATGATGTAATTTTATCTCATCTATATTATTTTATAGGCTTATAAAATAATATCATGAAGGTAGTCTTAAAGCTATATATAGAGACCCAGAATTCTAGTGGTTTCTAGTTGTCCCTCCAGGTTGGTAGCATTTATAATAGGGATCTTAAATGGGTAATTTGTGGCGTTACAACGAGTCTTTATGACCGAGCAGTGTATAAATTGTTAATCTTAATCATTAGTATTATACTTATATAAAACATATATAGTACACACAAGGAAACCATAAATCAATAATATTTCCTTATTTTATATCCTTAAATTAATGATTCTATAGAGAATTTAGATGCAATAGGGTTATTACTTGTTTTATTATGTTTCTGGAATCATTTATATGATGCACAAGGTATACAATTTTACTAGTCATGATCTAATTTCTCACCAGTTATTAATTGAGTGTCTCCTCCCAAGGCATGAAATTTTTTTCATTCCATTTTTTACTAATGATAATGGGTATTCCCTCTATTTTTATTTCTAATGCATTCCCAATTTTTATGTGGGAATAAACATTGTTCACGTTAGCAACCATAATGCTTATAGGGAACCCAATACAGTTTTCATGATTTAAATTGTGAAAGAATGATCACAAGACTATCCATCTTGATATTATCATGTTATCAGTATACGATTCAATATAAATTCATCATATTGAATTATTAAATATGTGGATATACCAATATCTATGTCTCTTGAAAAAAAATAATTTCTGAAAAGAAATATAAATACAAATTTCAGTCAGTATCTTTCACTTAATGTGTTTTTAAATCTATAAATTATACCTACAATGTAATGAATTGTTCCTTTATAGGTGATTTGTTTCAATTTAATATAATTGATCACTTCATTGAAGGGGTTTACCATGTTTTTTCCCCAAAACACAAGAAAACCTAGGAATATAAATGGAAATCAACCTTCCCTAATTCAATGGTATTTCAAAAAAATTACATTTCTTTCAAAAAAAATGTTATTACTAAAATGCATTGGCGAATTCTATAAATAGTTGACTTTAACTGAAACCTCATCATAATGGATGAAAATATATCATAGATACCTGATATTCCATCTATCACCTCTGATGTAAACTTCAATGTTTTCTCTATAGAGAAGGTGAGATGATTATGTGAATCCTGTTGTGAAATTTATTTGTTTCTATTTACCCTCTTACAACATATTAGTGATATATGAACTCATATTGTATATTGAAATGTTATTGATAATGGAAATGTTGGGGTCTCCCTATGTCACCCTTATAGATAAAGTGAAATACCATTGAAGGTAACCATTTATATTAATGGAAACATTCATAGTGGAGAAAAAAAATTATCCATCTTTTGAAGGTTTGAAGAAAATTAAAACAATATTATAAAATAAAAGATTAAATCCCAGCTTATGGTGTAAACATATTTCTAAATGTAAATATTGAGTACAATTTTTCAAGTGTACTTTTTTCCTTATGTGCATTCACATATTCCAAGGATGTAATAATGTATACCTGAATATTCATAAAATTATTGAATCCATATTAATTTAGTGATAAATCCTTATGGGTATTTAGAGTATGTATATCAGAAATTATTTTACAGATAATTTCATTAAGGGAGTTAAAAAATTACACTTGTCTAATCCTACTAATATGTCTTTATTTTTTACCCATGAGAATAAATTTAAAAAACCAAGGTTCATTGCTACTTGGGGACATTCATTCTATAATAAGCTAAAATAAATCCAAATTTTATCCAAGCTAGAGGCACTTGCATTCTTAATGTAATAAATTTGTTTTAATATCTATGGTGTTTGAGGTTCTGATTAGAAAATTTACATCTTATTTAATAATCATTCTTAATATTACATATTTTTTAGGATTTTTGGAAAATTAAATTTTTATTGAAAATTATGTAAAGGTAATTGAAAATATTTTCTTTTAGATCCCAACTTTTAAAAAGTATAGGTTCATCATCTAGAATTTATGAAATGGTTTGAAAATTTTCCTAGATAATTATAAGGAGTTATTGAAAATAATTGTTTCTACCCCCTCACATCACCCACATAACATTTAGTATTTCTTTTCTAACATCTTTTATTATTTGTAAAACCTAGTCATGGTATTTAATATTATCAATTTCACCAAGAATAATGGTATCTTGAAAAAACTTCTTGTTGATTCTTTGTTTATGTGGAGCCAAATCTGTATCCAGGATATTTATCTCTACATAAATATTTCAACAACATGTTTTTTCCATTTTTGTTATTTTTTTTTGACATTTTATGCTTTGTAACAAAACAATATGAGTTATCTATTCATTATAATAATCTCAATACATATTTACACAAATTCCTATAATATTAATTTTTTCACATAAGATTTATGAATCTAAATAGAAAAGTTAAATTTTTTATACTTATTGTGTGAAAAAATAAAATTGGATGATGATATTAATAATCCTTGGAATATTAATACTACTCATAGAGTCATGGTGATCCATTTAAATATTAAAATAAAAATCCATACCATGTTTACAAGCCACCATTTTATTTCAATTCATTCTACACCAATTGAATTATTATCCAACATGATAAACTTCCATTAGATAATTTATCTAAATGTGATACTTAAATTCCCTAAATTTAGTGATAAGGTGAGACGATATAAATTTATCACCCATATTTATAATGTTATTGAATTCCCCATACAAAATATAGGGTTAATTGATCCAGGTTTTTTCTTCTTTAATATTCATCCCAAGAGTCCTATATTCTTGATACTTACTCTTTACATTGACCAATAAATAAAAATTTTATTTTCAATTATATTAATAAATGATTGTGGTCAACATATCATTAGTTATTATAGTGTTTTAAATTAAAACTGAATTAAAAAAATGGCACACGAGGTGTCAACAACACTTTAGATCGATAAGGACATGGTTTATATAATGCATAGAATACTTGGATTATGGTTAATAATATGTATTATAAGAGTTATAGTATTGTCACACATTTTTAACCAATAACAAATATTATATAGGATCATAAATGTTCTTTGTATTTACCTTTTTTCCATCCTACACACTCCCTCCACTAAAAAAGTTAATATTTTTGATCAACAAGTCTTTTTGGGAATTTTTCTCACCCCATGGGTATTTTCCATTTGAATTGTGTCACTTTATATCTATGATAGATCCCCAAAAATGTTATCAACACTAAAACCACATATATATATACATTTTATTCCCCTTTTTCAATAAAACTTCCTTATGTATCCTATTTTAGTATGATCCTAAAGTATCTATCTACTAACTATTTTTTATCACCTAATTATCATAATTTTTAAAACTAGTATGTAAAATCTATGGGATTTCATAATCAAGCTCTGTAATTTTTTACTTCTTTTCCCTTCTTGAGATATAGTCTAAATATTCATTCCCATGTTCTATCCATATTTAATAAATGATTCAATAATAATTTTAGTTTGGATAAATGCCACCTATTCACTTTCTTTTTTATTATCATTATTTTTAATATTGAAATCTTCTTTAATATATTCATTACTGTTGCTAATTAAAAACTCATTTAATTTCTCTTCAAATATCTTGATCAAACATTTCCTTGGGATTAAAAATATGAAACATTAGTAATTTTTTTCAAAATAATCAATATATTGACATTGTTGAATGTTTTAATTCTATATTTTTGATTCTTTCGTGGAAGAATATTTTAATTATTCATAAATTTTTATATTCATCTCTGAATTTTATTTTTAAATTTGTTTCTTATATACATACTTTTTATCTCCCCATTAATTTCGGTAAATTCATTTCTTTATTTTTGTACATAGGTTCTTCTCCATTAGTTTATGTTTCTCACATCATTACATTCTATTTTATATATACACACTAACATCACATTTCTGTGCACAACCAAAATGTTATATTTTCTATTCCGTACAGTCGAGTATATATAAAAAATAGTGGGGTATATTAATATTCAATTAAAATATTTATCCCTGATCTATTTGTGATGAGGAACACATTATGTTGTGACCATGAATCAATATTGTCATTATAAAATATTCTAAAATTATAATCTAATTCCACTTCCATATTGTTCTCATACTTCTTTAATGGGATTCTATTATATGTAACAATATAATTGGGGAGTTTTTCTTCCATAAAAAAATGATCAATCTATGAATCCTAATAAATATTTGGGTATTGTGTTGTTTCGAAGTATAAGGTTTTAGTTGAATATCCTAATCAAAATAAAAAAAAATTACTTGATTTCAGATTAATATTCCAAATCATACCAACACTTTAATATTCTTCTCGTCCCTCTAGAATGATTTGAAAATACCCTTTACCAATAGATATCTTCTTAAAATAGAAAAAATTATCAAAAGTTTAATAATTTTAACATTTAATTAATGATTATTCCATAGATTATCTCTTTTAAATAATATAATGTGACCAACAATAGAGAATATATGTTGGTCAAGTTGTTATTTTAAAGTGTTTGGATATTTTGTCACCATAATATTTCTATCAAATGATTTATTGGTTTTGTAAATGGATTATTGGACTCTATTATTATTATACATTAATACTATATTAAACTATTCAATATAACAAATCCCTTTTCCCATGACCAAGGGGAAGAACTATTTTTGACATTGTTTCTTTGGACTGATAATTTTTTCATTATTGAATTCAACAATCATATCCATCCTATGATATGTTTGAGTTTGTATAGTTTCCCAATGAACTTTTCTCATAGATTTATGTACAAATTAATTTTAAATGATGAAATAAATATAAAACAGTGGTTATTCGCAAAAAAATAGACTCATTTATTTCAACACAAAGAAATAAGAAATTGCAACACACATTAATTAGAAAGAAAATATCAAAAAAAATGAGAAATTAGATTCAAAACATTTAAAAAGGTCCCATTGAATTAGAATAATTTTTTATTGATCATGTGATTAGGATTTAAGAAAAATATAATAATATTTGAAAATATATATTTAAATAGATATTCCTTATTTTTTGTTTAGGTTGTAAAGATGAAACAACCCTATAAATAACATGTACATAACCATGGAATAAAACTCGATTTACGATGGAGGAATTAGAAGAATGTAAGAGAGAAAAAACTTGAGGGCCCCTTGAACACATTCCTAATACAATTGGTTGATATTTACAAATGATATCCATCTATCCCTTAAAAAATAATGTGAATGTCCAAAATTAAATTGAGCTCCCATACCTCTCATAATAGTATGTTTAACATCATGATAAAATTGTGTGACATGTATCCTGTCATTTTGGTTATTAATAAAGAAACAAATTCCAAAATCATCATCAAAAACATTAAATAAAAATTATAAATATTGTGTCCAGGATTAAAATGGGTGCATTGATTCCAAATACCCATATTATTTAATATACTATAGAATCGATCCCTACAACTAGATAGAGGTTAGTTTTTTATAAGTATTTTGAATGTCCAATTCACCTAAATGGTCTATCAGCTAATTTTGAAAACTAGACATGTTAAAATTGGTTACACCTTGATGTTACCTATAAACCAATAAATAGAAATGTCTACTATAGTAACCTGATCAACCACTTATTTTTAAGGGTCGGTGGTCTGCATAATTTTAAAATAGATCTCACATAATGTGATCCTATAACATCATAATAATAACTTGTTATCTTTCACATAGAATAGGTTATAATACCCTTAGTGGACACCGTATAACCCGTAATTTTGGTAATAAATTCCTAGGGAATAAGATGTCATGGGTGGGATTATTGTTCGATATACACACATTCAGACACACAACCAATCAATAACGAAATACCTACAAAGAAACATAACATATGATGCATGAAAATAACTGACTACAATTCAGTATCCAAAAAATTAAAACATTACCAAATTACTAGTAGTAGAGAATATATATAATCAAACCATAAAAAAAAGACATCCATTTGCATCAAAACAAATAAATAATCACTCCCTCCACAAATGAAACAACTCCAAGATCCATTATCCATTTAAAAGACCACTACATCATGATCCACTATAAAAATTAGTGGAATTTTCTTTACCATTATCTAGGAGTATAATGTCTTCATATGAACCAAGGTGTATATGTCAGGGATGAGTGTACAACCAAATATGAAAACCCAATGACATTATATGTATTCTACTAGGAAAAATAGTTTTGTTTCTAATTGTATAATATCAAATGTAATAAAATAATATTAATGTATTTTTAAAAATATTCTGTTAAAAATTATCTGTAAAACCAATAAAATCCACATGGGATACTCAATCAAGTACACACACACCCCCATGCATCCACATAGCCTTTGAACAGTTCTAAATTAGTAGATCAAAACCATTCATTTACTTTAAGTCATTGCATAAATATTTACCAAAATGTTGAATCACCACTCGACCAATTTCCAAAACAATATAGTTCTATACATTTTAATATAAACTCATGTAATAAAAAGTGTTTTCTAAAGTCCCACACCCATTCATTTCATTAAAATAATTGTTCAACTCTATAAATTTTTCAAATATGTTCTGAGTGGCACCCAAATATAATTGTTTTAAGACACATAATAGAGTGTTTAAAAATAAGAATTCAACGTTAGCTATTCATGTTCAATGAAAAATAAACTCAATTTTTAAAAATAATAATTTAAGATCAAGACTAACTGGAATGAGTGGGAATAAAAGAAACTTCAATGGATTCAATGTGAATAATTAAATTTCAATATCACAAATATAGAATATTATTTTCATTATAATAATGAATTATAAAGATGATATTTCAATACATACCCTAAACCATAGATCATGTATTAATAACATCAATATAAGTCCCTTCTTTAGTGAAAATGATAGGATTGATGAGAGAGGAGAATAATGATGATCTTATCTATGATTTACTATATTTAATATAGTGACCCTAACCTTTTACACATAAAAATACCTGATTTTAAGATTAATAATACATTATAGTACAAGAAAAGGATCATGAAGTCTAGTGTCTTTGGAAACTAGGTACATAACACCGATAACATGGGGCTAAAAAACATCTTTATTTAATATCCATATAGAGATCCTAACTTCCTGTGAGCTCTTACATCTGCATAGGGTACCCTGGGAAGCACTTGATCAAAGGGATGAGCTAAAAATCCCATAATGGATAGAACATAAGAATAAACTTTAAGAACATAAATTTGGAGGTTTGACATAATGATATTGGAAGCATGGAACATATGGAATCGTAACATAGAAACATGGGATCATAAAAACATGAAATAAAATAATCATGTAATCATATAAGCATGAGATTATATAACAATAGTTTCATAGAGATGTGGTAGAAACTATAAACATTACTTTAGTATGAGTCAAGGCTTACCACCAATCTCGTTTCCCATAGTAGCACAAGCCAAGGCTAACCTCCCAGACCGTTTGTCCATAAGATTATCATGACACATTAACTTTTAGAAATGCATTAGAGTTCTATCTGGGCACACCCATATATGATTATTCATGTATATGATTTCCACATAAAGAATCTCACATAACCAATCATTCATAAACATAAGAGTACCCAAGGAAAGAATTGGGCACACACTACAACAAATGCCGGTCTTAGCGGCGGTTTTTTTCCGGTTTAGCGGCGGTTTAAACCGCCGCTATATTGTGTGGAGGAGGTTTACAAAAACTGCCACTATGTTTGGCGTCGTCAATCTATTAGCGGCGGTTTTTTCGATTCCGCGGCGGTTTTAGAAATGTGTCGTAGGTCCGTCATTTAGCGGCGGTTTCTCTTCATTTAGTGGTGGTTATATGGGTATCTTATTCGCGGCGGTTTTAACCACCGCTAAATTCAGGCGTTTGATGCGCCTATTCTGCGGCGGTGAATACCACCGCTAAATATCAACATAATATATTTAGCGGCAGTTTTAACCGCCGCTAAATTCTGCCCAGTTCATCATTTAGCGGAGGTTTTAACCGCCGCTAAATGCTTCCCTGTTATTTAGTGGTGGTTTTAACCACTGTTGAATGCTCACAGGTATGGCATTTAGCGGCGGTTAAAACCGCCGCTAAATGTTGAACTGGAAAAAAAATGTTGGATCTGCTCCACCACTTCCCTAAATTTTCCAAAACCACAGCCACATCTCACCCATCAGCCCCACATAATATCACATCCACACATATTT
Source organism: Viscum album (assembly GCA_963277665.1). Classification (NCBI taxonomy): domain Eukaryota; kingdom Viridiplantae; phylum Streptophyta; class Magnoliopsida; order Santalales; family Viscaceae; genus Viscum; species Viscum album. The sequence goes on from OY728142.1 coordinate 818,466,911, forward strand.
GTAATGTACAACAGCTTACAACATTATTACATCATTACCATTGCATATTCCATCACTAAAAGAATACTACCACAAACCACTACACACAAAAACCAACATCTTCATAATAGTGACCATAACATCTCTTACCATAATAAAAACCAACATTAAAAACACCATCCCTCATAGACAAAACCACACCATAACAAGAAACATGTATCTCACTATGAGAACCAAATTCACACATAACACGTCCACAATTAAAAACAAATTGTGAAACCAAACTTGTTGGTTCCATCATACTTCAAACCCCTTAAATCCCACACAAAAAAAGATGAACAACAGACAACCAAATGTACAGAAGAATATATTTCAAGATATATGAAGGCAATTTCACATTAATTCATCATCTCATGTGGTTGTTTTTTCATAATTATCAAAATTTTCAATGTAATTGATTCTTATCAAAATAAACCTATTATTCCTTTTTCGATGGATGAGTTAAAATAATCATCCAAAAGAAGATTTTATAAATAGAAAAATAATACATTTAGGAATCCCAAGGAAGAAGAGAATGATACTGTGGAATAATAATGAAAAACCAAATATCTAGTAACCATATTTGAAATCATGGATCACGTAAAATCCATTTCAAAATCAATTAGTTATTTTTTCTTTGATTTATCTCAATTACACACCCACATGGAGAAAACCACGATAATTTCATAAATGGTAAAATCAATAGAGATTAAGGACACCCTAATAGAATATACTATAATTATTTCTACACAAAAAATGGAAATGAGAAGGAGATGTAATAGCCTATATATACCAAGGTAATGGTTTGATCAGTAACACAACCCATTTAGAGAATGGAGGAATAAAGGAGGGGGACTAAAAACAACATCAAACTTCACATCACGGTGCAATCAAATGAAGAATGGTAGTAAAGAACATACCTAGAATTGCATGTTTTGGGAGTCCATGTACCATATAGTGGATCTAAAAAATTAAAACCATATCTAAGGATTGATGAAACAAGATAAAAACAAGTTAATACATAATATAGAAGGAGTCCCCTAATTTATGATTCAAAATTTAATTTACCAAACGTTATTGGGTTGTTATGTTTGTCAAAATTCCATTTTTTTGTATCATCAAATTTGGTTTCATTTAAATGATGGGTAATTGACCATTTAAAACCATGAGATCAAATGAATTCAAATATACATTTAAAACCCTCTTAAATTCCATAAAAACATATTTTTAGGCCTTGAGTTCATTATTTTAGATCAAATGTAATTTTTTATCATTTTGGAAAATCCAGGAATTTAAAAAAAAGATTATACAAAAGTTATTGCTACTACATGGAGTGATAAACTACATGAAATATAGAGAAATAATAGACCTGCTGAATCAAGGGACTAACTGAACAAATACATTGATTGAACTACCACATTACTAATAGGAGTGATTGTTTTTATTCACAACCATCCTCAAAAACCAACTAATTGATATCATAACCAACCCATGTAAACTAATGAAGGAACATGTGACCCAAGATTTAGATCATGAAATCTCATGATGGAATAATTGACTATACAACCAACATGAGAAAATTAGTAATGGAACACAAGGCTTCATGTCCAACTCAACTGAATACGTGAATGAATGAGAAACCACAAAATGAAAACAAGAAACATAATGATGTAACAAACAAAAAATGACCAATTTAAGAGACGACATGATCAAACTAGTGGCCGAATGAATAAATAGGGAATCTATGAGAAAACCCATGAATGTTTCAATGTGAAATGACTCATAAAACCATATTGAAATATCCAAAATCCAATAAAACAAGTAGGTGGGTTTTATTAAAACTGGATATATTACCTAGGATACCACTAAAATAGTTATCATCCTCATATTCCAATGAATATAAATGGTTCCAAAATAGAACCCTTGTGGGAAACCTCTCAAGGATAATATAATAATTTGATCAAAACTAATCATTAAATAAATAAACACATAACCATGTGTCATAACCAACCAATTAAAGGGACCATATTCATATTATGACAAACAATAAAATAGATTTACACAGTTACATTGAAAAAAATGAATGAATTAAAACACTTTATGACATTATTCATTCATCATTGAATATGTACCAAAAAATATCTCCTCCAAACCACTATTCCACCATAGAAAATGATAAAATGGATTAACATTCCCATGACGAGTAATCTACAAATGATCCATGATTTCCATTGGGTTCACCAAATAATTACCTCATCCTCATCATCCAACTCTCTATATTTGAATATATGGGATGAATCATGATTATTTCAGTAATGTTGGGATACATGGATGATATTGTGAATTATTTTTATTAGTGGTTAGAGCTCTAACTGATATAACACCTCACCAATGTTCACCAAAACCTAAAAAATCCAGAACAACCTAGGAGAATCCACACTCCCTCACACAAAATATGCCTACACCATCATGGAAACAACCTCAAGAACACATGATCTTTGAAATATAACTACATGGGTCTACATATATATTATACAGTGGTATTGAAATGATCCGGATCTTCTTTTATATTTTCTATAACTAATAGGATATTTTAAGTCATGCATTACACCACACTAGAAAAATATTTTTTTATTCCCTTACATAGACACATCACAATGTAAAAGTATACAACATCCAACACAACTCATAGAATATATACACAAAAACAGATGAATGATGTATATTTTTATCGGAAAACAAAAAAAATTGGTGTTTTATTCACCCATAATGAAACTAGGTCAAAATTAATGTTCCCAAAAAATCCCACAACTTAATGAAATTCAATTCCAGATTTCCATCGATTAGGGGATTGAAAGTCATTTTAAAGAGAGTTTAGGTAATGGATGGATTCCATATTCCTCCAAATAATGATGATATGAAATAGGAATTACATTCTAAACAATTAATTATGGTATCATGGGAGTCCTAAAACCTCATCCATGTACAATCATTCTTAATAATGTATTTAACTAGACTCCTTGATTTCTATATAATGTTATGAAATCATTATTCAATATATGATCACATATCCTCCATAATATTGGGGATACATTGTGACCATCACAATATTTGACCCTCCACCAAAAGGATTTAATGATTGAATACATAAGGAAACATGAGAAATCAAGAAAATGTTAGGACATGGAAATGTTTGGTAGCAACTATGTGTCATAAATGTTACATATACAAACCAACTATTATCATACTTGTTCAACACATCAACAATACTACTACTCATCATCTGATGCTGCATCGTCACCCTCTCCACCTTCATCTCCACCACCTACTGCCACCTGTAAGAACCTTATATTGAAAATTAAATATTGTTGCATATTTATAATAAAAATTAAAACCAATAAAAGTTTTCAAACTAAATGATTTTGATTTTTTTGTGATTTACCTTCTCACCACTACCCGATGCACTACCACCGGGGGCATATCTGCTCATATGCTGACGTATTTCAAGCAACTCTTTCTGCAAATCAGATATCTGATTCCCCTATCGGTGAACTGTGTTTCGTAGAGCAGACATCTCCCTCTGAGCATCTTCAGGTATGAAATGACTATAACCAGGAGTAGATGAGGCCAAAATCCCTAATGGCATGCGAAAGACCTCAGATGGTACGGGTCCCAAACCCATCCCGCGCACTCTACCAGGATGCTCCTTCCCAAGGACTTGACCAACCGGGTCATCCTGGGAGATTGAGTAGGATTGCCCAGGATTGGAATCCCATATTTCATTAATTTTTAACTATAAATCAAATATCAATATATATTAACACAGTAAAAACTGATATTACGTTATTATAATAAATAATTGACTTCATACCCCAACTTCTCTGGCAGGTTCATTAACAAAACTTCCATCTGTTTTTTTATGAACATCCAGCCACAGTTCTGTTCTGGATGCTTCATGCCCTAAACTCTATGACTACATTAAACAAAGATAAATCATCAATCAAATATGTTAAATAGATAATATTATCTTATAAATATTTAAACTAATTAAAAGATTACCAATGACATTCGGCTTCTTGAAAGGCTTTTTGAACCTGCAGTGTGCGGGATTACCTGCTTCACCTGGTTTGAAGCATTCATTCTTGAGAGATCCTGAAATAAATAAAATTCAATTTAACAGTATTGTATTCAATGTCTATCTCCTCTTCATGTACATGTATAAATGTAAAATGAGGATAATATAATAATATATATTTCAATACCATCCGCTTCTCATCACGATGTCTATCGACAAAAACCTTCCACTGTTCTTTCGGTACCCCACTGGGTATCTTCTCATACATCTGCTGCACGGTCAACGAAGAATCGTTGACATCACACCACAACCTCCATTTGAAATCTTTCCATTTTTTCCAAGATTTTTCAATGTCCACTTCTGTACTATCACATCAGCAATGGTAAAGTGGAAGAACATCTGTATACAGAAATTCATTTTGAATATATTAGTAAAATGACATTCAATTAAACCATAAAGTAATAAAATTACCTTTATCTGAGAATCATAAACTTCATTTTTCCAGTTTGGAGGCATATGCCTCCAATCATCATACGAAATAGGCAGGGAAACGGGCTCCCCTGCCAGCTGACCTATAATCTGACCAAGTAAACCTGCGGCGTCATCCGTCGGGACCCCATAAGAATCAAATGGAACCACTATATTCTTGCCATGCATGTTCCAAACATCAGAACTTTTTATGTCTCTTTCCACGGTTTCATTGTCTTCATCTGCAATGAGCAAACAATTACTATAAGAAAAATGCAATAAATTTATTTAATTAAAATTTTTACCTATGACTGCAACCCTCCAGAATGTCCGTGATGAACTGGAGGGGGCGTGTCGCTGACCCACTGCTGAAGCTCCTGTAGGGGGAGGCGATGACTCATCCTCTAATGAGGCATCCGCTGATGGTGTCAGAGATGGTGCAGGGGGAGATGATGCCGTGGGGACAGACGGATCGTCATCTGTCGCAGAAGAAGACGGAATAGTGTTCCGCTTCTTCCTTGGCATTCCTGTCATTTAATCAAATAAAATTAAGTTCAGAATATATATTTCAAAAAATTTATACAGAAAAAAAATTAAAAATGATAATAGATGCCCAGTATTAACAAAAAATATATATATAACAATGATAATGAATGACTACATAAATGAAACAAGTAGTTTCTGAATGAATAAATAATTGTACATACAATCATTTTTCCCTTCAATCATGTCAGTTTCCTGCTCCATTGCTTCATCCACTTCATTCATCCTTGCTAGACCAATATTTTCAATATCATGATGGAAAAATAATTCTGCTTCCTGTTGTTGATGAAATTCAATTGCAGAGGTCAAATATTCCACTTCATCACCCATATCATACAAATCTCTTTGTATTACATGAGTAACTACACTCCACCCTTCATCCACAACATCATTCACATAATATAACATTTTTTCCAGCGATGCTAAGATATATAGATCATGAAGTTCACGATCACCAACATCCATCAATCGAGAGAAGTTTACAGAAGTAAATTGCAAGGAATCTCTTTTAACACCTCTGATAAAATCGACCCATTTGCATTTGAATAAAACAACAGAAAAATGCCAGTGGTAGTTTAATTCAATAATATCATGCAGCTTTCCATAGTATTCCACTTCAGCAAATGTAAAAATACCACTATTCTGTGTTTTCAAACCCACTTCTCGATCGACTGTACGAAATCTAAAACCATTCACATTATAAGCGTTGAAATTTCTATCTTGTTTTATAGGACCTCTAGCAAGAAACTTCAAATCATCTGAAAAGTCTGCTCGAGTAACAGTATTCATGATCTAAAAAAAAATAACTTAATAGATTTGAAAATTGTATGTGTCAAAGTAATATTAGTATTTATTGCAATATTTATAAACTTACACGTCGTGCAAACCATTCTACCAGCTCTTTATTCACAGCTTTCGTTATATCTTTTTCATTTCGTGTTCGGCCTCTCATTCGTCTCTTTGTTTGTATCCTCAACTATTCAATAAATGGATCTGCAATTTCACTATTCAGCAGCACATATCTATGTGCCTGTAATAATTCCAATTCTGTTAGTGTCGCGTATGAGGTCCTCCCAACTGATCGGCCAATAGTAGGAAATATTTTTGATTTCTGATGCATTTGAGATTGATTTGATGTGTCGTCAACACGTCCAACTCGAGTAAATCCTGTCTCAATATCATCCAAATATCTGGAACAAAAGGTGAGACACTCCTCAGCCAAATAGCCTTTAGCAATAGAGCCTTCTGGTTGAGCTTTATTTCTCACGTATGCTTTCAAATGCCCAAGATATCTGTGAAAAAAAATAATAATATTATGCATTTATTTAAATGCCAAATAATGTTTACTTAACTGGAAACATATAAATAAAATACCTCTCAATTGGATACATCCATTGATAATGAACGGTGCCTCCTAATTTAGCTTCGTCAACCAAATACACAGTTAAATACATCATGACAGTAAAAAACGATGGAGGGAAGATCATCTCCATTTCACAAAGGGTCAATACAAACCTCTCCTGTAGGTTGTCAAGCTGAAATGGATGTAGAGGTTTCTCACATAACTGTCTGAAAAATGTGCAGAAATGGAGTACAACAGCAGTAACTTTTTCAGGTAATAATGTACGCAATGCCAATGGTAGTAACTGTTGTAACAAAACATGTGAATCATGACTTTTCAATCCATATAATTTACGATTCTTCAAGTCAACACACCTCGAGATGTTACTCGAATACCCATCAAATACCTTCACATTCTTTAAAATTTGAAGGAACGTATCTTTATCCATATTTTTCAATGAAAAAATGGTCGGAGCATACTTTTCATTCTCATCTGGCCAGATATCCCGTTTTATGTCCATTACTTGTAAGTCTTTGCGAGCATTGAGATGATCCTTCGAATTTCCATGCTCATTAAGTAATGTGAAAATCAAATTATCACATACATTCTTCTCAATATGCATCACATCATGATTGTGGTGCAAATAATTAAATTCCCAATACGGAAGTTTGAAGAATATACTTTTTTTTCTTCTATTGTTGCGTTCTGATTTCACTTGACGATGCACTTCGCACTCGTTTTCCGCTATCATTCAAATGATGAACCTTCCCAAATTCTGTATTAACATTTTCAAGCTGTGTCAATATTTCAGAACCGGATAACAACTTTGGAGGTGGTATACGATCAATGCAACCATTAAATTTTGATTTGTTCAGCCGAAATCTATGAGATGCATCAAGAAATCTTCGATGGCACAAGAAGCACCATTTTCTACTGTGAGGTAGCCGTTTGGGCTCGAAATCAAAGTTACAAACGGGACAAGACAAACCCGTATAAGTGTTCCAACCAGATAAATTCCCAAGCCCAGGGAAGTCACTAATGGTCCACATTAAATCAGCATGCATTTTAAACATTGTTTTAGAAGAAACATCAAATGTCTCAACACCGTTGCTCCATAACTCCTGCAATTCTTCAATCAAAGGCTGCAAGTATACATCAATATCATTTCCAGGCATTTGTTTTCAATGAATAATCATCGAAATGATAAAAGATGTTTGTTTCATACACATCCACGGAGGCAGATTATAAGGGATCAAAACAACTGGCCAAATGCTATAACTCGTACTCAAAGTCCCAAATGCGTTGAATCCATCGGCAGCCAATCCCAATCGAACATTCCTAGGATCAGCTGAGAAATCTGGATGTAATGAATCAAATGTCTTCCACGATTGGGAATCTCGTGGATGTCTCATTAACCCATCATTGTTATTATCTACAGCATGCCACTTCATGTGTTCGACGGTTTTTGATGACATGAATAATCTTTCCAATCGAGGCTTCAAAGGAAAGTAACGCAAAACTTTTGCAGGTGTGTTCCTTTTCTTCTTCTCCGTGAAATTATGTTTAGTCATACTTCCAACATCACCCACTGACTGCCATCTAGAAGAAGAACATTTCTTACAATTCTGTCTACTTGAATCCTCTCCCCAGTAAAGCATACAATCATTGGGACACACATGTATTTTTGTATAATTCAGACCAAGCTTGTTAACAACTTTTTTCATATCATAAAACGATTCTGGGATTTTTGCTTCAGGAAATGAATCACGAATCAATTCCAATAACATGGACATTGCCTTATTTGTAATTCCACATATACATTTGATATGGTACAACTTCAGTAGAAATGAAAACTTTAATATTTCAAACACCCACTATACAACTCTTGATTTCCATCGTCAAATAAATCATGAAATGCATTTTCCTCACTAATGTTTTCCCTTAAATTTGGCTCCACAGAATCAAGAGGATCCAATGATATGTTACAATCTTGATCTGCTTGTGTTACAGTCTCAGAAACATCACATGTCACGTTGCAATTTGTAGCACCCTCTTCTGGTTGTTCTGATATGTTTTGATGCTCATAGTGGTGTCTTGCAGTGCCGAATGCATCATTTATGAGGTTTTGCATTTCATTTTCCATTTTCGAAGAACTTGGGACCTCATTCTATGGATTAACATCAGTCCTCAATCTTTCTGTATTGTTTGATTCTCCATGCCAAATCCAACACAAATATTGCTCAGGGAATTGCTTCAGTATTAAATGTTCATAAACTTCATCTCTCTTCAACCATGTTATAAATTTACATTTAGGACATGGAAATCTTATTCTCCCTTCAACGGATCGATTAGAAATTGCAAAATCTAAAAACCCATTCAAACCCTTCACATATTGAGGTGTGTTCCTCGGTAATGTGATCCAGCTTTTATCCATGTATATCAAAATGTGCCTACACAAAATATACGACAGTGTAATATTACAGAAACATAATATAATAAAGATGAACCATTGACCATAAAGTATTCATAATATAATAATGATGATTCATTGACCACATTTACCATTTCAGACCAACTGAACAAGTCTGGTCTATAGGAGACAGCGTCAACACCTCATCGAGGAGCAATAAGAATATCGGAATAAACACTTATCATAACACCATCGATCACACATTTATGTTGCCTCAAACAACACCCCATTGATGTGTGAGCGAAACTGATCATAATGCATTTTAAATCAAGTTAACTACATTCACTGAAACCATTTTCACAATGGGTAATGTTTGTTTTATTGTTCTAGGGAAATCTAAATGGCCACATTTAAGTTTTGGGGTTCATCTTGTGATGGAAGCATGAGACATGGTGTTTGAATTTCTTGAATAAATTATTGATAATGACCCTCCTACGGTGGAGATAATTATGTTGGTCATGGAAATGTGGAGAAAACTGTAGAGTGTATGTGGAGGAATCAAGGTTCCAAATAGAAACCTATAAGGGACATGTTTGGGGGTTCTTAGGGAAGGCCAGGTGGAAGTTGGATATGGTGTGTGTAGGTGATGGAGGTATACCTTAAGTGAGAAGGCTTCGTGTTTGGGTAGATGGGAGATAAGCCAATAGGGGATGTTGGGAACCAACAGAGTGAGTTAGCAAGAATGGAAATACATAGTTGGATAGAAAGGGAATGGATGTGGTGGGCTGCGAGGCACCTGAAGTTAATGTTGAAATGATAAGTTTATCCTAGTAATGTGAATGAGTTTTGAAGGAGAACCAAGTTGTCCTTGGTTGAGATATGGATGGTGAAAGTGTGACAAATCTGGGAAGTTTTGGCAGAAATAATGAATGATAGAATTGGGTGGAGTTTTCATGGATGTTGTGAGTTGGAAAGCATGTTAGGGAAGTTTTGAAGGTTGAGTTGAGGTTCTGTTGACCTCTTTTATGATGAGTGAAGTTCTCAAAACTAGAAAATTGTGGTGACGAAGTAAGTAATATGGTGTTGAGAACCATGGAAGGAAAGTAATCGATTAATGGTGTGGCTAGAGTTTCAAGTTGGATGGTCTCAGGTAGGAACCATATTAGTGTATTAGTTTTGGTGATGGGTGTTGGATCAGGTTTTGGATGGTTGAATACCTTGAGATGAAGGTTATGCTTGGGTTGTGCTTTGGATGTTTTAAATGGAGTGAGGCTGTTGGGCCTTGAGTTCTGGATTGATTTAGGTCAGAATTTAAGAGTTCTCAAAATAATATAAGTAAAAAATTGAAAGTTAAGAATAAATCAATGTAAATTGAGACAATTTACTCCCCCTTTGTAATAAAATTATCATTCCACACATATTACTCCAACGTTGGGATTATAAAAAATAAATCATAAAGGGTGAAATAATAATAAATATAAGAGAGACATAAATAAGATTGAAGTTTAATTTTCATTAATTTTTCAAAAAGATTGAACATTATCCCTATGAGAATCTAATCAGAATCCAAATTAGCAGAACTAATTATTTAGAAGGGGTAATGGGATCCTTCCCTTTTCAAATATCAGGAGGAGGATCATAAGTCTAATGAGTATAAATAGGTATAATAATGGTTATTTATATGAAAATAGTAATAACATGGATAAGTTGTTGAGAAATTATAAGACCAAAAGGTTTTCTTGGAGGAATATAAAAGAAACTAAATATGGTCTTGGTATAGGTAGGGTAGGAGGATCTAACATAAGAGTATTGGAAACCTACATATAAGGTTCCAAAAGACTTGTGATATTGGATACAACCCTTATTCTATTCTCCATTTATTTAATAAAGACATCTTTTTCTGAAAAAGAAATTATCTTGTAGCAGATTCATTTCCAAAAAATTCTCTACCATAGATTTGAAAGAAACTACTAGAGGTGGAGTTTTCAAGTCTCTAACAAATTATAGAAAATGAGTTTTAAGGTAATATTTAGTGTAAATTATTTTCAGATAATATATTATTTCACCCTTGGTTATATTGTTTTCCTTAGTAGACCTGTTTGTTTCTTCCTTAATCAAATGAAAGTGTTTCTCACCATGAGTATAAATATCCATTTGAACTCGATTTTCCATATACTTTACACTATATAGAATATCTTGAAGCTATTTATGGACTAACATTCTAATTAGATATTTATTAACTAAAATAGGAGGTGTAGGAGGAGGCTCTAAATAATAGTTATAAGGTTGATAAGGGTTGGTAATCATAGATAGATACATTACATCCATGGTATCTATAATATTGTTTAGATATACTTATAGGGATTCCACATGACTTTTAAAACATTCTATTTCCTTTATGAATGATGGAAATTTTTGGTACTGATGGCCTAACATGAGAAATAACTTCAGATGATGGTGAGAAAAAACCTTCTAAACAATATATTCTATATCTTCCCATCGATCAATATTATTAAAAAAATTGATACACATGAAAATTTTATTTAACATCTCTAAACATCATTCTTAAAATGAATGAGATCTCTAGAATTGAGGTAAAAAATAGGGATTAAATAAGGTCTAGACTCTTTATATTTAGTAGATTTAGCTTTAGTAGAATCAAAATTGGTAATGAAGTAATGAACATAATTAGAATAATGAGAAATAATATCAAGAATCTATCTCTAGATTATTCTTTCAGTGAGAATACCCTATGTGGTCTCTCAATTTCCTTCAAAAAGACTTCATATTCTTCACTAGAATCATCCCTGTCTATAACCTCAATTCTATAAGAAGATTAATAGACATGATCTTCCCGAGAAGTGTTCTTAGGAGCATATATATGAGAAGGCGGGGTTTCCAAAATCTTCAATAGGTCTTTAGTAGAGTCAAGTCTAATTGGTCTCTCAAAAAAAGATGTATAAGGAAGCCTAGGCTCCACTAATTATTCTTTCCTTGTGTAAACTATAGAAGCTCATTATGCACTTCCTTCTAGGTTATCATGATTATCTTTTCTATAATTTTAATTAGCCTTATCAACTTAGTTTTACTCTTTTTCAACCTTATTTACACCATTCTTAGGAATATATACACCCAAATCAATGAAATGGTTATCTATTGGGGCTTCATATTCGTAAGGAAAGGAATAAAAAATGTGAGCTCCACCAATCTAAAACATAGGTGGACTCTCCACTATAGTAGAATAAAAACACATATCACTTTTAGAATATGTAATAATTAGTCTAAACAACATTGAAGTTTGAAATCTCTCCTAGGAGATGAATTATCTCTTATTGATTTATCTATCATGAGAAAAAAAATAACTATAGTAGGCTCAAATAAAACATTAGGATGTTTTTGAGCTTTATGAATATAAGGTACTTATTATCTCATTAGTTCTAACATATCATGAGATTCATGTACATGATAATTTTCTTGGATTTAATCAAAATATCTTATGACTTATGCAACCAAATCTATAGTTTGGGATTCATCCTCATCAGAGGATTAATTAGAATAAACAATTTTATCTAGTTCCAAACCATGATAAATTAAAACCCATATCCTAGAGGGATGATAGACTGGATTGAACATCTCTTAGAGTCTCTACTCATCAAATATCTACATTATTTTATTAGGATTCCAACTAATTTTTATCCTTTTAGAGGTAGTCCAATTTAAATAAACACCACTTGGAAAAACATTCTCTAAACTCCTAAAGTAACTAAGTTTATCCCTTCCAGTATAATAGAAATAAACTTTGGATAAAGAAGTGTATTGAATCTGGAAAAAGGTTTATTCAAATACTCCATACATATCATTAAGAAATGAGGTACACTAATCTGAATTCCATGAACCATTAGATATAAAAATAATAAATCATGAAACCTAAACGAACTAAAATATACATTCCTTAGGAGGAGGTCGCGGTGTCGCCAGAGGAGGTCGCGGGGTCGCCGGAGGAGGTCACGGGATCGCCGGGGTGCCGCGGGGGGCTGCGGGTGAGGGTTGCAGCACGCGGGGTCGCCGGAGGAGGTTGCGGGATCGCCGGGGGGTCGCGGGGGGCTGCGGGCGAGGGTTGCAGCACGCGGGGTCGCCGGAGGAGGTCGCGGGATCACCGGGGGGTCGCGGGGGGCTGCGGGCGAGGGTTGCAGCACTCGGGGTCGGGGGAAATGGGGGTCAGGGTAGGGAAGGGTCGGTTTTTTTTTAAAAAAAACAAAGGTTTAGCAGCAGTTTATTAAAAACCGCCGCGAAACTTATTTCGGAAAACGTTTAGCGGCGGTTTTGTGAACCACTGCCACAAAACCGCCGCTAAACACTGTTTATTTTGTAGTGACATAATCATGTCATGAAGCATAATAAAATGGGACGTAACATAGAATAATCCATGAAATAAATTAATTAAATCATAAATAGACATTAATAATGTATAAAGTCATAAATAATGACAGGAGATAACGAACTGAAGTGATAACATGTAAAAATAGTTTTTTAGGAATCATTCAATCAAAACACTTTACAGCGGTTTAAGAAAACATCGAATATCTCATAAAACAAAAAGTGGCATAATATTTTTTATGAAACCATAAGTAAACCAGGAGGGATTTAAAAATAAAAAGACTGATTTTATAGAGACAAAGGTGACTTAAAATAGAAGATATAGTACACTTGATAATAGGAAAAAATTTGGGAAGTTCCCTTAAAACGGGTTCACTTATCGGGAAGTAATGAGGAGAGAATCAATTAAAAGCATGCATATCACAAAAGTAGAGTGATGACAGAGTCTTTATAAATAAACTTGGATAATTTAAACAAAATTTAGAGTATTAAAATGAAAATATATGATAACATCATTTAGGTAGAATGGTAGATAAGACAATCTGAAGGAATAAAAGTTGTTCGGGTAGAATTCATTACAGATTATCAGCATGATATCAGGAATACTTAAGGGGGATTAGTGAGAGTGGAGAGAGAATTATCATCACTTATAAATAAATAGGGTAGTATGGGGGAGGTGAAAAATCATTCCCCATAATTAATAATTACACACAACATGTCCTAACAAAGTGAACAATCTTGAATATGGGTGAAATTGAGAGGATCTCTTCCCTTAGGTCTGCTGGTGTTCTCCACTAGATATTAATGACATGAATAGTCAAATTAGGATAATTAATAAATAGTTCAAGAACCTTATCTATATTTAAAAGATTCATTATAACCTTTTTTATGTTCATTTATACCCATTTTGATTGATTATAAGGTTCAACTTCATTGTTCAGGTCCGTTTGTTTCATTTTTTTAGTGATCGATTCAATTGTATTTAGGTTCAAATATATTGTAAGATGCAAGTGGTTGTCTAGAATATAAGCTATACAAAATTAGTGGACATCCATTAGGTTACATGGTTAAAAAATTAATTTGGTTAATTAGAGTGAAAGAGAACCTTTTCATTAATCATTAATGATAAACACTTGAATTAATTTTAACGATTTTTCCCATAATTGACTTGTTTTGTATTTTTTTATATCATGAGTCTAAGAGGACTAAAGAAACTCAAATAGGACATATAAAATATATAATAATCTGGTTCAAACATAACATAAATGGTTTTATGAACCGAAATAATATGATAAAATAATTTGAAAACACATTATCCATGATGTTTGTTATTTGACACACAACAGATGATGTTTTAATTCTAGAACGTGAAGGAGAGGAGGAGAAGCATGATGCTTGAAATTTTACATTAACATGATTAGCATACATAATATATGAGATTTTGGAGCTTTCATTCCTTTTGGATAAAGTAATGGGAATATGGTATAAGAAATGAAAGAAAATGAAAACAAAACACTAGAAAATGAAAGAGGGTTCTTACCCTTTCATATCATCTCTTTGAGACTCCTCTGTGGGGATTTTATTTTGTTATTTTGGAAAGAGCAGCAACACTTTTACGTGGGGAAGGACCTTGGGAGGGTATTTGGACAGAATTTTGGCTTGAAAAAAGGCTTTCGAGGTGTGAGGGAAAGAGGTAAGGAGATGGGGTATTTATAGTGAGGGAGGAGAGGGTTTTCCCAATTGTTTATTCAATAGTTTATTATATTCTCTCAAGACAAGGAATAGTGATGATTCTTTGACCATAAATAGTAAATTTATCATGTAAATCAGAACCAATTGGACTTAAATCATCATAACATCATCATGACTTCATAATTAATGTATTTTTCTTATTTTGTGAATTATCATATTTCACTATTCATAAAAATTTCAAGTATTTTAGAAAAATCCCAAAAATTTACCCTAACAATTTTTCGACATGAGGAATCCAAAATTTAAGTCCATATTTCAAAAATAATTTCCTAATTATTATTAATTTAATATTTAATTAAAATAAAAATTTGTTATCAAAACCAGTTTTAAAACATTCATTAACTCATTCTAAAATATAGGTATATCGTACTCCCAACTTGAATATTATATTTATACCACCATAGGTGAAGTTATGAATAATTAGGTTATATCACTATTCATAAGGGTATGTTACTTTTCATTAGGATAGGTTATTATTCGCCAAAAATTATTTTTGTTTTATTAGACTCCAAAAACCATCTTGAACACAACTGTGTATGCGGGATTTTTGAAATTCCAGACACAGAAGTGAATTTTTTTTAAAGGTCACTTATCAATTATTAGTTCATTATGTTCTGTTTTCATGTGTTTTTATGACATAAATATAAGAAGGTTATTTACATTGAAAAAGTTTGGGTCGGTACATTCTTCCCCCAGTATGAAATTTTTCCCTCGAAATTTCGTTTTACATACTAAGATAAAAACAGGTGCAGGTACTTTTCCTTCATTGATTCCTCCAATTCCCACGTTTCTTCCTCAAACATATGGTTCCACCACAACACTTTGACATGATGGGTTGTCTTGTTGTCTATAACCTTATCTCCTTATGATCCGGAATCATTGCTGGCTGCTTCTCATAGAAGAGATCATCTTCTAGATACAACACCTCTGAGCTTAGTACATGTGAAGGATCAGGTAGATACTTCCTCAAGAGTGATATGTGGAAAACATCATGAACTCGAGCCATATTTGGGGGAAGTTAAAGTCGATATTCCATGGCTTCTATGTGTTCAAGTACTCAAAATGGCCAATATACCTTGGGCTGAGCTTCCCTTTATTCCTGAATTGCATGACTCTCTTCCAGGGAGATATTCGAAGGAAGACTTTATCTCCAACGTCAAACTCCAAGTCCCTTTGACGGTTGTTAGCATTGCTCTTTTTCTGACGTTGAGCAGCTTTGATGTGTTTCTGTATGACTTGAACCTTCTCTATCATCTCTTGAACAAGATTGGGTCCAAGTAGCTTTCTTTCTATAACTTCATTCCAACAGGTTGGAGATCTACATCGCTTTACATACAAATCTTCATACGGTGTCATATGAATACTTGAGTAGAAGCTATTGCTGTATGATAACTCAACCAATGGGAGATGCTTATCCCAACCACCTTTTAATTCTAGATATCAGGATCTTAACATATCTTCAAGCGTCACAATATTCCTTTCAGATTGGCCATCAGTTTAGGGGTGATAGGACGTGCTGAAATTTAATTCAGTACCAAAAGCATGTTGAAGACTCTTCCAGAATTTAGATGTGAACCTTGGATTGTGGTCAGAAACAATTGAGAGTGTAACACTGTGTAGTCTCACCAAATTCTTCACATATATCATTGCAAGTTGTTCAAGCGATATATCTTCCCGAATAGCGAAGAAATGGGATGTCTTGGTGAGTCGGTGAGCCACAACCCATATTGCACTATTTCCATTTGACATCTTTGGGAGACTCATGAAAATGTCCATAGAAACATTTTACCATTTCCACATGGATATAGGAAATGTCTGCATCATACCTTTTGACTTTTCTCTCTCACCTTTAACATGCTTACATACCAAGAACCTTGATATATATTCTGCAATCTCCTTCTTCATGTTATCCCAACAGAAGTGTTCTCGGAGATCATGGTACTTTTTGGTACTCCTGGGATGGATAGAGAAGGTTGAGCTATGTGCATCATTAAATAGGTCATTTTTTATCTCCGGATCATATGGTACACATAATCGTGTCCCAAATCATACAATTCATTCCTCATCAATTTTAAAATCGGAGGATTTCCCATTGTTAACAGCTTCCATCCTTTTCTGAATTTCCACATCCTTTCTTTGAGAAAACACTATTTTCTCCATGAGGGATGGTTGAGAAATAATTTGAGAAAGGATTTATGATGATCCTCCCTTAATGATTCCCACATTCATCTTTTTCAAATCTAAGAAGAATGGATCCTTTTCAATTCTCATGATTGATAATGATACAAGATCATTTCTACTTAGAGCATCTGCCACCTTGTTTTCCTTAAATGGATGGTAGTGGATTGAGAAGTCATAATCCTTGATGAGCTCTATCCATATCCGTTGGCGCATATTAAGCTCTTTTTGTGTGAATATATATTTGAGACTCTTGTGGTCAGTATATATCTCACATTTCTCTCCATAGAGATAATTCCGCCAGATTTTCAAGGAATAGATCACAGCTTCCAACTCCAGATCATGAGTGGGATAGTTTTTCTCATTGATTATCAGCTGCCTTAGGGAATATGATATAACTTTATCATTTTCCATTAACACACAGCCTAAGCCTTTCTCAGAAGAATCACTATACACCACAAAGGGTTCTCCACTTGAAGGGAGTGTGAGTACCGACACAGTGATAAGCCTCCTTTTCAAATCCTTGAAACAATCTTCACATTCCTGTGTCCAGACGAACTTTACTCCCTTCCGTGTCATCTTGGTCATTGGGATTGAAAATTGTGAAATGTTTTTCAAGAATCGTCAATAATACCCAGCTAGACATAAAAATCTTTGGATCATCGTTACAGAAGTTGGCCTTAGCCACTTTTCTATTGCCTTTTTCTTGGAAGGGTCCACATATATCCCTTTCCTGGGGATAACATGCCACAAGAATGATACTTCCTCCATCCAGAACTCACATTTACTCTACTTTACATACAAATTCTTTCTTCACAATTTTTTTAACACAGTTTCCAAATTCTCTTCATGTTCCTCCATGCTATAGGAGTTTATCAAAATATCATCAAGAAAGACCACCAAAAATTTGTCGAGTTAATCTTTAAAGACTCTATTCATTAAATCCATGAAAATTTCTGGATCATTAGTGAGTTCGAAGGGCATCACTATGAACTCATAGTGTCCTACCTCGTTCAAAAGGCATTCTTTGGAATATATTCCTTCCTCAACATTAGTTGGTGATATCCTGACCTAAGGTCCACCTTAGAGAAATAACTGGCCCCACGAAGTTGATCGAACAAGTCATCTATCGATGGAAGGGGATACTTGTTCATTATAGTGGTTTTATTGAGCTCATGATAATGAATGTAGAGGTGCATTCATCCATCCTCATTCTTGATGAAGAGGACTAGAGCACCCCACGATGATGCACTCAGGCGTATAAAACCCTTCTCCATATTTTTTTGCAACTGCTTCTTCAACTTTTCTAGCTATACGGTGGACATTCTGTAAGGTGTGTTTGATATTTTCAGAGATTCAGGGATATATTCAATTGGTAACTCAACCTACCAGTTAGGGGGAAGACAAGGCAACTCTTTAGGGAATACATCAGTGTAATCCCTCATGATGGGCATGCCTTCAAGAATGATTATCTCCTTCATCTCAATCATTTGAGCTAGATATGCTTGATCATAATGAAGCAATATCCACACTTGAGATGATGATTTGAAAGGAGATTCATCTTCCTCCTAGCACTTGGAAAGAATCAGAGGATGCTTCGGGATGTGAAGAGTAATCTCCCTTTCTTGGCAGTTGATGTTGGCATTGTACAAAGATAGGCAATCCATTCCCAAGATAGCATCAAATTCTACTAAAGGAAGTATGACAAGATTTTCTGGGAGGTTTAGTCCACAAACATTAACTAGGGAGGATTTATAAACCATGGAAGCAATAATTTCCCCATTCACTATTCTCACCGATAACTTTTCCTCCAAATTTAGAGGTGGTGTTTGAATAGTTCTAATAAACATGAAAGATTTGAAGGAATGCGTAGAACCAGAATCAAATATTATGTTTTATATTCTTGAATAAATAATAAGCATACCTGTCACCACATCATTTTCAGACTCCACCTCAGCATTAGTGATATCATAATCCCTTGTTTCCTTGGAGATTGTTGTTGATTGCCTCTGAAAACCCTTGGCTTAGGGAAATTGTTGGCATAATGCCCAAGCTCCTTGTAGTTGAAACACTACACTACAGGCTTAGTGTTGTTATGAACATTTATATCTTATTAAACATTAGTGGGGTTTTTCATATCCCATCAACAGTTCTTGTACAGATGACCAAACTTTCCGCATTTTGGGAAATTCTTGGTTCCCTTCAGAAAGTTACCAGGATGCTTCTTCCCACAATTTTTTCAAAGGGGAATGTTGGGAGTATTTCCATCATGGGATTTGATTGATGAACCACCCATGTTGTTCTCCATTATTTGCTTCTTTTCACTAGGCCCATGAGACCATTGAGAGTCTCCAATCTCCATTTCAACCTTGAGGGAAAAACAGACAATCTCCTCATAGTTTTTGAAGTCTCGAATCACCAATAATTTTCATAGACTCGGCTCTAGTCCACTAAAGAAGTGATCCACCTTGCTCTCGGTGTTCATGACAAAGCCAGAGGCGTACCTTGAAATCCTTGTAATGTTTTCTTCATACGCCCCGATGGACTCATCTTCCTTATGCTTGAGTATGAGGAAATATCCTTCCATATTGAGATGGAGGTTTCGAGGAATATATTTGTTAAAAAACATCCTCTTGAATTCCTCCCAATTTGTGGAATTAATTTCCTATTGGGACATTGTATTCTGGATTAGTGTCCAGCACTGATCAGGTTCCCCATCAAAATGATAGACTGTTTGTACCACCTTATCTTCTTCGGAGAACTAGAGGACGAAGAATATCTTTTCAATGGAGTTAATCCATTGTTCCACGAGGAGGGGATCAGAAGATCCGCTAAACATGGGAGGCCTTTTCCAAATTTAGGATTCCACGACAACTTTCTCTTTCTTGGGAGGAGGAGGAAGTTCCATCTGATTCAAGTTATTATTCATAACTCAAGCCAGCTGGGTAAGTACTTCCATGAAGTTTTGAGCACCCGCTTCCATCACATCAGGCATATCATTAGGGAAATCATCACAATGCCTATCAAATTGGTTACTGGAATGTGTTCTTCTATTTCCTTCCATTAACTAAGAAAAATAATGTAAAATTAGAGGTCTTGAATACTTATCTACTGAGCATAAAAAGGGAACATTGAACATAAAAGTATAAACTTATAAAGATGAAGTATGTCCTAACATGTGGTTCCTTATGTTTATATATAGGTTATCTGTAATCTATTCCTTAACTTATATTCTTATGGTCTTCTTACATTTATAATGGTTTGTACAAAGCTTGTGAATCTACCAACACATATCCCCCGGGAGTGTCGTACCCAACAGTGTCGCAAGGCCCATTGTCGTGCACCAGTTCCCGTTCAAGTCTAACCCAAAGCGGTGTTTTCGAGTTTTACCCCTAGGATACATCTATACCAGAGCCCCCTCAACCTGCTCGTATCTAGACAGGGATGTATTTTCTTGATAAACCACTTACACAATACTCACCGAAAATTGGGAATGTTTTATAATACTCAGGCTCATCCTTAAGGTTCTCACTAAGGTTCTTTATTCATAATCTCCAAAAATTACTAAACCATGCCTGTGATACCAACTATAGCGACCATAACCTTTTACACATAACAATACCTGATTTTAAGCTTAATTATACACCAGAGTACAAGCTATGGATTGTTATGTCTAGTGTCTTTGGAAACTAGGTACATAAAACCGATAACATGGGGCTAAAAAAATTTCATTATTTAATCTCCATGAATAGCTCCTAACTTCCCTTGATCTCTTACATCCGCATAGGGTACCCTGGGGAACACATGAACAAAGGGATGTGCTAAAAATCCCAGTATGGGAATGAACTTAAGAATAAACTTTAAGCACATGAATTAGGAGGCTTGACATAATGATATTATAAACATGGAACATATGGAATCGTAACATATAAATGTGGGATCATAAAAACATGGAAAAAAAACATGGGATCATATAAACATGAGATTATATAATCATTTTTTCATAGAGAGGTGGTAGAAACTTTAAACATGACTTTAGTATGATTCAATCCTAACCGCCATTCTCATTTCCCATAGTAGCACAATCCAAGGCTAACCGCGCGGACCATTTGCCCATAATATTCCCATGAGACATTAAATTTACCCAATGCATTTGAGCTCTATCTAGGCACAACCATATAAGCTTATTCATGTATATGCTTTCCACATAAAAAATCTCACTTAGTCAATCATACATACACATAAGAGTACCCAAGGAAAGTAATGGGCACATAATCACGTCATGAAGCATAATAAAAAGGGACGTAACATACTAGTGTCCATGAAATAAAGGAATTAAATCATAAATAGACAATAATAATGTATAAAGGAATAAATCATGACAAGTGATAACAAATTGAAGTGATAGCATGTAAAAATAGTTTTTTAGGAATCTTTGAGTCAAAACATTTTAGTGATGTTTAAGAAAACATCAAATATCTCTTAAAACAAAAAGCGACAAAATATTTTTTATAAAACTAGAAGTAAACCCGGAGGGTTTTCATAATAAAAAAGACTGATTTTATCAAGACAATGGTGAATTAAAAAAGGGGATAGGGTACAGTTGATAATAGGAATGAATTTGGGAAGTTCCCTTAAAATGGGTTCACTTATCGGGAAGTAATGAGGAGAGAACTGCTTAAAAGAATGCATATCCATGAAGGAGAGTGATGAAAGATTCTTGATAAATAAAATTTAAAATGTAAACAAAATTTATTGTATGAAAATAAAAACATAAGATAACAACATTTTGGTAGAATGGTATATAAGAAAATCGGTAAGAATAAAAGTGGTTCAGGTATAATTTTTTACGGATTATCAGCATGGTATCGAGAGTACTTAAGGGGGCTTAGTGAGAGATGAGATGGAATTATCATCAGTTATACATAAATCTATCATTATGGGGGATTTGAAAAATCATACCCCATAATTAATAATTACCAACAACATGTCCTAACATAGTGAACAATCTTGAAAAATGGTGAAATTTAGAGGATCCCTTACATTAGGTCTGTTGGTGTTCTCCACTTGATATTAATGACCTCAATAGTAAAAATAGGTTTATGAATCAATAGTTACATTACCTTATATAAAATTAAAATATTCAGTATAACCTTTATAAGTTCATTTATATTCATTTTGATTGATTACAAGGTTCAATTTCATTGTTCGGGTCCGTTTGATTCATTTGTTTTAGTGATCTGTTCAATTGTATTTAGGTTCAAAAAAATTGTAAGATGAAAGTGGTTGTAAAGAATTGAAGTTATATAAAATTAGTGAACATACTATAGGTTAAATGGTAACAAAATTCATTTTGATAATTAGAGTGAAAGAGAACCATTTCATTAAACATTATGGATAAACACTTGAATTAATTTTACCAATTTTCCCATAATTGAGTTGTTTTGTATTATTGTTTTTTATCATGAATGTAAGAGGATTACCAAACCATAAATAGGATGTATAACATATATAATAATCTGGTTCAACCATATAATAAATGGTGTCATTACCAGAAACAAAATGATAAAAGAATTTGAAAACACATTATCCATAATGTGGGAAATTTGACACACCACAGACGATGTTTTAATTCTAGAACGTGAGAGAGAGGAGGAGAAGCATGATGCTTGAAATTTTACATAAAAATGATTAGAATCAATAATATAAGATATTATGGAGCTTTCATGCCTTTTGGATAAGGTAAGGGGAAGAGGGTATACGAAAAGAAAGAAAATGAAAACCAAACACTTGAAAACAAAAGAGGGTTCTTACCCTTTGATCTCCTCTCTTTCAGACTCCTCATAGGGGCTTTGATTTTGGAATTTTGGAAAGACTAGAAATCCATGGACAAGGGAATGGATCGTGGGAGGGTATTTTGGAAGAATTTTGGATAGTAAAAACTCTTTATATTTGTGAGGGAAAGAGGTAAGGAGATGCGGTATTTATAGTGAGGGAGTAGAGGGTTTTCCCAAATGTTTATTCAATAGTTTATTAATTTCAATCAAGACCAAAAATAGTGATGATTCCTTTAACAAAAATAGTAAATTTAGCATGTGAATCCTAAACAATTGGGCTTACATCATCAGAACATCATCATGACTTCATTATTAATGTATTTTTCTTATTTTGTGATTTATTGTATTTTACTATTCATCAAAATTTCAAGTATTTCAGAAAAATACCAAAAATTTACCCTAACCATATTTCGACATGTAGAATCAAAAAATTAAGTCCATTTTTCAAAAATAATTTTCTAAATATGATTATTTTAATATTTATTTAAAATAATAATTTATTATCAAAACTAGTTTTAAAACATTCATTAACACATTCTAAAATATAGGTATATCATACTTCCAACAAGAATATTATTTTTATACCACCATAGGTGAGGTTACAATTTATTATGGTATATCACTATTCATAAGGGTATGTTACTATTCAATTTGGGTAGGTTAATATTCACCAAAAATTATCATTTGTTTTATTAGACTCTAAAAAACATCTTGAACACAACCGTGTATGCCTGATTTTTGAAATTCCAATCACATAAGTGAAAAACATATATTTAAAGGTCACTTATCACATAGTAGTTCATTATGATGTGCTTTCATGTGGTTTTATGACATAAATATAATAAGGAAATTTCCATTTAAAAACATTGGGTCATTACATTTACCATGAGCATATTTATATAAATTAATCTCTACAAGGTTGGAGGTCACTAGAATCACCTTAAAAATCATGAGAATTGAGACCCTATATCATGGTAGGAAAAATGGTGGTTTTAACAGAGTTTCCAATTTTAAAATATATTTTTTATTTTTCATTAATTATATCATTTGTATAGGTTGATCAATTTGATAAACCATGAAGCATCCATGTGAATCACCAATATCCCAAAAAAATCTAATTCATGTGGTTAATTATTGGTTTGTATAACCCATGTACCAATTGATAACCTCCCATGAATATTCCTCTCACTCTCCCCGTATTACCTATGGGTCCAAATATTGTTTCCCCTAACTATTATTAGATATTTCACCCTCTTAAATGCTTCTTTAACACTCTAAACCCCTTAAAAAATACATAGAACTCAACAAAATAGAAATGGATTAAAAGACTATGAGAAATTCCCCCTTAAAATTTTACTTTCTTCTACCATATATAAACTACCATTTAAAACCTAGTGTCCAGAACCCCATAGCTGACCGTTATAGTTAATTTTTGGTATAGACTAAAATATTTTCTAATGGATCCAATAACATAGTAGTCTTAGAGGACGATACGTATACTTATATTTCACATTACACTAGAGAACATAAAAAAAACCATAAAACTCTAAGATAGTTTTATTATAAATTCTAAAAGATCCTTGAAAATTAATTTTTTTTATCTATTTCTTAGAGAAAGGGAAAATATAATTCTGATCTCTGAAGATCAGTAAGGATTTGCATATAGTTGAAGATATCATAATATAAGAATGGAATAAATTGTCTGGAAAAAGGTAATTTAATGATCAAAATAATGCAATGATAAATGAAATTAAGGGAATACTATATCCATGATAATAAATAATAAATAAAAAATATTTTATCATCTTAAATTGATGGAATTAATAATTTCATAAATTATCCACATACCTTAAATACAAAAAACTAATCTCATTATGTGTTATGTAATTTTGATGGTTTTAAAAATTTTGAATTTGGTTTATGTTCCATCATTAGAACAATATTATTTCTCAGTAATATTATATTTTTTATTTAATAAAATGACCTGTTTTTGTGTTTTTTAGACCTATAGTTTCCTCACGTTGTTGAAAATGTCTTGGGTGCTTCAAGTTCGGTTTTTTTTGTTTTTAGAGAACACATCCATGGGTGCATGTTTGGGTCACATAACATTGAGAAAACCGTGTGATTACCATTAGCCATTAGAGTTTTTTAGTTTAAATTTCATAGAATATTATTGAATTTCATTGTTAGAACACGGTTTAGGTAAAAACGTGATAATGAAAATGAATAATAAGAAGGGTAGATGGAATCTATTTTTTCAGGAATGGTTTTTTCATGGTTATAGAAAAACTATGTGGGTTATTTCATAGGGTTTCATAGTTTATTTTCATAGTTGGAACACTTCTAATAAAATATTTAGACCACCATGTTGTTTTGGGTGCATATGAATAGTAATTTCCATATGGTTAGTTAACTCTTTGAGAGCCATATAACCAAACCCTACAACACTTGAAATTTTTATTTTATTTTTTTATTTTGTAATTTTATATTTCAAACCTCAGTATTTCCATTTCCCTCTACCTATAGGACTCAGATGATTCCCCGCTATCTTCTTTCTTATCATGGTGACATATTCCATATCTCTTATTTATTTCATCCACCATCCTATGTGATCAAGATATTACGGTGTGTCTAGGGCTCAATTACCTTATATCCTTCATCTAATGTTCTATGATGTTTCCTATCTCATTTTATTTGTAATCTTCCTTATTTTAGGGAATCTTATACATTTCCATTTTATGTTTATTTAACATGAACCAAAGACCAATAATGGGTGTTTGTACTATTCTACGACTATGGTTGGTGGTCGGTAAGCATAACGTGTTGTTGGATTTATTTTTCCATGTTCATTAGTTATATGGTATCACTGACTAATAGGTGTTGACATAGATTTTTTTCAAATTATATTACCTTTTGTTCCACCATAATTAAATGCCTAATATGAAAAATCAACCTCATAATTACTAGATTTTATTAAATGGTTAGCTGAACAATAATTTTTTCAATGTGGTTATTTTTGGAATTGATGAAAGTGCAATGGAATTTTATAATAACTTGTTAATGTGAAATAGAATCTATATTGATTAAGACCTGAAAAAAAGAAATCATGGTTTTTTAAAATTATTTTTATTTGGGTATTGGTTTGGATAAATGTAATTGAATAGTGTATTATCATTGAACTTTTGGAAAATGGATGAAAAAATGGGCTCTATTCTATAAAAATTGAATGCTCACCTTAGAAAAAGGGTAAGGATTGATAAGGTGTTGTAAAATGAAAAGTGTGAAATTATAATGACATGTTCTATAGTGACATGTTTTTATTTTTTCAAATGGAGAATTAATGCTTTGATTTTGTGTGATCCTATGTAATTTTAAACAACTTTTGTAAACTTGTATTTAAAATGGTGTTTTTAATGAAATGTTTTATGTTAATGGAAGAAACCTTTTGTTCATTGTATTATTTTTAACAAAAATTATAAATCCTATTGAAGATTTATCATATTGAAAGAAAATGATAAATACCATTATGGATTCGTTGTTTTTGAGGGAAATGAAAACACCCCTTTGGGTGGTATTATTTTAATGTAATTGAATACACCTATCAGTGTGGTTATGGTGAAATATGAAAAAAAGAATATTTTAGGATTTGATTGTGTGTATGAAAACATCCACAGGGGAGCTATGTGTTACTTATTTTCTTATAATATAAGACTGTAAAACAATATTAAAGGTGTTTCATTTTACTTATTAGCTTTATTCTTAGATGAGAAAACATATATTGGGGATGTCAGTGATACTTATTCTGTATGATGAGGAGACTCAAATAAATTACATTGAGATTAAAAGTCATTACTTATTAAATAGAGACACTATATAACATCCCAAATAAGGTATAGTTTATTGTGGTAATTGAACTAAGGATCAAAAACTATATATTTTCCCTCAGGTGTACCCTAATTCAAGAGAATATGTGGCTATTTATTGTTTATCTCAAAAACATTTTTATTATGTTAAACTATTTTCCTTGAAAAAATTTTCAAGAAATTTATTCTCTATAAAGGTTATAATTTTGAATTCAATATGTAGTGGAATTGTATGTTTATGCACACCCTGATTCTAAAAATATTCTACTTGATTGTAGGTCAGGGAATTGAAATGCTGGTTGTTTGTTTTTTGGATTACAATGATGGAGGGTGTTAGTTTGGACAAAGCCATGGATTAGCTATTTTTGGGGTTTTCCCATTGATTTTTATTTTTTCATTTTGGTTTTTCGGTATATAAGATTTTTTATTTTTGTATAATTATTTGTCATGTAGTATTCAGATTCATTTATATATTGAATTTTCTATTTGTTTATTTGTTGAATCATGACTGTATATTGTTTCAATTACTTATTTATCCTGATATATCTAATTTCTTTATTATTTCCAAAAAAATATCACTACGATGTGAGGGTATTGTCTCCCCAATATACCACAATAGACCTATTATATAGTCAGTAGCCTATGACATATAGGGAGGAACACCTAAGGTAATGTGGGGACCATCATCCAAATCATTGATTATTTGTCAAGGAAGAAAGATTTTAAAATGTTTTTTTAGAGAGTCCATTCATTTTTTTACTATTTGGATTAGTCATACTAGGGATATGATATTTTTTAATATCCACACTATGTACGATTGATGTCTGCATGGAAAGGGATTGGATAATCATTCCAACAGTTTCCTTTTACTATTGGTCTATTTTGGCCTTGAGTGATACAAATTACTATATAGTTATAGTTAGTTGCGTTTTTTCACTCTTTCAATGTGTTTTCATGCATAATCGTAGGAACATATGGTTCAACTATCATTTCCCTAATTTTATATGATTTTTTCTTGGAATTTCATGTGGTTTGGTTATTTAAAGTATTCTCATCCATTAATATAATGTTCTACTATATAGGTGTGTGGTAGAATCATATTTAAAAAATCCACCAAAGGTATAAAATAATTTTATATGACTACTTATATTTGTTATTATGAGGTATTGGTAAATTTAAATACCAATTAAAACTTATAGATTGGTTTTATTAAAATAAGAAATTATAATTTCCATTAATTTAGAAATAGTAAGTAATTGGTTAAAATAGTATTAAATGATTTAATATCACTAATATTATGTGGTTTCATCAATATAATGAAATAATTTCAACTTATAAAGCTTATATATCCAAAAAATTTAACATAAATTTCATTAAACTAAGAAATTTTGATGGGAAAAATTGATGTTAATATAAAATAGAAAGTGTAAAATTTTGAATCATATATATAAATATATGTGTTTGTTTGTTTGTGTGTGTGGATGACATATAACTTATTTGTATGTGGTGTTGAACTTATTTATAGATAATTGGGTCAGTTTAGTGTTCCCTTTTTATTTTATGTCCCTATTATGTGAGGTGTAGAACATAGTGTGCATGTCCAATGATTATGAATGGGGGGGGGGTTGAAGAGAGCCCATGTTTTGACACCATTATAATTATGAATGTATAAGGTAGAGAAATAACATGAATACTATGGTTTAAATTTTATCAATGACTGCAATATTGATGTCTTACATCACTATCTATAAGCATTTTGAATTGTGCTTGACCCAGGAGATTGGGTCATCAATTAAGATAATTTAGATCATATGTGTCTTGTGACAAGAGTAGGGGTGAGGCCTCTAAGTTATTGATTTTTCAAGGAATATATTATAGGAACATGTTCAAGAGTCTATAGACCATAATGGTGTGACCAAAGATAGTGGTGAGTCAGTGAGTTTTAATGGTCATGGATAACTGAAGAGAGGGGTTTCCTATGTATTTGGGATCCTTTAGATACGAGGATCATAAATGAATGATTTCATTAATATCAATGCACAGAAGGTACTATTAGTTTTTTATTAGGTTTTTTATATGATTTGAAAAAAATTTAACCTTTTTTTCAGTATATTTAGATATCCTTGGAAGTGTTCGATAAAGGGAATTAGAATTCCCAGTTGTTATTTTGGTATTGAGACTAGTTTCGAATGGAATTCTCATCCAAATTTATTACCTTGTCAATTTAATGTTAGGTAATATGTAAGGGTAAATATTAATGCTAGATTGTTGGATATGGGGAGAGTATGATGTTTTTAGATTCTTTAGGGATTAGAGTGAAACATGAATTATGAGTTCCTATATAAACGGTTTTGGATTAGCTAGATGAATATGGGTAGGAAATGTTACAAATATTCTCTTTAAATTGTGAGACTTGTGTGCAGTGGAGGAATTTTTAGAGGAATAGTTGTGTGAGTGGAGTTTTGATAATGTATGACTCCTTAGATCTTGAGTAGGATTTTCCTGAATGAGTTTCATTAGAATAATGAATTGAATAGATTCAATGAAATCTGACTGGTAGGATAATGTTGGAATGAAATATATCCTCGGGATGTGGCTCTAGTGGTATTGATGTGTATGTTTTGAAAATTATTGATCATGAAACTATAAGGTCCCATGTTTTTTAGATTCAAATTTTCTAAATGAGTTTGAATTATGAATTACTAGATGTGGAAAATACATATTAAAGACATGGAATGAAAATTTAGATCAAGGGATGCATCTAAATAATTTTTTCAAACATTAATTTATTATTAGAAAGTAGTTTGTATGTTTTAGGAGAATAATAGGGGTTTATAGACTGATATCAATGTTTTGGAAATGTGCATCACATTTTACACAGGTAGAGCTAACCATGTTTTGAATTTCATATAGTTTCACAGTTTGATAAAACCATGCGGTAGGATAGTGGAGACAATGTGAGTGGTCTCAAATTTTTTGGATACATGTCACATGGTTGGTGTATGGTATGATAAACCATGTGTTCCAATCTTGTGATAGGGAGGGACCATGATAGTGCTAGATTCATGGTTATCACACATTTTAGAAAATTGTATGGATAAATTATATGGCTCTTTAAAAAGAGAAAAATTCAATTTTCCCTCAAAACTGTAATGTATTGTAACCACTTTTCCTTCTACTTTTCACCCATGAGCTCCCCACATAGGCTTCCCTCCTTCTACCATCTTTCAAGTGAGTTCTTCCACATTTTTTGTCATAATCTGAAACCATCAAGTGTGTTGGAATCCATGAGGTGTGATTTTCACTCTATCATCTTCTGTTGCATTCTTCCTATTATTACACTAACTCTTTTTTTCTCCGATTAGGTATTCTATTCATGATTAAACAATGGATGGTGTAATCAAATACCAATGTTTTGGTATTCACTCTACCTAGGAAGAGGGTGACCTAAGAGGGAATCTTCACATCACTACATGTCATTCTCTTAAGGTATGTCATCATTCTGAATTTATATATTTTTAATGACTATGTAGGTTAATTTAAAAAATATTTTAACACATATTGTAATGGATTTCCCAAATAGTGGTTTCAGGGCACTGTGCACACGTTTTTCACATGGTCTTTCAAATTTACATCGAGCGATAAGTGTCCGGTGAGTTATCAAAAGTTATTCATTTTTTCATTTATTTTATATTTAATTTTTTTAATATTATAATTGATGTTTTAGACTACAAATGATCCATCCAATGATAGGTATGAGATTATAATCCAATGTGCCTTGTCTCAGATTTTGTTGATCTTGGATATAGTAGATTAGAGTTTTTTCTAAATGGTTTAAAGGTTATAAAATGTTAGTGATCTATTTAACCTATTGTAGAGTATTTTTGGATATTTTTTTAGTGTACATATGAATGGGTTTTACTCTAAGGGGTATTCCCACTATTTACAACTATTCTAATCAACTACTTGATTAACTAATTAGGTTTTCATAAATGGATGAACACCATGGGTTAGTAAAACCCCATATGTGATAGGTTCAAACCTCAATCTCAGAATATGAATGTGAATGAGGCTCACTTCGGGGGATTCCATAACTTATAGACCAACCTATGTGATCCATGTTGGATGCTTCAATTTAGCACGAAACTAGGGGAACCTAGTAGGTGCTCTAATTTTGAATGAACCTACGCTATTTTGTCATGGGTTTTTAGAAAATATTGTAATAGATGTAACCATAGAACCCCAATCGAGAATTTAAGACCAAAGAGTTGTGGTAGTAGTGGTGGGTTTCTACATTCAAATATATAAAATCTTTTCATATGCATTCACATGGATACACATGATGAAACTATAATATTAGGAGATACTTCCTAATTTTCAGAATGATGAGGTCGAAGCAATGTAGTTTGTGGTCAGGATTAATAGAGGTACTACCAAGGATCCAACCACAGATCTATTGTGTTTAACTTTTATATTATTTGTTTTCCCATACATTTATATTGGGCTCCAACTTATGAGCCTTACGTGATAAAGTTTTTCCATTTTTGGATGTCCAGTTTATCACTGATATTTCATCATACTTATGGTTTTATAGGTATATTTCTGAGGATATAAAAGACCCATATTTGATATACTCTTAAGTATATTATTATTCTCTCTAAGGGTGATGCCATTGATTTTTCTAGGGTTTGGTGGATACACTGTTATTATACACACCAATCTTATTTGAGTGATTTGTTGAGCCATTTATTTAATGGAACCCTATTATGTGATTGGATATAGAGAAAATTTAATAATGGTCGCTGAAGGGTCATCTCTGATAGGGATTATCTGAGTACTGATATTGTGACTACATATTGACTGATACTTAGGGCTATGAAATAGGACTTGATATAAATGTCTTGAGTAGCCTGGAATCTTGCTCAGTGAACATTTATTGAATTTCAAGACACTTCTTGGAATAACCAATTTTTTATTGGAGTTGAGAATTTGTGATCTTAGGGATAATACATGTTCCCCAATTATAGTGATGTTAATTGCTCAAAGATATTTTTTTGTTGGAAAAATAATGAATTGGTGATACAGATGAATAAACATGGGATCTATAAGATTCTTGAAAACATGAGTAGAATAAAATCCAGATCAATTCATTTTTAATATGATGTTCAGATGATAAGAATTGCAAACTGTAGGCTGGGTTTTTGGCTTGTTTTATTCATATTATTGTCCCATTAATGACATATATAAATATATATATATATAGGGATCTATATACTTGTATATATACCAAAAATCGCCAAATTTAAAATTTTGTCTCAGCTATGTAGAAAACGTTCCTTATACATGATTTATATGACCTTGTGTTTTTTCTTTATTTCATGCTATTTTTTACTATTTTAGTGTTATCTAGATGAGTAGATCACATGTACACACACTTCAGTTTCTTGGATATGTATGGGACCAAGTATGTGGTTCATTATTGAGTTTTCCACTCACACCTTTATTGGGCCTTCATTATGTTGGGGTACCCAAGAACATGTTCCCTTGGATATAGCAACATTATGGGTTAATGATTGAGACTGATCATGAAAGATGGCCCAAATATTCATGTGGAGATCAGGTAAGTGGTTCTGATCTGTGTATATAGTAGATCAATGAACATTAATTTCAGTTCTTTTATTTACTCTTGTATATTTATGGTCAACTCAGTGGGAGATCAATGTTTTATTTATGACATGATCATTCATAACATTAATGTATTCCATTTATTATTACATCCTTTTTTTATATTAAATACATCCACAAAATGTTTTTATACTACTATAGATGATATATATTTATTTTTCATTGTTTATTACTCTGATATAATGGAATTTCTCCCATCAATTATTCCATGGGATCTTTTCTACTAGTCAACAACCTCTATAATATTGGGAGGCATGATTGAGGCCTTGTGGGGAACCAGATCAAGGCACATATTTAGTGAAATTTGGGCATGAATATTATGAATTGGAATTAGAACTATTTTATTTTCCTATTTATTTACTATTATTGATATGGTAGATGAAAGTATTAAGAATGTTTTGGAAACAATGATGGCTATTAGACCGGTGTCTCAAGAACAATAGTTCTGGTAAGATCACTTAATTACCAAGGTTTTGGGATTGGTTTTCCTAATCTATGAAATTATAATTTTATATGATTTTTTCATTTTGTGATGCACATGTGGTGTGGATTTTATAATTTATTATGTACTTTTATCAATTGGATCATTTTCATGAAGCTAGTGATTGGTTTTTAATCTTTTTCAGCAATGGATAAAGGTTCTCATGAATCAAATTTAGCATGTAGTGTTCACTTGTTATTAGCGTCATACTGTGTTAATTTTTCTGAAATCAATTTCCCAATTTATTAAAGTGTATGAAGAAACACAAAGGGTGTTTTCCTATATAGTTTTTATTGGATATAAAATAAATTATGATGAATGGAAAATATATTTATTTCTGATGTAATGTTATATCGTTTTATGTAAATATGTTCAACAGTGAGGATGATGACGTAGTCTTCATGCACATGAGGTGTAGTGACCCAAGTAGGTAGATAAAGAACATTGTTCCTAGATATGGATCCCCACATTAGGTGTTGTTACTTAGATACAATTATTTAACGTGACAGTAATATCCTATATAGTTTTTTCTATGTATATTTTATTGAAATCATACTTAAACAAACAATGACATTGATCTATGATACAAATCATTATGTTGATGATGTTCATGTAGTGTTAACCCTATACGGTTATCTAGTCAAATATTCTAGTGCGACACTAATATGTACCTAGTTATTAGTAGGAAACTATAAATAGAAGGGGTAATACCAAATGAAAACTCCAAATGAGTTTTAGATCCTTATCATTTCTATCTTAATATCATGATACTCTATTGGAAGTTCCTTGTGAGGATTCTCAGAAAGGATTAGATCCCTAGTAGTCTGATTATTTTAGGTAATTTCATTGGTATTTTCATTAGTTATAGTTATTAATGGGTTTTATTTAAATGGGTTTCCAATTATAAATTTTCAGGTATTTTTCATTGATAAAATATGAATTGAAATCCAATTTAATTTTAACCACATTGGATGTTTTTTACCCTCATGGGATGAGGATATACTTACGTACTGTAGAGAGGATTGATATAAATGTAATATGCCTTATGTTGAGATGGGTGTGTGGATGATTCCCCATGATATGAGACCTTGGTGAGAGGTTTGATGTATGGACTAGTCGGTTAGATCTAGTGACCATGTTGTGAGAAATTATTAGTAGGGATAGGTGCAAGACCTAGAGGCCCTTAGTTAAGACTCCAAACATTTTAGGTCAGTGAATGGATTGATTGAGGGGAGCTTTTTAGTTGGTTGGATATGAGTTATGGATTCCTTTTTAGGCAGTGATCTTGAATGCATGTTCATTTTAATAGTGTTGTAATACGATACGGAAATTATGATATATAGGGAAAGAGATGCCTCTATATTTAGTGAGGAACCAAGGATGCTTATGTAATAAGCCTATATTTTATGGGAATGACTATTTGTGTTCCTAGCATTGTCAACAAGTGGTTTTACTTGTGATGCATTAATTTATATGAATTAAGATATGTGACACCTAGTCGTGCAGTAAATTATGGCACAATAAGTGTGATTTATTTTGAACAGGATTTACAAGGACGCATCTAGTTTAATGGGATGAGCATTTTATGTAACATAGTCAACTTAGCCTTGTGAAGAAAGACTCATCAAAGAATGATGTGGTTGATTGTGGTATATGTTAGTTACTTGTTGTTTCATTAAAATCATAAGATCGATATTTTCTATTTTTGATACAAGAACTGATAGTTTTAATAAAATGTTGAGATAATGGGTTCACATAATATTTGACGAGAAAGAAAATGAATCTTCATGGTAGAGGAGACGTCATGAATAATAGAGGCATTAGGGGGTGCTAAGACTATGGTTGGTCTTGGCACACATTGTCAACAGAAATAGTATTTGGAGTTGGTTAATGGAAAATATAACCTATTATGATCAGATCATTGATGAGGAGATAGATACACACATATAAATGGAATCTTACATAACTCTTAGTCTATAGATGATCATTCCAAATATCATGAGATCTTCTTGGGTATACAGAGCTATCCTTGAATATATGAAGACCTACCAAGTTTTATTTATTAGTTTGATAAAAAAAATATGTTTAGGATACACTCAACGATCAATATGATTTATAACATATGGTGGAGAGTACACCATTATCTATTAGAGTATGATGAACCTCATTATAAGAAGAAATTTGGTTTTTCCCATGGAAATTTTTATTAAGAAATAGAATTGGGGTGAATCTCAATGTTGTGATTCGACACATGAGTATGATTGGGTTTCATTAACTGTTGTTGATTATGTATGGAAATGGAATTTGTTTTGACTATGTTCACTAGAAATAAATTTCAATGGTGTGATAAAGGTTATCATAAT
This sequence comes from Viscum album, assembly GCA_963277665.1. Classification (NCBI taxonomy): domain Eukaryota; kingdom Viridiplantae; phylum Streptophyta; class Magnoliopsida; order Santalales; family Viscaceae; genus Viscum; species Viscum album. The sequence continues at coordinate 818,502,303 of OY728142.1, forward strand.
GTGGGGAGTGGGATGTCATGTGAGTTGTATACTATTCTTCATATGGTTATGTGTATTTTGGATTCTGTGAATAAATTGAATCATGTTTCAGTGTTGCATTAACTTCTAAATCCAAGAGTAATTTTTTAGAATAATCATGTAGATGTGGTTCATCTGGATTTCTCTTAAATATATGGATGTAGTCGGCGAGGAACTATATTGAGCATGATAATGGGATGATATGGTAATAGACTTAAGGTTGACTATTACTATTTAAGGAAAATATTACATGACCATTTTGAGTTGGTGTAAGAACCCAAATCATCTTTCCATGTATGTTTTTTCCTTTTCTGGTCATTTTTTTTGAAAAAGAGGAAATTCTAGAGATTTTAAAATTACATGCGGAGTTCTTTATGAGTACACGCCGTGTAATTGTTTTGCGCAAGAAGACGGGTGTTGGCCATGTAGTGACTATTGACATGGCCGTGTTGGTGTGTTCGGAGGCCGCTTAAAGCGTATTACAAAAATAGTAAGTACACATTGTGTACCTTTTTTTATTAAATGCACCAGGGTCGTGTCTGACAGAAAGAACACGCTTCTTTTATGTCTCGTTCGTCTGAGAGCGCCGATCAGCTGTGGATCTTCGACGATACCCCGAGCATCCTTCTTTCCTCCGATTCGAACACTGGATATTGCATTTTAATCACAGCAGTGAGTTCTTCCTTCTCCCAGAGCATCGTTTTCCAATTCCTCCTCTTTTCCAAGTTATCGTGGGTTAAACGTTTTATACATTTTCGTATATCTATGATGTTTTAGTGAGATTCCAGCATTGTGGTTAAAGTATATTTATCTCCTTACTCGGAGGTATGTGGTTTGTGCCTTTCTGTTGAAATTCATTAAATATTTTGTACAAATTATGCCAATACCCTTGAACGGGGTATTGTGTGTTTACCGTTTTAGCCCTATTGTTTGAATTCTTTTCTTTCATGCCTGATTAGAGGTTATTGTTTGTAAATAGGGTAATTTTTATGTTATTTGGATGTATTTCATATGCATGTTTTCTTGTTTATGACCATTTGGTCTATTTTTTACGGTTAGGCTATTTCTAGTTGTAATGCCTAGTTTGTATGATAGTGTGACTATTGTTCTATTATGATGATATTCTTTAAAATTCTAGCCATGTAGGTCTTGAGGATTACTTGGGGTGATACACACATTGTACATGTTTGACTTAGACAGGGCTGTGAGAACCTAGTGTAGTAGACCACCTGGATAATGGACTTAAGGGCTTCTCCATAGTGTCTTTATAATTTTACGATGCGAGACCATAGGGGGAATTGACGTTGACTGCTTCCTCATAGTGTCTGTAGTTTCTCGATGCATTCCATTGGGGGAATAGACATTGAGTGATTCCCTAGAGTGCCTTTAGTATGATATGAGACTATAGGGGGGGAATTGAAAGAGAGAGCTCCCACAGAGAGTATATACATTATCTGAACTATTGGGCTGAGACAGTGTGTGCCTCTTAGAGGTTTTCTAGTAATTATTGGTTTAACTAGAGGGGTTAGGCTATGAAAACTACAGAGAGGGTTACTTGTTGATTCTAATTTCTTGTTTAGTTTCTCACCTATTTTTTCTACTTTCTTGTTTACTTTCTTACCTGTTGCGACTTAAATGCTTGAAACTGTGGATTGTTTACTATTGAGTACTTTACTGCTTGATTTTTTTTTATAATTTTACCTGTTATATATTCACCTACTATTAGGCACAAATTTCGTGGTTTCTGCCTACTAATATTTAGACTCACACCATGTTGGGCCATGATTTTGGGTCCAAAAATATTATATTGTTTCAGGTATAGATAAGGGAATGTCCCCTTCTACTTCAGGTTCTTGATTGTTGTGGAGCTGTAGAGCATGGGACCAAGCTATGGCTTGGGATGATGAGTAGTTTATCAGTTTTCTTTTGCACTTTGTAATAGCACTGTTGTATTTCTTCATTGTGTCTATTTTGGATACATTCCTAGACATATATGTAAAATGAATCATATATATATTTCTCCAGTTGTTTCGTTATCAGTCTTCTACTGTTTACTCTTGTATGGATGCTTACTGCTTCCACTATTGGTTTTGTTTATCATTAGTTTTGTACTCTGCCAATGAGGGCCTAGTTTCCCCAAAATCACACCCAAGGCCCCCACTGCTAGTCGGAAGCCTCTTCCACTTGGGGAAACGCGCTTGAGGCCATGTGACCATCCGGGTATGGGGCGCCTCTAGGTGGCTTCCGAAACCGGGATGTTACAATGTGGTATCAGAGGATTTATTTTCTCTTGACTTACTATTTGGATCCTATAGCCAGGTATAGGATGGAATATGTACTTGGTAATAATCTGTGCCCATGAGTAGCTGACCTGTGTACAGGGAAAAGACAAACGACCTTGTTATTGCAATTTTAATGGTTTGAAATTTTAAAGTTGATTTGATTTCACCGTTGGGTGATTCACATGCATTGTACTGTTACCGTTTTTGTTATTGAGGTTTTATTTCTATCGCAACCCAATGAGATGAGGGTATTACATCTCATGAAACACAAAGGCACTTGTTAGAAATCACATGTCATTCATTCTTGCCATGTCATCTAGGATGCATTAGCGATTGCATGTTGTTGTGATAGTTGATGTGTAAAATATTCATCATGTTGTGATAGTTACCTTGATAGAAATATTTGTTTTTTGATATGGTATTCTTTGTGCAGAGGTTTTCATGAATGAACACTATATGTTGGTTATTGAGGTGTTATAGGGCCCTCAAGGACCTGAATTTGGTGGATCATTACACTGTTCTCTTGTTTATAACTTGTATAGGATGAAAAACATTGATTCGTGGGATGTATGGGTCTTCACAGATCAGGATTTTGAATTTCCAATGTCTGTTTCAATGTTTTTCTGGGTTCTGGAGTAATTTCGAGGTCTACTGTGAGGAAAATCCTAGAATACAAGCCGTGTATTGTTAATTACACACCATGAGTTCTTCTGTTTTGGAAGAAACTATTTTTCCTAAGTACACACCGTTTACTCTATATACACGCCATGTAGTCTCTGACCACATGTCATAGGCCATGTGGGCAGAGACACGGGATATGAAAAATCTAGAGTAAACACACTGTGTATCATCCCTACATGTCGTGTCGTGTCAACCCCATGCCACCCGTGTCACTAATAACACAGGTTGTCCGAGTTGTGTCCAACACACGCCCTGTGCTGTCTAAACATGTCGTGTTGTCAGATCATGTTACCCGGCCATGTCACGAACAACACGGTTCAGTGTTATCCCTTCGAGTAAATGCCTTGTCTGTATTGAAGACGCCATCTTATTTAACCTTTGTACATAGGCCATGTCACAAACAACATGGGTCGGTGAATCATGTCGAGTACACGCCATGTCAACCTTGAACACGCCATGTAGTCTTGTCCTGAGAGAGTCGTGTGGATTAACTGTGTAGAACGAATCAGGCAGGGAAGACGATTCAAGTACAAACCATGTGTTTGGATAACACACCATGTGTTTGGGGTGTTACGAGACCTGTTAATGCATAAGTACACACCCATGTGAATGAATTAAGGGAACATGCCGTGTAGGAAAATTACACGTTGTGTAGTCATGTTTTGTAAAACTTGAATGCTTTTATTTTTATGTTCCTTCCTTGTCCTTCTAGTTTTCATTCATTGATAATCTTGAATATAAGGTGTGTGTTTGATCTTTTACAGTCATCGCACTGAGACGTCCTCTGATTGTCTGCCAGTTGTAGGGTAGTGATCAGTCGCTAGATATGGCTGATTAGGGGCATCCTGCTGATCTTCCTGTTGTTCCAGCCTTGGCACCAACAGTGATACCAGTTCCAGTCAATGATGTGCAGTTTAGGGAAGGATTTATGAGGATGATGTATACCTTGTAGGGAGAACCACCTCCTGCCTCGTATATGTAAGACTTGACACTGGTTTTCTAGAAGCAGAATCCTCCTACCTTATCAGCGGAAGGATGACCTCAGGATGTAGAGTCATGTCTAGATGACATGATGACTATCTTTGAGCATCTAAGGAAGCCTCTAGAAAGGTGGTCAAGCTCAATACCTACATGTTATGAGACTCCACCAAGAGGTGGTGGGACGTGATCTCAAAGGCAGAGACTACTTCTATCCATAGACCTTGAGGATCGATCGAGCTCGGGAGTTGATGAGACTAGAGCATGTTAATTTTTCTGTTCTGGAGTTTTTCTCTCATTTTTCTGAGCTTCAGTGTTTCACACACCTCCTGGGAGGAGATGGGTTGTTCTTGATAAGGATTATTGAGGATGTTCTCATACGGGAGATCTACTCGAGAGTGAGTATCTTCAGGTTGACTTCCATCGCTTCCATCATCAACCAGGCACTGATTGTGGAGTGCAATCTGAGAGATTTTGGAGCTGAGAGCCAGGGCAGCTCCGCTTCTAGAGTTAGTGATCCGCTAGCTGATAGATGAAAGCACCCTAGGGAGTCTACTCACGGTGATCCTAGGCAGTGAGACACATCTTCAGGTAGCCAGGAGGTATACTAATAGTGTGAAAGGGCTGGGAATACAAGGCCGTAGTTACTGAGAGACCTAGTGGAGTGCCAATCATGTGGAAAGTTGCGTCACATTTAGAACTTCTGTTATAGCTTTTCACCAGCAGTTGTTGATAGGGGTTATTCTATGACTCATCATTTAGGGGCAGCACCACCAGTTTCTCACCAGTCTGGGAACTAGAGTTCTTTCGGCTGTTTTGGCCAAGGTGGAGGCCAAGGTCGGGGTGGTCAGTCACCTGTCAATTAGAGACAGTAGAGCAGATCAGCTCAGAGTGGTCCGGTAGGGCCACCAGGCCATGGTATAGGTCAGACATTTGCAGTAGAGCAGACCCAGCCAGAGCATGACCCCGAACCCTCTACAGTTCGAGGTACGATCTTAGTAGGCTTCGTTTTATCTTCGCTTCTTTTTAACACTGGTGCTATGCATAGATTTATATCTGTCACTATTTTGGAGAGACTTGGGCTCTGTATATTTTATTCTGCTGATGTTTTGACATTAGAAACTCTGTTGGGGAAAAGAAGATCTGGTGTATGTCTTTTTAAGGAGTGCCCTATTGAGGTTGGTAGGTGTCACTTCCATTGGGATCTTTATGTTCTAGAGATGATAGTCTATGTGGTCATTTTCGGGATGAACTGGTTAGTTCCCTTCCAGGTAATTGTTGACTATTATAGCCATAGGGTGAGTTTCATATCACCAGAGGGTGGATCATTTCTTCATAGGGGTGAGTGGGATGTCTAGGAGAGCAGATTAGGACACGAGCATCATGGGATATGAATAGTTACAACCCATGTTTCTAGTCTATATCTAGATGACTAGGGGAATTCACAATTAGACTTTCCTCTAGTGGTATCGTTTGAAGGATGTATTTCCAAAGGGCTTTTCTGGTTTTCCTCTGGAGTGTGAGGTAGACTTTTCTATTGACCTCATTCCAGGAGAAGCACTGGTGTCCATTCCACCTCATAGGATTGCTACACCAGAGTTGCAGGATATCAAGAAGTAGTTGGAGGATTTGTAGAAAATGGGTTTCATCCGACCCAATACTTCTCTTAGGGGTTCTCCTATCTTGTTTTCAAAGAAGGTAGACAGAACCCTTAGGCTTTTCTTGGATTATCGAAAGATGGACCAGTTGATATTCAATAACCGATATCCCTTACTGAGGATTAATGATCTCTTTGATCTGCTTCTAGAAGCCTTGATATTCTCAAAGATTGACTTGAGGTTTTGTTATCACCCGTTTCACATTTCACCATAATATATACCTCTTAGATCCTTTAGTAGCAGGTATGGTCTATAAGAGTACTTATTTATGACTTTCAGGCTCATGAACGTGCCAGCAATTTTCATGGCACTAATGAACAAAGTGTTCCATCCATACATGGATTCATTCGTAGTGGTGTTTGTGGATGATATCTTGGTGTACTCTCACACTCAACATGACCATGACACACATCTTTAGATCTTTTTGAGTACCCTGAGGAAGAATTAGTCATATTCTAGGATCTTGAAGTGCCACTTTTGGATGGACCAGATTCACTTCTTGGGTCATGTTATTTTAGAGACATGAGTATCAGTAGACCCATAAAAAGTGAGAGCTATAGTTTCATGGGAGCATCCATAGAACATCATTGAGGTGCGGAGTTTTCTATGGTTTCCTAGACACTACAGACATTTCATACATGAATTTTCATGCTTAGCAGCACCACTGGCAGGTCTGACCATGAATGGTGCGATGTTCCTATGGTGAGATTCATGTGAGTCATCCTTTCAGAAGATGAAAGGGAGGTTGATTTAAGCACCAATACTAGTCTTGCGAGAGATTGGAAAGAGATATATTATTTACTATGATTCTTCAGGTATCGGGATGGGGGTTGTACTTATGCAGGGAGATGGAGTCTTTGGGTACGGGTCTCGATAGTTGAGGCCACATGAGAGGAATTACCCAAAACACGATCTCGAGTTGGCAGCTATTGTTCATTCCTTACAATGTTGGAGACATTATCTTTTCTGGGAGAACTTTGTGGGTTTCACTGACCACAATAGTCTCAAATACATCTTCAATCAGTGTGATCTGAATTTGAGACAGCAAAGGTGGGTTGAGTACATTCAATATTTTGATTTTGAGCTTGACTATAGGCCTGGGAAAGGCAACGATGTGGCTGATGCGTTGAGCAGGAGGACCCAGAAACAGGCAGTTCCAGTGGATAACAGTTAGTTGTAGCTTATGAATATGTTCTCTGAGATACATTTGAAGGTGCAGGACAGACAAGGGTAGACCTTTCTTACTTCTGTAGTTATTACCTCTACCCTTATGGATCGGGTGCAGATGAGGCAGTCATCGGACTCAGAAGGCCTAGTCCTGTGGGAGAGTGTGTTAGGAGAGGACCTTCATCCTAGATGGACAGTAAGAGAGGATGAGATCTTGAATTTACAGGGATGATTATGGGTTCCAGAAGATATACGCGAGGAGCTTATTCATGTTTTTCATTCCTCAATTTGGGATGTTTATCCAGGTGTCACCAAAATGTATCATGATCTACACTGTCAGTATGTGTGTCTAGGTATGAAGAGGGACATTGCTGGTTTCGTCATAAGGTGTTCCACTTGTCACCAGGTTAAAGTAGAGCATCAATGACCATCAAGAATTTTATAAAAGTTACCCATTACTTAGTGGAAGTGGAATGATGTTGTGATGGAATTCGTGACTGGTTTACTGAGATTGCCTTGTGGGAATGACACATTTTGGGTTTTCATTGATAGACATACAAAGGTTTCTCACTTCATGCCGATCAAGAAGACCTTTAGTGTTGATGAGCTGGGGCAGTTGTATATCTGTGGGATTGTACATCTGCATGGAGTTCCACACTCCATTGTTTCAGACATGGATGTGTGTTTTACTTCCTGGGTATGGCAGGGGATTCAGAAGGATTTGGGTACACATGTACTTTTGGGTAGAACTTACCACCCACAGACAGATGGCCAATCTGACCGTATGATTCACGTGTTTGATGACATGCTCCGAGCATGCATTCTGGACAGTAGTGGTTCTTGGGAGAAGCATATACCTCTAGTGGAGTTTTCCTACAACAATAGTTTTCAGGAAACTATTTAGATGGAACCTTATGAGGCTTTGTATGTTAGGCCATGCCGATAAACCTTATGTTGGATGGAGGTAGGAGAGGAAGCTTTGTTGCGACCTCGTCTTGTTCAGGATACCAAAGAGCAGATAGAGTTGATTCGAAAAAGGATGGCTACTACACAGTCTCGTCATAATTCTTATGAAGATATGCGAAGATTTCCTCTAGAGTTTGAGGTCGAGGATCAGTGATTCCTACATGTCACACCAAGGATTGGGCACAAGAGGATTAAGAGACAGGGCAAGCTTTTGCCAAGGTACTTTAGGCCATTTGAGGCATTGGAGAAAGTTGGGCTGGTTGCCTATAGGTTGTAGTTACCTCAGAGGTACCAGGATATGCATGAAATATTCCATGTTTCTCAGCTCCGACATTACTTTTCTGACCCATCTCATGTCTTTCAAACTGAGGAGGTTGATATCGAAGTGGATGCATCGCTTGAGGAGTATCCTATCCTGATTGTCATTCATAGTACAAAGGTTCTCCGTGTCCATTATATTCCTATGGTATGAGTTCAATGGCAGCACGAGTGAGTATAAGATGAGACTTGGGAGAGGGATTTTAATGTACGAGCTCAGTGGCCGGAGCTACTCGGGGATTCTTCTTCTATGCCAAGCTAGGGATATTCTAGGACAAATTTCTCTAAGGGGTAATGTTTGTATGAAACTGGATCTTCTTTTCATGTATTTTTTTCCTTTTCTAGTTGTTTTTGGTAAAAAGAGGAAATTCTAGAAATTTTCAAAGTACACACCATGAACCTTATGAGTAAATGCCATGTACTTATTTTCCGCATGCAACCCGGTGCTGGTAGTGTAGAGACCATGCACACGGCCTTGTGGGGGTGTTCGTTGGCCGCTTAAAGTGGAGTACAAAAACAGTAATACAGATCATGTACTTAAAAATTACATGCCGTGTAGTTTTTTTTTCATTAAACGCACTTTGGTTGCGTCTGATGGACAGAACACACTTATTTTAGGTCTCATTCGTCTAAGAGTGCCAAGTATCCATGGATCATTTATGATCCCCCAGCCGATATCCATCCTCCGATTCAAACACCAGTTATTGGATTGGAATTGTAGTAGTGAGTTCTTCCTTCTCCCAGAGCATCGTTTTCCAATTCCCCCTCTTTTCCATGTTATCATGGGTTGAACGTTTTATATTTTTTCGTAGATCTATGAATTTTTAAAGATGTTAAAGTGTTTTAGTTCAAGTATATTGATCTAATAACCTTGAGGTAGGTTGTTTGTGCCTTTCCATTGAATGTCATTTAATATTTTGTGCCAATTCAACCAATACCCTTGAACAAGGGTATTACATGTTTACCGTTTTAGCCCTATTGTTAGACTAATTTGCGTGAATTCCTGAGTATCTGTTATTGTTTGTAAATACGGTAATTTATTTGTTCTTTTGATGTATTTCCCATGCATTTTTTTTCTATTTATGACCGTTTGGTCTAGTTTTTCATGTCAGGCTATTTCTAGTTTCCATGCCTAGTATGTAGGATACTGTGACTATTGTTCTATTATGATGATATGCCTTAGAATTCTATCCAAGTAGTTCTTGAGGTTTACGTGTGGGGATATGCGCACTATACATGCTTGAATTACACAGGGCCGTGAGAGCTTAGTGTAGTAGGCCACATGGATAATGGACATAAGGGCTTATGCAGAGTGTCTTTATAATTTTACGAAGCGATACCACAAGGGGAGTTGATGTTGTGTGCTTCCTCAGAGTGTATGTAGTTCCTCGACGTGGGCCACATGGGGAATAGATGTTGAGTGCTTCCTCAGAGATCCTTTAGTACGATACAAGACAATAGGGGTAATTAACGGTGAATACATCCACAAATATTCTATACTATAGCCAAACTAGAGGGGTGACACTATGTGTGCCTCAAAGAGGGTTTCTAGTACTTGTTGGTTGAACCATATGGGTTAGGCTGTGAGAACAACTCAGAGGGTTACCTGTTTTTTCTACTTTCTTGGTTAGTTTCTTAACTGTTGTTTCTACTTTCTTTTTTAGTTTCTTACCTATTGTGACTTAAATGATGGAAACTGTTGATTTTTACTATTGAGTACTTTCTTGCTTGTTTTTTTTTTACTTTTACCTGCAATATATTCACTGAATGTTAGGAATGGATCTCATGGTGGTTGCCTTTTAGGATTTAGTCTCACACCCTGTTTGGTCCATGCATTTAGGCCCAAACATATTATACTGATAGATGTATAGATAAGGACAAGTTCCCTTTTACATCAGGTTCTTGATCGTAGTGGAGCTGGTGAGCATGGGACTAAGCTATGGCTTGCGATGCTGAGTCGTTTATCTACTTTATTTTGAACTTTGGTTTAAGACTCTTGTATTTTAGCATTGTGACTTATTTGGATTCCTTCCTAGACATATATGTAACATGCATCCTTTATATATATATTTTTCTCCAGTTGTTTCTTTATCAGTCTTCTATTATTTACTCTTGTATGGATGTTTACTACTTCCACTATTTTTTAATCTTCTGCTATGTACTCTTCCAATGAGGGCATAGTTTCCCCACTATCACACCCAGGGCCCTAGAAACTAGTCGGCATCCTCTGGCATTTGGGGAATTGCGTGTGAGGCCATGTGACCAACCGGGTACGGGACGCCTCTGGGTGGATTTCAGAACTGGGACGTTATAGTTGGGTTGACCAGAATTTGACAATCTAGATACAATCTAGGGTCAAGAGTTGTTTTTTCATGCGTGACATAGTGTTCTAGTGTGAAGAATGTTGGGAGCGCCATTTGTGTGCTAGAGGGGTGTTTCTTTAGAAAATTAGGATGGTGGTAGTACCATTATATGGTTTTTATAGTCGATAGAAGAACATATAACTGGGAGATACATTGTCTTGTTAATGTTTGATCCATAAAAATGATTGTAATTTACCTTATATGGTCTCAAGTAAGCTTCTTATTGATTATTAAATAGTATATGCGATCATTTTCTTTATTATTTTGAAATATGAGAAATGTATATTAATTAGGCAATTGAAAGAATGATGGGTGTTAAAAAATAAAACACAATAATTTTAGGAGAATTCAAAACCGAAGTATATCTGGTTGAACATTTTAATGACCACTATGGCTTCTCAATGATGAGATTTTTTTATGATGGCTGGTCTTAAGGCCCCATGTTTTTTGAGTTATATATTTTCCAAATAATTTTAAATTTTAAATTATTGGATGGCTAAAATCTTTATCTAAGACTCGTAAATGAATTTTTATGGTTGAGATACCTATAAATAATGTTTTTAGATGTGGTTCGATGCTCAAGAAGGGGTTCTGAGGTTTTTCTAGCATCACGGGGGTACAAGGCCAAAAATATAATTTTTTAAATGGTGTTTCTCATATATCATAGATACTTCATGGTTAGTGATACTAATGTGGTTGAAACTTACATGAATTTTTCGAAGGCACATAGTCTAAGAAAACTATGTGGTATGAAAGGAGTGTAACACCTCGACCCTAGAATCCTAGATTCAGTGCATTATTACGTATCATTGGCATGATCAAAAAAGATAAAATCTTGGAACACCGATTAGTTTAGTAGATTTGTATGTGATAGAAACATTCATAAGGTTTACATTACATCATAAAATGGGAAACTAAAACAACATTGTTTCTATAGAAAACACTGAGAACCCATAGACTATCCCTGCAGTTCATTCAAAATATACTTCTTCGTATCTTGAAAAAAATAAAACATAGAAAGGAATGTTCTCAGATGTAGCGACTCGGGTTTTTGGCCCTGTCAGACTCTGGAATATTTCTACGAATAATTCCAGAGCTAGGCGCGAAGACGGCGTGCGATTCCGAGGCCCGGTGTGCCCGGAATTAATTTTATAAAAATATTAAGTTTTTTTATACTATGCACGTGGCGGGGGTGTGATATCTCCTAAACGGTAGCTCAGAACAAGAATCTGAGGGCACGGTTGCGTCCGGAACGTGCCGTTTACCCTAGGCGGGGTGTAAACTTTGCAGGCGCGGGCCTGCGGTGAGAAACGCCACCAGGGGCGTTTCCGTAAATAAGTGGCAAGTTTGTGTGCGAGCGTCGGCTCAAATAACTTCTGAACGGAGTCTCAGATGGAAAATCTGAGACCGCCGTTGCGTTCAGAACGGCTCGTTTACCCTAGGGGTGACCTTATTTTTGTTCGCATCGGGCGTCGGGTCCGAGGCTGGTTTGGCGCCGGCGGGCGGCTGATATAAATATCAGCGCCCCCCCCCCCCCTTTTAATCGTTCTTCGTCGTTCTTCGCCATTCTTCGCCGCCACTCTGCCGAATCGGGCCAACGGAGCGCCCACGAGCTCAGAATTCGACGGCGGACGTTCCAGGAGCGCGCAGCGGAAGCTCTGGAGCGCGGATCTGAGGCAGAACGTCGGCGTTTCGCCCGCGAGGTAGGCGGTTTGAGTTTTACAATCCCAGATCCCGTTTTTGTGTTGTTTTTCTTCAAATTTTTATAAGATTTGTATAGTTCGGGTCCCGAGCTTTCCGAAACATGTTTCGGATCTGAATTTGGAGCACCGGGGTGCTCCCGGTGGCTCCCGGAAGTTTTTCCGGCGAAAAAACCAGTTTTCCGGCGAGACCCGCGGCGGCCATGGTGGATTCCGGCGAGTTCCGCGGCGGCGGGGCGGCGGCGCGGTGGTTTTTGGCACCGGCAAGGCGGAGTCCGGCGACGGCGCGGTGGTTTCCGGCGACCCTGCGGTGGTCCGGCCAGACTGTTCCGGGGGTTCTTTAAACCCCCGTAACTCGCAAACCGTAACTCCGATTCGCGAGCCGTTTGCGGCGACGCGCTCCTTGCGTTGATACGGACCTTTTGAACTCACTTTGAGGGTTTAAGGGTTCGGGATCGTGGCCCGGGAGTTAGAAACGTCGTATAAAATAATATTATTTTATTATTTTACGACTTCGGGCCGTTGTAACTTCTACCCGGAGCGTCCGATTGACGTGCCGTCAGTGGCGTTGGGACCCTGATGGTATGACGGACTTTTTGAGATGGTTTCCGGGTGTTGGGACTGAGAACGGGGTGTGGGCCCCACGAGGCCGGGTTTTGGCATTTGCGGGAAACGCAGCTTTTGCACCAGGAGTCCGATTTTGGCGGATGAATAGTCGATCCTGTGTGTTTTTCCGAGAGGATCGCAATGGTGCGATCCGTTCGATGAGATTCAGAATCCAGGCGTGGGCCCCACCCGAGCTGGCCTTCAGTGAATAGTACCTTTTTCACCGGGTGTCCGTTTTGGACGAGCGAGTAGTCGATTCCGCTTGTTTTTTCGAGGGGATCGTCGTGGTGTGATCCGCCCGATGGGTTTCGGGATCGTAGCGTGGGCCCCGCGCGAGCTAGCTATAGTGAATAGTGCCTTTTTCACCGGTGCTCCGTTCCGGGCGAGTAAACAGCCTATCCTGCGTGTTTTTCCGCGTGGAACGCGATGGTGGCCTCGGTTTTGGCTTCAGAGGTGCGCAGTGTGGCTTTGGGGCGAGTCGCTCGGGTTAGCGACGTATGGACCAGCAGTGGTTGAGGGTTCTCCCTTGGTTCGTTCCTACGAGGGTTCGCGTGGTATCACAACCTTCGTATGGGTTTGTGATCCTCTCGATGGGATGGTTAAACTGTTAGAGTTGTGGTATCCCTCCGGAGGGCCCGGAGTGGATCCTCTAGCATCTTTACCCTAGATCGGGTTCTTGGTATCGATGTGACCACTTATTCACGGGCAGCGATCCCCTATCTAGTAGGTTAACCCCGTAGGGTTTGTGGCATCATCGGGAATATGATCCCCTACGCGGTGGGTCGTGCATAGTAGGGTTGTGGCATCGTCGGGTTTACGATCCCCTACTCAGCATGATGTATATAGTAGGGTCGCGGCATCGTTGGTTATACGATCCCCTACTCAGCGCTTGGTGTCGGTAGGGTTGCGGTATCGTTGGTTATGCGATCCCCTACTCAGCGCGTGGTTTCGGTAGGGTTGTGTCATCGTCGGTTCGATCCCCTCCATCGCGAGTTATCCCAGATAGGGTTCCGGTATCATCGTGACCATCTTTATATGGACGGTGATCCTCTATCTGAGTGTGAAGCTTCTGTCGAGTGCAGATCGGGTTGTGGTATCCCCCAGCGGATCATGGGTGTGATCCCCCATCTGTGAGAACTACGTATGCCAGATCGGGTCGTGGTATCCCCCAGCGGACCCTGGGAGTGATCCCCTATCTGTGAGTTACGTATACCGGAGTGGGTCTTGGTATCCCCTAGCGGACCCTAGCGGCGATCCCCTCTCCGAGGAGTTTGGTGGTTATGTTGTTTCAGCGATGTTTCCTCAGTGATGCTATCCGATGAGCGTGGTCTCTCAGGTGAGCGTCTGTGATGTTTGCGAGTATCCCGATGGAGTGTATCTCTCGGATGAGTGTCATCTGGTATGACAATGTTCGTGGTGTACTCTCCTGGTTGTGGGCAGTTGCTGGTGATGAGGTCGGTACCTCTTGTGGCTTTGTGGCGTGAGCTGTGTATATCTGGATTGTTCAAGGTGTATGTATGGGCATACACCTGAGCTGAGCTGAGCTGACTTGTTGTGTTTAGCCGAGGATGGTCACGAGATGGAGTTTCTCTCTCGTCTGGGTTCCCTCTGGCTGGGTTGAGCGGACTGTTTCCTTTCAGTTGCTCCCTTGGGTTTTGGGTTTTTGGGGTGCCTACTGAGTATGTTTATACTCGCCCCTGCACGGGCTTTGCCCGCACATGTTTGTGTCTTGTGCAGACCACATGGCTTTTGACGGAGTCCCAGGAGGACCCGGAGCAGGCGGAGCTTAGTGAGCGTGTTGACCGGGGTGTTTACCGGAGCTGTGCCGAGGGAGCTTTCCGGCGGGTGTTTGTGGCAGCGTTCCCCTTCTTCAGAGCAGGTTGGACGTGCTTTGTAGTTTTCTTTTGGTGGGCTCTGTTTGCCCTTGTACTTTTTCTGTTGCACTCTGGTTTGGGATAGATTGTATGCATGCATTTACTTTTCAGTTTCCTTATTTCTACACTGTTGCATGGAGGTGTTTGTGGGTGCGTGTGTACAGGTACCTTAGGCTAATGCCTCCCATGTGTGTGATAGCCTACTCGGCGCTGGTCGCCAGCCCCTGGCCTATTGGAGGCGGGCTTGGGGAGTCGCGGCTCGAGCCCCGTTGGGTCGGGTCGTGACATCAGATGCTCAGTAAGGATAACAATATAACGGAAAATTTTATAAATAAGCATTAACATTTAAGTAAATTAAAAAAACTATAGAAAATTCATTTTAAACATAAACTTCATCCTAATATGGAAAATATAAATCAAAATAATTCCATTTACTTACTCACATAGATATTATACTAATCGATTAGTCATATGAAATATCAATATCCACTTTCATAATGTTGGAATGCATAATGTCAAACTTCATAACCACATAGTCAAGGCCTTGTAGAAAGAATACAAATAAGATTTTACCTAGGCCTTGTGCCAAGACACTAGTTTGTCTCATGAGACCCACCGATGCATCAAGGTGCTATAGAAGGCTCCACCCGTCACTTACTAAGTCCAATGCATTCTTCATATGAAAAGGATTAAACATAATATACACATTTGTATTAAAACTAGCATACAAAATGTAAATACTCTATCCATAAACCATGAATGGTGTGAATATAACACATCCACTATAAAACATATCACAAATCCTTCAAAACATTATGTATGTTTTTTATCATAATAAATCAACTCCAATTAAGCTTAAAATCCATCAAATGATGTTGAAAAAAATGAAATCAATTTTTTTTTGAGAAATATCTATTTCTATATTGAAATAATTTTAATGTCATATAATTATAAAAGAAAAAATTTATTTTGAAAATATTCTTATAATCTTTTAAGTTAAGATTTGATGATGTTAAATGGAAGAAAATAGTTGTACCCACCTTAAACAAAACATTATTACCATAATTTTGTCCTAAAGGTCATAAGGTTCCTTGTTTGGAAAAAAATAGAAAGATTCCTTTAAAATCATTTTATAAAAATTCAAACAAGGGTATAAAAGGGATTTAACCAATAGTCTAGTAAATATTAAAAAATACTTTGGAATACATTTTTAAGAAACATGGATGTGGATGATAATGAGGTCCTACTATATAATTACGTAAACACAACCTCGGATAATAAAGAGATTGTGAAATTAACCCTTACCTTGTATATTCCCTTGGTCGAGGGTACATTAAACTCATATATAATATTTAAATAATTGTTATTAAATTATACAAGAACCATATACATTAATATGATATCATATATGATCTTATAATTTTCATTTTTTAATATTATTTAAGTATTGTCGTTGTTTCAGGTGTTAACTAATTTGTTTTTCTTTATATTATTTGTAACATGAGTCATATTAGTTATGGATGGGATGTATCTTATTCATATCCAGAATTATATCAAGTATTCATACATTATTTTTAATAATCAAATGAAAACTAGTCATGAATGGATATGATGGAGAATGGATGTCATCACGTTTGTCGAGACGGTAATCCGTACGTATGCACGAGCGACAATATCATTATTTTGATTCTAAAATCGTATATAATCGAATGGTATATCATATCTAAAGAATCATTATCATGTTATATTTATTGTTTACATCATTTATAAATCATTATTATACCCATATGAATTGTAATTTATTGAGTTATAACTACAGCACGAAGTGGAGACAGTAATCCGTATGTACGCACGTATGGTGACTTGTCATTCAAAGGATGGATAGAATAATGAATATAGTTGTAACATATTTATAATAACATAAAATTATATAGAATATACTGGTGTTATTATTTTATAATTGAAACGGAAAGGAAAGAAGAAGTGGAAGAAGAAAAAACATGAAAGAGGTGGTGAGGTATTTACCTGTTCTTCAGATTCTTACATTTTATTTGATCAAAATGGCTCCTTAGGTTGGATTTATGACTAAAGGAATGCCTCTATGATGAATTTAGGATAGTTTTAAGGGTATTTGGGAAGGGTTTTGACGAGCCAAATAGCTTTTAAGGTGTGAATTTGAGAGAAGAGGAAGCTCCCTTTTATAAGAGGGGTAAGGGGCACCATAAGAAAATATAGAAATATTATTTTATAATAAAATCCTTTTCGGTTTCTATTGGCTCCAAAATGAATTATTCAATAGATACGGTAGGGGTGGGTCGAAAACCTCTCAACCAATACATTTTAGACAGGTTTGTGTCACTATATTAACCTTATCTTTCACATTTAACTCTTAGTTTAATAGTTTGACATTTATCATGTCTCTTTGTATTTTTATATTATATGGTTAATAAACATACTATAAACTTCCAATAGAACCCCAAGAAATTCATTAATGATACACCTATAATTATTTATGTCTTTTTTCAGAACATTGGATTTTTAGGATTATTATATCAACCAATAATTTTTTATTTTATTAAAAACTCATTTTTGTAAATTTTGACATTATTTAATAATTGATTTTTGTTAAAGTCCTAAAAAAATTATTACTTTTAAATAAATATATTTAATTAACTATAACATGTCATATTAACCTCTAAAATTAGTGTAATTCATTAAAAGTCTCATATTAGATTTATTTGGATATTTATAATATCAATTATTTTAATCTATCATTAATATGTTAATTACTGCCTCATCATTGTGTCATAAATTAATATAATTATTTATTGTTTAAAAAAATTAAATAAAATTCCATTATGTATAATATCTTTTTAAATTTTTAATGAATATTTATAGTCTAATTCATATTGTGTGTATCACTATATTAAAAATGGTTTAGTTATAAAACATTGAATTTAACTCTTTTAACTCTTCTTTAAATAAAATAATAATAAATGTCCTAATCAAATCCAAGTAGACCAAAAAGGTTCATATTTTCTTTATAAGGTTTTTTTTGTCTAATTATACTTATCCAATAGAATTAGGACATGTGTTACGGTAATAATAATATAATTTTTACCCTTAATTACCTTATTTACTTTTAACCGCGGTAAATAAAAAAAAAGATATTATTCACCAAAAATTATTTTCATCATATTGATCCACATTTTACATAATGATATAAACCGTGTTTCTTCGATTTTTGAAATTTAAATAACCAATGTGGTAAAATTTGGTTTTATGTAAATTTTCAAATGATCCTAGGAGGTGGGGTAAAAGACGTTAAAAAGTTCAATAAATTTTTTATATATCTAAAATTATTACAATCTGAATCAAAATAATTACATTGAAATTATATGGGTATTATGTATCTATTTTGAACTAAAATAAGTATAAATAAATTAAATTATTATTTAAATAAAAATATTGTTTTAAACAATAACTTAGTGTTTTCACTATTCATCAAAAATTAAAAATTTTCCGAAAAAAACTAAAAATTCACCCTAAGATAATTTTGATATTCTGAATTCAAAAGTAAATTCTATTTTACCAATTTCAAAACATATATGTTTAATTAAATAATTTAAAATTAATTCTCGTTGTCTAAACCAAGAAGTGTAGTTATATAAAATAATAACATTCAAAAGATTGACAATTGTTTATGTCTAATTTCATTGTGAAATTACATACAATGACCATCATTGGATTAAATGGAAAAAATATAATATAATTATACTTAAAAAACAATAAAATGTATAATTCAAAACAATAAATTATTTTGATTAATTTTTTTTTTCAGTTGAAATATATTATTTTTCCCTACTCACGCAAATCTGAATGTTATTAGAAAAACACCAAAAATTTATAGAAACAAAATTCATATGTCCTGATTCTAAATAAGAATATTATTGTTTCAAATGGAATATATAAAATTGTTAAATATTATATTAAAAAAGGGTTCGCCATTAAAAGGCAGTAAAGTTTCATTTTTTGAAAAATACTTCTTTTATTTGAAAAAAAATTAATTTGTTCTTACTTTATGTCTAAGAAACTCATAATATGGATTCTAAAATTATAAGGATTATATAATGTTCAAAATTTAGTTAATACTAGTCATTTCCTCTTTTGAATGGCTAGTTTGATAAGTTGTGGGGTGCTTGAACTCAATGTTTCATGTAAGGAAAGTTATTGAATTACATTGAAGAAATAATGTAATATGAAATTTTGGGCTATTACATTCTTTCTTCCAATAAATTGCATCCTGAAAATTTGAAATTGTTCTTTGAAATTAAATAGTTGAAAATAGAAAATACCTTTGTGGGAAACCCACATTAGAAATAGGCTTATTAAAATTTAGTCTTAATAAGTGGAAAAGGGGAATGAAAAAGTAACCACCAAATTATGATCTCAATTAATAGAAAATTAGTGGTAATTAGAGAATCCTAATTGGAGGAAAAAAGTAAATATTTATAGGGAGTGATTGAGGTCAACAGTCACACACAATTGATGAATTGAGGGCCTCAAATCCATCAATCTATGATGATTTAAATTACCATATGTTCAAAAAAACATTAGGTATTAGGATAACACATTATTAGTTTTATGATCCCTTACCTAAAGTTTAAGAATTAATTTTTTCATAGAATTAGAGATGAATAAAATATACTTGAGAAGTAGAGTTCCATCCTTTAATTAATTTATATCAAAAACTGATCTTTCACTATAAAAGATAATAGAACGTAAAAAATATTCTATTTATCCTATTCATATATGGTTTTAAAAAAATCAATTTATAATTCATCTACCAGAACATAGAAAACTACATTATTCAATCCATGACATCACATGGGCCAGTGGTAGGTGATACACCATTGTTGCCCTTCAGTTGCAGGTTCAAGTCTTGCGGCCTTGCCGGTCATGACGGGTTATCGCCCGACCTCCATGTTGTCCTTTTTATAGAAATCTAAAAATAATCTCAAACTAGAATTACCCAAAATAATTCTATCCAAACTCATATTCCGAAATTTATAGTGATGGTAATCACAATGAAGATCATTTTTTCACGTAGAAACATATGAAAAACTTCATCATGACTTCTTTTAAAACAATACAAAATCCTGAATTACCATAAGAAATTGTTGATTACATTCATGATCCCTTATTCCTTATAGAATACTGGCTATACTCCTTCTATCCAAAAATTTTGTAAACTCTAACAATGATGGAATATAAAAATCATTAATTAGTTTCATGGAAGTCAATAATAACCAATATAATCTATCCAAATCCAACGTGTATTATTCCAAAAACACTACCTCAGTATCAGAAGCATATTATGGTTTATATTTCTCTTTAACATATATTTTCCAAAAATTTGACCTGATATTGATTCACGTTTTCTTGGTTCCACAGAATCTCAAGTCCTTAATGAAATAGTACTCTAGTATAATCCTTATATACTCTATAATTCTTATAACATTTACATCATTAATACAATACTCAAATGACACAATACATTAATAACAATGTAAGAAATATAATCATTCCTATTCATATTCGGTATGATCATAACTTTATTATTATCCAATAGTAGCATTTGGGGTATTATATGATGATTTAGACATTTATTCGAGTAGTGTCCCAACTTCTTGAAAGGGAAGCATTATACATTTGAATTTTTTTTTCTTACCCTTTGAATCACGTACTTGGTGTCCTTTTTCTCCACACTTATATCAAAATCTAATTCCCTTCATGCATTTTTCGAGGTGATTATTTCCACAGTTATCACATATGGGAAAAATCATTCTTTTTCTTCTTCCCTTTATACATATTTCTCTCTTCCATCCTTTTCTTCTCTTGCTTCTCTTACAAGACATAGGTTTCAAAGAATTCTTTACTTATCTTATTAACACATGATACTATTTCTTCATATTTTGAGAATACATGGGATACTATTTACCTTCTAAATGTTGGATTAATACCATGAGTGATATGATCCTTCTTACTCATTAGATCATACGTATTTCTCGAGTTTACATTCCTTCTATTGGGTTCCATTTCAATAAAATGGCATACATTAGGTCAGTTTATGAATTGCAATGAATAATTCCAAACCTATAAAATACCTAACATAAATTGAACAGTTTATATATATAATCCATAATCATAAAAATATTTTCTTTGACGGGGTATATACTCTTAAATCCTTCATAATGATTTTTAATGAAAATGAGAATTATCCCAGGCATATCCCTCGGGAGTGTCGTAACTAGGAGTACAGAAAGGCCTATTTTCATGCACCAGTTCCCGTTCGAGTCTATATCAAAGTGATGTTTTTAGGTTTTACCCCTAGTTACATTTGTGCCAGAGCTACCTCTACCTGATTGTATCCAGACAGGGATGTATTTTATTGGAAAACTCACCAAATCTATATAGTACCAAAGTTCTAGGAAGTTTTTCTATACTAATCCTCGAAGTCTATCATATAGCTATGTGCTCTAATTAGAGTTTATCTAAATCTAGTTTCCAAGGTTTGTACTAAAGTTCCTCTGATACCGACTATAACGCCCCAACCCTAGAAGCCCAGAGTCGGTGCATTATTTCGTATCATTGGCATGATAAAAAAATATCAAGTCTCAAATGATTGATTAGTTTAGTAGACTTGTAAGTACTAGAAACATTCATAAGGTTTACATGACATCATAAAATTGAAAACTACAACAACATTTTTTCCATATACAACACTAAGATCCCATAGACTATCCCTGTAGGCCATTCATAATATACTCCATCGCATCGTGAAAAAAATATAAAATATAAAAGGGTGAGCTCAGATGCTCAGTATGGATAACAATATAGTGGAAACTTTCATAAATAAGAATAAGCATTTAAGGAAATCTATAAAACTAAAAAAAATACTTTTCAACATAAGCATCATCATTATATTGAAAAAATAAATCAAAATAATTCCATTTACTTACTCACATGGATATTCTACTAATATAATAATCACATGAAATATCAATAGCCACTTTTATAATGATTGAATGCATAATGTCAGACTTCATATACACACAGTCAAGGACTTGTGCCAAGACTACAAATATGATTTTGTCACGTCCTTATTCCAAGACACTAGTTTGTCTCATGAGACATACTGATGAATCGTGAAGCTATAGTGGGCTCCACCCATCACATACTAAGTCCAATGCATTCCTCATATGAAATGGATTAAACATAACATAAACATTCGTATTAAAACTAGCATATGAAATATCAATAGTTTATCTATAAACCATGAATGGTGTGAAAATAACACATCCATAGTTAAACATATCACAAAACATTCAATATAATATTGAAGTTTTGTATCATAATAAATCAACTTCAATTAATATTAAAATCCATCAAAGGATGTTGACATAGATGAAATCAAAACATTCTTTTTAAGAAATATCTCTTTTTATTTTGAAATAATTTAAAAGTCATATAACTATAAAATAAAACATTTATTTTTAAAATATTCTTATTATCTTGTTAAGGAATCTTTGATGATGTAATAATGGTAGAAAATAGCCACACCTATTGTAAAAAAACATTCTTACCTTAATTTTGTTCTAAAGGTCATAAGGTACCTTGTTTGGAAAATGATGGAATGATTCCTTTCAAAAAAAATTATAAAAATTCAAACAAGGTTATAAAGGACTTCAACCCATAATTTAGTAAATATTAAAAAAAATTTGGAATACATTTTTAAGAGACATGGATGTGGTTGATAAAGAGGTCCCAGTATATACTTACGTAAAAAATCTCGGATAATAAAGAGATTGTAAAATTAACCCTTACCATGTACTTTTACTTGGTAAAGGGTACATTAACCACATGTATAATAGTATAATCATTGTTATTAAATTATTCAAGAACCATATATATAAATTTTATATCAGATATGATCTTCAAATATTGCTTTGTTAATAATATATTAGTATTATCATTGTTTCAGGTGTTAAATGATTTTTTCCTTTATATTTTTTGTTATGTGAGTCATATTTTTTATGGATGGGATGTTTTTTATTCTTATCCATAATGATATCAAGACTTTATACATTATTTTTAATCATCTAATGAAAATTATTCTTGAATAGGTATGATGGGGGATGAAATTAATCACGTTCATGGAGTCGGTAATCCGTACATATGCACAAGCGAGAATACCATTATTTTGATATGAAAATCATATATAATTGGATGTTATATAATATATACAGAATCATTATCATTTTATATTTATTATTTACATCATTTATACATCATTATTATACCCATCAGAATAGTAATGTATTTAGTAACAACTACACCGTGACGTGGAGACGGTAAGCCGTACGTACGCACGTATGATGACATGTCATTCAAAGGGTGGATAAAATAATGAATATGGTCGTAACATATTTATACTGACATCATGGTATATAGAAGAAACTGGCATTATTATTTTAGAATTGAAACAACCAGGAAAGAAGAAGTGGAAGAAGAAAAAACATGAAAGAGGTGGTGAGGTATTTACCTCTTTTCGGGTTATTCCTTTTGATTTGATCAAAATGGATCTTTAGGGTGGATTTATGACTAATTAAAGGCCCCTATGATGATGGGAGGAAGTTGATAGGGTATTTGGTCTGGTGTTGGCTGAGCCAAATGGCTTTGATGGTGTGAATTAGAGAGAATGGGAAGTGCCCCTTTATAAGAGGGGTGAGGGGAACCTTAGGAAAAGCCAGAAATATTATTTTATAATAAAATAATTTTCTGTTTCTAATGGTTCCAAAATAAATTATTTAATAGATAAAGTGGATATGGGTCGAAAACCTCTCAATCAATAGGTTTTATAAAGGTTTGGATCATTATGTTAATCTTATCTTTTCGATTTAACTATTAGTTAAATACTTTGACATTTACCATGTCTCTTTGTATTTTTATATTATATGGTCATTAAACATAATATACACGTCCAAGAGAACCACAAGTGGTTCATTAATGATACACATATCATTATTTAAGTCTTTTGGCCAAACCATCAATTTTTGGGATTATTATATCAATAAATAATATTGAATTTTGTTTTTCAAAACTCATTTTTGTCAATTTTGACATTATTTAATAATTGATGTTTGTTAAAGTCCTAAAAACAGTATTACATCGAACTAAATAAATTTAATCAAATCTAACATGTCATATTAACCTATAAAATTATTGGTATTCATTAAATGTCTCCAATTAGATTTATTTGTATATTTTTAATGTCAATTATTTTAATAATTCATTAATATGTTAATTACTGCATCATCATTTTGTGATAAATAAATTTAGTTATTTAAAGATAAAAAATAAAAAAAAAATTCCAATATGTCGGAAATCTTTTTATCTTTCTAATGAATATTTATAGTCAAATTAATAATTCGTGTAACCCTATATTAATAATGGTTTAGTTATTAAACATTGAATTTTACTCTTTTAACTCTTTTTTAAATAAAATAATAAAAAATTCCCAAATCTAATCCAAGTGGACCAAATAGGTTCATATTTTATTCTTAAGGTTGTTTTTAGTCGAATTATACTTATCTAATAGAATTATGACATGTTTTAAGGTAATAATAATATCATTTCTACCTTTAATTAACTTATATAATTTTAACCATGGTAAATAAAAGTTAAAAATTACTATGCACCAAAAATTATTTTTTTCTTATTGAACCACATTTTAATTACTGATATCAACTATGTCTCCCGTATTTTTTAAATTCAACTCACATATGCGGTTAAATTATGTTTTATGTAAATTTTCAAATGCTCCTAAGAGCTGGGGTAAAAGGCGGTAAAAAGTTCAATAAAATTTTTATATATCTAAAATTATTATAAACAAAATCTAGTGAATTAGATTAAACTTATATATGTATTATGTATCAATTTTGATCTAAAATATATTTAAATAAAATAAATAATTATTTAAATAAAAATTTGGGTTTAAACAATAACTTAGTGTTTGTAAATATTCAAAAAAAATTGAATGTTTTCAGAAAAATTACAAAAATTCACCCTAAGATAATTTTGATATTCCGAATTAAAAAATTAATTCTATTATACCAATTATAAAACATATATTTTTCATTGATTAATTTAAATTTATTTCCCATGGTCAAAACCAAAAAGGGTATTTTTAAGAAATAATAACTTTCAAATGATTGACACTTGTATATGTTCAATTTCAATGTAAGATTACTTAAAAATACCATCATTGGATTAAATGGTAATAATATAATCTAATTATACTTAAAAACCATTAAAATTTATAATTCAACACTATAAAGTATTTTGGTTTAAAAAGTAGTTTGCAGTTAAAATATAATATTATTCACTATTCACCGAAATATAAAAGTTACCATAAAAAACCCAAAATTTATTGAAACTAAATCCTTATGTCTCTATTCTAATGAATAAGTTTATTTTGTCAAATTAAATATATAAAAGATTCAAATATTGGATTTATAAAGGGTTCTCCATTAAAAGGCGGTATAAATTTATTTTTGATAAATAGTTCTTTTATCTGAAAAAAATGAATTTGTTCTTAATTTCTATCTAAGAAACTCATAATATGGATTCTAAAATTATAATGGTTATATAATGTTCAAAATTAAGTTAACTATATTCCTAACCACTTTTTAACGACTAATTTGGTAAGTCCCGGTGCGCTTGAACTCAGTGTTGTGTGTAGTGCAAGTTATTGAATTACATTGAACAAATAATGTACAATGAAATCTTGGGGTGTTACAAGAGGAGAAAATGTTTGAGGGTGAAATTTATTGTATACATGTCACACTATTGGAACATGTTTTTTTAAACTATTCTTTGTGACCAAGTGAGATGGAAGATATAGTACAGATCCAACCACTTGTTTGGAAAACGGTTTAGAAAACATTCGGCTAAACCACACAACTTATTTAAAGGGAAAAATTATTGTTTTTCACATTCAACTCATATAGGGTAATAAAACCCCTTTATTCCACCTTTCACCCAAGAAAACTATATGTGAACTACCCCATATATACCATCTTTAATAGGAGTTCCTTCCTTTTCATTGTTAGAATTTGATGTCACCTGGTGCTCTGGAAACCTTGAGGTAAGATTTCATCTCGATTAGCCTCTATTGAGTTTTTCATCTTTTTCCAATAATGATTAGTTTCTATGGTAAGGTTTTTAGTTCCTAATTCCATTGGATAATACTGTAATTTGAAACTAATGTTGGTTTTTACTCATACTATTAAGGGGGTGACCCGAGAGGCTATCAATACTTCAATACATGTCATTTCATTAAGTTTTTCCACCATTGTGAATTTATAAATCATTAAATCCTTGTTAAATTAATATTGAAATATATTTTGGTGATATTGGTTAGATATTTTCCTATGAGTTTTTCTATGTGAATAGAATATAATTTTGTTAATGTGGCTTCTTGAATTTATATCAATCAATGGGTATCTGATGGGTTATCTTCAGTTATGGAATTTTTATTTATTTGTTTAATGTTGAAATTTATGATTCAAGAGAGATATAATGTGGTAAAATGTTTTGTATGATCTTGGATGATTGTGAAAGTTGGATTGGACATCTTCGATCTGGATCGAGCACTGGAGAATTGTTAATACGTGGTATAATGCTTCATAAAGGTAGGTGGTCTTTCATACATTCCAGAGAGTATTTATGATTTTTTATGTATTATGTATATTCTAAGGCTTTCCCTGAGAGAGATTTAATATATTTAAAACCATTCAAATGAACATCATGGTTATGTAATTGGGTTATCCTAAATAGATGAATTCTAGGAGTTTCTAATAACTCCTAGGTGCCAGTTTTATACTCCATCTTGAGTCTATGATTGTGAACGAGGATCCCCTATGGGATGCCTCTCCATATGGGATAACATCTATGATCCGATGTAGGGTGACTCTATTTCTTACTAACCTATGGGGAACCTGTGGGTTACCAATTTTTTATTGGCCATGTCCTAGTGCGTTTTGGGTTTGGTTAGGGATGGTAACAGGTTACACCATAAAACCTATTCCAAACATGTAAGACCAAGGGGTTGTGGCAGTAATGATGGGTTTATGATTTCAAACAACCTTACTCTTTTCTTATGAATTCAATGTTTAATCTTGATACAACTCTGACTTCCAGTTGTAATTATTGGTTTTGGGTCTGATGATCCCGACACAATTTAGTTTGTGATAACGATTACCATAGATATTTCCTCATATCTAGATTTCATGCCATTCTGTTTGATTGTTATGTTATTGTGATACCAAGATATACTTATTTGTGTAAGTATTATAAGTATAAATTTTTTAGAGGATACTATTTTAGGAATTAATTTTTTTATTAATATTTATACCTTGTTGAATATTAAATAGGTAGGTTTATGAAGATGCAACTGAATCCTCTTTGAGATACTCTAAAGGAATAAATTATTCTCTCCTCAAGTGATTCACTAGATGCTTCCAATCATTGGGTGGGTACACCATTATATTAGTCAACAAAATCTCTTAGAAGTTACATATTGAGAAATTTATTGAATGGATTCCATGCACGTACTTGGATCCAAAGGGAATTCCTTGTAGGAATCCTAAGTGTTATTTCTCATATGGATTATCCGATTCACAATGTCGTGAGCAATGATGGTCTAAATACTTGTTCCTAGACATCATACTACAATTATATTTCTTGAGTGGTATGGAATCCATCTTAGTGACCATTTATAAAATTTCTTGATACTTCATAGAATCCTTCCTAATAGTGATTAGGGGTGAGTACAAGTGATCAAATTCCTAGGAAAGGTATCCCCCTATAGTGACATTTCTTCCTAAAAAAAATTATTGTTCTAGAAAAAGAAGATATTTTTTATCTGGATTACCAAGCTAAGTATCAAAAATATTACACATGGATTTAGTGGAATGAAATCTAATTCAATTCCTTATATACCAGATATCCAAACGATTAGGATCACAGATCCTAGGATCAAATGTTGAGTTTTTCTATATATATTATTTTCACTTTACTCACATAAAAAAATATATATATATAAACTCATTTATGAATATGTGTATATAAATATACCATTACCTTTTTTATAGTGTTGTCTCTACTAATACAATCACATAACTTATCCATGCTTTGTACTACATTGTCATTTAGTTTATTTCTATAAATGATCTAATACTACTCATATTATCCAGATGAGTATCTCACATATACATACAATACATTATATATTCTATGTATGGATCTACATTTATGGTTACCTAATGAGTTTGGTACTCCCACCCTACTTGGGATTCCATTATAATGGGGTACCCAAGCAGATGTTAACATGGTCAAAAGCAGTAGATGGGCCGATGCATGAAACTATTCATGCAAGATTGATTGTATATGAATGTGGGGGTTAGGTATGTGATTCTAATAATAGTTATAAGTTGATCTATGTAATTTTACTTCGATTATTTTATTTACACCAATTTGTATATACTATTCTTAGAGGGAGATCAGTATTATATATATTACATGGCGATTTGGTCTATTACTAAATTCCATTTATTTTTACAACATTTTTTATATTTATGATCCCTTGATTTATTTATTATTTTAATGGATGATATATGGTTTTTTTTATTTCTCTAACATGAGTGAATAGTCTCCCCAATATCACACCCTAGGACCTCACTGATAGTTGTAAATGTGTGGAGTATGTGGAGGTGTAGTCGATTCCTTGTGGAAAACCATCTTGAGGCTCCCATTTAGTGGAATATGGGATGGGATGTTATAGAAAATGTGTGTGTTGGATTATGAATGATTTGTATTCAATTATCATCATATGGGCATGGTAAACCAAAAATTAGGATGATGTTTGAGATTTTTTTAACAATGGAATGAGAATGTGAATCGGTCTTAGTGTAGTGGAATGGTTTATCTGAGCCTGAATCTAGTTATGGGATAACATGATTAAGGAACATAAATTGGGAGAAGTTACACACATGTTATATTTATTGAATACTTAAATGTTTCACTTGAGGAATTGAAATAGAATATATAAGCTAGGAGTTCATCATTGGGAAGATAGGAGTGTTTACCTTATATAGAATGTTTTTTAGATGATTAAATTGATAATATCTTGAGTTAGTTGGGAATACGTGTTGGATTATTCTTCATGCTATTGTTTATGTGTGAGTGGGGAAGTCACGTCATATTGTTATATTTATTTATAGATAGATGATGGGATATATATCTTGCGTCTTTGTCTGATGGAGTGATGATGGGGAGGGGGTACTCATAGAGTGTGAAGTATTGAATCATTAATGATAATGTACATCCATGTTTGTATGACTGTGGTTGTATTGAGAATAGTTATATGGTAGTCAAAATAACACATGGATGCTAGTGTGTAGATAAATATATTTATTTTTCGTTTTATAGTGAATTCGATTTTTGTGTATCAGATGTTGTATTTGTTAATGTTTGAGTGTTTTATCATACATGATGTAGAAATCAGTGTTCAGTGGTGTGTTAGGGATCATGGTAAGGAATGAGAGTAGTATTTGTTGGCTAAGAACCTAGTCATGGTATGACATTAAGAGTCAACATAAAAATAAATTATTCATGTTTGAATAGTCTTAGGATTGAACAAAAGTTAATACATCATGATTGGTCAATGTAAAAAATGCATCGATTGGAGTGAATGGGAGTTTTAAAGAGAGTGATTCTGAAGAGGACTGATAAATGGAGTTAACATTGTCTGTATGTAGTTATATGAAATAAATATTTATCACATTACTGTATTTTACAATGGTGTTTTGAGGAAATTATAATGTTAGGTGAAAAATTGATCATATTTGGCACTTTATGAAGAGACATGTGGTTGAGAATGACATAGGAAATATAATGAACTTGTTGTCATTTTGGTGGTATGTCAGGATAGATTGGTGATGTGGGGAATCATAAAATAATTTTAGTATATTTTTTTCATTTTTTGTTGTGATTTTGGAAATCGAGCACCTTGATGATTATGTCATGTTATTGAGTATATTTCATCTCACTGGAGTGGAGTGTCAAAATAATGTTGTGGTTTGGCGACTGTTTTAGGTTTTGTTTTTTAAATTTCATTGAAACTTCTTGGTGATGTTATGTATCAGGGTGATGAGGATGTATAAACATATTCATTTAATAGTTAGGAAATCCTGTGGGTTTTTAATTTTTTTTGTCTGGTGGATTGACCCCTTTTCAATCTAGGTATTGGATCAAGAATATGATATTTGGTACATCTTAAATGGATGTTTTTTATTTTTTGAGTACCAAGAGGGACCTTAGGTTCTAGAATATTCCTTTTGAGATTCCAGTTGAGTTTCAAATGAAATATCAGTGATCGTCACTAGGTGTATGGTTTTGGCTTCATGATTTAGTGAAAACTGTGTGGTTACCATTACAAAGGAGGCATTTTAGATCAAATTTTAAATATCATAGATAAGATTCATGATTAGTGTAGGGTTTAGGGTAAAAATTAAAATATTAGTGGAAAGTATATGTGGTGGAATTGATTTTGGACTTGGAATGTGGTTTTCACATAGTTACAAAGAAACTATGCATTTTGTTGTTGATAGTTCCAATGATGATTCACATGGTTGGATCATTATTGGTAAACCCTATATATGAACCAAGTGAGGTGGGGTGTCGTTGGATTGGGTGGAACACACTGATACTTTATGGTTTTTTAAACCAAGTGACCAAACCATTCACCTCTTAAAAAGTGTGTTTTAACACTTTTTCAATTGATTTTTTACCCAATAACACTTTTTTTATTCACTCCATCAAGCATGTATCCTCACATGATAATCCTCCATCTCCTCTCTTACCGTGGTATGTTCATACCTATTTCATGTATATTTCATCCTATATCCAGTCTGATCATGTTCTTAAGTAGATTTAATGACACCATCACCATCTATTCCTCATTTACATCATTATCAGGTTGGCCCTCACTAATACTATATATTATACAATATTTTCTTGGGTTTTTTGTTTCTCCATTTGAAAAATATTTTGGCAGAATAGTAAGATAATACAAGATATGTTCTATTATCTATGTCTAAGATAAATTATCTATAAACCTACACCCTGATATCAATTATTTTTTCATATTTATAGGTTGTGCGCTCATTAAACTATCAGCAGTTTTACTAGAATTTATTTAATAATATTATATTTGGATTTTTATTTGTAAAAATAATAAATTTAATTTTTTCATGGAGAAAAAAATATTTTAATAAATATTTATGTCATGTAATAATTTTCCAAACTGGGGTTATGTTTTCAATGGATGGTAATTAAATACAATTTTACAATCATCATTAAATTTGAAATGAATTTGACAGTGAGTCCATCCAAAAAAATGGAATGCATGATTTATTAAAATGATGATGACTTATGTATTGGTTAGGGATAAATTTAATGGAATGATTTTTTCTCATTGAATGTTTTAGAAATTAATGTAAACATATGGTGTTGGAGGTCTAAAATTGATTAGGCTCCATGAAAAAAATGGTAATTCATTATTTTATATTGTAAAATGAATTTTTTTATAAGGACATGATCTATTATTACGTGTTTCATAATTTCAAAATGGGAAATAAACACTTTGATTAGTTTATTTCTGTTAAAAATAGAAAGAACTTTCATGATCTTGTTTCTGGAAGGGTGATTTCTATTGAAATTTTTTATGTTGAGGAGAAAACTACTTAGGGTTTGTATTTAAAAGAAATAAAAAAATTATTTTGGAAATTATTTTTTTTAACAGAAATGAATTTTTATTTTTTGTGTTTTCATGTATTTAAATGAAATTAAAACACCCCTTGGGGTTGTTTTATTATTAAGAAATAAAAACAATCACATGGGTAGTCATGGAATTTTATAGAAAACAATATTTATTAGTGATAGTGATTATGTATGTGAAAATTTTATTTTTGTGTGGTATGTGTTACTTATTATATTGTTATATTGGATAAGAAAATTCACACAGGGTATATCCATGTTAATCATGTTCACATTCCTTCATTGAAAAAAAACCTAATAGCATGGTTCGATGATAATTATTATATATTATATAGAGACATAGGTCTATTATATTGGAAGGCACAGTCATCGTGATGCTCTCAAAGACAGTCTGTAATTGGCCAATGAAGGTATGGTAAATCAGGATCACAAACCAAATGATCGAATAAGGTGTATCCACCCTTAGGTGTCACTAAAACCTGGGGAATTAGTGCTTGTTTATCATTTTATAAATACATTTTAATATGTTAAATAGTTTACCTTGAGCACTTATGAATTTAATTTATTCTTTAAATATATTATAATAAGGGAAACCGCTTGTGGTTGCATATATATATGTACACAAACCCTTTATTAGGTTCTATTAAACATTGGTACTTGAGAAGATGCTACATGATTTTAGGTTTTAGCTTGGGTGAGGTTATTTCTTTATGTATGGCCTACTATGATAGAGCACGAGAGTCAGGGATATTCTAGGACTTATACCATTTTTTGGTTTTTTTCATAGTTTTTTGTTATGGTATTTTATTTCTTATGTACTAATGAACTGCTATTATTATAAGTTTTCCTGACATGACATGTTCAATATTATTTTGATTATTCTTGATCCCCTTTTATATAATTCATTTCAATTATTATTTATCTTGATGTATCTGATATATTTATTGTTCTTATTATTATATCACTCTGATATGTGAGTAAATTATCCCTATTATACCACCCTAAATACAATTTCATAATCGATATACTCTAGAGTATGAGGTGGAACACCTAATGTACAATGGAGATAACTGGTCTAGGAACTGATTAGTTGTTTGGGGTGGTCAGATATTACGTCTTGTCCTCATTTTAAGGAATCATACAAAAATGAGTGAGAAATTTGATAATACCACAAGGAGCTTATCTCATGAGTTCTAATATTGAATGAGTTGACTAACTATATTGGGATAATATTTCAAATATTATGTCCAATGTATTCACCATATTAGTTAACATGAAATTTGATAACATTCAATATGAAATATTTTAAAAAATAATGGAAAATATATAGTAATGGTTATCTATGTGATGGATATATTAGAATCATATATTTCCTAATTAAATTTTATATTATTTATATATAGGAGAATATCATAAAAATCAACATAAAAACAATGGGGTATAATCAATTTAATAAGATGTACCATTTTCATTGAAATAAAGACAAGGTGGTATATAGGGAAATTTGAAAGTTTTGGGATATCAATATAAGGTAATAATATAGTTCAATTTTTTATTGAAGGAGACCAAATTAATGTTATGAAAATATTTAATTATGTTTCATGATGATATTTTGAATTATCCAATGAATATCCGTCAATAATGTCTATCTAACTGCACAATCTAAGAACCTCACATCATGTACAAATTTAAGCGTGGTTTGATACTCAACAATCGTTTTTATAGGTTATTACCCCTTATTGAATCTATTTTATAACCACATCCAATTTATAGTATCAAAATAGGGATGTAATTTCCCATAAAACCACACATACATTACCTTCCCAGATTTAGGATTTTCTGTCAGTATGAATTCTTATGTACAATTTCAATCAAAATCAATTTATGGATATAATTTCAAATACAACATTAAATAAAATGTGGAATTAGATAGTCATGATTTTTATGGGGAATTAATTACAATAAAAACTTTAAAACATGGTTTATAACATAATTATATCTTAAGGAATTTTAATTTGAGACAAAGAACCATTACCTATAATCCCATAAAGCCACATCTTACCTGAAAAAATGTATAAAAAAATACAAATTTAAGTCACCAAATGTATAACCATATTAATATCTATAAAATATAAATTAAAGTCTTTTATAATTATTATATACATATATATTAATCAATAATTTTCTATTTTCAATATCAGATGTGAGTTATCATGATCATTTTAAACTAGTTTCATAATAGCAATGTTATTATCAGATCATTTATAAATTTAAATTAATCCTAGTTAATTTATGATTTTTAAATAGATAACTTTTTTTATTTATACAACTCTTATCTCATTACATATTTTTTCTAGTTATTCTATGTGAAAGTGGAATCATTGTCATCACATTTAGGCAATTTTAGTGATCAAACACGATAATTAAATAATAAGTTCAATACATGATATACCACTTCAAAAACCATAATGAAATAGTAATATTATTATTTTTCAAATTAAATAATATATGTATTTATTTTCTCATAGAAGTCAACGTTCCTGAAAATGGGTGTTAGTTTGATTGGAATGGACATAGGTTGTTGCACCTCACGCTTGCGGCTCAACCATTATTGCATATTACCCATATTAAATAGGGGGGTGAATGCCCAATATTTATAGGGAATATTATCCTACAACATGGTGGTTGAGTATAACATATGTCAAAATATGTGATGATATGGGAATCATAGGGTTAGGTTCCACAATCGTCGATGAGGCAGGGGTTAGAATAGGTGGCAAGGATGAGGGTGGTAGTGTAGTGGCCTTATTCTGAATTGAAAATGGTCGAAGGGGATAAGTGATGGTGTGAAGTGATAAAGGAGGGAGTATGGTGGAACATATTACAATGATTTATGTTCATGGGTAGATGGTGGGGAATATGGATACAATATGTGTTCTTGGTTCTTATCCTCAGTTGTAAAACATGGATGAGTGATGCTGGGGGTGATCAGAGAGGGAGGGAATAGGTGCATGTGTTGTCTACATAGGAAAATGGTGGGTGGAACACATATAGTAATAGGAATATTACATAGTGTTAAGTTCATAGTACATGATGACTTAATAATTGAGGTCCATGGTTGTGAACCACATTCCTATAATGAAAGGTGCTTAGGCTAGGGACATTGAGACTCGAATATAAAGCCCTTGAGCCATGAACCCTTTTGGAAAAAAAATTGTAATGTCCTGGTGGATATAGGCCTTTAAGTCATGTAATGGGTTTCTTATCAACCCAAAAATTAGGTATTTATTTTATTAATAATTTTTTTTAATTCTACCGGAAGTCATATTAACAAAAATAGACATCCATGATAGAGTTTTGATTCATTTTTTCAAGAAGGTGGTTAAAATTAATCAAACATGATCATACTAAATTTTAAAGGGTGCGTTCGGTTATGAAATTATTTATCATGAAATTATATAATTATATTATAAGAGAAATCATTTTATTAATTTTTTTAGTAATAATTAAGGGAATAAGGAAAAATATTGAATGTTGTGATTAAAAATGAAAATATTTAGTTTGTTGAGGTAGTAATCATTACATACGAACATTTGTTGTTTTCATTTTTTCCCAAAGAATAATAAGAATTTAAGGAATGTTTTATAATTTCAAAACCTATAAAATTATAAAAATAATATATTATTTCATTAATTATTATTATTCTTGTAAAATCTATAATAGTTGGTTAAAAAGTTTAAGACATGTTATTGACGGAGGCAGTAGTCCATACATATGCATGACTACATTTGAATTTTCCAACAAATTAGAGTGATAAAGAGTAAATATTATTATTTTTAATTTAATAATCCTAAATATATTCAATATTCTATATTTATTCATAAATTCAATCATTATAACAATACATGAGAAGTAGTTATGGAAAAAACTTTGATTCATAGAGATGGTAGCCTGCACGTACATATTATTGATGTTACATTGTTTTAATTAGTTAATGGAAATAAATAAATAAGGGCTTCAAAATTAATTTAATAAGATATTATTTAATTAAGTACATTAATTTTCATATAATAAGGTGGTTAAATACGGTTTTTAGGAAGAATATTAGGAATAAATAATTAGGAATGAGTTAATACATACGTTCAGAGCTTGAGATGTATTATACAAATCTCAATAAAAATTGAGGCCTTAAGAAAAATAACGGTGAGAGGGAAATAGGAGGAATAAAAATATAATTACCATAGGTATAAATTCAAATTATATTGTGTAACATTACATGGTGGCAGGATCTCCTTTTCTATGTGAATAAGAGGTCAATTTTTGAAGTGTTGTTTTTATTTTCAATAATGTAATGTTATTATTCAGTAGTAAAAGGCTAAAATGGTCATAAAAGGAAGGCTTGGTCTGTTTTGGTCAATCCAGACCTTAACAACCCCTTTGAGAACATTTTTTTAACATGTTTTGGGCCTTTTCTGCTATGTAAATTAATTTATTTACTATTTTTACACCTACAGGGGGATATTAATTTTTTTAAATAGGTAATTAATTTAAATGAAATATATTAAAATTAAACATTTATCATTATTTTGAAATTAAAATTTAAAAAAATTTCAAAAATTATCATATTAATTTTACATCAAGGTAAACTATTATTTTTTGAAATAAATGTTCCAATTGATTAAAAACGTTTTTAAAAAAACTGGGGTTCTAATAATAAAACATCTGTGTATGACATAGTCATCAAAAATAAATATTTTCCTGAAATAAATTAATTTTTTATGATAAAAATAATATATATTTCAAGTAAATATAAAATCAAATTTAATCTTTATAATTCTTAATTAAAAGAAAATATAAATAATAATTTGAATTAATTGATTTCTTTTATTTTTTAAGGTTAAACATAAATTTTATAAATTTTAAAATATGTAATTAAAATTCCTAAATTTATTATTTTATTTTTTTAAATAAAAAATATTATATATAATTTTAGGTGTTGGTATACTGATGAAATAATAAATATATCTATTCTGAAAAAAATGTAGATTTTAATATTCTTCTAAATATAGCATATCTTAAAAAATAAATAAATAATCATCTTATGATAATATTAGAATTATAAAATAAAAAATGATTTTAATTTGGAATGATTAAAATTCAAATTATAATTATGAGTAAATTTAAGATTAAGGGATATTTGGACTGATAATTATGTTATTGTTCTGTGATAAATTGTTTACAGAAAATAGTAGGGTATGGGGTCTTTCATTATACACCCAGTAATCAAACATCCCCAAATTTAGATATAATTCAATTAATATGAAATTACAGACATTCATTCATCATAACATCCATAAAGCCAACTTTTCCTCCTCAAGTTTCTTATTTCACTAATTGAATTTTACCATTTTTTTTATGATTTTAATAATTTTTATCCAATGTTATTAATCAGGAAAATATAATCCTTATAAGATAAATTAGGATCTAATTATATTCCATCATATTTGAGTATATTCATTGGATGTAGCATATATTTAATTAGAAAAATGGAATATAGAGGAAACCATTTACTTCATATAGGCTAGGTGGATATCCAGTTGAAATTCTATAGTTCTATTTATATCTAAAATATCAATGTCACCAATATACATAGGGGTTCAATTCACCTTACTTCTAAACTATAAAACTCTTGTATCTGGGAAACCCATTATAAATACTTGACCCTACACTTTAAATTCTAATTAATTAGATTAAATAATATTGATAGTATTTTTTTATGCAATGAATTCATTCATATGATATCGAATTGTAAATTATTTTTTAGTTGCCTCTTCCATATGTTACTAGATTACAATATTATTTTCTATTACATCATCTTAACAATTTGGATTATGATATCTATTCCCAAATAATTATATATACAGTTCTATATGGATGGAAAAATAGAATATTATATTTTATGAAAATTAAACTAGAGGAGGATACTAATCCCACGCTCATTGACAATCATGATTAAATGATCTCAAGATGTCTTTTAGTTTATCAATAGTCCATTCAATCTACCCAATCCATTTGGGTAATAAGATTTTCTTTAAGATACCTCGGTGTTGAGATCCTTTTTAAAATATGTAAAACATTATCTGTGAACCAATGTTCATGGTTATAGTTAATAAATAGAGGTGGCCAATGAAGTATCACAATTTTATTAATATAGAATATCGGAAGGAGATAAAGGGGTAAGACTACCCATATTTCAATGAAATTTGAATACATGATAAAGTGATGAATGATGACCCATAAATAATCATTCCCACTTCTATATATTTATAGTAATAGTTCACTTAACTCCCTTAGGATGTTTTCCTTCAGCCTTTACCTATAACACACTTATCATTAGGACACATAGTATTCAATTTCTTACCTCATACCATCCCAATGAAAATGTTCTCTTAAATACCTATACATATTCATTCTATAAAATTATATAGATAAAATTGGTCTATGTGGTTAATCTACTATATCCATCTTTAGTTCATTCAGGGATCTACCACATAACCTCTTTCTATGATTCAACACTACATCATTATATATAAATTATATCAATTTCATATCATTGAATACATAAATATTACACTGTGAATACTTATCATCTTACTTCCAATTATAAATATTTTATTGAAAAATATTGTTTAAAAGTATCCTAGAAAAGGAATAATTCATCCCCTCACAAAAAATTACTATATCCATGTTTAAAATATCCTTCAATATAGGATCCTAGTTAATCATCATCATAGTCAAAACTCCATAGTCCCTCATACTTAATACATCATCTACAATGTTTGACTTACCGTGGCAGTATTGTATCAATCAATTGTAGTCCATGAGTATTTAGAACCACCTTCTTTGCATCATTATGACCATTATTTGAGAAAATATTCATAAAATAGTTTGGTATATTTATCATTCCATCATTATCCATAGAGAAAGTGGCTACATTTCTTTAATGAAACTTTTATTTCCTCCAACACATGTTCATGATTTGGAATGGTTAATTTTTAGATCTTATATTTCCATAATTCATAACCAAACATTCTATCATATAATGACACGACCTCTTACTTTGTACAATGAATCACTATTTTTTGGAAATCCATCATTTCATGACTATAAACCGAAAAAATAGTGCATTAATAAATATATTATTTTTTACATTAAAACATGATTCAAAATCCTTGGATTATATGAATTTAACCCCATCACATTTCACTATGTTTTAAATGTTTTCTAACAAGGAAATGTTTTGAAAAAACCACCAATAATAACACGATAAACCAAGAAAACTACATATCCCATTTACATTCATTGGTGTCAGAAATTCATTTATTAACTTTTTATTATAATAATAAAAAAATAATGATTAATAAAGATAATATGGATAATAAAATACTTTTCATTGATTAAAAATTAAAAATTATTGAATTTCCCATGTAATTCCTATTTGACGAGGTCTCAAGAAATATTCATAGATGGGTTTCATACTATAAATATCATTGAGATCTTATCTGGATATAATAAATTAAAAACATCATGATTTTATCAAGATAATACTTGAATAATATATTCCTTATATCCATAAAATAAAATATTCATTTGTTAATATGGATGGAAATAAGACAAAGTCATAATGCCCATATCTTGTATGTAATATCCAATTTGATCTATCCTCCTTCACTCATAACTCTTGATAACTAGAGTGACGATAAATATTTAATAAATATCGATCACCATTATTTCCAATAAATAATTCATCAATTCATGGTAGAAGATACTAATAATATATGGAAATGGAATTTATCTCCCAGTAATTGATGTATAGTCTCATATACCAATCCATCTTTATCATAAATAAAAGAGGGGATCCCCATGATAAAACACTAGGGGATATAAATACCATATCAGAAATCATTTCGAGTTGTTTCTTTAATTCTACAAACTCCATTAGTGATATTCTATATGGAGTTTCATGAATGGTTTTGGCTTCAAGAATGAGTTCATTTGAAAAAATACTTCACACATAGGTGGATGACCATATAATTCTTCTAGAAATACATCAATGTATATTTTTATAATGTATATATCATCTATCTAAAATATTTCTTTCCCATAGATAGATAGTTTTTATATTCCTATTTTCTCATAGTCTCATTATTATAAGATAATAGAGGATGGTCAAGAAAATCATGAGGTGAAATATCTCAAATAAAAATAAAGGATATTATTCCCACTTCATAGACATTAATAACCATCACTTGATAATAAATTCATGCACATTACATTAAACAAAAATACATTACCAAGATTAATTTATAATAAAACATAAGTACTACAATCAAATTATACACTATGGAATAGATATTAATTTTAATAGATATTATTCTATAATACATCATTTTAATTAAAATATCATTATGATATTTAAGGGATAACTCATTTATCAAATTATTAGGGGATGATTCAATGTTCTCAAAAAAATAATAATAAATGGAGAGAGTGGATATGTAATATAATACAACATTCACTAAAATTTAGTTTTGGATCAATGTAACTGTTATACAATAATTTGGTACTTCAACATCAACTGTAGTGATATCATAATATTGTGTTTTCCCTTTTATTATTTTCTGATTTTAATTCCCTTAATGTTATGGGAATTTGTTTTCATAGTGTCCCATATCCTTACAATTACTATATTGAAGAAGAACTACTTCATCCTTTTCATTGAATTCACAATCTTCTAGAATTATTTATTAAAAATGAAAAAAAATTATTCCCTTCAACAAAGTCCCACAATATTTATTTTAATATTTTATAATGGTGTTAAATTATAATTTTCATTTCATAGAATGGCACATTTTTTCCTTCCATGATTGAGAATGGAGATATTCTTCTCCATTTTTCATCTGAAGTCATATTTCATTGAGAAATCCTTTACCATATTGATTTCACTTGAGACTAAATACTCATATGATGAAAATTTATGAGAGGTTAATGACCTAATATGGTTCAAATACATCCCATAAATGAAATGATAAAAACTACTTCCCATTCAACATTCACAGTCTATAACATTTCAAATAATCATTTAATGTTATCCTTGAACTCAATAACATTTTCCTGATCATTTTATCTGAGATTGAGGAATTGTCTATCTATATTATCCCATTATTCATGGGGAATGTATTTTTAACATAAAATATATGTAAGTGTACTCCATTATATTTCTTCAATCTCTACATCCTCTTTATATATCTAAATTAGTGACTACTATTGATTTATATCACCATTCAAATGATATACCTCTTAGATGAGTTTTTTCATTTCTATACTTCTCAAAGTTAGAAATATTTTCTATATGTATAGGATCTATGTCTCAAATATAATTTTATTTATTTCCAATTAGTTATGGATGATTGTTTTAATGATGCAGTAAAAAAAAGTCACACCCCATTGTGGATCCGTTGGTTTATCTATAAGGGATTCATTATTTATACTAACCTGGGTAAACATACCTAACATGGTTATGATATAATAAACTCAAAAACCACATTTATTGAATATCTGAGGATGAAAATCATTACATT
Organism: Viscum album; assembly: GCA_963277665.1. Taxonomy (NCBI): domain Eukaryota; kingdom Viridiplantae; phylum Streptophyta; class Magnoliopsida; order Santalales; family Viscaceae; genus Viscum; species Viscum album. The sequence continues at coordinate 818,543,457 of OY728142.1, forward strand.
GACATTGATAATTGATATTGTTCTAATTTTTTCTATTAATAACCTTCTCTATTCACATTCATACATGTAGTTAGCACAATATTTTGAATTGTAAAATATAAATGCTATTAGGTTTTCTATGTAAAATTTTCTTAAAATCCTAAGGGTTTTATATAATATTTGTGATATTTAACTAGGTTATTCTAGATATTGTCCTCAAGGACTATACTAAACAGTCAATTATTTAAACTATAACAACCCATTCAACAAATAGATAGATTCCATAGTTATATAACAATAGTGGTATATAATACAATATTTACAAAAGGAAATATCATCTTAGTTGTCTTTTAGGACTAGATAATTATATATTTACCAAATTAAACAAGATAACATAAAATAGGTCCTAAAAACTCCATGAGAACCTTATTATCACTTCTAGTAGATCATGGATGATTATACATAGTTATCTTCTTAGACTCCTTGTGAAATGAAAACAATATAAGGGTGATATTAGATATATAGTATAGAGTAGTTTATAATGGAATCTATCATAATATATATTCTAATAAATTATATATGAAAAGGATAATAAATTAAATATATAATTAAAAAATAAAATAAAACTCATGTCATACTATATCTATGATAATAAAAAATAATGGATAATAATATCTAATCTCAAACTGATCAAATGTAACAAATCAGAAATAAAAAATATTCCATCAAGTAATTGTACCAAGACATCATAAATAAATAGTTAATGAATATGATAATACCATCTTATGTTTTTCTAATGATACCTTCAGATTTATCGAGGGGTTATCTATACTAGACCACACACATAATTAATTAGGTCCAATGCATTCATCATTTATGTTAATAATATTTTTGATAATATTTACTAATGATATTATTACTAATATGTGGGAAAATTGAAGCATCGTAATATATGTGATGAAAATACATAAAATATAAATTTCGCCATTCATTGGCATAATGTAGCAATACATAATAACATCCCTAAAAGTAATATAGATAAAAAGTGATATTCCCAATGTAATTGGAAGTAAACTTTTCAATGAAATAATGATTAGGTGGTGAAGAGGGTGCATTCAATGTGATGTGTTATAAATAGAATATAGTAATTGAGTTTATTATTTTTAGAATTTAGTAGACTAAGGTAATCATGTTGAAATACTTAATGAAGGTTTGTAAAAACCTTGTGAATAATCTAATGCATATCTACCCAATCATGGTGCATTGAGTGGATATTTTTTCTGAAAATAAACTGGGATTTTTTAAGATGAATACAACTATGTGAGTACTTTATATAACCACATCCACTTGATAGTATCCAAATATTGATTAAACTATTTACAAAATCAAACAATTTATTTTATTTTTTTTGGAATTTTAGCCATTATAATCTATTAGGTAAAATTTCAATCATAATCCCTCGAAGGAATGAATATAAAATAGAATAGTTAATACCCTGAATAATGGTAAAATCATGATATAAAATATTTATGGATTATTATAAAAAACATAAAATAGAAAACATTGTGTGTGACTTGATCATGTCTTAAGGAATTTAAAATAAATAGAAAGAACATATACTGTTATTCCCACTTATCAGAATGTTCCTTAAACTAACTTATACCAAAAATAACCATCTTAATAACATATATGAGAACCTTATTCATATATATTACATTTTTTAATCATAATTTATAATTATTCTCAATATTTATAATAGTTAGTTATTATTTATTTTCAATATCGTGTGCCGATTTTAATGATCAGTTTCAATTAGTTTTATAATAATTGTATTGTAATTTATTCTTATACCAAATTTCATAATTTCTAGATAATTTATAGAAATTAGTTGATAAATAATGTTCTTTTATAAATCTTTTATCGCATCCCATTAGAGTTTTAGTTATGTAGTGTGAAAGTGGAATCAATGTCAGGTTATTTTGATAATTTTAGCTATCAATGAAGACATTTTAATAAAAACAATATTATAAAATTTCAAGAACTATAAAAAAATAATGATTCTTTATTAACCTAAAATAATATTTCTATTAAAATTACCATATTAATTGATGATGTTGTTTTATATCATTATTCATGTAGGTTTCTAGATATACCCAAAAAATTAATGTACCATAATTCGTTGGGTGAGTATAGTTAAGAATTTTTTTTTCAACATAATATAATTTGAGAAAAATAATACTTTTATTATTATATTTTTTTATTTTAATTATTCATATTCTATGTTATTTTATAAATACATAGAAACAATAATAAAAATTCAAAAAAAATATCCGTTGAAGTGTAGTCCTCACATACGAAGCTAAGATGTCTAATTTTTTTTCATATTAGGAGAAGATGGTATGGAATTGTTTATAATTTCAAAAAAATAAAAAAAAATTTATCTATTATATTATTACAATAATTAAAATTCCAAAACCAAACAAGTTAGGCTGAAAATAATTATCAAACACATTGTTATTTTATACGGTTGCACGCATGTATGCATGAATTTTTTTTAATTAATTTAAAGGGTTGAAATTAATTATTAATTTCTTAGTATATAATCACAAATATAGTTTTTTTATTATATATTAATTCATTAATTACATCATTATAACCTTCCTTAAAAAGTAGCGATGAAAAATTGAATGTGTTGATTCGTGTAAGCAGTAGTCTGCACGTATGCACTATTGATGTACTTTTGATTTTATTAGTGGATTGATATGGATATATAAGGGTTATTACTTAAATATAATAAAGAATTTTTATATTAATTATATGTATTTATTTATGTTAATTTATTTTGGGATGGTTTGGAAGAATTAGTTTAAGATATAATTATCAAGAATGTGGTAATACATATGTTAAGAGGCAGATATCCTTCGAAATGGGGTCACTGAAAATTCTAATGGTGAATATTGGTTAGAGTAATTGAGATAGTATTGTAGGAGGGAAAATTGTAATGATATTGGACGAAATTATAAGGTAATCATGTACCATGATATGGAAGAAGGAACCCCTTTTATATGTGAAGAGGAGGTAAAATTGGAAGCACTATTCAAAATTCAAAAATGTAAAGTTACAGTTCTAGGGTAATGGCACAATGTAACAACCCTGTAATTTGTTTTATAATATGAAATTTTTTAAAAAATAATAATTTAAAATAATTTTTTAATTAATAATAATTATATTTCAAATATATAGCTTTCGAATTAATTCTAAATTAAAGTTCTAAATAAAATTACTGTATTATTATATTATTTTTTCTAAAATAATTTTTTAAAATGAATATATGTATTTGATTATTTATTGAAAAATTAATTTTTGTCAATATATTATTTAATTAAATATTTTATGAAAAATTTATATTAAAAATTATAATTATATTGATATAAACTAAATTATGTTACGAATATGATCACTATAAATATAACACCATAATATTTTATGTTATGATTCTATCATAAATAATTTATATTCATTAGATATATTATAAGAAATAAAAATTGAGTCTCTATGAAACACTGATTTTTATAGTTAAAACAAAGCCATAATCTTAATTATCACACATCTATGTTTTGAATTTTGGAAAACGGACGTACACGGTTACATTCAGTAAAATTTTCAGCATCTAGTAGAATCAACTTACTTTTTGGTGAATAGTAAGTTGACCCTTATGAATAGTAATATACCCTTATGAATAGTAACTTGGTCCTTATTAATATTAATGTACCCATATAAATAGTAACCTCACCAATGTATGTAAAAGTAAAATTTACGCATCTTATAAATGAGATTGAATATTTTAAAAATTAATAATAATGTGTTGGTATTTCTGTAGATAAAAAATATTAAATTACAATTTTATAATTAATAAATTAATGTAAAATATAATTAAATTTCATAAAATTTATTGAAAAATAAATATTTTGTTTTCCTAGGATTTTGGGATTTTTTTAATGGGACAATAATAAATTTTTTAGGGTATTATAAAATTAGTTACAATTTTAAACAATTCATTTATTTGAGTAAATGGTTATTTTAATAAGAAATTAATATTATATTATTTAGATTATTATTTTAATAAAATGAAAATTATTTTGGATTCAAAACATCAATAAATGGTTATGGTGAATTTTTGGGATTTTTCAGAAATAATTGAATTTTTGCAGAATAGTAAAATTTGATAATTTACAAAATATACTATATAAATGAATTTATGCATCATGGTTGAGTCATGGAAGATTTGAATGGCCTTTTTTTTTGAAATAACAAGAACGTATTACCGTTTTTAGTAACATTAATCTATAGAAATCATTTTTTAAAGAAACAATAATAAAATATTGATTAAAATAATGGAAAACCCACCTCTCATACATTATAAAAACAACTAATCATTCTCCTTTTGTCCTCAATACTCTTTGACTTGATGATTAGCATTTTTCAACAAAAACACTCTTCCCCAGTACCTCTCCTTGTCCTGGAGATCTTGGTTTTACCAAAAGACCACAACCCATTACCTTAAGGTGTTTTTCAAGGAGGTGTACTCAAGAGGTAAAATTCACATCATTTTTGATTTAATTTGATTTTAATTTCCTTTTCTTATTATCCAATACACATATACTCTATCCAAATGATCATGATAAATCTTTTATATTATCCTTACTAGAGTTATATCATGTTTATGGAGGATATATAATTAATATCCCTACTCTCTCTCTCCCTCTATCTCAATTTTATTTTAAAAACAATATCATCTTCTAGGAGGTGAAAATTTACAACCTTCATGGATGAAGATGAATCGTTCTTCAATTTATTTTTCATGTCTGGTCATGAAAAAAATTATATGGATGAAACAAATTCTAATATATCTATAATATATTCTATAATTATTCTATAACAATCATTTATACCTGATGTTAAATAATAGAACAAAACAAGTTTGTAATAATAAAAATACCACTAAAATAATCTCAACGATCATCACTAAATTTATTATCTATTTAGTAGTATTATTATCTTGTAACAAAATTATATATATAACCATTTAAAGATATTAATTTTCAATAATAATATATAAGATCAATTCTATATAATTATATACCTTTCTCATGTACTCCATTATTTATAATCAAGGGAAAAAATCATGAAATAAAGGAAACAAACACTCCAAAATGATTGAATTCTATATTATAACCTATAAATAAGTGCATAAATGACCTTAATAGAACAAATTTGAATCAAATATATGTATATTATGTTGTTGAATAAATTAAATAATGGATTTAATTTTATTATTCATGATGTTAAGGTCATCTTCATAATATATTCGATTATAAGGTCAGGGGTTTCTCATCTCACTTGTATTTCTATGAGATTTCCATTATTCAGCACTTATTTATTTTATGTAGTGTATGTATACAAAAAATGATATATAATATAATTAATTACTTTATAATCATGATATTAAATGATTCATTGGATGATTATTAATATTTGGACATACGATTCAATTGATAACAAAGTATTAAGGATTTTCTCATCTAATTTCCATTTGTATGGGATATTATTTATTCACCACTATCTCTTGTGTATGGTGTATTTATACTACCCATTTTTATATCATATCATAAAACTATTTCCTCATGGTATTCAAAGTATAATATTACGGTTATTAATTTTTGGGCATAAAATTTGATTGGTTACAATGTGGTAAGGGTTTCACCCAAACGTCCATTTTCATTCGGGTTACTCTTAATTCCTATTGACCTCATTACAATTATTATTATTATTATGTACTCCTCATTAATTATGTTTTAATTTTCTATATTTTTCTACAAACCATAATCATAATATATTATGTGGGTAGTTACATTTTTTAAAAGGATCATTCCAAAATTATCCCCGATAAAAAAGACACATTCAAGGATAGTTCTATAATTCTTACTTATTTTCAAGTGCACTATATAATTTATTTTAATACATAATTTTTTTTAAATTAAAAATTTTATCATGAAAAACTATATTGGTTAATTTCTAGTTTTATTAATGTAAAAAATATTTTTCACTTTAGAATCCCTTTAATATTTTCCTTAAAATACGCTGAAATCTTTTACTTGTACAGTTTCATTATAAACTATTTTTAAATGATTTCACATCAGTGGGAAATAATTTATGCCTAAAATATAATTTCAATTTCTTTTCCTTTTAGTTTCTATAAAATACATGTTTTCAATTTAATTTTATGATAAATTAAAATGTTTTTCCAAGAGAAATCTTCTTTCCAAAGTAGAAAAATGGGGTTTCTCGTTTGACCACTAATTTTTTGAAACATATGCTTTTTTCACCACATATTATTTTAGTGTGGTGTATGTAATTACATTTTATATATCCTATAAATCATCTCATCAGTATTATCTCATTTTAAGGGAATATTATATGAATGTTTCAATGTTTTATATGATACATTAGAATGTTTAAAAATTATTTCCTCATGAAATTTCAATGGTCTCATTTGAATGTATCATCATCTATGTCAACATACATTATTTAATACTGTACTAAATTGAAATTTGTTTCATATGATATCATCTACCATATGTTTTTTAAGTTTTTATGACCATTTTTATGATGGATGTACAAATTTGATACCATTCATGGGTTATAGTTAAAGTATTCACATTTCGTATACTAGTTTTTCATTATGAATGTTTATGTTGTTTATGTTTCAGTCTTCTCATATGATTAATGTATTTCATATAGTATGTGATTTTTGGGGCCTTCTATATCCCCTAGATACACCAGTAGGTAATATGAGACATACTAGTTTCATAGAAGAAGGCCTTGATGGTATGATTATGTTGTCATGCATTATGAATTACATCCTTATTACATTAGTAATTGATAAATCATGTGATTATTTAACCAATAGAATAACCATGGTAATTGTTCATTTGAACAGTTATATGTATCATATTTAATTCCTTCAATATTATACTCATGTTTTTTTAAAATAATATTTTTTTCTTTATTCACTATTCTTAATGTTTTTGTTTAAAAAATATTCCAGTAAATTTTATATCCTTACCGAGCATCCGATATCACCCCTTTCTTTTGTTTCTTTTCCCTAGGTTACGAAGAGTAAACTTTTGCATGATATTTTAAGGATGCATTTCATTTTATATTGTATCACGTTTTAATTTTTTTCCCAATGTATTATGGGTATCGTGAATGTAATTTGGTTTTCCAAGACTGCAAAATAATCCATCGTCTGTAATTTTATTCTTTTTAATCACTCCAATGTAATAAAATAATGCACTGACTTTGGGCTTCATGGGATAAGATGTCACACAAAAAAGGGAAAACATAAGAAGGGGATGTTTTTTTGGTCTCCAACATTAAAACCCCCAATTTGGGATCATTTTTTTATCACGTTTTGTGTCATTTACTCTTAGTTTTTTTTAATATTATTACATTTACTAGGGTAATTAAATTTTAATCAAACAAAAAAATTTAATAATTGTCATTAAGATTTTAATTCTTAACAATTTTGAACCTTATAAATTCAAATTTGATAATATTATTATAAAATTTAATATATAATTAAAGGAAATTTTGATTTTAATATAAACACACATATGGTGTAATATCATATTTTGGAAAAAATTTATTTTTAAGCATAAAACATACAAACAATCCATAGTTACCCGCATTATCAATCCTCATGAAATAAAAATTAATATTAATAATAAATTTAATTTATTTATCAATTCAATAAAAATATAATTTTACCATTAAAAGACATAATTAAAAGAAATGATTAAAAATAATTTGTATTAAAATTAAAATATTAGTTTTTTATATTAATTTTTAAAATAGATTTTATAAATAATTAAAAAATAACAATAAAAATAATAACACTATTCCCTAAATAAATATTTAACCAATAAATAGTTTGTATTAAATTCTAGGTCCTTATATATTGATAAAAAATTAATGTGGTTTTTTCTCCAAAAACATATTTTCCGCTATTAATATAAAAATATCTTATCTTTGAAGAATCCGAAAAAAAATCTTAAGAAAATATTTGTATTATAAATCAAAAATTGGATTTAATTTTATAAAATTTATATTTATATATATTTTTAAATAAATTTCTTAAAAAAATTGAGTGAACATTATGTAATAGTAATGGGGTGTAGTTTTTACATTCTATATTAGGGTCTTATGTATTATAATACCCCTTAACATATTAGTTCACTTGCACCAATATTGTCCCCTAAAAAATAATTACCTAGAGTATAATTATTTTTCCATTACTAAAGTATATTATCAATAATATGGACTCTCACTTAGGCTCTCTAAGAATATTAAATCACACTTGATTTATTTCATAGTAGAAAACACTGTTATACACATTCAATAATCAACTTCATCCAAGAATCACAAAAGATAAACTTCCAAAACACCACACCATTAATTATTCAATCATTATTGGATCAAAAATATTATAACATCCTAATACTGGTAATATTCACATTATAATATGATCTTCCCACCAAAAATCCTCCATGAAATAGAAAAAAACCTAAAACTCTACTTAAGTGATCTTGGATAACAACAAATACCATATGAACTATATAAAAAACAAAATTACTATACTAAAACATGATATCCATCTAAATTTCTATAACCTATTACACACATACACTCTATTTCTACTGAATTACACATGAACAATAAAAAATCTTCATATTAGCTGGCATTAAAAATGAACACCAATCATTCAACTAATCCACTGAAAACTCCAAAAATAAAAATTATAACCTTTTCTTGAGAAAAAATCTATTCTTTAGTACAATTAATAAAAATATTGAAAAACCCAGATTGGCGCAAAATATAGATTCTGCATTTAATTTATTGGCTTACTCATCCATATGAGTTTGATTTTTGATATATTGAAAATAACCTGAGGATGTCAACAATAAGGCTACAGAATATTTCCCCTCTCAATTTCCTTGTAAACCATAGTGGTGTATCCCTCTATTTACATCCCTGCATAGTCCTGGAGTGGTCTCGAGTTTGAGTCTCTTTGGGTTATCACTCATGATGGGTGGTTGGGGGGATTGGTTTGGGCATGTGGGTTTGATCTCTAGTTAGTTTGTTTGATTGTAATTTCATACAATAATGAAACAGACAAAACTAATATTCAAAATAAAACCAAACCCATCATGTTAAAAGACCTGAACGGCCTTCCCAATCCACACAAATAGATATCTAGCACCCAGGTATCAAAAAAATAATCCTTGGTAGTGATTTTAACCTCACATATAAATATAAATAACTATTATTTATTAATAATGACGGGTCATGTTTTGGATAAGGAATGTGATATTTCATGGGTTCTGTGGTTTTTGTGGCACATGTTATTGTATGTGTAATTTTTTGTTATTTAGTTTTTTATAGAAAACAATATTTATTTATGTAAAAATGAGTTTTTATGAAATATGTTATTATTATGAATAAAATACAAAGGGATTTTCTGTAAAATACGAATTGGAGTTGATATGATGTTTTTACAGTGGTTGATTACATTATTGGATTTGGAAATCATTTTTAAACTAGTTTGGGGGATTGTTTTAAAATGGAAATAAATTTTTGGAATGAAATGATTAATGTTTGAGATGTTTTTAAATTAATGGGGATTTATAATCATTAGTTTTCATCATAAGAGGAAATATAAGTTTCGAAAATGAGGTTTCATATTTTATTTGTTTTCCCCGTAATACGAGTTTATAAATGCGAGTGATTTGAAATTTTTTAAAATCAATTTATATATAAACTATTGGATTATTTGTACACGATTTGGGATTATATTATAGGTAATTGGTCTATCAAATCTTTTTTTAGAACCACTTTTTGGAATTTTGTTTTTTTGGATGATTTTTAGTTTTGTATTCTTCCCTTTTGGTGTTGGGATTTTATGAAATGATTTAGAAGGTATGGATGAGATGGGTTTATGACTTTTGTTTTTTTGGGTATTAATTATATAATAATGATGAGTAATGGTGTGGTGGTAGGATATTAGGATTTTCGTATTTCTAGGTTGTTAGACTTCTCAAACACAGATTGAAGTAGTATGATATCGAAAATTTGTGATGTTTTGTGTAAACAATTTTTATTATATTTTTTGAAAACCATCGATAACATCTATCTCATCTCTCACGTTTATTTTTTAACAAATTTTTTGTATTTATTGACAAATAATTTTTTATGTAAGAATGTTATTGCTTCTTAGGATTAGACCAAACACTTTGGAAGAAGGTTTTTTGTGAATGTTATTTTGATTACATAGGATTCTAGAAAAATGATTCCAGAATGAGAAACACAAAAATCATAACATCATAATGAGTAACAGTAGTTGTAAGAGTCATTATAAAGTTGATGTTTTTGATCTGACAAAACATTATTTATATTTTCATTGGCATGATGTTCATATCCATTAGTATTAGAATTTGTTAGATAGTCTATAGTTTTGGAGTTAGAAATTTCTCATATTTTCAAATAAAAATATGATGATTCTTTTCTTGTAATTATGGTGTCAAAAATCACTAAATAATTCATGATAAAAATTTTCTATGAAATGGAGTAATCATAAAGATTGTATCAGTTCCACAAACCCAGACCCCGAAGATCTGATCAAAAAGTATCGGACTCTGATGTTGTCAGTAATCCAAAAGTGTAAAGGTGACAATGTTTGAAGAATTTAAATTCTTATGAGTGGAATAATAATTATATATTTAACATAATGATTATAATTACTTCATAATGAGAGTTATATCAGACCCAAACTCATCAGACTGAGATAATCAAACCTAGCCAAATTTTCTTGAGGATCCAGACAGGCCATTTTTTTAGAAGTTTGAACTAGAATTTATTATTTTTTTGTGGATAAAGATTTTTTAAGAAGGATTTTTGAATATATGGGACTCAGTATAATAATTTCTATCAAGATATTGAAGGTTTTTAACTAGATTGGGCACATGTTATATTATGTTCTTCATAATAGAGAATTTATATAGAGACATAGGAGTTTTTCTTTAAAGGATGTAGGTTATCTCACATAAGATATTACTTGTAAATATCATTTTATTTAAATGATATCATACTTTTACACGGATGATTATATATTAAATTATTATAGAGATATAAACATTTACATGTTGAATGTTTTATGTTTTAAATGTAATTAAACTTTAAAAAAGCGAACTGCTGATTCAGGCGCCCCCCCCATTATATGATGGTTTCTAGTCTTTTGGAAAATAAAATGGCCTCAAATACAAAGATCCTTGTTGAATTATTATCCTGGATAATCTAAATTCTATCAATAATAGAGGAATTACAACATTTAATGGAAAAATTATATCTGAAGAAGAAATAGGGTGATTCCTTTTGTCTTATCTATTTTTCTGTAATTTATTGATGATTATACAATTAGGTTTCCACCTTTTGAGAAATATTCTCTAATGACTTTTTTCGATAGTAGAAATATATAATTTTATTGAAAATATTGATATAATATATTTTTTCCATTATTAAAAAATGTTTATATAAAGTTGTGTTGGGTATAAAAATTTCATAGAATATGTTTGACAAGTATGAATGTATTTTCTAATGGAATACATCAGTGAAGGAATAAAAGATACAAATCGAGTATAGTATGTATAATGAAATCATAATTATATATTAAAAAACAATTAATGAATATTTTAATATATTAAATAAAATTGTTTGGAACATTAGGGGATTTTTTGATGTGCTTAAATAATATACAAATTTTAAGAAACATACCAAAAAACTATCCAGATAGTCTTGAATATATAATTCCATCTTTATAACATAAAGATGAATTATCCCTTGATTAATTTCATAACATTTATATTTCTTATAAAATTATAAATTCTCTAATATTAAAAAAAATATGAATGATGAGATATAGTTTGAATATATATGAAAAATAAAAAATTCTAAATGTTGAAGATGTTTATCCCTGTGATTTCAAAAATAAATGGGATAATGCATTGAATGAAAAAAATGTCTCTTATATCTATTAAATGTTGACGATTAAGTCGAAACTGTAGAGGTAAAATTATTCTCATTTTATTTTATTGTGGTGGAATTAGACACTTTGAAATGAATTTAATAAAGAAGGGATTCAGAGAATATCAAGATGATTCAGATGAAAAACCTTGATAGAATAATTGGAACACAAGTAATAAATAATAAATGTAATCTAATAAATATAAGACGGAATTAAATGGACGAAAAAGGACTACAGTGAGTTAGAAAGCAGAACCAGACTCACATGAACACAATTCTGTAGAACATGAGTGTTTAGAAATGTTTTGAACATTGATTACAAAAGTTGTGAATCATGATGAATCCTAAAATAGGGATGAAGTAGGAGGTGAGGAATCATACAAATAGTGTTAGAGGAGAACAAAAATTGTTCCATTTTATAAAAAAAATGAATCTCAAGAATCAAATCCGAGAAATGAAGAAAGATTGTGAATAAATTACTGAAGGATGAAAAGATTTCAAAAATCACGAGGAAGAATACATTTAAAATATCTTATGTTATAAACATGTAATTTCGGAACACAGAATGATGGTTAATGATATTATTGAGAAGATAGAAAATGGGGAAGAAAATGATAACATGTTTTAATCAAAACATAATGAGTCTGGAAGTACTTCGATGAATAAGAATAATAACATAGGAAAAACCGTTTAATTACAAGTCAATACTTCTAATGTTTTTGAGAAGGAACAATTCAATAATTAGGTGATATTTTCACGCACAAGAAATAACATTTCACATGATTTTTCTAACATTTTATGATATAAAAAAATTGTTGATAAATCTTGTCTAGAAAAGGTATGTGATACATCTGCCACATCTTAAAAAGTTGAAGAACCCATGTGGGAATGGTGGTCAAACATCCATTTATTGTTAAAAATGGATGAATTTATCAACCACATTAGAGTCTCTAGAGGGAAATATCTTACATGAGTTTAAAATCATGATTTGATGTTTATTACTGGGGTTTTGGAATCTATCTTAATTGGGCATATAATTTTTGTCTTAACATATCAATTCATGGAAGGTGGATTGAACTAATTAAAATCTATGGTTGAAGAAGGATGAGTTACTTTCCTAACCTATGGGAATCAAAAAAATAAAAATCTGAAGTTGTTAAAAAACTTCCATAAAATCAATTTGAATGTCTGGAAGAAGTTTGTGGAATATGTGATGATGATGTTCATTCTGAAAAGATATGTATAACACGCCTACTGGAATATGATTCTTTTGGTAAAAAAGAAAATGTACTATGATAGCACAATTTTTAAGAAAAAGCTTTTTGTTTTTGAGACAGCATTGAAAGAAAGTTAAAGTAACAAACCATGTATAATTGATATTGTATTTTCGTCACATATGAAAGGTGATATAAAAACCATGAAACATATTAAATGTCATGATGGAGGGTAATTTACCATTGGAAATGATAGCTCTTTAAAAATCATAGAAATTAGAACTTTTTAGATTTAAGTATAATGATGAATTCTAAGGATGTTTATTTCATGATGGGATTACAAATAAAATTTTTAGTGTGAGTAATGGTTAGGATGATGTAAATGATGTTATTTTATAACAATATTCATGTTTTATCAGAGTTATGAAATATGTAAAAGTTACTACAAAAGGAGAAACAACCAGTGTGAATATCTTTCATATTGGATAACATAACAATTCCTTATATCTATGTTTTGAATATTATAATAAATTTTCGAACCATAGAATTTACCACCTTTTGTAGAAAAATGTGATAAATCCTTCTAAAGTTGATGGGGCTTTTTATTTTCCAGAATAAAAAATAATTGTAGAAGATATGTTTGTTACTATTAAAAAACAGAAAAAGGACTATCAAAATTCATAAATGATTTCAGATTTATTCAACTACACCTCTTGAAATTATTCATAAAAATTTACATAGGATAATGATAAATCAATAAATAAGAAAAGATTTATAATTTTTCAATGTTATTGATGAAATTACATATATGAATAAATATCATGTTTATTAAATAGAATTCAGAAGCTATGGAAAAGTTCAGTTTTTAAAAAGAAATATGTTATGAATGAAATGGGGGTTGATATATTTATTTTTAGAATAGATAATGGTACCGTGTTCATAAGAAACATTTTTAAAACTTATCTGAAAACATAATGGTGTAAAAGAATAGTATTATTCTCCTTATACTCCACATGAAAATGAAGTGGATGTATGGAAGAATAAAATTATGTTTGAAATGTGACAAGATATGATATCAGATTAAAAATATTCAATTTTATACTTTAGAAAATAATTTATTACTACTGTACATATTCATTACAATGTTTGTCGATACTAGAAACCAATATGATTTCTTATGAAATGTGTTACAATAAAAAATCATCATTTTAGTACATCAATTTTTTTGTATTTTCATGTTTACATAATATAAAAAATATAGATCTTGGAATCTTTTATGGGAAGGCTGAGGAATTAACATTTGTGTGTTATTTATCTTATTTAAGAAGTGATAAATGTGGTATACACATTTGAACATTTTGGTGGAATTATATATTTGTATTTAATTTAAAATCAAAATCACATAGAAAAAATTATTGGGAATATTGAGTAGAAGAAACCTGAAATTTCCAATGACAGCGAGTCAAAATATCCTTACCAAGATTCAAGAGAATCATCTATGAGAAATATTCAACTATAAGTGAAAATTTTAAATTTTATTAAAAAAAACATGTTGAGTTCTAAAATATTCATGGAAATTTGAAGGACCAATTTCATACATAAAGAAAGATTATATTAAAAAATAAGACTTCACATATATCAAAATTTGAACAAGAATTGGTTTTAGAAGCTAGTCAACATATAGAATGGGTGGGTACTGTGAATGAAGAGTTTGATGAAATTGTGAAGAATGGAATTTTGGAACTTGTCCCACGAACAACAAATATAAATTTTATTGAATAAAATTGTATGTATTTAGAAAATTTGAATAAGAATAGAGAATAAAATAAAAGAAATAATTTTTTTTAACGAATATACACTGGTGGAAGGTGTGGATTTTAATGAAACCTTTTCTCATATTGGGAGGTTATAAATTACTAAATTTTTTGTATTAGTGGATTACCATCAGAGTGAAATTTATTTCATATTTTTGTAATGTCATCTTTCATAAATGGTGATACTGATGAAGAAGTTTACATAGAAAAACCATGTGGTTTTCAATTTGACGAGGATGAGGAAAATTTCAAATTGAATAATTTTTTGTATGGGAATAAGAAAACTACAAATGTCTGGTATTAAAAACATAAAAAATTATATAGAATGTTTAATTTTATTAAAGAAAATTCTGATAACAATTGATATATAAAATATTTTGACTAAATATCTCTAATTTAATTATTTATATAGATAAAATAATTTTTTATGGGGATAGTTAATATATTTTTTGAATCAGTTTATGAAGAACTGAAAAATAACATTGAGATATAAATGTTTGGGGAACTAACTTTATTCCTTGGATAAAAAGTTCAAAATAAAATTATATTTTCTTTTCTCAATAAATTTATTTTGATTAATAGTTAGAAAGGTTTAGCATGGATGAATTGAAATAATTTTCTACTCCTACCAATGTGAGGGTGAAGTTGAGTAAAGATTAGTATTCGAAAAGTTTGAATCATAAATTCTTTCATATGGTGATAGGAATTCCACATTAATATACAACCTCAAAGCCTGATATTATTTATGTTGTTGATTTTCTTCTTGTATCATTGTAATTGAAAATAATCACAAATTTTGGATGCATATACAATTATCTGATATATTAAATAAAGAACTTCTCATTTGTTTTTAACAAACTAAATTGTGAAATAATGTTTCATGGTTATGCTCATACTTATTGGGTTAGATATTTTTATGAAATAAAATCAACCTCATGATGATCATATTTCTTGGGTGAATGTTGTGTGATTTGGCATAGTAAAAATGTTCAGAAAAATTTAAGCCTAAATAACTCATAATATGTTAGAGATACTAATTCTAGTACTCAACTGATGTGGATGAAAGTTCAGCTGGACGATTTGAAAGTAGAAGATTCTAAACCATTGATGATAACTTTTTATATTTAGAGTGCAATTTCTCATTCAAAATATCATGTCTAACATTCAATATCAAAACATAAAGAAATAAATATTCTATATATACAAGAGAATGTTGTTACGAGAGATGTTTTTCTGAAATATATCTCAATGAGGTGTCAAATTTCTTCTATCATCATAGTGGTAATGCTGAAAGAAGTGTTAGTTGAGTTTAGGCTACTACATCACGTATGGCCTCCTCTAATGACTTCTAACATATCATAAGGAATTCACACACCATACATTGGATTATATTTACAAAGGGGTAGATATTGTAAAAACAATCTTAATTAGTTTTTAATTATCTTTATTTTATTATTCTAAGGATGTGGTTATCATAGTATGGGGGATAGAAAACGAAAAGTGAGTAAACAAATTAATTTGAGGAATGTTTATTTTATCATGGTCATAAAATTTTCATATCCCAGAGTGATGATATTACTTTAAAAGATCAATTTATCCAGTACTGTGGTGTTTGGGAAATATCTTATGATAGTGGATCTATATGGGTAAAAGATAAAACACTTGAGTTTTAAAAAAAAGGATGAGTAGTGAAAAATGAATGAGTTGAAAATGTTTCTAATGATGTTTTTCATCAAATCTAAATTGGAGATTGAAGAACCAATGAAAGGATTTGTTTAAAAAATGTTTTTGTATTTGTTGCCAAAAAATATTTTTATAAGGAATTTTTATATCAGGATCAGACCAAATACATCAGAATGAGGTTTTGTGTGATTGTTGTTTTTTAGAAATAGGCCTCTAAAAATGTTTTGAATCGAAGAAGCCCCATACCAAAAAACATTTGAATGAGAAGAACGGGTATCTACAGTCACCATAAAGATTATGTGGTTGATTGAATGCATCATGTATCTTAGATCCATTTTCATTAATTTAAAATTCATCGATATATGAATTTTTTAAAAGGTATGATTTTTTAGAGTAAGGAAGGGAGAATTATGATGAAGATGTTTGTCAAAGATAATAATGTCATCTGTTAGAGAATTCTCAATTTTTTAAATCAAAATCATACTATTATTTTCTGGTCATTATTTTCTCACAAATAATGAAAACTATATTGATAAATTATATTGGGGAAATAGAGGAATCAGAATGATTTTATAGGTTCTAAAAACCTAGATATAGAAGATCAGATTCAGAAGTACAAGGCTCATATGTTTTCTGAAATTATAATATTAAAAGCTGATAAAGATCGATGAATTTCAATGTTCTTGATTGGAGTCATCATCATATACAGAACATCAATGTGATAATTCCATCATTATGATAAATCAAATATTATATTGATTTTAACCATACTCACTCTAAAGAGGAAGATCAACCAGATTGAGAAGACACACTAATTCATAAAATTATTGTCTCACACTAATAAACCAATAGATTAAAATTGTGAAAGGGATCAAATATTCTAATTTCAATCTATAAAGGAAATATAATTAATGAAATTATGTAAATATTCTACGGGAGTAGTGTTTTCTTGAGAAGAAATAAAGTTAGAGCTTATGTTTTCAATTGAATAAGATTGAGAAAACAATAAGGCATCTACTATGAAAGTTCATCGTAATGAGATGAGGAAGAAAAAGAAATCTTTATGAGAACACAAATATAGTTAGATCATAATGATATGAATATAGATAGATCATAATGAGATGATAAAGAAAAATATATCGTAAAGAGAAAATGATGATAAAGATAAGGAAGATGTAATAGACTGAAGAAAATATTAGTTTATTCGAGAATATTTATCTAGAAGAAATATTGGGAAGGTTTAAAAAATTGGATGATGAAGTTTAAATTTGAGTTATTTTTAGATTTTTGAAATTCTAGAATGTGAGAATGGGTTTTATGTTCCCCAACTTTTATTTTTGGATTTTTCTATAAATAAAGGCATCATGGATTCTCATTTTGAAACTTTTCTCAATGTGGAAAAGGAATTGTGATGATTAATTTGAGTATGAGTAATATCTACATTGAGATTCAATTAGAATATCAGAAATCTGTATTCTTACTGGAATATGAAAAATCATATTGATAATATTAGTATGAGGAATATTATATTGATTGTTTGAGAAAATACTGTGAATTTTAGATTGTTAATGGGTTCATCATATGGATTCTATCATACTGAATTCATCAGATTGAGTCTATTGGACCCAGCAACATCAGACTAAGAGAATCAGACCCATCTATATTAGACTGATTATCTAGACTGATAATTTATAGAGCAGTTTGAACAAAGTTTTTAGTATTCTCGTGAGGCTCATTTTTTTTGAAAGAAAACATTTGAAAATTTTAAAATTTAGGATAATATTTCCTATTTTGTGATAGAAGGTGTGTAATAGTAGTTAGAACAAGTATAATTCTATTCTTCATAATAGAAAATTTCCATAGATCCATAGGGGTGACCAGGGAAATGATATAGGTTTTCACACTAAGTACAAACTTTGTAAATATTATGTTCTTTACCGGATTTACTAATGTTTCATGAATGATTATTTACAAAAATTTGATAAGGATATAAAATCTAGTAGGTTTATAAGGTTTTGTTATAAAAGTACGGAAACAAACTAAAAGTGATCAAATGATTTTACCCCCTTACTTTTGAGATGTTATTCGATCATTTAGAACTTCATAGGTGTGGTATTCTATAATAATATTTGTCCTTAGAATCTCCTTGGTCATTGTTTAATTGTTTAATTAGTTTATAAATCATCTAGTTTTGGTAGCCCAAGCCTGTGAGTTTTGGGGAAAATGTGGTGTTAGTTTTCATGGGTCTATAGATGTAAATTTAGATTATAGTGATTTGTTATTTTTGGATTCTTACACAGGTGAGGATTGAGGTATTAATAATTATTGAACTGGACTATGTTCGAGGAATACATTAGGTTATTTTATTAGAACCATTGGATACTCTTCAATGAGTGGTGGAAATTTTGTTATTTTATGTCTCATATATATTTATTACTTATATTTTTTGTGATCGATTAGATATTGGGATATTTTCTATAGTATTAGATTATAATTTGGTAAAAATTTTGATGAATGCATTAGTAAATAAGGGTGCTGACAATCTCATTTGGACCTTTGGTGCCACCGAGTTGTTCCCTCCAATTAGGAACATCATGCGATGGTGTTTCATATGATTTAACCATAATTAACTGTATGCAGATGCATCCTAAGGATAGAAACCTAGTCTCTCTTTTTTGGTAATGTTTCTAATTTCTATGATATTTGATTTTGAAATGATATGGATATTTTTATTTTTTGATCATTTCATACTTCTTGTAGTTTTCCATATTTGTTGAATTTTTTGTTTCCATGATGGAATTTTCTTCTTATCAGACGTTGTATTTCAATCATCTATATCATATTGACTATAAATAATAGAGAAAACTATGTTAGGACTCAAAATATTAGTAATTCTAGTTTGATATTTATTTGTTGATCATTCTTGAAATTTTTGTATTGTTTATATAATATCCTTTGGCATTGAAGAACTATGTGTGGATTTGTGGTTTTCTATTTACTAGGAGTTTTTCATGGAATTATTTGTCTATAAATTAATATGAGACATTATAGGGATGAAAGTGTCATGGTTCAGAGAATTATGAAATTCCATATGTTAGTAAAAATTTATACTTAATAATATTATTATGTAAATTAAATTTTTAGTAGTGTCAGACTAGATTTTTTTTAATTACAAAACTTTCTCTTTTTCGCATGGTTTTTCAGAATAGTTTGATAAGAATTTGGGAAATCATAAAATAGGGTCTATTTTTCCTGGTCTATGTGCAGTTTATTTAACTACCAAATTAGTCTGTTCACTAGGGTTCTCTAACATATTTGGGGCCAAACCAGTTTTTTTTCTCATGTTTTATGATTTTTTAATCTTGTTTCTAATTTATTTAATTAAACCCAATAAATAATAAAAAACTTCTCCCTTAATTTCTCCTATCTATTATGTGTGACACCCCCTGGCTACCTTCCACTATGTCATGCGATGCAACACCCACCCACTCAACTCCTTTTCCCTCTAATTTTGGAATTTGTTTCCTTCTAGTTTCCCTTTCGATATTTACGTGGTTAGATTTTATTTCTTCCTAATATTACAATCCATCCTGGAAAACCAATCCAAATATTCTCTTTACCAGAATAAAAACATACCCAATGTGTGTTCCTAATACCTTTGAGTTACAGACTAGAACTCAAGAAACCATGAAAAACTAGAGGGAACAACTAACCCATCCAAAACTAGATACATAAAATAGATATAAGGAAAAAAACCAGAAAGAAAATATTAAATAAAAAAGTGTAATAGTGGTATTGATACATCCATAGGTAGAAAAAAAAAATGAAAGTCCATGTCCAAAATAACAAAAAAAATGTATCACCAACTATCTATCTTTATTATGTGTCATACGAGAGAAACATCCCATCATCTCACCACTAGATACCCATGCCTAGCTGACAAAAACATCTACACCTCTTCATCTAACAATTACCTTTCCTATATCATAAAAGACATGGTATATACACTCTCGAGGGAGTGCACATGGTGTGACATAAATAGTTTCTATTTAATACCAACCTTGTTTTCCCTAATAAGTGTCTTTAAAATGATTGCAATTTGACAATTTTCTTTGAAAAAATAAAATTCTCAGGATTTTATCACATTTAAATAAAAATCATAAAAAATGTAATCCCCCTATATAAATTTCATTCATGAAATCTAGATTACACATTTTTAATTACTATTTAAAATAAAACAATTTACATTTATCAAAGACTGAATTATGTCACATTAAATCGAAAACAATGAAAAGACAAGAACAATGGAGACCACCCATAATAATGAATAGACTCGGGTTATCTAGTTCACTCATACCATTATAGAAACCAAGTCTAGTGCGACTACACTAGTCCCTAGATTTAGTTGATCAATGATATAGGGATATATGAATGTCTAATAATGTGATCCCCCTTATGGTGGAAAGATCATGTTGCAAACCCATTGAATCTATGATCTAGAAATAAAGGAACATTTTCTAAAGTGAATCCACTTATGAAAACAAAGGAAAACACCCATTATTAAGCCCTCCCTTATGTACCCTTGGTTCCCATGTGTTGCGTATATCAAATAATTTTCGAGGGGAAATCAAATTGCATAAAAAATTTCAAAACAACCCATTTCCATTAAAAAACATAACTTGTAAACAACATTCACAAAAAATTTAGTAATGCTAGAAAATTAATAATATTTTTTATAAAAGGGAAAAACTATATTTTACCCAAATTATATTTACAAAAACATATTAAAAAAATCAATGATGATGATAATTTTAATTTAAAAAATCATTTATAAAAATAAAATCATTCATAATTCATCAAATATAGGATAGATACAAAAAACATACTTTTAATATGGGTCACATGCCAACGACAATGAGATACACATACTAGATAAAAATTAATTCTATGATCAATTAATAAGAGGATAAAAAAATTAAACCTAAAACATAAAATATTGTCGGCATAATAAAATGTTTGGTAAATAAAAATGATAAATTCATACCTGAAAGATTTTATATGATGCCCCACAACCAACAAGATACACCTCTAAGAACCAAGTGTAAAATGGATTTATTAGAGGAAGGAGAGGAATGATCTCAAATCCCAAATATTCCAACAACATTTCATAGATCCACATTCAATTATAGAGAACAATAAATATAGAATAAATTGGAACATACGTATGAATTCATTATCAAAGGATAAATTTTGGAGGGAAAAAAATTTGAGAAGTTTAGAAGAGATGGATTCACTGAAAATAACCTAGATAATTATTATAGTTTATAGAAGAATGTCAAAGATGAATAATAAAAGAGATTATCTCTATAAACATTTAATTTTATTAAATGGATACTATTCATAATGTGAACTATGGATTGACGACATAGAATTTTGGAATGGATGTTAAGACCAAAACACATTTACTTAGCTTAAAATCCAAATATATCGATTCACGTAATGAATAATATCACAGGTTGTCAAAAAAAATCACAGATTTAATATAAATTCATTTATTTTGTTTCTTAAATCCATTCAGGTCAAGAATTTCAATTCATAGCATGAACTGTTCTGATTTCCATTTTTCCATATTTAGAGTCATTTATTTCTCTATTCACCCCTAATATACCTCAAATATTTTAATTCCACCCTTTATGATGAATCAATTATTAAATAAGAGATTCCGTAAAAATTGGGATGCCATAATTCTCCCCAATATTGGATTTCCCCCCAATCAAATTTATACCAATGAAAAATGGTCTGAAAAGAAGTGAGGACATTGATCCTCACCAAGGATTCAGGATCACATGTCTTATGAGAGCCGTATCTATTCCAGATAACAAATTGGAAAATTATATTGGATCCTTATAAATGAAATTCATTTGAGAGTCAATGAAATCCACTGAATTCTTCACAATAGAAACATCAAGATCCCACTCAATCTATTACCAAATATGTATATTAGAAGGATCAAGATGGTACTTATTGGTCTGAGATATGTGGAAAAAATTTGGAATACATGTCAACAAATCTTGTAATTCAAACAAAAAATTATCACTTATATACAAATCAGTGATCTCAAATGGTCCAAAATTTAATTGATAAATATTTCTCTATTTCCTAAGCCAATGGTCAACCAACTAAAGAGAAAATTTCAAGATTACCCTATCTTCAATGAAAAAAATAAAAAGGATGGAATAAAAAATATATATAGTATTTATACCTACCATGAACTTTAACTAATCATCGATGTGTGTATTATATCATTAATGATGTCTCATGGACGTTACTCGATCCAGTAGGAGAGGCCTTACCCACCCCTGACCAATAAAGAGGTGACCTATAAGGGAAACCATACAAATACTAAAAGAGGAGAATTATGATTGATTATTGGATACTATTATTATAAGAAAACAAGACCAGTCCCAAATGGTTATCCCAAGATGTACCAAAATCTATGACACAACCAGGAAGCATATTCTTTTGAGTCTGAATGACACACTCTATCAGGCCATCCATCAGTGGATTAAAAGTTGTACTCAATATGGTCTGAGTCTTCATTTATTATTGAGGGAATTCATAGAATCAAAAGGAAAACATCATATCTCTAAAAAAAGTTCGAGGGAACCTATTTAACTTCACAATATTCATTATGTATATATTACCTATTTTATCAACCAACAGAGTGTACTTAGTTAGAATGAAATGGGATAATTTTATCAACCAATCAATCAGTACACATGAAGAATTGTTTCCAAAAGTAGTTTAGGGTAATGAAATATTAATGTCCATGGACAACTCATCCTATTTTTATACGATCATCTATGAAGGATGAAGTGCTATAGATGAATATATGTGATACTCTCTAATCTGTAGGTTGTTGTAATCGTGATAAACATAATATATGATGTTACGCTTTATACCTGCACAATGGAAATTTTATCTCTTTCTATAATTAGTTTTTATAGTGAAAGGATAAATAACCCATGGATAACTTTGATAATCTTGTAACACAATATTAATGATAGAAACATTTATGAGAAATCAATCATTGAATATAATAATTCCATCTGAGGGGAGAGAATAACCAGGAGTAGTCTCCCCAATATATAATTATTATATGATTCTTATGAATACATCATCCTTTAATTGGTCCTTTAAAATATACTCAAGGTGAGATGAATAAAATTGAATATTGTTCATAAAAAACCTGAAATTTATTCCATCATATATAGATATAGTTGTGAAATAATCCATATAAGGTTTCAATACTAATTCAAATTAATGAATGATAGAGAATGATATTTTCTTCTAAATTTTCAAGAAAAAAATTCCCCTTAACAAGAAGGCAGGTGATGTAAATGTAGAATTTATAGAAGTATTACACACATGGAATATACCTATGTACATGGTAAATCTATGAAAATACATTATTCAGGGTCCTGTGGTTATAGAAGACTAATTACAAATAACTAAAGAGATATTGTCACCAATACATAAGTGAAAGAATTACAGTGACCATATCAATGTTATGAGTAGTATAATTATTCTCATGTGGGCTCATATGTTAAGAAATATACACTAAACATGACCCCCTGCATAATAATGTCTACTTAAATATCAAAAGAAGCATAATAATAAACCATATAGACCTTACCTAGCTCTGAAAATATCACAATTTTAGATGATTTCAACTTCATTTCAATTCATCAAAAGAATAAAAACATTTAGAAACCTATAATAATCTCACCACATTCATGGTAATAGTTGTAAAATGTGATTTTAGCATCAATAAATCCTTGAGGAAGCATTAATAATTTCCATATAGATGTAGGAATCTCTATATCTTAAACACATTCTATGGTTCTTCAATAAAAGATAGCCTAATATATTTCAGGCCAAACTAAAAGACCATGATATAAAATCATGTTCCCCATGGAAATAACATATTTAATCTCAAAATTTTATTTTAATATATTCCCATAAAGATGGTGACTCTTAATGTTTTCCAAAACAAAATCTAGATGGTTCCTAAGATCTTTAATTGATCTTGAATAAATTAGGACATTATCCTCAAGTATAAAAAATTCCTTGATATTGATGGGATATTTGGTTCATCAAATATATAATCACTACATTTCTTTTATTTTGTACAAAATAAATCTAATATATTCATAAAGTCCACATATTATCTTGAAATAAGTCTGTAGGATATCTAATTCCATAACTCTAATATAACGATAACCCATCGAATATCACGTTTTGAGAATCAATTTTCACACTTAGACTGATAAAATACATTATTGATGTGGAAAGAAGTATTATTAGTCCTATGAGGCACCAATAACATATTCTAATAGCATATTTAGAGATGAATACTTCCATCATGCTTCTTGTAAATGTTAATATGGGCCTCTTATAATGAAACATTAGGTTGAATAAATTTATTATCTAATAAGTCATCAAACTATATCTTTAGTCCATTAAGATCATTATCCACCATTCTATATTAGGTATAGAAATATGTTGTGAACCCTGAATGATATCAATTGAGAACATTACCTCCCTTTATGAAGGAATAATAGTGATTTATTATATGGAAGAATTAATGAATCTTAAACTACCAAGGGAAGAACATTATGAATGGAAATATCATTGGGATCAACATCAATGGTTTACAATATACTATTGTTCTATATATTAGAGTTTTTTGCCTCAATTTAACTCATATCCCACTTCACCTGAATTATTTGGGAGATCCCACCAGTAGTAAGGAACGAAACATTAAAATTTCAACAATCAATCTAACCTTGAGGCGTGACCAACCAATATGTCTTAATGATGGCATAAAATAGATCCTGACCATGAAGTTAAAAATCCTACACCAACTCTACATCCTCTATCAAATTAATACAAAAAGATAAAAAATAAACCCCTACTCCTACCTCTTTCCATGTTGTTTCCCCATCGCTATAACAAACTACATGAGCTCCATCAAAAGTTTCAACAAATCACAAAATGTGTAGATGTAAATGTTTGTGAGGCACTGCTATCAAATATAGTTGTTAATATATATGATGAAATAAAAATTAAACCTCTCAATATATCAATGATCATATAAAATTCAATCGTAAAATCATCCAATGAGTTAAGATTCTTTAACTGGTATGCCTGTAGTGGAAGCATTAATATGTATTCTGTTTCTGACTACACCATAGTGGCCATTGTATGAGAATATCCTTGGCCTTATTTTGGTATAGAAAGATCATGGATAAATATTAATATCTTTCCTTAGTATCCATAATAACTATATTTTTTACATATATTCGTAAATATCCTTTTGAGTGCCTCACCATTCTATAATGGTAGCATGTATAAGGAAAACTACCTACTTCTAGTTATTGTGCAGACTATATTAACTACTAAGAACCACCTTTCCCACCAATGTAACTATAATTACACCTAGAAAAAATCCATGGGAACCTCAAAACATTTCATAACAAACCCATCCATCTAGGCTCTGAACTGTTATGCAAAAAGACCATAAGGGTGTTTACTATCCCAATGAGATAACAACTAGCACCTGGGTAGCCAACAAAATCAAGTGGTAATGGTTTTTCTGAACTGGGAATGATACATGGAATACATATAGATAAATAAAACCTAAAAGGAGATATTATAAAATTAAAGAGTAACAATGGTCGTGATATATCAAAAGGAAGGAAGATAAATAAGAGAATATTTTCAAAAAATGTAAAATCCAATCTATTAGAAATTACTATATATGAATTGGGGAAAACAACCCACCATATCACCTAAATATGACTATTCCCTATGGAACTAAACAGCACAACCTCAATGTGATGTATTTCCCATGACTGCATAATAAAAAACCAGGTCTACACACCCGAAGAGATTGTATAGAGTTTGAGCTAAATAGAATCAATAGGATCCCACCAAGATGTTCAATAAATAGTTCATGTAAATTGATAATAATATTATTTAATTATGAACAAATGTAATTTACTGAAAGTTATCATATCAATATCCAAATAATAATAAAGTTAATTACCCCTTTTCAAAATTATTTCCTAAATTTTAGATAACATAATTTTACATCATATTTCAATCAAATCACATTACATTTATGAAATGATTCATCACGTGACATAAAAGCCAACATAATGCAAAGAAAATAAAAATATATACCAACCTTATACATATATTGGTTTTCAATAGATAGGTCACTCATGCCTTAATAATAATCATGACTATTGCATGCACTCAAGTGCCAAGAGATAATTGATATATGATATATAAACATACGAACACCTCAAGAATGTGAACCCCCTTTGATATCCAGATCATGTTACTAGATCTGATGCATCTAGGATCTTGGAAGCAAGGAACACCCTATAAGTGAACCCACGTATGTTTCTAAGTAAAACACCAAATACTAAGCATATTTCTATGTACCCATGGATCCCATGTGATAAACATTTCAAAAAAATTTAAAGAGATTATCACATTTCAAATTTAATTTCTAAACTAAACTATTCTATTAAAAAATTTTCTTTCAAAACCACTTTAGAAAACCATTTCATAATGAATTTAAAATTCCAGTATTTTAACAAAACAGGTGAATTAAAATATTTTATAAAAATCACATTTAATCAGGAATATAAAACAATTCTAGTGTCATATAAATTTTCATTTAGAAATCCATATATAAAAACATGAGGATTCATGGTACTTCAAACACAATCTAGATACATAACAACATACGTTAAACATTAGTCATAAACCATTCACAATAGTATCCACCCACCAAAAGGAATTTAAAAAGAATAAAAATCCATATGATTCCTAAAACCATGATTCCTATAAATTATATACAGTTTTCTATAAAAAAAAATCCTTGGCGGAGAAGAAATATCAACATATTCCGCAAATATAGTATATGCCACACCACAACCAACAATATCTATCCTCTAGGAACCACGATCACGATAAATATATGAGAGGTTTCAGATTAATCATCAAACATACAAAAGACTCAAAAATAAATTAAAATATACACTTTATATTCAATAAATAGATAAATAAGGGATGTAATTGGATCATACTTACCAATACATTAAAAAATGATCCATATGTCTTAAAAATTATAATTACAGAAACATAGAGGATCTTGATCCATTAAAAATTTCATAGTGAAGACCTATGATTTTTTTATAGAGATGTAAGTCAAATAAAAATGGATATGGGTGTTCAATAAATTTAATCTTCTAGAACATTCATGACTCAAATGGTGAATTTTGGAATCATGATGTTAACATTCGAAATGGATAATGCACTAAGAATTGAGTTACCTTATCTTAAACTCGTGAAATCCAAATTATAATAATGAATGAAATCCTATTAAATTAATGGATTTTAACCCCATTAATACATCCTCAAATAATATTCCTAGAATCCATACACGTCGTGAATATCCATTCAGAGCGTGAATGTGATCTAGAATATGTTTTTCCATATATTGAGGAATTTCCTTCTCTAAACACCCCAAATATATTTCATCTCATATAATTAAACCCTACAAGAAACCTGAAATATTACAATGAGTCATACCTAAATATTGGGAATGTTACAACTCCCATCTTCTTCTTTGTTTTTATCCCTATGATTTTATTCCACCTATGGCCGCTAGTCACTAGCATGGTTCATAATAGTGTTTAGGATGGGTCTAAAATTCTTAATTATGGTTTTTAGGTATTCAAAGGACTCTATAATTTTTGTGCACTATTTGAATATAAACCTATAAGAAATGTTTATAACAATTGGTATAGGCTATATAACCATTATTATAGACTATATCAATGGTTCCCAAAACTGTTGGCTCTCCTAGAATTGGTAGAGACCTATACCTAAATTTATTATTAAATTCTTGGAAAATGGTGGTATGGATTATAGGTTATCCAATGATTCACTATGAACCATTGGGATAGATTTATACTCAGTTAATATATAAACAAATTGCTTTCAATCCATTGGTATACATACCCATTTTCAGGCATTAGAAACCCAAACCTTTCCAAAATAATCTATAATATAATACCCAATATATAACATAATAAAATAAACTCAAGGAAACCCACAAGAAATATGAAAAATAATATGGAACCTAGAGAACCAAGAAAATAACATATAAAACCTATAAAAACATCCTCAACATATAATATTTAAACAAATAGAACACATATGAAACCAATAGGAACTATATGACACAGAAATGAATTAATGAAGAACCTACAAAAAAATATAACCTTTAAAAAAACCAACAGAACATCCTTAAAAAACAGAACATTCAATGGATCCATCATAGGTTCCTCAAAGTGACACAAACAAATAAACAAAAAACTATAACATAAGATATAATTTGATTCATTTAACTACTGATAAAAAAAATAAAAAACATCACATTAAAAATCATCAAACATAAAATGTCATAAATATTTGTCAAATAATTAACAGATCTATATCTACCTCATCACCATCACTATCATCACCTTCATCCTTGACCTCATGAACTCATCCCCACCATCCCCATACCCCTCTCCCAAGTTTTCATCATCACACTAATTCCCATCCACAACCTCTTCTATACCATCATCCCCACCATCTTCCTCTCCATCATCCTCACCAGCATCATTTACAAGAACATCATTTTCCAAACAACCAATAGCATTACTGATCGGTGCAATATATAATGAATGCATCATCTACATATTATAATAACAAGAATCAATAGTCTCTCTTAGATGTGGTGGATATAAATCATCAATCAGGTTCATAAATTCAATGTTTTCCCTTGGATTCCATTCTTCCACTAGTATGGCCCTTTATCATCATTTTTGGGTGTATCCTCATCCCACGATTCCCTTGAATTATATATTATAAATTTTAAGTTTCTTGAGATGGTAATGGAATTTTTCAATACCTTATTGGGATAATACTCTTACTTGGTTGACAGGGTACTCTAGCATGGTACTTGTCTCCCAAAATATGATGTAAATTGTCATTTGGCACAAATTTGTCAGTTAACTAGGAATCTTGGGCCTCCAAAAAATCATGTTACATATATAAATATAATATTATGTAAAAAAATGGATATTAAAAGTTGAGATAAAAAAATAACATATTACAATCTGCTGATATGTCTGGTCATTAACCGTGCTTCTATCGTTTTGTTCCTTAAGAGATATCCCTTTTTCTTTAGGTAGATTTCCATCAATATTAAGAATATCCCACTAAAATGACATTGAATATAAGAATTCATAATTTAAAATAGGTTACTAATAAATAATTTCATAACTAAATTGAAATCAATATTAATTTTAAATGAATCTCAAAAGAATAAAATATGGTAGATGAATTATAACTTAGTATTAGTCAATGGGATACAAATAGCTACAACATATACATATGTGAATAGGTCATAATAGTAATTAATAAAAATTTGGTTGAGTTATCACCATAATTAATTCATTATTGATATGTTTAAGTCCACATTTTTAGTTTTACGTTGTTTGTTTGAGATATATTCTAAATGTAATGACTAATTTCATTATTGTTGTATTCTATTTGGTTTGAATCATTTTAATTTAGTTATATTTTGGTTAATTTATTTTTATCTAGTTAGATCCTGTTTCATTTCCTTCAGATCAGGATGGCTCAATCCTATGATCTTCAACTTAATTTGTATTATTATATATAATGCTGGACTAATTCATGTTGGTCTACTCAAAGTTAGATTTTTATGATTATTAGTTTATTTTATGATTTTTCAATTATCTTCAAATATGGTTGATTCAATTAATTCTAGGTTAGTATGATTTGGTTGAATTCAATTCATCTTTATTTGGTTAGATATGAGCTATTTCAATATTATTTTATACTATCCAAAACAATTTATTACTTTTTGTATAGTTTTATTTTATTCTATATAATTTTTTTCATTGAGGTTTTTTTTCAATAATATTTGGGTTTATTGAAAACTTAAATTATATTTATATCATCATAATCCTATATATCAATTATACATGGTTGTTGTACATTCTTCCTATCATGGTCTAGAATCACAGTCAACCCTAAAGTGTGGAGATATTTCATAACATCCTTATTTCAATTATTTTTTCTGTAAAATTCAAAAAAAAATCAATAATATAAAAAAAATATTTTAATTCATATGATAGTAAATTTAATTAAAAATCCTAAAATTATATTGATACCTTCTAATCGTTACTCATAAAATGTGAAATAATTTAATGATAATAATATAATGAATAGTTATCTATGACTGGTGTATTTTCTAATCCTATTCAAAATCCAGAACAACAGACATTATACAACTCATGATTATAGCCTCTCTATAATAAACCTAATTTCATGAGTTGTGCTACCCTCGTACCCTCACCCTCAAGAAAAATAAAATGATTCTTACATATTAATATTAATTCATAAAAATACAATAATGGAACAAAATTATATAAAATTGTTTTTCCAATGTTAGTTTCAATGCGTTTTCCTTTATAGCATTTGGAAGGTCTCACTAGGATAGTGGATAGATGGGAATGATGCTAAGGTATTTGGAATGCTTTTCCAAAAGACTCCTATGTTCCCACCATTTTTTCAAATCATTTTTTTTATCAATTATAATCCACCATCATCTATTTTCTTTGGTTTTAAATCACATGCATGAATGTACTCACACACCAATTATTGACAGATCCAAATATTAAATAAGAAAAAGAAATATTATATTAATACACCATATAATGAAAATAAATCATTCTAAATTTTTTAACTATGGTTCTATAAATACTCATGAGGTAGCCTGATTCACGGGATTTAGTATATCCACAAGCAATAAAGGTCATATATATATAGATAGAGTGGGTCTCATATTATTCATCTGAGGCTCAAAATGTGTCAATAAAAGAATCAATGAAAATAATGGTAAAATATTTGGGGAAAAGGTTATTAAAGGAAAATTAGAAGGAATAGGTGGATTTGTAAATGAATATTAAGGTTGATGGTTTGGAATCATCATCAGATATGAGAATGATATGTGAGGAGGCTCAGATGAAAATACTTGATAAAACACGATTGGAATAAAATATCCCTGATGTCTATAACAACACTATAGGATCAGTAGGTGTGACTGATGGTATGTTATGGAGAGGTATGGGGTCTAATTGGGTGCCTAGATATGAGTGCCTACCTGTTGTACCATGCCCCCTAGCACTGCCAACCATAGAAATAGAACAAGTAGAATAGTCATTGAATAATTTGATCCTTAGTGATTTAACTAGAATAAATGTAAAAAACAAAATTTTTCACAAGAAATTATTTTTTACTGACATCTATTTTTGAAATAAAATACACACAATGGGTTGTAAGGATGGATGTACATCTCATTCATTCAATTATTGTTGTCTATTATTCATTTTCTTTATATTTACACAATATTTTTCATTTCCTACAAGTGAAAAAATATGGAATTAATTATAAATCCATAAATAATGTGTAAACCAAACAATAACGACGATAATACAAGACATAATTTCAGAAAACCACTTTTCAAACCAGATACATGATTTGTAGTGATATGAAAAACATTTTGTATTGGGTTAGAAGAATATAAAAATATATTACACATCGTAGAAATAACAATATATTAAAATTATCATGATTATCATCGATATGATATAGTTTTATTATAATTTAAATTTTATACAGTATAATTTTGGTTAAATTATTTTGTTCCATCATGTAATTTTATTAAGTCATTTGTCTATTTTAATTATCCTTTGGTGATTTTGTTCATTTTTATCAACTGATTTGGTCATTTTACTAATATTATTTGTCTTAGTTCATTTTTTTTGTATTTTGGGTGATGAAATTTTGAATTTTCTATTATTTTGTAATTATTTTCATTGTTTTTTATTTTCATATCATTTAGGTTAATATTCCCAATTTAAGTCATCTTATTTTATGTTACAATGTAATTTTTTCGGTTGTGTTTAGTTTGATAGGATTGAATATAGCTCAATTTAATATTACAAGATGCAACACAAAGAAAACTGCAACCAATAAATATTGAAAATTAACATGATGGTAAAGTTAGATATATAATAATTATAGTCAATAGTAAATCAATTTGAATAGCAGTAACCTCAATGAAGTGATAACGCAAATGATGATTCTATATATTCCCCCCCAAACTTATCGTTCCCAATCAAATATGAAAATTGTAGTATTTCATTCATTATATGTAATAAATAGATCCAGGCTAATTAGAGTAGGGATAGTTTCAATTATCTCATCACCATCACCAAAAATATGTATTGGTATTAAATCAATAATGGCACTAAATTCATGTCGAATATGATAATTTACCTAAAAAACTTATTTCACAATTTATTCTAATAAGTAGGTTTTATCAGAAGAATGAGTGTGAGCCAGGTTAATAAATCAAAATAAAATATCATCAATAAATGTTCCATGCCTCATCATATAATCAACCCACTACCATCTCATCATTGTGACTTGACCATGAGAGTAATAATCCAATATTATTATTTTCTCAATTACTTCTTAATATTTTTCCTTTTAAAATCAATGTATAATATCTGATTCTCTTGCATTACATTATATTTTGGCAGTTACCAAACACCATCCTTTTTGTGTTCTAATGTTCTTTCCTCATTCAGAGATAATAAATGTATACCCATTAATCACAACTAATTTTCATTCAAGAACAATGTAATTTGGACCAATAGCCAAATCTCTCATTTCCTCAGACATATAGCCAATCAAAAAAATAATCACCTAAAAAATAAAAGTATATTAAAAATAATTTAAATTTTATTTTATTAATTTCTTAAAGAAATATTTCTACATTCAACTTCAAACAACCAAAATACTTTTTTCTATGTGATGTATCTCTCCTACTAAACGACAATGAAAAATTTTTCTATTTATTATTTGATTATGGTCCCTAAAAAAATAGAAATTGATTAATAGATTTGTAAAATTACATGAGGTTACATATGATATACACGATCAATTTACATAAATGATGTAGACCACAATAAAATCAATGTTAAACCAAACTATATTATCTTCCATCTCTCGCACATCAAGGATTTATGTGGTCAATGTATATGACATGGGAATTCAAATATTTTGGGAAGTGATTAAAACACTATTCATATTTCTTATACTATTCTTATTTATTTCTCAGGGGTCTATTCTATATCACTGTCAGGTCAGATAAATAAAATGAATATAAATCCATTCATTAATGATCTATAGGAACATTCACCATAAATCATTCAGTATGATTTCTTTTCTAGACAAAAGAAATTATTTTTTACATGTTTCATTCAGTTGGATACAACCAATGAAATGAAATAGGTCCTTAAAAAAGTATTTTGGTAGAAAGATCGATATTTAGATGTATCATGATTGTAAAAAATGATGGAGGAAATATTTTCTCTAACTCACACAAAATTAATTGTCTGTCTACCAAATATTGATGCAATGAAGACTTCAAAATCTTCTTGGCATAATGATCTCTATATAAATGTCATAACCAAATAGCTACTACACTTGTATTATTGGATATAAGATGATAGTTTTATATTGGAATCAACTCATTCCTAAGGATGTCATAATCATTAGACATAAAATAAATCCACATTAACGATTTTTTGTTGACCTATATTGATATGTTTCTTAAATTACCATCAATATCATCAATAGTCTATAGTACTGCCATTTTTTTCATATGTCATCACATAAGAAGCACACATAACATTCCATTTATTTTCATTGATGCACATACGATAAAATTATTGCATGATTTCTCCAATCCACCAACTCGCAAAGATATTGTAAGTCATATTTTGTTTTTTTCCATTGAAATATATTAGAATTGAATTTTTTTAAAATATATTCTTTTCAACATGAAATCTTTCTGAGAAATGAGGTCAAAAAAATTTTCCCAATAAAGAAATTCAAAAAAGATAAATCTCTTCATCTAATTGTAACAGGTTTAAATGGAGACATTCATCTTATTTCTAGATTTAATCTGACCATTCTCGAATGAAGAATTCAATTCATGAAATTCATTAAGCACTCCAATTTAAACATATGATGAGGTGGATTATCGAACTCCACGGTATTGTTTAATCTTCAGCAATTTTGTAAGACCCCATATCTTCTTTTTCAGGTAAATTTTCCTTTTTTGGAGTTTTGAAGAAAAATAGTAGTTTCTAGAAATTTTTTAAGTACATGCCATGTACATTCTGAGTACACACCATGTACTCCGTTATAGCGGGTAGCCATTTTCTGGTCGTGTAACTACAATACACACGGTCATGTGTGGTGACCTGGAGATCACATAATACGAGGTATGATAAAATCAACTACCTGACATGTACATTTAATGTACACTCTGTGTACTTTTCTTTTATTCATTAAATGCACTAGGGTCACGTTGGATGGACATAACTGTCTCTTTCCTGGTCTGTTTCATCTCAGAGAAATTGTACGACTGTGATATTTCCCCAATCCCCCGA
The DNA here is from genome assembly GCA_963277665.1 of Viscum album. Taxonomy (NCBI): domain Eukaryota; kingdom Viridiplantae; phylum Streptophyta; class Magnoliopsida; order Santalales; family Viscaceae; genus Viscum; species Viscum album. The sequence goes on from OY728142.1 coordinate 818,578,971, forward strand.
TTGAGCACCCTTACTCTGAATTGAATTCCATTAATTGCATTGGGATCTCCAAGGTAATGCATTATTTCTTCTAGATCTTCGTTTTATGATTTTTCCTCTTTCCCATGTTATCCTTCGTTGAACATTTTGAGCATTTTTTAGTTCTCTGATGTTCTTAGCTGATAAAAGGCATGAGGATCACATATAATTACCTCCAAACATTAAGGTAGGTGGTTTGTGCCTATCCATTAAATGTCATTGTGTTTTATGTGAAAACATGCCCAATACCCATGTACTGGGTATTTCGTGTAACAGTTTTAGCCTCGTTAATTTCCTTCTATGCTTGAGTAGAGGTTACATAAATGTGAATAGGGTTAATTTGATCAGCTTTGGATGTGTTTCTTCATTAATGTTTTTATGACTATTTGGACCTTCTTAGCCTATTAGGATACCCTAATTATCTCATGCCTAGTATTGTAGGATGGTGTGATTTTGTTATCTGATATGCTATTATGTTGTAGACTACTAGCCATGTAGTTTATAAGGTTTAATTTGGATGATAAAAATTTCTATGATTTCTTTACTTACATAGCGTCGTGAGAACATGGTGTAGTAGACCATTGGGAGAATGGATGTATGGGATTTTCCAGAGTGTATGATTTACTTTTAAAATGCGAGACTATAAGGGTAATTGTTGAATGTGCTTATTAAGAGTGTCTTTAGTTCCTCCATGTGGTCCACATTGGGTATATGATGTAAGTCCTGCCTCAGAGCGCCTTTATTTATCGATATGCGACTATTGGAGGAATTGATGGTGAGGGCTTCGTCAGAGAGTCTATGCTTAATCTGAACCAGAGGGGCTAGAATATGTGTACTACCCAGAGTGTTTCTTGCCTTTTTTGGTTGAACCAGAGAGGTTAGGATGTGAGTACATCCTAGAGGGTTACAATTTTTTTTATCTTCTTTCTTGTCTTATTTGGTTTAATTAGAGGGGTAAGGTTTTGAGTACATTCTAAAGGGTTACCATTTGTGTTTGGCTACATTCTTTTACTTGTTTAGTTGAAATAGATGGGTGAGGATTTAAATACTACCCAGAGGGTTACATACTTTGATTAGATGTTTCTTGATATATGAAACTGAATGCATTGATACTCTGGATTTTTTACGACTGAGTACTTCCTTGATTACTTCTTCCTTTACTTATTACCTTCCATATATTCACTAAATCATAGTCACAGAACTTTTTGTGGTTTCTTTATAGGATTTAGTCTCACACCCTATTTTTTCCATGGTTTTGGGTACAAACAATTTATATTGTTACATGTATTGTTAAGGGAAATCGCCCTTATACTTCTGGTACTTGATTGCTAAGGAGCTAAAATACATGGTACCATGCTATTCCTTGTGATGTTGATGAGTTGTTTACTTTTTTTTCATTTGTACATTGGATTAGTAATGTATTTAGCGTTGTGACTTGTTTGGCGGTTTTCGTAGACATATATATCATGCATGATTTTATATATGTGCTCTAGTTGTTATTACTTATAGTCTTCTACTATTTACATTTGTTATGATACTATTGCTACTTCTGTTGTTGCTATTGATTTACTTCTTCTACTTACTCTACCAATGAGGGCATAGTTTCTGCACTATTACACCCAAAGCCCTTACTGCAAGTTGACAACATTTGGAGTTCTGGGAAATGTGCTTGAGGCCATGTGACCATCCAGGTATAGGGAACCTCTGGGTGGCTTCAAGAACCGAGATGTTACAAAGTGTTATGAGAGGGATTATTTATTCATGACATACTATTTGGAGCCTACAGTATGGGATATGATGAAATATATACTTTGTAAGGAGCTGTGACCAAGTGTAGCTAACCTATGTATAGGGAAAAACTATCCTACATAATTTATTTCAAATTTTCTGGTTTTATAATTTTATAGTCGATTCGATTTCACCATATGCTAATTCACATGTTTTGTGATGTTACCATTGATGTTTTTGAGGTTTTATTTATTTTTCAACCCGATGAGATGCGTGTATTCCATCTCATGCGTCATATAGGAACATACTAGAAATCACATATCATGCACTCTTTTAATTCCATTTAGGGTGCATTAGCGATTGCAAGTTGTTGTAATAGATGTTTTTCTAGATATGAATGATGTTGTGATAGATGCCTTGATAGAATACCTACTATATGGTAGAGTACTGATTTATGAAATTTTATGTATGGATGAATTCCAAACTTCGGTTTTTGAGGTGTTATGGGCCCTCAAAGTCTTGAATTTGGTGGATCCTTTCACTTTTATCCCTGCGTATAACATGTATAAGATGCCAATATTTGATTCGAAGGGTGTATGGGCCCTCAGGGATCATAATTTGACACTTTAATGTTCATTTTATTGTGTTTATGGGTTCCAGAGTATTTTCTGAGGCTTACTGTCTAAAAAAACCCAAAACACACGGTGTGTATTAATGAATACACACCCTGTGTTATTCTTTTTGGGAAGAAAATATTTTTATTAAGTACACGCCATGTACTTTATGTACATTTTATGTAGTCCCAAACCATGTCACTGGCAATGTGGGCAATGACCTGGGATTGGAAAAAATCTTGTTGGGACACGCCGTGTATTGGACGTACACGCCTTGTGTTTAGATCCATGTGTTCACCCGTGTGACTAACGAAATTGAAGGATGAAACCTAAAAATATACATATTGGGTCATGTTTGAAAACACCATGTAGTATATCATGAGTATCCATCGGTGTAACTAACAACACGGGTTAGTGAAATTTTTTCTAGTACACATTTTGTCCATAAGGTAGTACGCCGTGTCGATTCATCCATGTAACCAACCATGTAACTGAAAACACGGGTTGGTGAAGTTCTTCTACTCCACAACGTGTCTGGCACTAACACACTATATTGTCTTGTTCTTGGAGAACCGTGTGGCATACCCATGAATGAGAACCCAGGCAGGGGAAGAGGATCCAAGTACACACTGTGTGTTAGGACAACACACCATTTGTATGGGGTGTTGCATGGAATTTGTTTTGAAGAAGTACATGCCCCTATGAACGGATAAAGGGAAAATGTCATATGGGGGTTATATACACTATGTATCCATGTTTTTCAAGACTTGAATCACTTATTTCTCCTGTTCACATCTTTCACGTAGATTTTTTAGTCCTTGATAATCTTGATCTAAGGTTTGCATTTGACCTTGCAGAGTCATGCCACTGAGAGGTCCTCTGGTTTTATGCCAGTTGAATGGAGATGATCAGACATCAGATATGGATGATCAGGGACTTCCAGATGATCCTCCAGTCGTACCAGTATTGGTACCAGCCATCATTCTGTAAATATGTACTGATGCACAATTTCTAGAGGGCTTCAAGAGGTTAATTCAGACCTTCTGAGAGTACCACATCATGCAATGTCTATGGCATAGTTGACATGGGTTTTCCCACAACAACATCCCCACACTTTCACAGTGGAAGGAGGATCTCAAGATGTTGAGTCATGGTTAGAATCCATGATTTCTATCTTCGATCATTTGGAGACTCCTCCAGAGAGGAGAGTCAAGCTTGCTACATATATGCTTCGGGACTCCACCAAGAGATGGTGGGACGTGATCTCATATGTGGGATGCCATAAGGATATGGATTGGGATGATTTTCAGTATGCCTTATATGAATACTTATATCCAGAGACCATGAGGGATGATCGAGCCTGAGTGTTCATGAGTTTGGTGTTGGGTACTATTTCAATTATGGAGTATTCATCTCGCTTTCCAAAGCTGTAATGTTTCATTCCTATTCTAGGAGGTGATGAGTTATTTTTGGGAAAGAAGTTTGAGGATGGTCTCAGGCACGACATCTAATATCTGGTGAACATCATTATGTTGACTCCCATCACTTCTATAGTCAATCATTTGCTGATCACAGAGTGCAATTTGAGGGATTCTAGAGTTGTGAGCCAGTGTGGTTCGACATCTAGTGTTAGTATCCATCATACTGACAGTAGGAAGCATCATAGGGGGTCCTCGACAGTGATCCTTCGAGGTGTGACACTTCTTCTAGTAGCCTGGTGGTGTGCTACCAGTGTGGGAATATTGGAAATATGAGGCCATTATTCCCGATATACCTAGTGGAGTGCCGATCTTGTAGCAAGATAGGCCATCATCTACGTTTCTATCAGTTCGTCTCACCAGAAGGTAGTGACAAAGGTTATTCTATGACTCCACATTCAAGAGTATCACCACCTGTTTCTCACCATTATTGGAAATAGAGTTCTTCTGGATATTCATGCTGAGGCGGAGACCATGGCTGTGGTATTCAGTCTCAATGATTTCTGCAAAAACATGGTCGATCAGTTCAAAGTGCTCAGGTAGGGTCAAGGGGCCGCGATACAGGAAAGAATTTTGTAGTGGAGCAGACCCAGTAAGAGCAGGATCCCAGACCGTCTACAGTTCAAGGTATGATTCAATTTGCCTCATTTTTAGATTCTTCTCTTTTTTATACATGTGATTCCCATATATTTATATCTATTATTATTGCGGAGAGAATTGGGCTCTGTATATTTTCTGTTACTGATATCTTGATGCTAGACACTCTGTTAGGGACAATAATGGCTTGTGTACATTAGTGCAGGGAATAACCTCTAGATCTTGTTGGGGGTCACTTATTATGGGACCTCTATGTCCTAGAGATGACAAGATATGAAGGAATTCTTGGAATGTACTGGTTAGTACCCTTCCAAGAATTCATCGACCGTTATCATCGTATAGTGAGTTTCATTTCACTAGAGGGTGGATATTTTCTTCACAAAGTAGAATGGGATGTCCAAGTGATTAGAGTGGGACCCAAGTATCATGGGTTTGGATGAGTTACATCCCAGATTTATAGTCTGTATCTGGATGACCATTGGAATTCATAGTTATACATTCACCCAGTGATAGATCGTTTCAGGGATGTATTTCTAGATGAAATTTCTGGGATTCCCCAAGAGTGAGAGGTGGATGTTTCAATTGAACTTGTTCCTGGAGTGGCATGGGTGTCCATTTATTCTTATAGAATTGATACACTAGAGTTAAATGACCTCAAGAAGCAGTTCGAGGAGTTACAAGTAAAGGGTTTCATCCGACCCAATACTTCTCCATGGGGTTCACTTGTTCTGTTTGCGAAGTTGTTGGACGGTACCCTCAGACTGTGTGTGGATTATTAGAAGTTGTGCCAGTTGACGGTCATGAACTAATATCCCTTACCATGTAATGATGATCTCTTTGATCATCTTCTAGGATACTGAGTGTTCTCTAAGATTTACATGAGTTCTGGTTATCCTTAGTTTCACGTTAGACCATTTGATGTACCTCTCATAGCCTTCAAAAGCATGTATGGACTATATGATTATATGGCTATGTCATTTGGTCTCACTAACATTCCTTCTATTTCAATGGCCCTGATGAACCGAGCGTCCCATCCATACTTGGATTCATTCATTGTAGTCATTGTGGATGATATATTGGTGTACACTCACACTGGACATGACCATTCCACCCATCTTGAGATCATTCTAAGTACACTGGGAGAGCATCAGTTATATGATATGCTCCCAAAATAAAACTTTTAGATGGTTCAGATTCACTTCATGGGTCATGTAATCTGTGAGTCTAAAGTATCAGTGGACCCAGATAAAGTGAGAGAAGTATTTTCCAGAGAGTATTCGAAGAACGTCTTTGAGATATGGAGTTTTCTAGGGCTGTCTAGATACTATAGACGTTTCATTCTGAACTTTTCATGCTTAGAAGCACCACTAATGGGTCTGAATAAGGAGGGTGAGATTTTCTCGTGGTCATATTCACATGAGTCAGCCTTTTAGAAGCTGAAAGGGAGCTTGAATTCAGCACAGATACTGGTATTTCCAAAACCGGGAAGAACCTAAACTAATAATTATGATTCTACAGGTATCGGTCTAGGAGTTGTGCTTATGCAAGGAGAAGGAGTTGTAGCATACGGTTCTCGGTAGTTGAGGCCCCATGAGATGAATTACCCAATGCAAAATCTATAACTATTTGAAGTTTTTCATGCTATATTATATTAGAGACATTATCTGTTGGTAGATCATTTTTTGGTTTTTACTGACCAAAAAAGTATCAAGTATATCTTCACTTAGCATGATCTAAATTTGAGACAGAAAAGGTGGGTTGATTACCTTTAGTCCATTGATTTGGAGATTTCAGAAACACCTGAGAAATACAATGCAGTGGCTCATGCACTGAGCAATAGGACTTAGATACAGGCAGTTCAAAAGGCTAATAGTGAGTGGCAGCTTATGGCTCTATTCTCTGAGACACATTTGGAGGTCCATGATAGAGAAGGGAAGAATTTTCTTTCTTATGTAGCTATTACCTTTAATCTTCTTGATCGAGTGAAAATGAGGTAGCTATCAGATTATAAAGTCCTTGTTCTATGAGAATGAATGTTAGTAGAGGACCCTAATCCTGGGTGGACCATAGAAAATGATGGGATCTTGCATTTTCATGGGCGTGTATGTGTGTCAGCAGACATACGCGAGGATTAGATACGAGACTTTCATTCCTCAGTTTGGGCAGTTCATCCTAGTGTCACCAAGATGTATTGTGGTCTACACCATCAGTATTGGTGGCCATGATTGAATTGATATGTTTCTGGTTTTGTCATAAGGTATTCCAATTGTCAGCTGGTGAAGGTAGAGCATCAACAAACCAGTTGGGATTTTGCAGTAATTACCCATTATTGAGAGGAAGTGTAATGATGTCGTGATAGCTTTAGTGACTGGTTTATAGAGGTCTCTTCAAGAGAATGTTGTTTCATGGGTTGTCATTGACATACACACAAAGTTTTCACAATTTGTTCCAATTATGTATACCTTTAATGTTGATGAGCTGGGATAGTTGAACATCTGGGTGAATGTACGTTTACATAGGGTTTCACAATCCATTATTTCAGAAAGGGATGCACACATTACTTATCAAGTTTGGTAGGGACTAGAGAATGATTTGGGAACATATGTACTTTTGAGTATAGCTTACCATCCCCATAATTATGGCTAGTCTGAGCGTATAATTCAGGTGCTTTAGGACATACTCCGAACATCCATCCTAGATTTTGGAGGTTCTTGGGAGAAGCATATACCTCTCCTGGAGTTTTCATATAATAATAGTTTTCATGAAACTATTCAGATTTCACCTTATGAGGGTTTGTATTGTAGCTCATTCTGATCACCATTATGATGGCTACAGGTAGGAGAGGAAGCTATGATGGGACCATATCATGTTGAGGAGACTATAGAGCATATGGAGTTGATTCGGGTGAGGATGGATACAATACAGTCTCGACAGGAGTCTTATGCTGATCAGCGGAGACCGAATCTAGAGTTCGAGGTTGGAGATCATAATTTCTTGCGTGCCACAACGAGGTTGGGACACATGAGGAATATGAGGCAAGGTAAGATTTCATGGAGGTACATCGAGCCATTTAATGATTTGGAGAGAGTTGGTATAGTTGCCTATCGATTTCAGTTACCTTAGAGGTATCGGGATATGCATGACATTTTCCAGGTTTCTCAGCTCTGAAGTTACTTTTCAGACCCTTCTCATGTTTTTCAACCCGACGAGGATGAGTTAAAAGAGGAAGAATCTTTCTAGAAGCATCCTATCCAGATTTTTGATTGAATTACAATGGTTCTCCATGGATGGTATGTTCCTCTAGTTCGAGTTCTATGGAAGCACAGGTGAGTACATGTTGAGACATGGGAGAGGGATGCCGATGTATGATCACATTGTACGAAGCTATTTGGGGTTTCATATTCTACACCGCCTTGCTATGAAATTCAGGGACACATTTCATTAAAGGGAATTTTTTTAGAACTCCGATACTCTTTCTAATGTATGTTTGCCCTTTTCTGGTGTTTTGAGGAGAAAGAGGAGTTTCTATAAATTTTTGAAGTACACACAATGTACTAAGTTACTACAGGTTTCCATGTGCTAGCCATGTAACAACAATACACACAGCTTTGTGGGGTGACCTAGAGACCGCTTATGTCAGGGGCCAGTAAAGGAAAATACACGATGTGTTATTCAAAAGTACACACCGTGTACTTTCTTTTTTTATTAAATTCACAGGGGTCATGTTTGACGGACAAAACCTTCTCCTTCTAGGTCTAGTTTTTCTGAGAGAAACTGTACGACCATGATAGTCACCCGATCCCTCGATCAAGCACCCTTTCCCCGAATCGATCATTGTCAATTGCATCGGGATCACAACGGTAAGACCTTTCCTCTTCTAGAGATTGATATCCAGATTCATCCTCTTTCTCAATTTATCCTCTGTTGAATGTTTTGATCATATTTGTATATCTACGGTGTTCTTGGTAGATTCAAGGCTTGATGTTCACATATAACTATCTCCCATCATTGAGGTAGGTGGTTTGTGCCTTTCTGTTTAATGTCTTTGAGTTTTATGTGAAAAAGTACCCAATACCAATGAACTGGGTATTGCGTGTTACATTTTTAGCCATGTTAATGGACTTATATGATTGTATACTTGAGTAGAGGTTAATTTAATGTGGATAAGTTTAATTTCATAAGATTTAAAATTATTTTCCCATGCATTTTTTTATGACCGTTTAGTCCGGCTTAGCCTATAATGATGCCCTATTTTTCCCATTCCTAGTTTTGTAGGATGGTGTGATTTTGTTATCTGACATGATATCATGCTGTAGAATAATAGACAAGTAGTTCTTGAGGTTTACTTTGTTCGATTTGTGTTTCTATGATTTCTTGACTTACACAGGGCTTTGAGAACCTGGTGTAGTAGATCATAGGAAGAATAGATGTAATGGCTTCTCCAGAGTGTCTATTTTATTTTTATGATGCAAGACCACACAGGGAATTGACATAAGAGATTCCTCATAGTGTCATTAGTTCCTTGATGCAATCCATAGGGGGAATGTGATGTAAGTGCTTCCCCAGAGCACCTTTAGTTACCGATACGAGAGTATAGATGGAATTGACAGTAGGTGATTCCATAGAGAGTCTATGCTTAAGCTAAACCTAAGGGGTTATACTATGTGTAATATCCAGAGGGATTCTTTTCTTGTTTGTTTGAACCAGATGGGTTAGGCTGTGAGTACTTCTTATAGGGTTACCATTTGTGTTTAACTACATTCTTGTCTTTTTTGGTTGAACTAGAGGGGTTATGTTGTGAGTACTTCCTATAGGGTTACCGTTTGTGTTATGCTACTTGATTGTACTTGTTTGGTGGAACCAGAGGGTTAGGTTGTGAATAACACCCATAGGGTTACCTTCTTTGATTATAATTGGCTTGATATATGATATTTAATGCATTGAAACTAAGGATTGTCTACTGCTGAGTACTTCATTGTTTACTACATTCATTACTTATTATATACCATATATTCAATGATTGTGAGGCACAAATCTTTTGGTGGTTCCCTACTTAGATTTAGTCTCACATCCTATTTGGGCCATGCTTTCGGGCCCAAACAGATTATATTGTTGCAGGTATAGATAAGGTCAAGCACCCTTCTACTTCATGTAGAAGAATATTATGGAGATTGAAAGCATGAGACTAAGCTATGGCTTGCGATGCTAACGAGTTGTTTACTTATTTTTCTTTTTTTACTTTGGATTAGTACTATATTCAGCATTGTGACATGTTTGGATTTTTTTATGGACATATGTATCTTGCATCAATTTTTATATGTGCTCTAGTTGTTAATACTTATAGTCTTCCACTGTTTACTTTTGTTATGGTATTATTGCTACTTCCATTATTGCTATTGATTTACTTATATTGTGTTAAATTTCCAATGAGGGATTAGTTTCCCAATGATCACACCCAAAGACCTCGCTACTAGTCGGTAGGCTCAGGTTTTCGGGGAAATTCACTTATGGCCTTTTGACCAACAAGGTATGGGGCACCTCTAGGTGACTTCCAGAACTGGGACGTTACAAATTATTTTTATTAGGATGTTCCATTGAAAGGAGTGTTTAATAAACCATAAACCATTAACTACGATGATATTTCCATCATTTGGATTTTTTATTCTTTATACATATAGCCCATGATAACTTTCCTTTATTAATCTATCTAGACATCATATTATTCTAGTAATACCATTGATCATCCATATAAGCACATTACACATCTGAAATACTTATTTTGAACATTCATCATATGTGCACACACCCATATTCCAAATATGATTCAACTATTTTGTTAAAGGATTCATTTTTGCATCTATATCATTTTTAGGATCAAAAATTCCAAATTTGAGCATAATAAAGAATGTGAATTGTTTTTTCATACACATCCATATAGGAAGGGCATAAATGCATATAAAAACTGGCCATGTTATGTGCGATGTAAGCATCAACCAAAATGCATTAAAACCATTACATGGAAGTCCTAATCTCATATTATGTATGTTCACTATGAAATTAAGATATCATGAATAAAATATATTTTGCGGAAATCCATCAGCAAGGTGAACCAACCCGTCAATATTCTTCATTTTCATAGTATCATAACATCTCATTTTTATTGATATTGCATCAGACATGAAAAGATAATCTTATTTTTGTATTAATAAAAAATCCCAAATTACATTCTATGGCACATAGGATGGTGTTGAATCACATTTTGTCTTCTATATGGATGTTCCAAATTTTATACAATCAGTCTCTTCAAATGTTTCCTCCTAGAATAAGTTGTAATCATTGAGGAATGAGAGAATATAGTTTTTTGAAAAAATAATATCCTTCTACTAGAATTCATGACATATAGTGGTTTGAGGAAATATATACATCATTTATATATAATACCATAAAAAATATAAGAATGTAATTGATGAATGTATTAGAAATCCCATACATTGTTTTCCAATGAAACAATTAGATAAAGAATTCCAGGTTTTTCATTTTTCCACATTGCTGATATACTGAAGTCATGGAAGCATCATTTTTTTCACCCTCTCAAAATAATTATTTTCAATAGATTCATCATGTGTTCTCGTATCGAAGTATTCTTCACTCAGAGTCATTTACTCTCCATGGTGATAAATAAATAGAAACAGTAAATCTAACAAATTATCCAATCACGCCCTCTCATTTAGATCATGTACATTTTGGGATTTCATTTTCTCCCCATTTTTTTCCACACATAGTATATTTATTTTGAAAACCATATTAGGTTATATTATAGTTGAATTATTCATGGATCAACCAAGGTCTTACAAAACAATTATAACTTGTGATGCAAATGCGACCACTATATGAAGTATTTTTAACATAAAAATCTAATAATATCTCCAAATTATTATTAAAATTGATTGATATATTATCAGTTTCATAAATCATCATCTATCAGTTCTGTAAAAAAAATTTATATGTCATTTTTAATTCAAAATAAAAAATATTGATGTTTAATTAAAAATATATTTAAGGAAAGATGAATTGTTAACATTAAATGAAACCAAAACTAACACACTAGTGTACATGAGAATAAAAATATAAAAGAATAAAAAATTTAATATATATATCAAAATACTATAAATAAAAAACCATATTATTCAATATAACTATTGAAAATAGAATATAACTATTAAAAATACTATAAAAACTAGAGTTTATAATAGATATTTTTATTTTTTCTCTTATTCATTTCAATATTTAGCATCTTTTATACTTATTCAATGAATTCATTAATAAATGAATAAAAATTATTGGAAAATATCTTGTTTTTAATTTTCATCGAATTTGGTCAGTTCTTTTGTTTATGATTAAATTAGTTCTCATCGATTTAATTTTATTGGGTTTTGTAATTTATTTTGGATTGGGTAAATGCACAACTATTAGGGTTTTAATAAATATTTTTTGAGATGGTTCCTTTTGTGACATTAATATAGAATTTTTTTTTAGGTTCAATTTTATTCACATATTTTTATTTTATTTCAGTTCGATGCAGTTTAAGATAGTTTAGGTCTACTCAAGCATACTTGGGTTAGAACAAGTCAATTAAATTCATATCATTTGGTTTCGTCAAGTCAGTTCGCCTATGATACAGATAGATTTTTTAGTTCAGTTATGTTTCATTTTGTAAAGGGTTTATATGTTTAGTTCATTTATTTTCAACCATAGTTTGGTCGGTTTGGAAAATTTTAATTTTTTTAGGGTATGGTTAATTCATTTTGAGTTTAAGGTATTTTGGTGAGTCATCATAGAAATGAATAAATATGGGGATTATGTGAAATATGGCGGATGTGATGGAAAATCATTATATAATGTAAGATCTATCTAGGATGATTTTGATAAAATAGTTGGAATTATGTATTTATTTATTGAGATCATTGTATTTCATAATTAATGATATTTCTAATCAATGATGTCATTTCCTTATTGGTGAACCATGGTATTTTTATAAGGTTTGTCATTTAAAAGGTTTTTATCATGTTGTATTCTAAGAGATTCATAGTATACAAGTATGCATATAAAATTTTATTAGTGAAATTTTTTTAATGTATCATCGATTAAAGATTATCATGGGGAAAAGGTGGGTTAATTCCATCTTAGGTTATTTGTGTATCCTTGGACATGAATTTTGAAAATTTAATAATTTTTACTAATTACATCACATAGGTCACTTCTCCCAAGTGTATCCAGCATGTCACTACAAAAATAGGCCTCACAAAGGTCACATAGCCCATGTGACTCACACATATCATTTAAACCCAATTCATTTTAGAAACTACATACTATTATGAAATCAATCATTTGAATTAATTTATCAAGTATTCATGGAAGAGCGATGATAACTGTGTATTTTCTTTACCCAAATCTTGGAAAAAAGTGTGGCTAGAGGTGGGGACCATCGTGTAGACATCACAATTTATAGACATTCTAGTGACACATGTGTCAATCATATATGGATAAGATTTTAAAAAAAGTGAAAAAAAACATATAGCAGAGAGAATATTTGTAATATTAAACCAAATCAAGCATACAAATGATATTTTTGAATGTGTGGTTATGAATAAAAATTAAAATGAAAAATGTATGTTAATATAGTCCCAAATGGCCTACTGGTATTAATACATTAATAATTATTTTCATTAAGAACATTTTACACTTTATTATGTCTTACATGCCTCATCATATAAGAATTAAAAAATGGTATTAGAAATAAATGTATATTAAATTAATATGATAAAAACTAAAAAATTACAAACAAAAATTAAAAAATTAATTGTTAGAACTCTATTTTTGAAAGAGAAAGAGTTAGTTTCAATGGTAAAATACCTCAAAATGTGATTGTGAACATGAATAATGAGGGAAAATATAGTTCCCCTAAAACAATAATATTTTTTGTCATGCCTTAAAAAAATAGATATGGTGGTAGCGATTCAATAAGTGATATTCATTCCATCTATGTAGCTGGATGTATTTGGAACATGATAATTTTATATTCAAGAATAATCACATTAAAAAACCATAATTGTTGAGGTATTGAAGCTGGTGAAAAAATAAACAAAACATGGTGTATAAAAAATCCAATATAAATATTGGAAGAAGATATAACTTGAACTAATTGATTTTTAGTGGAATAAAGCAAATGATTTAACTAGGATGGATCACATGTTGGAATAGTAGGATTTTTCTATGGCTGGGAAGAGGAAGTGTTCGGGTAGGGAAAAATGAATCTAATCTAGAATGGGGAGGGAGGGATAGCCACACTGAATTTGTGGGAAAGAAATCCTAATGGGTTTTTAAAACCATTGTGATAGATGATCAATTGTAATGGTTTTTTAAACAATTGGGATAAACATACATACAAAGGTCTATTCCATAGATTATTCTAAACGGTTGGGATATAACCCCCTATACAATAATTTTATTAAATTCATGCTATAAGGGTTCTAGTATAGATAGGATTTCCAGTAGTGGTGGGAGGATTATACATTTAAGGCGATATGTTTTAGACCATAAAATAAATATTTTGGCTTGATTTATATTATTCTAAGGTTGGTTTTTCTATTTCATCACATAATTTTTCATGTTTTGAGATGATAGAAAATATTCAATGATTTATTTTCAATTTAAATATAATTTTTTTTGTGTATATGTGATCAATTTTTTAAATGTGTTTCCTTCACAAGACATGGAATGAGTTCCTTTATATGTGATTTTATAAATTATCATGTTCCCCTTTTGATGTGTTTATTTGTTTCAAAATATGGTTTTCAATTATTTTGGTGGTATTGTGCATCATTTTGTTTGTTATAAATTAGTGTTCCCCCACAGATTTTTTTTAAAATGAATGAGTTTAATGTTTCAAGTGGGTTATTGAATTTGAATTGGTTGTGGAATCCCTTGTGTTTTTATTGAAATTCATTGTGAACCTTATTAATTTCAACGGTGGTTTAAAATGGACCCTAGATTCCAAATATATTTCATGTAATGATTGACAATTTTGTTTCAATGGTGACCCCATGGAAAATTGATTGCATTCCTTGTTGAATAGTTTGGGTTTATTATTATCATTTTTAATGATATTTTTCTATCATGAGGGTGTTAATTCATTGATGTGTTTTATAAGTTCTTTTGGAAATTAAATTTCACTAAAATATTTTTTGAATGATACATTTCAAATGAAATTATAATTAAATATAGATTTAATGATCATTTTCAACCTCATTAAAATGGTATTTCAATTGTTATTGTTTTTTCCCTATTTAATCCCTATAGATATGTGTTATCGATTTTAATTGTTTTTATATGATTGAATTGTGAATCATGAAATGAAATGAAAGTGTTTCATTGATATGGAGTCTTGTAGGTGGGATGGAATTGATATTAGATTATTTTTTCCTTAGGTTATGTTGTTTTCATGTGGATTGATGGTTTCTCTAATGTGTCCCACCTCGATTAATTATTCAAAAAATGGATCTTTAAGCTACTACATGTTAAGTCAAGGGATGTTAGATATTATATTATTTATTACTCACTGGATAATAGATAATAGAATAATATTATGACCTATCTTGGTGGTTGTCGTTGATGAGACTAGTTAACATAATTTAGAATATTGTTATGTAAACTTTAACAAGCCAGATGTTTGTTAAAATTTATCATATCTAGTACTTATTCCCATATTTTTGATCGTTTTTCATAATTCTATGTATGTTTTGTTATGATTTCTACATTTTATATTTTAAATATGGTTTTCTTTCCTTATTAATTATGCATGTATTAAAATGTTGGTTCTTTTATGAATAATCATTGACAATATATGGTTCTGACATGTGAACTTTTTATTGTACCTTATTAAATGTATGATATTACCTACATTATATACATGTCTAATTTTTATGTAAACTTATTGGGTGTAAAATGGTTTTAAGTAATGTGTAGGTTTTATTTTCATTGTCATTTATAAATGTTATAAATATTGATTTATTATAGTTTAACGATGTTGATTTTAAATGGGTACTTTTGAAAAGTGTGAATTTGGAATCTATTTTAAATAAAAATATTTGATATATTTTCAAATTGAATTGAAATTAGTGTTTGGGATTTAACTGGTCTTTTTTATGGTAAAAATGATTTCTTTGTATTAAATATCACTTAATAAAAAATAAAGAAAGATGGTTTGAATCAAAATTGAATACCCATATTTTTATATGTATTTTCAAGAAAGAGTCAATGGAATATAAATTATATGTTCCTATAGAGACTTGATGGTGGGATTTTACTAGAAATGTTTCAATCAAACCTTAAATATGGATTGGGTACTATGTATACTAAATTTTCCTTTCAAGTTTTCATCCTTTTTAATTCATAGTTTTGATTCAGGCTATTAGATTTATGACTAGTACAAGTTTTCATTTACATAAACTAGTACAATCATGACCTTTCGCGGTTGCCATAAATTGTCACTAATGGTCTACAGGGTCTGCCTCGTGTCCGCCAAACGGTGGACTATTTTGGCTCGTCGATGTTACTATGAGCAACCGGCATTTGGCGGACGCTGAAGGAAAGCGAAAATGGGCTACATCGGCCGCCAAACGGCGACCGCTGCAGGTGCCGCTCTAGGTTGTACCTATAGAGACCACAAAATGGCGGCCGCTATAGGTTTATAATTTTTTTTTAAATATCAATATTACAATAAAATATACCTACATAAATATCACAAGTCTTCTTCAAAGCTCCACATCCATCATCAAAAGTAACTACAAAAGAAAATTTAATAACAAAATTAGTACCGATTAAAACCTATAAACTAATAACTGAAACAAATTAACATATATCAATTCAAACATACTATAATAAATCAAAAGTATTTTATTTTCAAAATATATTCATATTTTTTATTAAAAATTTAAAAATTTAAAATCATTAATTCTATGGTTCTAATTATATTGTTTCACTGTGATTTCAGGTCAATCCAAAGTCGTTTGCAATGAATTTGCACGTTTATGACACCAGAAGTGAATTCTCGGTCACCGCGAGCACCCAGCACCACCGATTGATGTGTCGTCTGACCAAAAAATTCACAATTCACTCACCCATTATTGTCATCTGATTTTAGGCCATTCTGACATCATTCTGCTGATTTGGACCTCCCCACCCACGCACATTTATGATGCACACCTAACACTTAAAAAACACATATTGAGACGTAGCGCGCAAACCACACATCCGATTGACATTTTTCCTCCTTGTAAACATTAAGAAAAATAGTTAGATTGTTTCCCTGTGATTTCAGGTCAATCTGATGTCATTCTCTATGAATTTGACTGTTAAATGCCCATTTTGGTGGTTCATGACACCAAAAGTGCATTCTCAATTACCTCGGACCCAAAAAACCCCCGATTGATGTGTTATCTTCCAGAACACTTCATAATTCACTGAATTGTTGTTTTCATCTGATTTCAGGCCATTCCGACATCGTTCGGCCAGTTTGGACCCCCCACGCGCGTTTTTGAAGCTCTCCCAACTCTTAAAGAACGCATATTGAGCCTTACCGTGAAAACCTCACATCCCATTGACATATCGTTTCCTCGTACACATCACAAATAATAATTATTTTTTTCCTTTGTTGTCAGGTCAATCCGATGTTGCCCTCTATGAATTTGACTGTTAAACGCCAGTTATGGCCATTTATTACACCAGAAGTGCATTCTCGGTCAACACGGGCACACGACACCTCTGATCGACGTGCATCCTGCCCGACCACTTCAAAATTCACTCACATGTTGTTGTTGCCTGATTTCAGGACATTTAGATGTCGTTCAACTGGTTTGGACCCCCCCCCCCCCCACGTGCGTTTCTGAAATGTGCCCAACACATAAAAAATGCATATTGAGCCCTATAGTGCAAACCGCACGCCTGATTGAAGAGTAATCTCCTCATACACATCCCGAATACTAGTTAGATTGTTGCCCTGTGATTTAAGGTCAATATGATGTCATTCTCTAGGAATTTGACCATTAAATGCCAGTTATGGCCGTTTATGACACCAGAAGTGCGTTCTTTGTCATCGCGGGCACACGACACCCCCGATTGACGTGACTTCTACCCGACCACATCACAATTCACTGACCAGTTGTTGTCATGTGATTTCTGGCCATTATGACGTAGTTCGTCCGGTTTGGACACCCCACTCAGGTTTCTGAAAGGCGCCCAACACTTAAAAATTCAAATATTGCCATACCACAAAAACCACACGTCTGATTGATGTTATGTCTCCTCTTACACATCAAGAATAATAATTAGATAGTTTCCCTGTGATTTCATGTCAATTAGATGTCGTCCAATATAAATTTGACCGTTAAACGCCCGTTTTGGCCGTTTATGACACCAGAAGTGTTTTCTTGGTCACTGCGGACACATCGAACCCCTGATTGACACGCCGTCTACCCGAAACCTTTATAATTCACTCACTCATTGTTGTTATATGATTTCAGGCCATTTTAACGTCTGTCATCTGGTTTGTACTGCCCCCACTTTCATTTCTGAAGTGCACTCAACACTTAATGAATGCATATTGAGCCATATCGTGCAAACCTCTCGTCTGATTGACGAGAAGTCTTCTCATACATGTCATGAATAGTAATTATATTGTTTCACAATGATTTCAGGTCAATCTGATGTCTTATGCTATGAATTTGACCGTTAAACACCTGTTATGGCCGTTTCTGACACCAGAATTGTGTTCTCAGTCACCACAGGCACACAACACCTCTGATGGACGTGTTTTCTTCCCGAACACTTCACAATTCACTCACCCATTGTTTTATTTCTGATTTTAGGCCATTCTGACGTCGTTCGACCAGTTTGGACCCCCACGCGCTTTTCTGAAGCGCGCCCAACACTCAAATAATGCATATTGAACCTTACCGCGCGAACCAGACACCCTCTTGATGTTCTGTCTCCTCTTACACATCAAGAATAGTAATTAGATTTTTTACCTATGATTTTAGGTCAATACGATGTTGTTCACTATGAATTTGACCGTTAAACGCCCGATTTGGCTGTTGATGACACCAAAAATGCGTTCTTTGTCACCACAGGGCACACGACACCTCCGGTTGACATGCTGTTTGCCCAAAAATTTCAAAATTCACTCACCCACTGTTGTATTCTGATTTCATGTTATTCCGACATCGTTTGGCCAGTTTGGACCCCCCCCCCCACGTGTGTTTCTGAAGCATGCCCCACACTAAAAAACACATATTTTGTCATACCGCACAAACCGCATGTCCAATTGATGGGTAATATACTCATACATGTCACAAATAATAATTATATTTTTCCCTATGATTTAAGATGATTCTGATGTCATCCGCTATGAATTTGACCATTACAGACCCGTTATGGCCGTTTATGACACTAGAAGGGCATTCTCAGTCACCATGGGCTCATGGTACCTCCAAAAGACGTTCCGTCTACCCAAACACTTCGAGAATTACTCACCCATTGTTTTCGTTGGATTTCAAGCCATTCGACACTGTTCGGCCAGTTTGGACCCCCCCATGCATGTTTCAGAAGGGCGCCCAACACTTAAAGAACACATATTGAGTCGTACCACACAAACAGAACGTCCGATTGATGTGTCGTCTCCTCGTACACGTCATGAATAAAAATTAGATTGTTTACCTATGATTTCAGGACAATACGATGATGTCTGTAATGAATTTGACCGTTAAATTCCGATTTTGGCCATTTATGACACCAAAAGTGTGTTTTTAGTCACCGCCGGCACACGATGCCTCCGATTGACATGATGACTACCCAAACACTTCAAAATTCAGTCACCCGTTGTTTTTTTCTGATTTCAAGCTATTCTGAAATCTTTCGATTGGTTTGGACCCCCCACGCTCGTTTCTGAGGCACACCCAACACTTAAAGAATGCATATTGAGACGTACCGCTAAACCAAAAATCCAATTGATGTGTTGTCTCATCGTAAATGTTTAGAATAATAATTATATGCTTTACCTATTATTTAATGTCAATCAGATGTCGTATTCTATGAATTTGACTGTTAAACGCCCGTTTTGGCCGTTTATGACACCAAAAGTGTGCTCTTGGTCACTGCGAGCACACAACACCTACGATTAATGTTCTATATGCCCGAACACTTGACAATTAACTCACCTGTTGTTCTCATAAGATTTCAGGCCATTCCGACATTGTTCGGTTGGTTTGAACCCCCCCCCCCCCCCCTCCACTACGCTTGTTTCTGAAGCGCGCGCAACACTTAAAGAACTCATTTTGAGACTTACCGCACAAACCACACATCCTATTGATCTGTCGGCTCCTCTTACACATCATGAATAATAATTAGATTGTTTCCCTTTGATTTAAAGTAAATATGATATCATCCACTATTAATTTCATGGTTAAACACCCATTATGGCCATTTATGACACCATAAGTGCATTCTCAGTCATCAAGGACACATGGCTTCTCTGATTGACGTGTTGTTTAACCAAACACTTCACAATTAACTCAACCATTGTTTTCGTCTGTTTTGAGGCCATTCCAACATCATTCGGCAGGTTTGGACACCCCCCCATGTGCGTTTATGAAGCGCGCCCAACACTTAAAGAACACATATTGAGCCTTACCGTGAAAACCGCACGTCTGGTTGATGTGATGTCTCCTCTTACAAGTCACGAATAATAATTAAATTGTTGCCCTGTTATTTTAGGGAAATCAAATATCGTTCTCTATGAATTTGAATAGTTAAACGCCCGTTTTGGCCGTTTATGACACCGGAAATGCATTCTCAGTCATCGTGGGCACATGACACCTCCGATTGACATATTGTCTACCCGACAACTTCAAAATTCACTCAGCCGGTGTTTTTATCTGATTTCAGGCCAAAACGATGTCGTTCGGATGGTTTGGACCCCCCCCCCCCCACGTGAGTTTCTAAAACGTGCCCAACACATAAAAAACACATATTGAGAAGTGCCACGCAAACCACACATCCTATTGATGATCCGTCTACTCATACACGTCATGAATAATAATTAGATTGTTGCACTGTGATTTTAGGTCAATATGATGTCGTCTGATATGAATTTGACTGTTAAACAACCTTTATGGCTGTTTATGACACTAGAACAGTATTCTCAGTCACCGCAGGCTTACATCACCTCCGATTGATGTGTCTTATGTCCGACCACTTTACAATTCACTCACCATTGTTGTCGTTTGATTTCAGGCTATTTTGAGGTCATTTGGCCAATTTGGACACACCCCACGCGTGTTTTTGAAGCATGCCAAACACTTAAAGAACGCATATTGAGTAGTACTGCGCAAACTGCATGTCTTATTGACATCCCATAACTTCTTACATGTCACTAAAAATAATTATATTATTTCCCTGTGATTTCCGGTCCATCTAATGTCGTCTGCTATGAATTAGACCGTTAAACGCCCGTTTTGGCCATTTATGACACCAGAAGTGGGTTCTAGGACACCATGGGAACATGAAACCCCCGATTGACATACCAGAAGCCAAAAAAACATCAAAATTCACTCACCTATTGTTGTCGTCTAATTTCAGGCCATTCCGACGTGGTTTGGCCAGTTTGGAACCCCACGCGCGTTTCTGAAGCCCGCACAACACATAAGAAACAAATTATTGAGCCATACTGTGCAAACCGCACATCTGATTGATGTTTAGTCACCTCGTACATGTCACGAAAAATAATTTGATTGTATCCCTTTGTTTTTAGGTCAATCAGATGTCATCCTCTATGAATTTGGCCTTTAAACTCGCATTGTGGCCGTTTGTAACACCAGAAGTGCGTTCTCGGTCACCGCGGGCACACAACACCTCCGACTGACATGTTGTCTACTCGAACACTTCAAAATTCACTCAAACATTGTTGTAATTTTATTTAAGGCCATTCTGACCCCATTCAGACAGTTTGGAACCCCCCCCCCACGCGCGTTTCTGAAGCGCGCCCGACAATTAAAGAACACATATTGTGTCGTACCGTGCAAAACGCACATCTGATTGATGTGTCGTATCCTCTTACACATCATTAATAATATTTAAATTGTTTCCCTAGGACTAAATGCCAATATCATGTTTTATTCTATGTATTTGACCGTTAAACGCCCGTTTGGTCGTTTATGATACTAGAAGTCCATTCTTTGTCACCACGACACATGACACCTCCGATTGATGTGTCATCTACCCAAACACTTCAAAATTCACTCACCCATTTTTTTCGTCATATTTTAGGTCATTCCTACATTGTTTGGCTGGTGTGGACCCCCCCCCCCCAGGCGCGTTTCTAAAGTGTACCCAACAAATAAAAAATGAATATTGAGCAAAACCGCGCTAACCGCATGTCTAATTGACGTTTTGTCTTCTCGTACACATAAAAAATAATAATTATATCGTTTCTATATGATTTGAGGTCAATTTGATGTTGTACGCTATGAATTTGATCGTTAAACGCCCGTTTTGGCCGTTTATGACACCAGAAGTGCATTCTTGGTCACTACGGGTACACGACACATCCGATTGACGTGCCATCTGCCCGACCACTTCTAAATTCACTCAACCATTGTTTTAGTATTATTTCAGCCCATTACGGCATTGTTCGGCCTATTTGGACCCCCACACGCATTTCTGAAGCGCGCCCAACACATAAAGAATACATATTGAGACGTACCATGAAAATTGCACGTCTGATTGACGTGACATCTCCTCGTACAAATCAAAAATAATAATTATATTTTATTCCAATAATTTTAGGTCAATATGATGTCGTCCGCTATGAATTTGACCATTAAACACCATTTTTGGCTGTTTTTGACACCATAAGTGCGTTTTTGGTCACCGCTGGCACATGACACAACTGATTGACGTGCCGTCTGCCCGAACACTTCACAATTCAGTCACCATAAATAGTTACAGATATACAAAGAGTTCTTCGGCTTCTCCCAAGAAACAACTGCCTAAATTTTATCTCCATCCACTGACACGCCTTCCCCTGAGATTATTTGACCCAATTACTATACCAAATCACTACAACAATGACATATATTGCTTAGGGTACAGTCGATGCTATATACGTTTAATATGGATGATGTCAAGATATTGTGTATGATCATCATAATTATTGGTGTACACAACGATTTCATCCAAAAATACTAAAAAAAACTAATCTAGGAAAAAATGGAAGATTTTATTCATCAAAGATATAAAAACATCTAGAGAATTCAACAACACAAATGAAATTACCTCATGCATGTGGTTCATCCTCATCAGGATCACCGATATCACTACGATGTCCACCAGCTGTATTATGATCCTACAATATATATCAATATTATGTATCTTAAACATATCAATGAATTTCAATCTGTGTATGGTTGTTTTTATTGTTTAACTGTGGCTTCACTTGTTGCATCATTATTTCATCGATACGTGATGACATCTGTGACAACCTCTCCTCATACTCTGCATATAACTACTGAAACTGTACTACATATTGCACTCTATATCCTGCATGGATGAATCTATCTCAGTCTGTGTGTACATCCCTGAATCTATGCATGCACCCGTTGCATATTCTCTAACATCTACACGTCTTGGGACACCACCACCATAAGTCAAAGAATATCCATGACCGTCACGCCCTAGGACACGATGAAATATTTCATCTCTATGCATAATACTACGACATTGCTCCTCTAGAAACTCTGCTAACTGAGAGTCAAACTAATCCTATAGCATATAATGAATCAATGAAAAAATATGAATAATTTATATAAAATAGAAATACATTTATTAGAAAATAATTTGCTTACAATAACACCAGCAACATCGGGATCACCCGCCCTAGGAGTCCTCACCCATATGGACATCTAATCGATTGGATCGCTACGTTTGCGTAAATATAATATAGGGGTTCACTATTTTATACTATAATATTTTTAATATATGAAGGAATAGTTAATTCTAAACTTATATCATGTATGAGCTGTGACACATGTGGAGTGCCATTTATGGAAGGCATGCCCTGCATCACCCGATTATCTAAATGACGAGCAGACTCGGTCTACATTCAATATATTTACTTAATGGAAATTTGAAAAATTATCCATTTATAGATAAAAACTAATAAATCTTACCATCACAACCTCAATCGTCCAAAACACAACCAAATCATTCCACTGTGCCTGAAGAATGCCCAGAGGGACTCACTGTGGAATGTATGGCACACCTAAAAATGTTGTCCACTGATCTCTCTTCACCCTTGAATTGTAATCCTTCCATAATTTTCTACATTTGGACATACATACATCCCTAAACTCTTCTGAACATGATGTAAAATTATCCTATTAAATAAAATTTCAGAATATGGGACAATAATAATAATATGATGAAAATTTAAACATTGAATTTACCTGAACCTCCCTCCATAATCTATCCATCATATCATTGGGGAAAGAACTCCATTGACGAGTCATCAGAGGGAATCTATGTGAGTCTTGTATGATATGCCCAAACTGACAACTCAATAAAGTATCACCTTCTTCAACTGGATGAAATGTTTCATCAAATAACACATCCAATCAGTATCCAGAGTTGCAGGATCGAACCCCTATATCAGGACCCCTGCTTCTGCTGGGAGACGCTCTAGATCCTGATAAACATAAATTCATAATTCAATTACAATTTAAATAAAAGATTATAAATAGGTAAGGAAATATACATAGAAAATTACAATCAATTAATTTAGAAAAATGAAAATTTACATACTGACAACATCAGGTGAACTACTGTGACCACCCCGTGATATACCTACATTAAAAGAAATTACAGTTAAATCAAGAAATTTTTATACATATATAACTCAAAAATATTTTTATAAACAATAACTGGGAATATAATTATAATTTTCAGTAATCATGAAAGTATATCATATCTCTTTAAACTGTCTCTCGGGCCCATTATATATCTTCATCTTGTAAAACTACTGTAGTTTGGTCAAGTGTTTGATCAGGAAATGCGACAACTTCATGTTTCTCTTGGTCAATAAGAAAAACCCTTCTTATATACATTTTCACCACAACATTCCAATTAGAATCAATGCCTACAAAGTAAACTTATTAGGCCTATGATGTCAGTATGAATGGCTCATTTCTTACTCGGTGATCTTTATATAGAGTATTGTTAATGTTTACTTATGTAAATTGGAAGTTATCAAATTTTTTTCCGTGAACCAGATCGACCCAATGGCACCTTAACAATTTCTTTTTTTATCCACGACCATAAAAAACCTCAAAAACATCTCTCATAAATCCATAATAATAACCCGCACAAAAAAAATAACAACCAACACCACTATTTTGTGTGTCTCTGTTCATGTCAACATCGCTATTACGAAATCAGAATCCATTTGTATCCAAAGACTTGAAGCAAAGTGATATAATAAATGGACCATCATCTAGTTGGTTGAGTTCATCTCTCACATGGTGTGTTAAATAACGTAACTTTTGAATCTAAAATTTTCACATATATAGTTTAATGGATAAAGGATTGTGAAAATACAACTAAGTCACACTATAGACATATTAAAACAATTATTAGTACATGAGTCTTGAACCACTCATGAAAAGTTTTGAAATGATGTTTTTGGATTTGATAGTCAGTTTCACGGGGCCTTTCATGTTTCAACACAGTGATATGAATCCTAAATCACAACACAATATAAGGTAATCAATATATACTAAATTCAGACACAAAATACACATCAACTATGAATCTTATTGTATCAATGGCATAATAGATGGAGTGTTGAACAACACATATCGATGATCTTGAACCTACTCATCATTCCGCATATCAAACGTTATTCCATCTCTAATTGGACCCTCAACATTCTGGAAGGGTTTATCTATCTTTGTTTCAACCTTATCAATATATGAAGCACAAAAAATAGTACACTCATCCATTAAATATCCCTTGGTAGTTGAGGCATCTGGATGAGCTTTGTTTCGCCCATACCATTTCAATGTATTTAAATATTTCACTATTGGATACATCTACCTGAATTGAATGGGACCTCCAGCAATGAATTCACCAGTTAAATGAATGAGAAAGTGAACCATGGCATCAAAAAATATGGAGGAAATAGTTTTTTTGGGGACATAGTGGAAGTACAATCTTATCCTGCAGCTTTTTCAAATCACTCATGCCATGATTCCTAGAACATTGCTATCTGAAAAAATTAGAATATCTAATCAAAGGCTAAACAACCTGGACAGGTAAGTAATCACGAATTTCTATTATAATTAACAATTGAAGTGTAATATGATTATCCTGACATTTCACCCCCTGTAATTTCATTCTCTTCATATCCACATGCATGGAAATATTAGGGAAACAACAATATATAACCTTAACGGTCTTTAAAATTTATAGAAATGACTATTTCTCATTTTTACTCATTGTGTATTGTGCAGCAGGCATGTATGCCTGATTACCTCCACCAAGCTATAAATTTAATGGTTTTCTCAATCTCATTTCTTGCAAGTCACGTCGAGCATTTGCAAAGTCCTTTGATTTCCCCTTGATGACTAAAATTGTTCACAATATATTATCAAATACATTTTTTTCAATTTACATCACATAAAAATTATGTCTTAAAATATTATATTTGAAATAAGGTAATTCAAAAAAAATACTCCATTTATTCCAATTATGATTGCAAAACCTATTTTCAGCAGGAATAGAAGGAAATTTAGGAACCAATAAATCCTGAAAATAATTCATTGTACAAATGTTTTCCAGGTCAAGTTGTGCACAAATTTCAACCCTAGAAAATATTTGTGGTGATGGTTCATACTCTCTATTCCCATCAAACAATACACTGTCATTTCTGAACCTTTGCAGTGAAGGAAGAAATGGTCCTTGACTGAGATATTCCCACTTTTCTACAGTGCTTAATCCATATAGATTTCTTACTCTTATAACAACAATGCAATGAAAATAATCCTTTTGTACTCCGACTTGATAAGTTTGAATACGCTAGGAAATTATTAATTGTCCATAAAAAAGCGGCCCGAAATATAAATATTTCCTTAGCTACCGAGTCAAATGTAATTACACCATTAGACCAAAATTCCTTCTTCTCATCAATCAATGGTTGCATATAAACATCGATTTTATCGGCAGGTCCTCTCAATCCATATATTAGAATTTACATTAATTAAAATGGTTGCGTCATACATACCCATGGGGGAATATTGTATAGACCAAAACCACTGGCCATGTACTATGTGTCACACCATCCTTTGACATAAATGGGTTAAAACCATCTGCTTCCAAATATAGTTTATTATTACAATCATCTTCGAAAATGTCTGGGTTTCTTTGATCAAACTCTTTCCATGCCAATGAATCATCTGTATGAGTTAATTTATCAACCTCTTTAATTATCACTAAATTCCAAGTCATCAATTTAGCAATTTTAGTGGAAAAGATTAATCTCTTCAATCTCGGTTTTAGTGGGAACTAATGCATCTGTTTAGCAGAAACTTGTTTCCCTTGATTCAGGACACTCCCTTGAAGAATCTACCTAACTTGATTAAAATCATGGTTCTTCCACCTGGATGTAAAGATTACAATACAAATATTTAATTACACATTCTCTTCTCTAAAAAACATATAATTATTGCGACACATATAAATTTAACATATGTAAAACCATGATCATTGGTCAACATGCGAGCTTGATAGAATGACTCTGAAATCTTCACTCTAGCAGGGAGTACCTTTTCAACATTACCAAAAACATGTCGAATGAGGTGTCTAACTACTGGTACAATTCATTCAGGTGTAACAATTCTACGATGAATGAAAATTTACAAAATTTAGTGCATCCGGGATATAATTTAGTACACGGATAATAAAGAATTTCAATGCTTCTCCATCGGTAGAAGAATGAGGATTACTCAATCCAACATCATCATTTATGCAATTACTATCTTCAGGTTGAAACTGACACATTATATAATTGAGAATTATGTTCATCGGATCAACTGTTCTCAAATGGACATTTATATGAATACTTTCAGAGTGACAACATGAAACAAAATCTTCTCCATGACGTGTCCATGTTATATGGTTTTTTAAAAACCCATTCAAAAAAATGATCTCTAACACTATCTCATTTGAAGAGATATCTATTTGCACATTTTATGCATGGACAACTAATCATATCGCTTGGAAATTTGTTGGTGAAATCCATAAATCTCTTAATCCCCTCATAATATTTAGTAACAAAACTATCTTTCATATCAATCCATCTCTAATCCATATATGTATTTAAAAGAAATCCAAATTGAAATATCTTATTTAAATTATAAAAAAACACATATCATTAAAATTTAAAAACCAATGACATCAAAGTAATTTGAAGGAGAAAAAAAATTACCTGCAGAGGAATCGATCGTGGGTAACAGTGTGTGACTCAATTGTGGATCCAGGACGGTGTAATGACTTGATGACAGTGGTTCGACCCTTGGACATGAAATGGGCGGAACTACTGGACGAAGCATGGGAGGGATCTTTATGGTGGGGCACAACAAGTCGGGAGGGTCCAACAGAGGCAGGATGTGATGAATTGCTAGAGTGATGCGGTAGGGCTGGGAGGGGACGACTGTGTTGGGACTATATGAAGGTGTTGCGCGGAGGCGGGGGTGAGGGTTTCCGGGTAGCGGGGGTGTTGGGGATGTGGGGGAACGACACAAAGGTAAGGCGATGGGGGTCTCCATGGGGTAGGTTCACCGGGGGTCGGGGTCGCTGGGGGTCGGGGTCGCGAGGTAGTGGAGGGGTGGGTCATAGGGTTATGTGGGTAAATTAGGTCACGGGGTAGGGAGGTGAAAATTATGGCACTGGGTGTGTTAAAATGCAGCGGCCGCCATTTGGCATCTGGTGTTGATAGTATTTTCAGCCGCCAAATGGTGGCCGCTATAAGTGCAACACCTCGAAAGACATAAAATCTAGTAGTGATTATATTTTTCCACATTCATGTTATGGTTCATTGTATATATGATAATGAGTGAATTATATATAGAAGATTATAAGGTCACTTGAGGTGGGCATTTAATTTTCATTTCAAGGAAGTGAGTTTGGGAAAGTTTTGGAATTAAATTTTTTATTTTTTATTGATAATTATTCATGTCTTCATAGTTTTGTCTTAGAATAATTTATTTTCTTGGTTGTTTTTATTTATTTTTTTGTTTATTTGTTTCTACTATTTAATATTAATTTATATTTTTATATATGAGGGTGACTTAATTTAAAAGGATATGTTGTTGATACCAAGTAATAGACAGGAAACCCATAGGGGCATGGAATGACATTCATGCCTTATAGAGGGTAGAGTCCAATGTTGGGTCAAATGGAGTAATAAAAATGAATGAATATATTTTTTTGTGGTTTTTTATTTGTGATTTTCCCACTTAATTATTTTTGGATACGTCTTATTTAATGTATTGTTTATATTTTGGTTTTCAATGTTTAGTTACTTTCTATACTTTTCAAATTAATTAGAATATTTGAATAGGTGGGTGAAATCATTCCCACAAAAAAAAATTCCATAGGGATGGTTGAGGAGTGTGGTTTAATTTATTATGAACATATAATAAGGAATCAAATCAATATATGATGATATTATATATGATTGAGAATTCATCATGGAAATAGTAAAATTATATGAGAATAATAACTATTAATGAATGTTAGTGATCATGTCTAGAGAATTGTTATCGATTTATCTATTTGAATTTAATGTATTTCTTGTATGATTATAAATGTAATTGTGATGAATGCTTTTATTGATATTATGTTCAAATGCAATATTCAATTTCACTATGGGATTTTACATTTTCTTTACCATTTCAAAAGTGTAAGATGACTAAGAAATAAATATTTTCATGACAAATTTGAAGGTCATACAAAAATCATCTTGCATGGTGATTAAAGAATAGAAATGGGATTTTGAATTCATATGAAGCGAGTAGTTATTATTTAATATTAATGGGATATAGAATTTAAAATTTCATTCCAAAATTGCGGAAATGTGATTTTTTATGAAGTCCATTCAAAAATTAATTTCATGAAGATGAGATAAAGATAGAAATGTAATTCAAATCTTATTACATGATTATTTGAATGTTTCCAGGAAAAGTTAAAGTCATTACATGATGGAATTAATGGAGACCATGGAAAACATTGTTTTTAATGATGATGATAAATATAATTGGCTTCAAATTATAATTGAGGAGTAATTAAGGGTACTAATTCATATACAAATATTATTTACTTATATTGTGAATACAACCCATACAAAAAGTTCTCTTACCACACTTGCATAAAGGGATATCCTTCAACCACTCATATGGATGGATAATGGTTAACCTTCAGGGGAGGGCCTACTAAAGTAGGCATCATAAAGGCAGAGGTAGGCCCACGTATATGGACCATCAGAGAGCCCATTTGATGGGGGTCATTGGATGTGTATATTCCCACATATATTGGGCATATAGTGCTTGCTCGCATGTGTTGGTTTGATGAATCTCGTGATGGCTTGTTGTGTATTGTGATGGGTGTTGATAGCTTCTTTCATACTCTTGGATTTACGTTGGGTATTGTAATATTTAGCAGTGATCGAACAACCATGTGGTCTAGGTGGGATAACAATCCCATGAGTACTATTCAACAACATTTAAAAATATGGATATAACCTGTATTTTTTTATTGCAGTGATATCATCTATCAATTGATCCTAAAAAAAACATGTTGAAAAATAATGATATTCTTCAACCTACCCTACAACTTCAACCTTCAAGATGCACTGGATTGATGTCGTAATATTTATCTGATCTCCAACCATCTTCCACTGATAAAACCTAGAAAATGGTATTCTCTATATCTTTAATAAAATCATAAAAATTCTTATTTCAAGCATGACATTATTCGAAAAACATGTCTCGAACAAATGTAAATGATCTTTTAGAGGTCGTTGTTGAGCTTGGATGCATTCAATCCTCTAATAAAGGATATGAATATGATTATTTTCACATTCATAAGTGTAATAAAATGTGATCTCATGTAAATATAGACTACATGGTTTTTGGTATATTTTTATGTGATAAATAGCCAATCCATCAGTATATTTAAATGTGGTGATGCAACATTATTTACAAATATTTCAATACCCACCAAACATGGAAGGAAAATTTTTTGGTGGATTACCACGAAGGAATCATGAAGATCTATGTGAATAATGAAATCCAAAACCTTTGTATATTTATAAGGAGTTGGGGTATTTGTTATACCATGTGAATAAATGGGTAACCTGAATCTTGTAGTTATTTAAATGATTACTTGAAATCCATGAATAATGAAGGAAGTGGTGAAAAAATTTCTATATAAATAAAGCTAATATTAGGGAAATAAATTTCTTCTTTTCATTCTAATTATCATGAAAAATATCATATTTTTAGAGAAATAGAGAAACAATACAAAGGAAGTGAGTATTCACATAAACCATTCACATGAAGAAGATAAATATGAAACCCATGTAATTTTTTTCATGTGATGACGATATGTGAAGGATATCCTTTCATAACTGTATATGGCTTCATGCATTGATTCTCAAAGAACAACTATTCACACACACCCATTCAATTTTTTGAAGCTAAATTGTTAGCGAATGTGAAAATATATTGATGATTACATGCATTCATATGAATATAAAAAAAATTCTCATGTGAATAGTCAAATGAGATATATAAAAAATTTGATAAAAATAATAATAATAAAATATGTACTTCAATAAGAATTATTCATTTCGTCATTTTGATATGAATAAGTGAGGTTAATTGTATGTTACATCTTTCCCCTATTGGAGATTACTATGCTGAAATGAAGAATATATTATTTATAAAGATAATTTCCAAGAACATATTTGAGGTTTAATATCATATAGTTAATGAAAAAGAATCTGGTTTAGAAGATAGATCTTATTATGAGGGTTCATTAAATAACTCTTAAAGAACTACTGTGTCCATTATAATAAATTTCATTTAAGACTAGTGGTACTAGTACAATGAATTCCACTCATCCATGAAGATCAATAAGTTCCGATTTAAACATTGTTTTCCAATTCAAGGAATTGATAATACATATGAATTTACAGTGGTAAGAAAATATGAGAAAGAACCACTGCTTGATCAAGGCATGGAGTATGTCTTAATACCGAACCATGTAAAAGTAATTCTATGAAACTATTTCATTTGTTATCTATATTTAATTTGTATAAAATTTTAGAGAAAAAAATATATATTATTCTCAACTAGGGAAATTATTTGTGGGTAAGAGGGACTAATTATTAATATATTAAAACTCATTAAAAGTTAGGTACACAGATTATCTCCCCTGAATTTCACTACATGATCTATTTAGGCTCAATAAGTGGTGTTTGAGAGTAGGCATTCCTTTTATTGTATAAATGTATTTATCTCAATTTTTTACAATGTTTCTATTAATTTTATATTTTATATTGATTCTGGTGGAAGATATAGTCTCCAATTCTATTGAAGAAAACATGAAAGTATCTGTAATGACTATGAAAAGTAGTAAGAAGAGGGAAGAAAAGATATTGAGGAAAATATCAATTAAAAATCATAGGAATCAATAAAATATTTTTAAATTATTTTATAATTATTATTTTGAAGGAACTAACTAAAGATGTGGAGAGTTTAAGGATGTTTAATCTATCAAACATATTTAATACTTTTAATCTCGTTTTGAATGATATATGAATAATGTTTCTAAAAAAGTGATAACATATATACTTTTTCATTTCAATTAAATTTTTCATAACATATAACTACATGTAGTAAAAATTAATATAATGAAGGATGTAATTGTTAATTGATTCAAAGGGTGAAATGATCTCACATACCGTATTGAATAATAAGAAAAACATGTGACACTTTTCATTGAAAATATTTCATTAATTAAAGAATAATTTCAATGGAATTTTTAGGACATAATAGTAAGTGAACATGTTTTTGGTGTAGAAATACTTATGCTTGAGACATTGTTCAATGATTCCTTGAACGTATAGATGCTCAAATTGAAGACAAAACATGCCAGGTAAATGAGCATGAATTATGTTTTGTGAATCTCATACAGGGGTGGACCTGTCCTAGTTCTATATCCATGGGGTGGTTAAGAGGAATGGTGTAATTATTTTGATTATATCAGATAGAGATCCCTGGTTAATATCTCATTTCATGAAATCATAGCAACAAGCCCTTAGTACTCATTTGACACTTAGTGTGGAGTATCATCCCCAGATGGATGGGAAATTTGAGAGAATGATACAAACGTTAAAAGAAATGCTATGGGATTTTGTGATGTTTTTTGGTGGATCATGGGAGGAGCGCATACCCATGCTGGAGTACTCATAGAATAACAATTATTAGGCCTCAATAAACATGTATCCATTTGAACCATTATATGGGTGTTCATGTTGTTTTTACATTGTTGGGGGGGGGGGGAATTTGAGAAACTTCGATGGTTGGGTCAACCCTTGTCCAAGAGACTACAAAGAATATTAAATTGACCAGGAATATAATATAGACAGATCAAAGTGTCATAAATCATATATAGATCATCATTGAAAACCACTGTCATTCGATGTGGGTGATTATGTGTACTTGATAAAAACTCATATGCTTGGATATCATTGTTTTTGAAGGTATATAATGTTATCTATTAAATATATAGGCCCTTTTGAGATACATGGACATGTTGGAGAGGTGGCCTATCAGTTATTTCCTACTGTTTAGTGCAGTGCATAATTAATTTTATGTATCTCAGTTGAAAAAATGCCAGTCTGATTTTGACAACATGATTCTGTGGGAACATGTTGAGTTATAAAAGGATGTTTCATTATTTCATGTGATAGTACATATCGTGGATAGTTAAGAGATTGTATTTCATGGAGAACGTATTGGCCTACTGTGGGTTTTGTGGATACATGGTCAGATTCAGAAAGAGACTTGGAAATGAGATAAATAAATGGATGATCAATGGACCAAAATCTTTCAAGAAAGGGATTGTTTTCTAATTTCTGATGACAAAAATATCAGGGGGGGATTTCACCCTCGGTTTCGGGTATCTAACCCTTTATTTATTCCATTTTATGTATATAAATATGGTGGGTAAAAATTGGGATAGTTTGAAAGGATTTTGGAGTGTCTTTAGATCTTCTATAAGTGTCCAATAGTAGTGTACGGTTACTGGAAACCATGAATCACTTATAGAATATTGTGCACTATGATATAGGGTCTAGGGAGAAGGTGCATGGTTTTACAGACCCTATTCCCACCCTATGTAATCCATTAAATATAAGAAATAGATATTTTTTATGATAAGAACATGGTTTGTCTAATGGGGCATGAAACTATGTGACGTGACCCCTTGTGGAAGTGGCTGACAAAAGTTTAGTGCATAGTTGGATTAAACATGTAATTAAACTTTCACAGATTAAAATGTGGGTTATTTAAAAACTGATATCACACAATTTTAAGCCTAAACTCTCATTTTGGCTCCATTTCGACCCTCACTAAAGACTTATGCCACCGAAAGCCTAAGAAACCAATCCCCACCACCTTGGAATAAATATTTAGTGTTTGCTTACTATTTGAAGTTGAATATTCTTTTGAAAGTTTTCTAATGGTCATTTTCTTTGTTTTCATTATATGTACATTTTTCTCACATGGTTTCTTAAATCTAGTTCTGTTTCTAATATATTTATGGTTTTTTTTCAACTATGATTAGATTTGGCTTTTTTGATGGTAGGAGAACTAATCTATGGCATATTTGTGGAGTTTTTTTCCTGGACTGTTGAGCGTTTTCTGTCATTTATCCATTTTTTCAAATCCCTCGAGGTAGGTGGCCTCACTCTTAACTCTTATTGATATAAAGAGAACGATTGATGTCAAATTAATAATTTTACTTGAAATTTATTTTGAAATATATGTAAAATGATTATTTAAAAAATCATTTGTTATCAATTCTGCATTTTTGGAAACTATTATATTGTTTTATAAAATTAATTATTGTTGGATTTTAAAATGATTATTTTAAAATTGTATTTTTGTGTTTATTTATAGAATTTTTTTCTGATATTTTTTCAATAAAAAGATTTTTTTATTGAAATGATTTTGGAATGTTTTGTTGAAATATAGTTTATCATGGTTGTTGGAAAAAATTTATTTACAATAAATAGATTATTTTATTGAAATGGAATTCACACATTTTTTGAATGTTGTTGGACATAAATGGTTAGTCTATTTACTATACTTGTGGGGTAGCGTGGCTGGAAAAAAAGTTTGTTTTGCATTTATTGGAATAAATGATAATGTGTGAGTTAGAATGGGGATGATTAGTAGTATTTAATTACCACTAACAAAGAGTTGGAATGTGTTCTGGATGTACCAAAACAAAAGGGGGTGGGTTATAGATTAGAATTCCCACCATCAATGATAGCACTAATCTTGTGTGATGGGGTTTTATGTGTGGAATAAGTGTTTGTATCAGGTCATGTGAAATGAAATGGGATATTCCAATTTGAAATGGTAAAATGGTTAATGACATGTTTGTTTCATTCCTTGGATATGTGTTTGTTTGGCAAAGCAGTTTTGTTATCGATGTTTTTGGATTGTTAAAAATTATTGAAATATTTAAATTGTTTTATATGAATTATTTTATATAAATTTGCTATCTTTTTTCTATCGTAGTTTTGTTAGTAGGGATGTAATTTTGTGAAAGACTATTTTGTATCATTATTCACCCAATTCATTGAATCCTTATTGGTTTTTTTAATGTTTTATTCAGTGACACAAGTAAATGAAAAGAATGTCATTTATTTTGTAGTAATTCATGATTCTATAGGTAATTTTTCAGAGTTTGAGCATGAACAATGTTGTAGCATGTAGTTATGTTTTAGAGTCTCAATGTTTTTTACACATCTTATGTTGTGTACATTGATATGAGTAGTCCTCCATTATTGTACAATTTTTTTTTAAATTTAGATATCAATGTTAATTCCTTGAGTTGTTTTACATTGTTATCATGCATCATGTAGTGGTTATGGTAATATGACATGGTTTGTTGGGATCTCTTATTTTTAAAATGGAAACATTTCCCCCAATTGTATTAAAGTACTTGGAATTTATTTCTAGCCTTTGGAACCTTGGGGATGTGTCTTAAGGCCAAGTAGTACTTCTGCCTCAACTCAAAAAAATGCGGAGGTTTAGAATGTAAGAGGTTAAATTATCAAGAAAGGATTTGTCGCTTCATTATAAAGGACATAAAATAACTTAGGCCCAGTTTATCAATATATTAGTACCTTCATTAGTCCATGGCCACAATAGTCGAAAATAAATCCATCTTGTAATATAATCTAATGATAATAAAATAAAAGGGCGATGAATCAGGTGTGCATCCGACATTATGAGATATTTAGAGACCAATATATTTTATCATATAGTGTGTGTTCATAGTTTTGTTTTTGTTTATATGAGTACCATTATCTATTTCGGGGCCATAAATGGTTTTTAGATACTGCTCTTGGTCTATGAATAGTATTTACTACTATGGAGATAATGTCCTTGAGGTTCATACACAATAGTGTATTAAAGAATCTGGCATATTTAGTTTAATATGTATGCATGACATGGTAGATCCCTCCCTAGGGACCTAGTTATTTCAAAGGATATATGATCCCAAAAGGAATAAATAAATTCATATTATTCATTTTTTTAATAATTTACAATGAAATTATTTATTATATGTATGTTTACATTTTAATGTAAATACATGTACAATATTATTCAAAAAAATTAGTTTAGAAAATTCAATGTTAATTTAATATTTTTTGGAATGATGAGTGAAATTAATGGGTCAGACATTATCACAAAAATAATAATTATTATATTATAATGAAGTTATAATAATACTTATTACTGAGTAAAATATTCATAATATGACATTTGTAATGTGTTAATTTTTCAGGGTTCACTGAGGAAATTATGTTTAATTCTTAAGACGCTATATATAGGGGATAAGAGGCACATACCATGAAACAATTCATGGGAATATTTATGGGAGATTTTCTCTACTCACGCAACTTCTAGAGAGATAATCTCAAAATACCCTTAAATAGATTAATCATTCTCTCTTGAATCGCCAGAATGGTGATGTAGTGATCGTTGGAGTGTTGAAGGAATCATTAGATCTCCTCGCTAGCAAACAGATTTCAATAATGGGCACTCCCGCATATTTTAAAATTTTGTTTGGGGGATCTATTTGAATTGAAATTAGGATTCATGAAGCATTCATTCTAAATGATCAAAATACATCGATCATGACCATGAATCTAACATGGTATTTTATGGTTTTTATTTTCTGCTTAAAAATTAGTAATGTGTGATCCTTGACATGTAATTAGGTAGAATTTCTCTGACGATGAGGTAGTCAAGTTGATCGTCAATGTAAAGTATTAAAATCATACGTTTTAGGGATTCTGTTGCAAATACAGTACCATCTTTCAGTATTAGAGTGATGAATGAATATTTTAAGCAAGAAAAAAATAAGAAATTCATTATAATTATAAGAGAACATTGTTTTGATCTCAATTCCACTAACGGAGGCTCAATCCAAGGTTATATAGACATTTTGTGACCATATGATGTTTTGAATGAAAATTAAAATAATG
Organism: Viscum album; assembly: GCA_963277665.1. Classification (NCBI taxonomy): domain Eukaryota; kingdom Viridiplantae; phylum Streptophyta; class Magnoliopsida; order Santalales; family Viscaceae; genus Viscum; species Viscum album. Next base: position 818,616,362 of record OY728142.1, read on the forward strand.
TTTTTTGGTATCTAATTGATGTATTTTTTCCACTGGTTAAATACCAAAACACATTTGTATAAATGATTTTTTTTGAAAACAGTTTTCTGAAAATGTTCATGTCTTATGGAATAATAATATCTGACCAGAAAATAATTTTATCAGTATGTTGATTTTTTTATAATAAAAGTAAAAGGATATTTTAATAACCAAAATTCAATAGACTTTTGAAATTTATTTATAATACATTCTTGTGAAATTTTGAGGGGGTGGTTTGGTTCAGGTCAACTCTTTAAAAAACTTAAAAAGGAGTGGGTGTAGCACCTTTTACACATCGGTCGATGATTTAAAAAAATGTATATGGGGTGGATTACCCATTCTCATCCCTGATGGTTCCCAGAGCCACTCCATGTGTGGGATATATTTGGTGGCCCTCCTACCTCTGTGTAGATCCCCACCACCACAAAACTTCCATCAACCCCTCCCATGGCTACACACAGGTGCCTCCTCCATCGCATGACCTTCCTCAAGCAGCCAATTCCACCCGAATCAACTACCACCAAGTAGATCCATCATCTCCCTCCCATGGTAACCAGATTCCTTCACTACCTCATGACCATCCCAACCAGTCTTCCACAAAATTACTCACAACCATATCTCATGGATACAACCACCTCCTCTAATGACACATCACAGTTCTTCCTAATCGAACGAACCCTCCAACACTCCTTTTCTTGATGTTGAATATATCTATTTTTTTAGCATTGGTTCAGGTCGCGTGACTAAGTGGTAATCTAGCTAATAAATTATTATGGATAATGACATGGATCTACACTTCTGAGTACCTCCACCACAGTGCAATAAACTCCACAAGACCACCCCATTCTGCACCACCACAATCGAGATTCCCTATACTGGACCAGATCTGCCCTGAAATATGAATTAATAGGTATTCCCAACTCGAAACAGGTTTGGGTGGATCTTCCCAGCCCAGGACACCCCTACAAGGGATCAACATGGCCCGAAATGTGCCTAGATAGGTTTTTCTATACATTCACATGCCTTAACCATGGTTTTTAGGGCCTGAGTTTTTCAAATAAATCTAAGAATTAATTAATTTAATTTTGTATTTATATTAAATTAATTTATAATTATTTTATATTTTAAAATTTTATTTTAATTCCAAAATATATATTAATTTGAATTTGGATTTAAATTATATTAACTAATTAATATAATTCATTGTGTTAAAATTAAATTAATTTCTTGGAATGAATGATCAAAATTATTGAATTAAAAATAAGATTGAATTTTAATTCAATAAAAATGATCAAGAGTATAATTTACTAAAAATTTGTTTTTGACTTCATCCTTTAATTAAATTCTCGATTCTAATGGTTATTGATGGATCTAGAACCATAGTGAGACCTATTCATGTATCGTGATTATTCAATTAATTAATTTAATTATTGGAATGACGGTTTTTAATTGTTTTTTTAATTTTTGAAAATTTTTGAGTCACCTATGTCATTATCTATATAAGGGTATTCCTTCCCATTTTAAGAGTTTTATTTTATAATACAAATTCTACCTCTCATCCATGCATGTACTATCAAATAATGATGAAAATGATCAGAGACACACTTCACACTATGGTATGGTGATGCACCAGATTAGAATTTGATGCATTGGATGTGAAATCATTGTATGTCGAGTAGCTAGAAACACAAATCAAGGTATTAACCCTACATTCTTGGTTGATCAAACAATAACTCAACACATCAACCATGTTTAAAACCACATGATAATATCATAATTTTATTTTTTTGTTTTTTTTGTGTAGTATATGCATAATTACAGAGAATAATAATCAAGAATTCAGAGATAAAATGAGCATGTATCTGGATACATTTTTTTCTACTTATTGCAGAGCCAGTTGTGATTATGATGAAATAGATGATTATTATAAAATAGAAAATTATTTCCATTCGTCACATAAAACCACATAAACACTCAAGAAAATATTAATTAATAACCACCATCCATCATTCAAATTTAGACAAAACCTGGTGTTTGGGGTGTTTTTCATCCATTGTTGAGGGTAACACTTACTACTAGGGATTTTTCATAAGAGTTGTGGGTTGAATTAACAATGGTGGTGGTAAGTAAAAGATAAATTTAACTTTCTATAATTTTAGAGGCTAGCATTGAGATAATAATGTTTTTCTTTTAGAAGTTGGGTCTTCACACAAAAGATCAAATAACAGTGATTCAATGGGGTTGGCTAGTTAAAAACCTATCATGGACCCTCTTAGTAGTGGCACAAAAAAATAATGTTGTCAATGAGGGGAGGTTCAGTGATCATTTCAACTAGAATAATCAAGGGACATAGTATTCTTATTATAGAATAGAGGATTTCTAAAAATCAATAAAATAGTGAGATACATTTAATTATATAATTAATTAGTCTATAATATTTAAATTAGTTATCTAGGTAAAATGTAAAAATCTACTTAAATATTATTTCCATAGAACATTTGAAGTTATAAAACTATTAAAATAATGATAACAAGATTGAAAATGTAAATATTCACACTAGTATGAGTTTCCATGTTTAGTATTGGTGATTTCACACAATACATAGGTATAGGAAATTCAAAGTGCCAGTGTCCCCAGTAACAGTCATGACACATAAATAATTGATGGTGTGAAATATTCATATAAGAGACTTGTTTGTTTAGAATATTATGGTTATGTTATAATTTTATCATCAACGTACGATGATATTTTTGGTCTCTACATCAGGATATATGTGATATAACATGTAGTTACATCTCTGAGAAGTATTCTAGGATATTGTAATGTAACTAATAAATAAGGTGATGATTAAATTGGACTTCTATAAATTGAAATATGAATCATGATCATTCAATAGATCCATTTATCATATATTTTTCACCAATTTACTCAAAACTCATTTTACATTACAAAATGAATAGTATTATGTAAATGCAGCATTTCCTATTAAATAAAAAGTTCTCCAAGAAAATAATAATATAAAATAATGATTAATCATTAATTATTATGGAGAAAAAAATCAAAAAACAAAGTGATATTTCCAATAGAAAAAAATTCCAAAAACACATTTTCAATGTTATTCAATTCAATGAGGTTGGATATAAATATTTAGTTATCTAAATTTAAAATCATGTAATAAAACTATGGATGTTTATTTCAAAATAATTGAGTTATAGAAGAAAGAAATTCCTTATTCTTCAAGTATATTCATCAATTTAAAATTTAATGTTTCATTCATTCTTCTTGTGTATTAATTACTATAATACTTTCACTAATATTAATTTAGATATGGTAACCATCTGAGTATAGAAACATTAAGAGAAGTAATTTTTATTCTCCACGAAGTTCATAAAGGGTGATTCCTAGATCAGTAGTGAGATGTATATGAAATTAATATTTCCATGTGAATTTTTATTATAAAATTTTTATTTATTTTTACCAAAATATTAGTCTCACAAGTCCTTTGGAAACAAAGATAAATTATTCTATGTTTAGGAATGAATATGGTTTGTGGTGTTTTATACTCAACCAATATTTCAATTACACTTCAATCATAAGAAATAAGAGATGAATATAAAATCTAAGACTTATTTACCCAATTTTGGAATGATAAATTGTTATCATGAAAAACTAAAAATAAACCCCAATGTATTACAATTATGGTATTAATACATTGTTGACAAAAAAACCTTAGGTATTATTGATGAATATAATTAGTTTTTGGAAAATGAACCTTTATAAATAAATATAATACAAAAGGATTTTGGAATTATTATAACCGGTGATCATGAACTATTCAAAGGGTAATATAGTGGGAGATATAATTCATTTGATTCATTTTAGTCATTAAGGAATGGTAATGTGAAGTGTGATATTATAATGGTAAGAAGATATATGACTATTTTGCCTATGTATCTGAAGAATATCTAGATCAAGTAATCATTGATCAATATAATGTTTCATGGAGTGATTCCATAACAAAGATTACCTTATCCACATCACAAAATTAATTTTACTGTGGAGTACTGATGATGAAGTCATGAATTTTATCATTGATACCAAAAATATAGTGTGACGAAATTACTAATCACATAGTTTAGAGATCAGATTTGTGATGTATGGGGTATCAATTTGGCATCTTGCAGAAACATCCATTATATTTTTAGACATGCTTTGGAAATAAACGTCATATCCCAGAACCATATTTCAACTGACATTGAAAATGGATATCATATAATTCATAATACGATTGAATACCATAGTTCTATAAGAACATGTGTTTAGATTCAATGTGTTTGATTAAAATATAAGTAGTCTTACATCAGGTTCAAACACATTATACATCTATGGTTATCATTATATAGTTTTCTTACTATATCACTGAAATTCCTATGATATAAATGAATAGTAATGTTATTATTTTTTGTCTAAAAGGGTCCACATATATATTATAGATTGTGAGATCTAGATTTACATGGGCTTAGATAGTTCCAATGATGTTTATGTAGTTGTTATAAGAACTAATACCCGACGTGCATGTGGAATATGAATTTTCAAGAGTCACATACAATGTAGGATTGTTAAGACCATTAAGATGGTTTTATTTTCGCTATGACTAGTTACACATAATTAATTGAGAATATTAATCAATACAAGTAATAAATTTAAAGAAATAAGTTAGGTTTTAGAGGACTAATTAGTTTTCAGTATTGGATTTGAAGTATTATAGTGAAAATGCTATTATTATTTTGAATATTTTAGTTGGTATTAAAAGGATATGATACATGGATTTTGTAAGAGTAGTACCAATAAGGCCTCATTATTTTTACCATGTAATTATTATTAAATAAATTAGAATTTTTAATATTATATCTAATTTATATGATCATATTTTTTATCATTGTATTTGATGAACACAAGCCATATAAGGTGTCTATATGATGAAACTATAAATGGATGATCATGACATAAAATTATAATAAAATATTTACATTAATAAAATAGTTATTAAAATTCAACTAATAATCTAGATCATAGAATATAAATTAGGAATTTCTGTTTTTCATGTGTCTACCAAAGGTTTGTGGGAGCACCATTATTTTCCAAGTAAAATATGTTTAGAAACATATGAAAAATAGATTTTGATCACACAATAAGTTATAAATATAGATGAAATTTATTCTCTAGTGATTGAATTAAACATTCTACCATTTTTCTAGGGTACAATATCTAATTTTGTTTATATAATGATTTCTTAGAAGTAGTCTAACAATTATTTAGTGACATGATAATGGAAAATAATATTTGGAAAAATTCAAGGGATAATTGTAAACATTGTCACATGTAAAATAACTGACCATGTTTACATGAGTTGACATAAGAGGTTAATAAGTGGGGAGTGTTGTTCCATACAATTTGTTGATGGATTAATAACATATGTCTTGAAATTTAAAAAAATTAATATTACCAAGATATACATTACAGTAAGAAGATATTAGTTATATCTCAATAACTACAAGGGGAGTATTTAGAACCATCCATTATTCATGGATTAGAATAAAGGATACACACCTGGTATGTGGAGAGGAAATGAAAACAGTGTTTTGTGGAAAAAAACTAGTCTTTCTTAGATACTAGTGGTCATATATCATCAATAGGATATGTTTATGAGTGAGATAAGCTCATATAAGACTGTGTTAGTGATATCTAAAAATACCGAGTACGTTTGAGTTTTTGAGGCATCTAAGAAGTATTTATTAAATGAAAATATTTATTCTGGTTCATGGAATCACATGTGTACATAAAGAAATGTCATAATATAAATTATGGTATTCTTACTAGTCGTCATGTCTTGTTTTGATAGTGGAGAAAAGGGATATACTTAGGGAAAACATATTGTTATAAGCCTTACTCAAATAGACGAGGTCACATATAGTATTGCTTCCATAAGGTGGAATCATGGAAGACCCGAAAACTAAATCTGTCACTAATTAGAATCATTATCTTAATTATGTGAGAGCTAACATGTTTGGTTAAAAATTTGGATATATTGTAATTGGGAGTGTTGTAATAGTAGGTTCCCTAGACCCAACTTTGATATAATTTTGATAACCATATTGTGTATATAATTATATATAAAAGATATATTCGTACCATTATAGTCAAGATATTGATGTGTCTACTATTTAATGGTAATGTCCATAGATTAATTGTCATATCAATAGGTTATAGAAAGCACTAGGATATAATGAGAACCACAAGGTAAAATGACATTAATTTTAAAAAATGGACTTACGGTATAGATACATATTACTAAATAGACATAATAGATGTTTCCTAATCTAGTGATGGGGGCTCATAAGCATTGAGACATCTTCTCATGAATATCATACTTGGTGATCTATAGTACTGATATCCTGAGGAAAGACTCACCAATAGAAACACCACATGTTTTTGGTGTCATTGTATGTTCATATACGTGAACATGATCATTTGTCTCCCAAATTAAGATCATTGCCATTTTATACCATTTGATAGTGTACATCGATTCAATGAAAAAACCATGATAAGTAACTCATTCTGTGGTAACACGTGTTGGGTGTGCCATAGGTGGTATCGATTTGGGTGAATTTTCAAGAATGTGTTTCTACATTCTAGGTTAAGGAAATAATATATCTCAAACCTAGTTGATTAGGATGATAGTACCCACATAAGACCACGATCATGAAATTCAAGAGTAAATCTATCTAGTTATATCAACAAATAACAATGAAAGAAAAGGGAATTGACAAGGGTGCACATCCGGCTTTATTAGATATTTAATGAAAGAGAGGCTAGTGTATTTTCAAAGGTCTTTTTTTCATTTATATGAATACACTTATCTCGTTAGGGGAAATGATGGGTTGTTAGATCTTATTCTTGGTCTGTGATGTGTATTCAATACAATTGGGATAAGGTCCTAGAGGGTCACACACAATAAGATTTTCAAGAATCTTCCCTATTTAGTTGAATAATTATATAGGAAATGGGGGCCCCATCACTGGTGTATTGGTTTTTTTTCTATGATATATGATTATAGGAGGAATAAATAAATTCATTTTATTATAGTTATGATTAATTGGAATTGAATTTAGTTGTTATTTTTATTTTCATGTTTTAGTGTAAATTGATGGAAAATATTGTTTGAACAAAATATTAGTTTAAAATATAAATGTTGAGGAAACATTATTTATAATAAAATGTTGAGTTAATAGATCAAGTATTGTCACATAATATATATATATATATTTTATTAAAATAAACTGATAACATTACATATAACTTAGTACAGTAGTAATAATATGTCATTTATAGTTTGTTAATTATTTGGGATTTCCTGAAGTGATTTTTTTGTAATTTCTAACATGTGATATATAGATGAGAAGAGGGACTTAGAAAAACACTATTCATGTAAATATCATTTAAATATTCTCTCTCTTACCCTTATTTATATATAATGAATCTCGCGATCCATGTAAATGGATCAACCATTTTCTCACACATTTCAAGCATGAATATTCAGTTATCATTAGATCTTCCAAAGAGTTGTCAAATATTTGTGATAGCACTTAGATTTCAATGAGTGGTTCTCCCATTGATTTTTGATGCCATTGTGGATGATCTAGAAAAACTAATCCACCTATTCTTTGAGTATTGATCACAATTTATGAGTAAACTATGAAAGTGGATTCACCTCTAACCATATAATTTATGGTTTTAATTTTGTGATTAAAAATTCCTCATGTGTGATCCCTTAGTGTTAATCAGGACACATTTCATTAAAAACAATGTATTCATATAAATCGTTGGTGGAAACATTGAAAATACATCATTTTAGATATTTTTCTAGGCATTTTATACCTTCAGTCATGTGTTTCAAAGAAACCATGGGAAGCCTTCATGAAAATTTTCATTATTCAAATGCCAGCATTTATGCCCTATATTTCCCCAGGGGTCTCATATTTTGGGTTTTCTATGCTCAATCAATAACTACTGTTAGGATTATTTCCATCCAAACTCCACATGGCACATCTCATCACATAAAATTTCTTTTATTTCCACTCCAGATCCAAAATCGATGAATCCTTCATCCAAATCCTATATTCAACCTTGATCCACCCATTAAGAATTTATATGAAGGTATTTCACAAAACCCTCATGAATCTTGGGGTATAGTCACTCTCAAATCCCCCCATAAATGTCAAAACATGACCCTGTGGTACTAAAATGAAGAACATGAAGAATAGTGGGTGAAAAGGAAATGAATGATGGGAATTTGTTGTTAGCCAATGCAGTATTAGCCAATGATAATATAAACGGGAAATTCAATGAAATCAAAGTTTAAATGATAATAATTAAGGTTCAAAACCAAAATTATAAATGAACTCATGTAATTAACTAGAAATATCAAATTAAATAAATATATAATTAAAATCCAGGAAAATGAAATTTAAAAGAGAAGATATCTATAAAAAATATTACATACCTCAATTATAGATCAATAATTTGTGATTATTTATTTTACTAGTAATGAAGAAGATCTAGGATGTTTGTTTTATGCTTCTTGATCAATCTGAATCTAATACTCATCACTCAGCGATCTCAATCCATCGATGTATAATGATGATTTTCTCCTTGAATCCTCCATGTGTTATGAGACCAACCCTATATGAAGAACATAATGATGTATTTATATTATATTAGGGTAGGGTACACCATTTAATTAAATTAAATGAATAGAATTATAAATTTTATTACAACCCCCCAACAAGAACCTCCCTTGTGATGTATGATGATGACAAAACATAGGTCATGCCTAGTGTTTACCACACATTTGAGAATCCAATTTCATCTAGGGCATCCTATGTATGATACTAAATAATGGGAACCAAATTTATTATTATAAAATGGGAACACATGATATAATACAATTATTATTTTTAATATCACCATCCAATGGCTCTGTAGGCCCTAAGATTCCTCACCAACTTAGTTCCAAGCTGAATAAATATGTCAAAAAATATTTTTAATGATTAAATAGAATGAATAAAATCGTTACACTAGATTTTTTATCAATAGATTAATTACCCTTTAATTTTTTAACAATTTTTTTTCCTGCAAAACCATGATAATTTAAATTTTTTATGGAATATATTAGTTAATAATTTCTACAGAATGAATTTCATGATATGTTAATCCCATCTCTAGAACTTATATTCTAACTAACTATCCACATAAAACTGATAATTTTTTTGAAATATTTACTTTAATCCATTGGATTGGGTGGGATAAACATTCCAAAGACCTTAGGTAACTTTCTCTAAACACTGTTGTTTGGAAATAAATTTTTTATGTTTGGTAATATCAATGTGGAATGGTTTAACCTTTCACACACACACACACACAATAGGCTATATCAAGAAAACCAGATATGATACATGATGTAATATAATTAAAATCCATAAATATACTTTTTTCATCAATAATAATTAAATCAATAGATGATATAAAATATGATTCCAAAATCCTAAGACATGTAAGAGCCAAGGAACCCACGTGGAACCACTCCACACACACCAACACTCGAATGATTCCCACACTCCATCAAAAATCTACATCTCTATAGTATTATTGTATTCCACAGTTGAATTGTAAAATATGACACTTCCCTATGTAATGATAAACAATTCCTTCATAAAAACTAAATTTCATTTACCAGTTTGAGTATATCTACATAGTAGTAAAACCCTGTGAGAGTTCCTATGAATACCAATAAAATAAGAAGAAGTTTACTCAGTATTTGAATAATAAATATGATAAAACTATGGTAAATAATTATTACTATATATACAAATTATTCATTAATATAACTTCTAGCAAATCACACTCCTTGAATGAACCAATGTCGGGATGAATACACCCACCCAATGCATTCCCCATAATAGTGAACCCCCTGAATAATCAAACTGGTGAATAGAAACTCATTCATCCAGTCACAAGTCATTACTTGGAAGTATAATCACATGATCCCAAAAATTGTCACCATACCATTATCCTACCCACTAATATTTTCCCATAAGCATATTAATTCATAAATCCCATACAAATTCTAGGTTTTCACACCCATAAAATTCATTGTTTGATATTAAATTAGATTATTTTTGTGAGAATGTTGTGGTATTCACAAAACACTTATGATATTAAAACCATCCACTAAGATAGATTTCTAATTGAGAGTTTACAAGATTTTTGCACTCAAAAAACAAAAAAAATTACATATATATATAAAAAATAGAAATCATCCACATTACATATAAAATTGAAAGGGAAAGGATCCACCTAAATATAATACATTCTTCATGAATAATCATAAAATGATCTATTAGATACATTCAACCCATTTTGTTCATACCAATTAGTAGGTATGATGCTCAAGGATTCATTAGAAATGGTCTCCAAATGGAATTATATCACCAAAATCACATATTGGAAGGATAAGGGTCAATTTCCTAAGCCCATTTAGGAAAAATAAGGGGTTAGAGAGGAGTGATTGGGTTAAAAAACAAGTTTTTTTAATTAATTATATATCATAGTTTGTATGATTTCATGTAGTCAAAGTCCGTATGATTTCCGTATGACCAACGGGTCATGTAATGTCTCCTAAGACTATAGGAAATGTAACCTCTAATCCAACGGGCCTTATATGGTTCCCCACTCATCCCATGAAAGTGGGGTTTTCAAAAATCAATAAAAAAAGATGTCCTTCAGAACATTTAGGATAATATCCATTCAGAATTCAATAATAGTACTCAGAAACATATACTATCTATTTAATAAGTTGTATAAATCAAAATAAATATATTTTTTCAACTAATATTTGTTCTAATTATAATATATTATTCAATAAAAAAATTTCATGTTAAAATTATATTAGTTTTGTAATATTCAATTATTTAATTAATCACTAAAGGGTTACAAAAAAAATATTACCATAGTATCTTTTTTTCATTTTAGAGTCATCACATCAATTTATTTCAATTGTCCCATAATGAATATCATATTTAAACCTATATATATATATGAAATTCGTTGTTTTATTTTGTATTAATTTTGTGAATATTATTTTTTATATTATATTTAACCTTTATTCCTTTAAAAGATCATGAGATTAAAATTACTAATGCATGGCAAAATCATAATGGGATGTTTTCTTAATTGTATTCATTTTAAGTAAAATAAACTAACATGCTATAGTCGAATACCTAGATGTGTTTTAAATATTTTCTACTATATGAAATGTTATTAACTATTAATTGTATTTATATTTTTCAAATTCATTTCATGTTTGTTGGGGGAAAGAAACTTTCCATACATATTCTTAGTGATATTTGATATATGAGTATTTTCAAGAGAATATTAATTCCACATAAAACATTGAATCCATTTTCATTATTTTCTACTTTAAATTTTTTAAGTTATTATGATTATTTTCTTTGTTGTTTATCTTTATTAAGATAAAAAATCATTTATGTTACATTTACATTTTATAATATTATTCATCGAGTAGGAATAAACATTATTAGTTGATGTTTCTAGTATCAATTTATCGGAATGTGCATCAAATTATTTATACAGTTAGTAAAAAACATATAAATAGATTGTATTTTTGAATTAAATGTAGACATCCATGTCTTAATTTGTCACATTAAACATTATAAGTCAGTTTTACTATCATTATAATATGTTTCATGTATATTTTTATATTCTAGTTTATTTTTTAACTGTATAAATACTACACAGTTCATATTGAAGTGTCCATGTATTGTATATTAATATTGAATAGAATTACATATAACAATGTGTTGAGTAATAAGACACTTTTAAATGTATGAATTTACAAAATCTATTTAATGTGTCCATATAATATATCAATGTGTGATCATAAATGTTTAATACTCTAAACGGTAATGAATAATTCTATATTGTGAAGTCAAATAGACAGTAGAGGATGATACCATATTTTTTCAAGTCAAGGAAGATGTATTAATTAGTTTATATTCACAAATGTTATTGATTGATGTTTCGCCATAAAAATGAATGCAATGTAAGTAAAAAAGAATACATATATTTTTTAATAAAAAATATATATATAAGCTTTAGTTAATGAATAATAAATTGTATATAGAACAAAACAAAATCAAATCAATTAATAATTTAAGAAACATATATTAGTTAGTTAATGATGGATATAATTGAATAAATAGTGAATATATTTATTTATATTATTAATGTAAATGTTTGGGATGGATTTATATCATCCTCATATTTCTATTGAATCCTTTTTTTGTAATCTATATTGTTTAGATGTGTGTGTGTAGATGAAATTAATGTGTGAGATATCTAGTATTGTGTTATCATAAATGGTGACACATAATCATGATATTAAAAAAAATTAAACCCAATAGGATATAATAAAAAATGTTAAACTGATATATATGAGAATAAAATAAGGGTTATATAATTTTAGGTGAGCCTATGTAATGAAAAATTTATGGGAAACACAATACCATCTTTTCTCTTATGCAATGATGGTAATAATATGTATAGGGGAATAAAATTGTGAGATGTGTAAAAAAGGATAAAATACTACAAGGAAACTCATCAAATTGGTACCTTGATGTTTAGAAATATGACTTCTAAAAATTGGGGGCCTTGTGAGTGCGTCTATTCTATGGAAGCACGTCACAATAAGGAGGGTAAAATAGAAAAAATAGTTGATAAATGTAATGTTTGGGCATCAAAATTAGAATTAATATATATGCAACATAATAATTGATAATATAATATATATTAATATTAATAATATTAATATCACATAAAGGAATGTTATGAAATATTATATCATTAAAATTTCTAATAAAATATTATAATTAATTCCATATAATAAAAATAAATCATTTCAAAAAAAATTTGTTATCGATTCATACATAAATAATATGCTTCCATTCAATTTAATCGACATCGTATATTTTAAATTTTTTAGTTTGGAGCACTATAAAATTTAGTTATTTTCAATATTTATACATTTTTTATAAGTCACAGTAAAATTACTAATATTTTAATTCAATGTATAGACAAATATTTTAATTAGAATTTTTTGTGCTGCTACTATATAATTAATTGATATATATTAAACAATTAGTTGTACATTTATTTCCATTTTAGGATTTATTGAATCATAAGTTTCCAAAGGTAATTTATTTTTACAAATAATAATTAATAATGAAAAATTCATCTATTAGTGAAATTGTATTAAGTATTGATAAGTTGACATGACACATTTGATTGTTCATAAATGATATCTTTGTATTAAAAAATTAATATTAAAAGATAAATCTATTGGGTAAAAATAGTTAATGGTATGTGTAAAAAAATCTAATAAAGCATAATATGTGTTAAAATTAATCATTTTTCATGAAAATTATATAATAAGATGGTAAATTTCGAGAAGTACAATTCACTTTTATTATAGTGTATGAGATTAACCCAGATGGGATTTTCTCACATGTATTACCAGAACATCTTTCTGGGTCTTCATGTGAGTGATTAAATAATTTTATGGAATTTATCAAATAAGAGGAATGTGATGCAATTATCTATTATATTTTTTCACATGTGATGTAATCAATATGTGCAACAAATAAAAATAGAGAATAAAAAAATACGAGTTATCATATACTAGATTGAAATTTTACATGTCTAGTGGTCACTTGATGTCATGGAGAAAGGGATTATATATGTATACATATGATATATAAGATATATCTTCTCATAAATATGTTTATATAGATATATTATTCTGATTGATCATTGTCATATCGGAACCCTCTATATCTTGAGTTGAAATTACATTTTGTTGAAGGTCGCTCTTCACATACATATATACAATCATGAATTCATATTTTTTAATTGTAGTAAAGTTACATATAATCACTTTACATTGAATTAAAATAAGAATTAAATTTTGGACAAACGTTTCTTCTCCAAAATAAATAGGTTGTAATAAATCATATCCAATATAGCATGGATTTATTCATAAAGAGTTCTTTTGTTTTTCATAAAAACTGTAAGAGTTTGTAGTGCTAGTGGGTGATTGATTCATGTGATCCATATCATGGATAATGATATTAGACGTATTGTAAGGAATGTGACTCTTGAGTTTCATTAAAAGAAATTCATGTCGTTTAAGAAATATGATATCACCATAGATAAGTCAGAACCACATCTCCCAAAAAGATTCCTTTGAGTAAAAAATCATTAAGATGACACATTTATGGAATTATAAATAAAAGATGATCTTTAAAAAGATCATCAACCATAACAACCTAATATGAATATAATAAAAGTAATATATAGTGGCTGAAGAATGGTGGAAATATATGCTCAACATCTTCTATTAAAAAAGGCATGGATATATAATGGATGTGATCCTTTTCATTGGGGTAGGTGGGGAATTTTCAATCCAAATTGATGTTATCTACCACCTTATTATTTTTTATCTCCTAAAATAATATGTTAACAGATATTTATAATATCAAGGGGCCCTCATATTGAATACATGTATTCTAATGGACAATGTTCTACATATAGAGTCAATATCCACATTGATGTGGCTTTATGGTCTTTTTTATGAATAATCCATCACGATAGAAAAATACTTACATGGTGTAAACACATTTTTGTTCATGTTTATCATTTAATAGTGAGTATATGATGATTGAAGTAACATTTTAATGGTTTTTTATTTGAACATGAGATTTTCTAAAAAAATATCACGATATAACATTAATATCAATCTATAACTTTATTCAAGTGATAAAAAATTATTTTTTTGGAGGTGATTTGGTATTTTTATTGAAAATATTATCATAGAGGAGTTAGATGGTAATTGTTGTTATGTTGTTGGAAAATAATTATTAATTATTAATTTTTTAAAAACCATTATGTGAACCGGCCTATAAAGATGTGATTATTTTAATTAGAGGGTGTCTATTACTCTAATGAATGAATAAAAAAACAATAAATATACATTTCACATTGATGTTTCTATGATATGTCAAAGGTTATAAACTATAGGAGTCTTCCATAATTATTATAAATTTAAATTTTTGGGTATTGTGGTAATTTTTATTAATAAATACTATTATTTGAAAAGATGGATCATTAAATCCTAGTTGAAGAGTTCATGCCGCAATGACATTGGCCATGGAAAATTATTGAGATAATATAATGAAATTTCACGTGAAAATCATCACATTGAAACTATAATGTATTCAAGATAATTTTATGTTGTTCTGATATTATTTAGTATTTTGAAAGGATTAATGTGAAGATACGATCCAGTGATTTTAAATCTAATGTTTATCCTTTTTCATAACAAACCACATGTTTCTAATAGATGATATGGTAGGGGTTATTAAATAGAGGAGTCTCATCTAAGAGGAGTGGGCTGGGAAAAACTTATATATCCAACAATACATTCAATTTATAATTCCAAAGATGGTTTTTTAGGGTTTAAAAGATAAATTAGGGTGGATACATTATCCAAAATCTAATGAAAGATGATAAGTGAAGTAGAAAATTGATTGAATTGTTGATCATTGTCTATATAATTTTTGTACATTGGGATTTAATAACTATCAACCACCTTTTATATTATATAAGGTCATTATAAAAATGTCATTATAAATAGAATTTCTAAATTCCACAAATGGTGAATCCAGTTTGTTGGCCTAGGGTTGTCAATCTAGGAGATCCTACTTGATAGTTGATATTCATGATAATTTTCCACTAAATTGTTTTTTGTTTTTAATTAATTATAGAATTAGATAAAATAAAATAGGATGTTAATAAAATAATATTAGGACCTTGTAAAATGTAATTATCCTCTGAGTGGTGTTGATGAATCACAGTACACATTGAATTAAAACAGTTGTTCTTAAAAGAACCGAATATGAAAATATATTGTTCCATAATTGGAAAAAAGAAGTTCAATCGCATAATATATCCTAGATTATCACACAAAATATCAAATAAAAATATGTAGGAATGTAAATAACAATCAATGAAAGATTTTACGTTATAAAATAATAGATAATATAAGGAGTATACACATGGATATGTTCCAATATAACAAATCCCCTGTACTAATTTATATTTTATATATGTTTTAGGCATTGGTCACTCGACACCATAATACACTACCGTAATAGTGAATTATGAAATATATATTATTGTTCGATGGGTCACTCCATCTCTTTCAACTTATTTCATTTCATTAGGTAAGGCTCAGTCAATTTATAAATCTGAGGGTCTCTTCATTGTTAAAATGAAAAATTAAACATCCTAGAATCATAACATTAAAATTTATTCTTTTTTTGAGGTATACATTTATTTCAAACCTCCACATGAAATTCAAATGAGATAAAATACTATATTAGATGTTGAATATTTATCTTCTATATTTAATGGATGATGAGATTGTGCTCATCATGTAAAGAATAACTCTTTATATTCTACAAGAAATAAATGTCTCACATTTTGACACAAAAAAATATCGCATTTAAATTATCTATATTAATAACTATATTAAATTCTACAAGATACAATTTGTGTCAATGAAACTTCTAATTTTTTTCTTAATTTGGCTAGATATATAAACATTACACACTTACCTTCTTCTTCAATCATGAAACTAGATTTATAATTATATACAATTATTTTTTTTCTAAAATAGATCAGTAATATATGTAATAGTTTTTAAAAACCTGCTATAAAAAATTGTAATAGAGTACCTAAAATATACTATCATCAAGAAATGGGATGCAAAATTTTAATGTAATTAAGAAAATGATTCATAAATTCCAATTATTTCACCCAAAAAGGATAAATAATCCACTCTATTTGTATCATCAATATATTCCAAGAAACAATATCTTATTAATCAATTCCAATTTTTCCATTTAACATTACTTCAAAAAACCTAGATCTTTTACTGATTAGAATGGAACTAAATCTTCTATATTAAATTAAAACCATATCATGAAATACATATCTATAACTCTCTATAATTGTTTTGTTATGTACTCCGATGGAATATACTTCAAAATCTTTTAATTATATATATATATATATATAATTTATGGTTAATGTCATCTTGGAATCAAACAATTAATACCCATTTAAAACAATTAGATATAGTAGGGTCATTATTTCCCCATGAATTTATCCATTTAATTTTTTTTATAAATTTTTTATATTAGTATTTTTGAAATTATCAATAAAACTATTCATAAAAATAATCCTTTTATTTCCACATAATAATATTCACTTAAATCCTCACAAAAATTGCCAAAAAATATGCATTTAATTCTCCATATAAATCAATATGAAAATAAATAGTTATGAACTTTAATATAGAAATAAAAAAATTTACTAAAAATTTCACAATGAAAATTTTCATTTAATTATCTCAAATTACTCCAAAAATTATCATCATTGACCATATGAATTATTTCCTGGGATAATTCCCATTTAGTGAAACTACCCACAAAATTATCTTTTTTTGAAGCAGATTTATTAACATTTTTAAAGATGAGTTTCCATTCAATCGCATGTGGGGTTTTCAATTTTGGATTTAATCCCATTAAAATATATATTCATTCTTATATAGATCTTGAATGAAACATTATAATCTTAGAAAAAGTTTATAAAAATCTTATATATCATACATAGTCTACCTATGCACTGAGATAATATTGTAAATCTTGAGAATCAATAATTTATTTACACAATAGAAAAACCGCACATATTTATTCATACATGAGATAGTATCATCATTACATAATGTTAGGTAGCACTTCAAAATTCAAATTTATCTCACGCAACATTCAAAAACATGGCCTTAAGAAGCATTCATTGAAGGTAGTATAATTGTACATAGATCTTGTATGCATCAGTTCAATCTAACACAACCCTTGAATATGTTTTTTAATATAATGGATATAGTGTGTAACATAATTTAATCACATATACTTCTTAAATAACGTTGTTTAATTATACACAAAACACAAATTCACTATAATTAATTCCATACTTCTCCAAAGGACTTCAAACTGGCTCTAATGATATATTAAGCTAGAATACACTTATATAAGAATGCTATTCTTTATTAAACCCATATTTCATCACAATATCCCCGTTAATTTATTCAAATTCATCATAAACTCCATCTAAACATATACCACCAAGATTAAAATTATAAATATTAAACTTATAAGTATTCTTTATTTTTTTATTATTCTTTCTTCTCTACACATGAAAATCTTATTAGGGATTATCAAGTGTAACCAAATATGTTCATTTCATCCATTTTCACTCCATTACATAATGTTATACTATTCTACACAAATTTAAAAATCTAGTAGTGTATCACTCTCACCCGTATACAACCAAGGATTAATTATAATGCCTTTAATTATACCAAAATTATTTAATAAACTATGTCAATATCTAGACACCAATCCATCATCCCTATTCTCTATGCAAACTTAAAATTTCATTCCATATTAAATTATAATGACTATATAAATAATCCAAAATCTCTTTAAAAACACCATTTGGCAGGATAAAAACAAATCCAATAAATAACTAAAAGTCGTTCATGTTTTCATCTTCAAGTACACATATCATTCTTCACCACTATTCTCTAGAATTCATCTAATTTACAAAAAAAAAAAACACTAAGCACACATTTGGTTGAAATATACTCACACTTTTTATTTTTCTGAAATTAATATTTGAAATATTTAATTCATAAAAACACTATAAAGCATCATTTTTATTGTTTTTGGTCTATAAGATCCCACCCATAACATCAAAATACAGGGATTCAAATTGACATACACCTTTTTTGAAAAAAACAATTCATGACTCCAAAAATTTTAAATTAAAATTTCCATTTATAATTATAACCATGTTTTATATTAAAAAAACTCGATCTATCATATTCTAAATCAATATACCACTTTTATTTCATTCAAAATCTCTGAGTTTACCAATTAACTCCATGAATCATTAGCATTGAAATAAACTTTTTTAAAATTCATTCACCAATTAAACTCAACTTACAACTTATAAAATTATTCATAATACTCCTTAACATATATCCATTATTAAAACCATTATATGTGTTATCAGATACTTTTAGAAGAAACTATTAAATTTCTCTTTTTTGAGGATAACACCAATTTTATGAACATTTTTCTCAATTAATCATATAATAGAACTCATTTTCCATTCCTTACTTAATTTATTAAATCACATTCACACTTATTGAAATTCATTAAATGATTTTAGTGAGTAATTTTTCCTCATTGAAATGATTCAATGACAAATCCTCTAAGCCTACTGAGTTAGAATCTAGTGTATGAAACAATATTTGATTTAAATATTTAAATTTTTCCATGTCACTCACTTTCTTCCATAAATACAATGAAACATGAATAATTCGCTTCTCCCAAAACTTTTTCCAATGATTACTATCACCGATACAAAGAAAATATCTAAATAAATCATAATTTTCTATATGTCTAGTCAATAACACTTCAAAATTCCACTTGAAACACTTTCCATGGGGTGGTGTAGAATATTATTTAAATTAATTTCCTAACAACAAAGTGGTTGACCAAAACCGTCACTCCTAAAGAGAAATTTTTTCTATCACTATCTACTCCAAAATTATTTATATATATTTGTATATATTTTATAAATGTTTTGAAATACAACCAATTATAAGGTGTTTAGAAATATATTTCAAGAATTAAAATAAAGGAAATTGTTTATATTATAATCCTTATAAAATTGATTGCTCATAACATCTAACTATAATTATAGGGTATATCAAGTGGATGATAAAATCATTTTTCATCCCATAAATTAAATCAATAAGATTTTAATAATATTAAACTCGGATATTTAACATCCAAATTACACTTATAGTGTTTATATGTTGTAATAATCGTTTTATGGATTGAAACACCATTCTAAGAGTTAAAATATATGTTTTAATGGTGTTATCAAAGAGTTTGGTTTTATAAAAAAATTATATTTATTATTATTTATATTATAATTATATTAGATGAATGATAGCTATTTAGGAATTATATGTGGATGAAATGAAAGATATCATAAATTATTTTCTATCATTAAATTAAGTAAAGACGTTTTTTTTGAAAATATTTCTCAATGTTAAAAATTAGTGTAATACACGACACACGGGGTACGACTATTTATAAATAAAATAAATGTTTCTGGGGGCATGTCAAAGTACATATTCTGGTTAATTGATTGATTAATTTACTTTAAAAAAATTGTAGAGATCATTTCTAGTGTTACATTACATGGATCATAGGAGGATACATGACTCTTATAAAGAGTTGGTAATGGTGGATAAATGTCCTCATTTTCCACTATATGATCAATTATCGATTTAATGTTATTTATTTGATGTAATTTCTCTTGTTACCTATGTTTAAAAATTATATTACAATCTACTCATAGAGGTAGTCACTCTGTTGTTTTAATGATTATCCATAAAAACCAGATAAGAATTAACGATATGTTCCTTGTCCTGGGAAGTGACGATAAAATCATAAGAAGAGGTTAAACCAATGTTAGTTTCTAAAATTTTATATATGATTTGAATCATTAATCTACATTTCTGTTTTATTTTTAAAGTTAAACCATTAGTTTCATGATTTCTTATAATTTCCTCGACTCTGATGCCACTAAACATGAACCCCAAGTCGAGTCTCCATATGACATCAAGCACACCTCCACAAATTCCGTAGGGTGAATACTAGAATTGAAGGTATAATAAGCCGTGTGGGGAGAATATACCCTTTTAACTGGATTAATAAATGGTAGGTAACAATGAAATAGATCAAATAATATGTAATAGCCAATAAAAATGCATAATAATCTATTTCTCAAAAATGGTATATGTCAACCACCAACCATCAAATTTTCTATGTCATGATAAATATGTCGAAAGTATAGGAAAAACCAAATAAAGACATCAGTAAAATCTCCATGACAGTTCTTTCATCATGTCTAGAACCTCATCCCTACACCTATAAATCCCTACTCTACTCCCAAGCATAGGGCCTTTGATCCTGTCATGACCTAGAACCGAGAAATATTCTTTGGAACCCAACGACACCTGAGAAGGGTGTGAGTACAACATAATAGGCCTCCACCAATGGTTTCTACAAAATATCCAGTCTAAAAAGATAGTGCATGCATGTAATAAATAAATGAAAAGTAAATTGTAAAAAATCAGGTGCCATTAGTCAATAATATTTAGTTTGACACTTTTTATCATTAATACCATTTCTATCATTTATGCCATCTTTTTTACCTAATCCATTTTCATCACATGTTCCTTGGATTAATCATTTACATCACCAAAACAATGGTCTATGAAAATTAATCACTATGCATAAGGGAAAAAGTTTGTTCCCTTTCTCACAAGGGATAGACACATAAAAAAATACATTACACTCACTAGGAAGACTCGGTCCATGAGGTCTCATAAAATGAAACAAATAGGGGAATATATCCCCATTCCACTTCCCTAACCCATGAATGTTTAAGTGGTGTTTAGAGCATCAGTACAACTCGACCAATGGACGTAGAACCTCAAGCCAATACCCCACACTAACAAACTATGGGCACATTATAATTTCTCCATTCACAATGCACATTACATATCATAACTAATATTCAAACAAATCATAACAATAAGAATTCATAATAATCAACATGGGAAATAATATTATTCCATAATACCTTAACACATTTTCAATTTAAATTACACAGTCCATTTAGCCCATTTCCATTTTATTAATCATAAATCACTAAGAATATTAAATAATTTCCATACATTATCCCACTTATAATACCCATAAATTACTAAATGATAATTTATTTTACCCGTTCCTCATTTTATATTAAATAACCCACTTATGCATTCCGTGTACAATTCATAATACATTTGGAACATTCACATTAATCCAATTAACCTATTTATTATATTTTACAATCCCCATTCGTTATCCAAATTAACTCTTATATGAAATAAAAATCCTTGATCCATTCACCCATTCCCATTTACAAGGCTTAATCTAAATAGTCCATTTATCATTCATAAGGATAATACAATCAACCAATAACCCTTTTAATTTTAGTAGATAATGTCACCCATTATCATTTATCCAAATGACCCTTTATAGAATTTTCCAAGACTAAAAAATCTGCCAATATTAATTTTTCATGTAAAATTAACATATCAACTTGTTAATCATGGATCCATTTTGACACATGTCAATTCCATGTCAATAACTATCAATATAAATGTTCGGGAAGGACGAAACACCCCATGGGTGGATGTAAATTGGTCTAATCATCCCCCATGCATCCCATATGGATCACGAGGTGTTAAATTCCTAGTTATGACACCAATTTGACAAAATATCACAAATGGAATTAAAAAATCATAATATTGAACCATGAATACAACATACATACACAAATCCACATCAAATATATGAGACATAACATGTAGACGACCTACTATGAATCCGATAATGAATGAAATCTTAATCATATCCATAGATATGCATTGAAAAAACCCTTTGAATCAAAAACCATGAATTGATAAGAATATTATATATTGAAGGTATTACAATAAGGTGAATGGAAATAAGATCCCTAATCCAGAATAGAGGAGAAAGATAGGGATTAGACTCACTCAAAACATTGATATGCAACCAATGACACTAAAAAAAATTTGTATCGAATAAGAAAAAGCCTTGGGAACCATGGGTCTATTTGGTTTATCACAAGGGTTTTTAGGGGAAGATTGGGGAATAAATTCTTAAGGTTACTTAAAATACCAAGAAGGAAAATCTAGAAAAGTGTACTTTTAATGGGCTACACAGTTTGGTTGCATGGTTCGTTAAACAAGGCACCAACCATGCATCTTCCTCTGCCAAAAGTGAATCCAAGATTCAAGGTTACATAATAATGTCACATGGTATAAAAAATCATGCTCTATCTTTGTGGAATTGCTCAATCCATGGTTTTATAGTCTTCCTTGGAAGGGTGCACAGTTTACTTAACCATGTGCCAACCGTGGGACTAGCACAAGTTTTCCCGATTTTCCTTCCTTTCATGTCCCAAATGACCAAAACACCCATGAGACCCATCATACTCCTAGAACACAATATAATAACAAAAACAATAGATCAAATAAAAATTTTTAATAGGGGAACACTTCTATGAGTTATGGTATCTTACAACCTCCCCCAACTTATAACGACTCTTCCTCGAACTATACTCTCAAGAATCATTGATCTTTTAAGATATGTAGATCAGGAAAATAGGCCCAGACATCCATCTCCCATTCCCAGATCTCATCTTGAACATTTCCATGATTCCCAAAAACACAACCTGTAACACTGCCTCACTCCAAAAGACAATTTATGACTATCCAAAAAATGAATCATATTCCCATCAGAAGATGCATCAACCTTAAACCATAGATTGACCAATATAACTCCATAGGGAATCCTAGGAGACAATGAATAAATCAAATGTTATGGAAACATCAAGCACAACATCATAACCTCATAAGAGTTCCAATTGACATCCGTTCAGTCTGATACTCCTTGGAACACAAGGCTCAATTCTCTTGGCCCTATTTTACCATATTTTTAAAACTCCAACAGTGCCCCAAACTCTAAACCACCTGAAAAATGACTTTGGTTTTTTGAAATATGATTTCCCAACCAACATGAATCCATAATTTGAGATCCAATGGTCCCATTCTATAAAAGAAATCCAAAACACAGCCAAAACACTCAGGGAAATCAACTGATCAGTATACATGCCACAACTAATTTCCTAGGACAAAACACTCAAATTTTACATTTTTAGTGCATCCAACCTAATAAATTGGCCATGTTGTCATTCTAACAATTTTCCTAACATGGTTCCCCCCACCATCCACTTCATCTCACCACCTCCATCTTTTAGTGGTTGGAACCCTCACTATTGAAAAGTGTAACCAAAACCTCAACTAACTTTTAAAAATGTACACAATACGTTTTACAACTCACCAAACCTAGAAATCCATGAGGACTCTACCTAAAACTGTCATCTAGACATACTGTTAACGGTACTTGAATGGTACATGAATAAACTATACATTACTAAAAAATAACAGGACCTCTCTGTTGTTTTCCTAATTTTGTAAAATGTTATTTCCATAAAATATAAAACGGGTGGTTGCTTAGAACATAACATTATATTTCATCTAACACACCTACCATATCATTACTAGATATTTGGTTACTCTACCATCAAGGCATTCACACCCCTCAAAAAAATAATTTTTCTTCACCACACCCATTAATATTCCTTGCACATGTACCGTAATCATCTCCACCTCGACTGAAGTTGAGTTGGATCTTCCTCAATGTTCAATTCCAATATAGAAATGATTATTTCATTCAAAAAATTCCTACAATGGATTTTTAAATCCCTTCAATTTTGTACATACTTCTAACCATGATGGGCCACCAATGATCAACTCTATATGTAACACCTAGAGTTACATTTGGTATAACACTACATCACATGGAAAATGTGAATTCTCAATTAAGTCATTCCAAGGTCAGTCAAAGGCATTATCCCATGTACATTATGGATTTATTATGATGTTATTGAACTCAAACTCTCATTCCATGAACCATTTTTATGTCTTACCCCTCCACTCAATGACTCAATCACATGCATCATGAATTTAATTTGGATGAAGCTTGAGAAAAAAAACATATGCTTGCCTAAAAACCCACCACCTACCATCCCAAACTATACAATCTGAGGAATACAATGTGCAACTCATATGTTTCTCTTTTCCATCCCGATGCAAACACTTAATCTCCATGCTATGCACCACACACCCAGGATAGAATTATCGTTACCAATTTTAGGGGTGTCATTATAATTACATTCCTAAAGTAATTCCAACCACCATGGTTCAAGTTTTGATCATAAAATATACCCCAAAACAAGGATATGGACACCTAGATTTTCAATGATCAATAAACCAGTATTCACCCGATACCAATAGACAACTTCTACGAATGACAATTTCAGAATTCATCAACACCCAATTCATTCTGAGAACCTTAATCATAAACGATCAATGGTTCATATCCCACCATCCATGTCCACATAATGCCCCAAAAAGAACTTAACCTCCATGATGTTCCATATCCAACCAATATTTTTACGTTTCTAGGAATAATCCAAATTTCTCTCAGAGTACATAGGACGATGTCAATAGTTGTTTACGATCATCACCCGCTAATTGTAGGATAAGATGTAATAAAAAAGTACCATGTGAATTATATATCATTTATTTCACCTTCAAAGGTGGAAGACCATGTCCTTACAATGGACTCAGTATTACCTTCCCGTATATAAATCATTAGCTGTTAACCACCTCCAATAATGAGTGATTCCCAACCAAGGATAACCATAGTTCCATAATCGTATGATAAGTAGACATTAAAAAACATTTCATTGGAAATAGAACTACCAAAACCCCCATGTTATTTTGTTATGCCCCTGATAGATAAGGATCAGAACAAAATGGTCCACTTATCCAATCAAAACAAATGGATCCTACATTGCCATGTTTCCACATTGATTTCATAGATAACGACATGTTTTTACAAATATCCACATGTATTCCCATTCCAGATGGACTCATGCCTCACAAGCGTGTGCCACCATCGGGACCCCATCAGATCTCTCAAGGTCTTGTAAATTCATATGAACACACACTAAGACAATATAGGTCACATGAGCCAAACATCGACAAATCCTAGACCAATTCCTATTCATTCACATGACCATGCCTTCTAGACTGTCAACCACTTTGGCCTCATGAAATTCTCAACATCTCACTGAATCACCAAATTGTTCCTATGATTCAGACGAACCACAATACCACCCGCAAATTGTGTGTCACGTTTATAAAAAGGAATCCATCCACGATTCATCCACCTATATATCATCTACCCGAAACCAACATCATGGACCCATTATTCGTCATCAAACCAGATGTTTTAGAAATAAAAACAATACAACACCTTGAAAATAACCTTACCACCAGTAACAAGCACTCAGGTTCCCTCCTAAAATATTTAGGTCAGAACCATGCCATATAGTGGAATTTGATGTTAATAATTATGCATAAATAACCCATCTAAAGTATATCATACGATTAATATTCTAAGACACCACAAACATTGGGATAACTTCCCTCGAAGTCACTCACTATATTCCTAGATTTTCATCTCATTTCCAAAACACCAGTCACACCTTCCAAAAAACCTTGAACTTATCACATACCCTTTTATGAAATATCCACACATGTCAATACTAAAAAACTCCACATTAGTTCTCGTTCTAAGAGTACTCTCACACCTACATCAGAACCATAATCCCTATAAACTAGTGTTATTTATTCTATAACTAAGTCTCTCATTATTAAGCCTAGCGCACAACCAATGAAATTAAAACACACAAGGGTGACCACTTTCACATTAAGAGGTGACACCTAAAAACATTAAGGTCATAGTCCTACCAAAATAATAGCTAAGAACATCCCTATATCCACACATCGAGTCTCATCAATGTATTCTAAAATATAATAACCGTATCATTCTAGGGAACTGTCACTACACCAAAAAACCCATGCACTGGGTCATCTGACAACAATATGGGTACCAACCAATTTATTCATGTTCCAACCTACAAATTGTTTTAGAACTAAAGTCCCCCACTCTGAAAAATGTGGGAGGGTGTTTCAACAGAAACAATCCAGTCAGATAAAACATACTCAACATGACCTGGCCTAGGTCTCATCTCATAATATAAGTAAAACGGGAAAAGAAATAATTGAACTTATCCTATTTACATTTATCTAGAAGCAATGGAGTTTCATGCTCTGCTACTGGTAGATCGTTCTCAATGATATCCTCTTATTTCCCAACTGGAACACACCATCATGGTGGAACTTCTCTATAATGATAATCATGAGTCATAAAACATGAGATTCCACAGTTTACATGAAATAAAGCCTCTACTAGCTATAGTAAATCAATTTTTATTAAACAATCCAAATATGAATTCCCACATTAAGACCAATACCATTGACCCTCCCTACCGCGGTTCATGGCAGACATATGGTAAACAATGTTACTTGATAAAAAGCATTTCATTAGACACCATTATCAATGTACATCTATACTAACAATGTAAACATTACCTCATAAAAACATTTACCACATCACAAATTTTCACAAAAAACATTTTAAAATAGTCAAAACCCGTCATTTAACCTCATTATTTAACCATTATTTAACAATATATTATTTCTACCTATTTGTATCATTATTTTTAGACATTGTTTTCTATAATTTTTCAATAATTATTAATGCATCCTACCTTCCAGGTCCCACCCACCCATCCCATGTGTTCCTACCAATATTCATACAACCTATGTCCCAAGGTTCCTATAGTGATGCATGAACTCATGATCCCATGCCATTACGATGACCAGAAAAATATCATAAAATAGTCACAACACACCACAAGTGAATCACCCTGTGGTGAAATATCATGATTGTTAATAATATACCTCAAAACAACAATTCCAAAAATGGAACATGGGTTATCCCCCCTACATGGGTTACTACTCCCAATCATGTTCTTATTACCAAGGCCACGATACATTTATAATCTCCTGTCTATGATCCCCAAATAGTAATCCATAAAAAAGAACTGATCTAATACCACGTTGTACCATCCTCGTCCTAGAATACACTAATCAGGTTCCCCAAGCTGAGTGGCGACATGAACCAAAATATGCCTCCCTATATGCCAAATATTGCTGATAAAAAAGCGAGGTTCTAAAGAACCATGTAAAGAGACTATACCTTCTTTACTAGAGTAACCCACTACATACAAAAATTAAATTAAAGAGACTATATATTAAATCCAATGAAAATTCATAACTATCAATTTCCAAAATAGGGTATAATTCTACCACGAAACATTAAATATTCCATGTTCTACTAACTATGTAAAAAGTGCAAGAAAACCCAAAATAAGTATAACAATAGAATCCCCAAGATGGTCTTGGTTCTATGTCTAGAACCTCATCTTTACAAATCCCATGCACAACTCAACTCCTGGGAACATGTCCATTTCCCCTCTCCAGACAAGTAATAATTAAATTTCATTTGTTACCCAACAACACTAGAGTAGGGTGTGAGTACAACCACTTAATCCATAACTAAATGTTGGGACCAAGTTGGACGGATAAGGAAGTAAGAAAAGATTGTTGTTATAGAGTGTTTCCTTTTGATGTCAAAGAAGCTAAATAAATTCACTTTGTAATGGACTTGTAAACTATTACGATGCTTTTCTGATTTGTATTTCACAAATATCATAAGTTTTGAGTACTTGTGATGCAAGACTTATGAAGAGTAAAGAGAGTAATGAAGTGATTTTGGAAATGGAATGAAAGTGGCGCACAAGTATTGGTGCGCAAGTATTGGAGTGCAAGTATTGGAGTGCAAGTATATTTGGCACACATGTCATAATTTTAGATCATCACATCAAAATTTGAAAAAGAAAATTAAATGGCACACAAGTTAAAGATTGGCACACATGTCAAAAAGTGGCTCACAAGTATAAGTGGCGCGCAAGTGTGGCGCGCATGTGTAAGTGGCACGCAAGTGTGGCGTGCAAGTATATGTGGCGCACAAGTGTATGTTCCATGTAGGTCATATTCCTACATCATCATATAAAAATATGACAACATAAGGAAAGTATCACACTAATGATGAAAGGGTGTGCAAGTGATGGAGAGGCACACAAGTGATGGAGAAATGTGAAAGTAGGAACGGTGTGCACGTGTATGTAGTGCGCAAGTCACCGAAATGACTATAAAAATATGACTAGCCTCCTCATTTTTCAATGCTCAACACTTAAGAGAAAATTAGAGCTCTGATCGCACAAGTAGTGGAGGGTGCTCTGATCATGCATGTAGTATAGGGAGGTGTGAAAGCTAAAGTGGCATGAAAACTGAGGGTTATTTATAAGGTGTGCAAGTAGGTTTTCACGAAATTTTGGTCACACAAGTTTTGTCGTGAAAGTTTTTATGTGCAGGTTTCCAGAGGCATGCAAGAGGAGAGGTGTTTTCAATAAGTTTCATTTGTATAAGCCAAAGGTGGAGCAGAAGTTGTGATCTGTACTCAATGGTGGCACACAAGAAGTGAGTAGGCGGGTAAAAAGGTGGTGTACAAGTAGGGAGGCAAGAAAGTAGGGAGTGGCGTTCAAGATGTCTACATTAGGAGGTTCTTACCAGCATATGTGTATGAAAGTGAATAATTTTTTTGAAAAATTTGATTTGTGAAAGTTCATTAAGATGCACAGAATCATTACATTATCCTCTTTGTGCTAAGAGGGAGCACACTCACTATTGGATTCTTTTCAAAGTTCTACACATGTGTAAGGATATATCCTAGTCATTGTATTCCACATCAAATGATTTTTTTCTAGTGGATTGTGTGGTACTGGATTGTTTCCATAACATACAAAGGACATAACTACTGTTTTTGAAAAGTGAACCTTGTAAATCATGGGTTCTTATGGTTGTGTGTGTTCAGTAGGGAAGAAACTCTTTAACAGGAGGCGAATGTTGTTTCAAAAACAGGAAACATAAAAAGAAAAAGATATCATTTATTTACCCCCTCCCCCTCTCAGTGATACTTGGATCCTGACTGGGTACTTCAACTAGTATCAAAGAGAAGGTTTCCTTCATTTATTCTTTGCTGAAGCGGTTGAATAGAATTTATGATGGAGAATATAAATTGCATGAACAGTAAGGGGATTCCGATTTTTGATGGAAAGAACTATCACATCTGGAAGGATAGAATGATGCATTATCTTATGTCTCTTGGATATGAAGTTATTGAAACTACAACAGATGGATTTATTTCAATTGATGGAAAGTTTCCTCTTACTCATGTCGATAAAGAGAACCTTGATAATGATGAAAGAGCTAAAAATGTGTTACTCTCACCTCTTTATGAGGGTGAATTTTTTTGAGTGAAATTTGTTTCTGCAGCCAAAAGATTATGGTACAAGCTGAAGAAAATATATAAAGGAAATACCAAAGTGAAGAAGGCTAAACAACAACTCTGGAGACTAAATTATGAAGACTTGAAAATGAGAGAATCTGAATCTTTTGGGGTTTCTTTACCAGGATAGATGATTTTGTTAGTAAAATCAGATGCCTTGCTGAAACAATGGAGGATTTTACAGTTGTCGAAAATATCTTGAGAATTATGCCTAAAATGTTTGATGATAAAGTGTCTTCATTTGAAGATAGAGACCCTGAAACATTATATTTGGATGATTTTTATAGCACTCTCATTACTTATGAGATGATAAGGGAGAAGACTATGAAGGGAAAAACAAAACCTAATAGATAAATTTCATTGAAGGCTACAAATAGAGAGAAGTCAAAGAAAACTCTTATTGAAGATGATGCTGGTGGATCTTTTTCTGAAGACAAGGTATGTAAAAATTTTGATAAAATTTTTTCTCTGTTTTTAAAGAATGTGAAAAGAGGAATTGGGAAATACAAGGGCAAACTTCCCGTGAAATGTTTTGAGTGTGGATCGATTGGTCACATTGCGGCTAACTATCATAAAAATAATAAAGAAGAAGATTATGATTATTATAACAAAAGGCCAACAAGGTTGTGGAAGAAAAAAGATGACAAAGATAAATATTTTTCAATGGGGGAGGATACAAAGTTTTTCAAATAAAAAAGATGAAGCTTTTTATCTAATGATGAAGATGAACAAGATAGCGAAGATGAATCCGAGAAATTATTTTAGAAAAAATCAAGATAGAATACCTTTATCACTACAGTGAATATGAAAGAGTACAAGAGAAATAATTCAGAAGAAGGAGAGACTCAACATGAATATCATATAAAAGAAGAATTGAAATAATTCTTGAGGAATATTAGATGACTTGAGAAGGAAAAAAACAAGCTGATAAACGAAAATTACACATTAAACTATCAAGAAGGTTTTACTAATGAGAAAATAAAGACGAAAAGGGATATTGACGATCTGAAAATTTATCTTGGGAATAAAAAGAATCATAATGATCATCATGAAATAAAGCAGAAGGTAAGAGAAAAAGAGTTGGAACTTGTACAAAAAAAATTTATAAATCAAAAAATTGAATATTAGTTTCAAAAATTCTATCTATGAAGTTGGTGAATGTTCCAGTAATAATGAAGCAAACAAGGATATACAAAAGTTAACATCAAAGGTCGAAATGAAAGACAGAATTGGTTCTGATAAGAACAATGCTGGAAAGACCATGTATGTGATCAAAATCAGCAATGATGAAAAATTAGAAGTGCATAAAAATAATGAGTCAAGAAAGACTTCTAATACATCTGATGATGTTAAATATGAAATGAGAAAGGGAGTTACAAATCAAAATATGATAGTTTATTGTTAGCATAGTGCAATTAAGAAGGTTTTTGAGAAGCGTGTTCCTAAAATCTGGTCAGTATAGAAGTTTCAGTGGAAAATATTCTTTATACGGTTATTGCTGCTATTTTGATGGATTCAGACACATGGAAAATATGTGTTGGTTCAACCAACAACATTAAAACTATTCTACATGTTTTTAAAGAAAATTATTGAGGGGGAGTGAATAATTTCAAAATAGAAAGTCTCCAAATATATTTCAGAATATATCTGAGAAGACTTGCATGAAATTTGAGAATAGGTTCCATCCACTGGAACTATTTGTGAAAGATGTGATCAACCAAGACATCTTACCAAGGGCTGACTTAGTGTGTTACCAAAGCAACAAAATATTCTTAATAATTCTCAAAATCCAAAGTTTTTAAAAGGTAAAAGGGAAAGGTATGATAAGTCCAAAATGAAAGAGTGCATGGTTTTCTATACAGAACACATTGACCTAGTTAGGAAATTGGAGGAAGCACAATAAAAAGTGATGGAACAGGACAAAAGAAATCTCTTGTTTTTGAAATTTCTTTAAAAGCTACAAAAGGATAACATACATGGATTCGTAATTGTGGTTGTTCTTCTCATATTACAGGAGAATTAATGTTGACGATGAATGTGAAAGACTTCAAAGAATGAACCATTACATTTGGTAATGATGAATCTCTGAGAATCAAAGGTGTTGGATCAACCATCATTGGAAAAGAAAAAATGAAATCTAAGAAAACATTATATGTTGATGGGTTGAAACATAATCTTTTTAGTGTTTCAAAACATTGTGATGAAAGAAAAAAAAGTTATATTCAGAAAATATGGGTTCATTTTGAAATGTTAAAATAATGGAAATATAGTTACAAGAGGCCAACGTACAAAAGGAAACTTGTTCTATGTTGGTGAAGTACAAAATTCTTGTTACATGGGTAAGGTAGATGAAAATCAGTTATGGCATAAAAGGCTAGAAAATTTGTATCAGAGAAACATGTGTAAGTTATAAACATGAGACAGTGTCCAATATATGCCTGATTTATCATGAAAAAGGGATTGGTGCTGAACTATTTTTGAAAAATGGATGATTACAAAATCTTTTCATAATAGAGTTGAAATTCGTTCAAAAAAACCCTTGGAAAATATACATTCTGATATATGTGAACCAATGAGAAATAAATCAAAAAATAGAAATAATTACATCATTACATTCATTGATGACTTTACTCGCATTACATGTGTTATGTACATGATACATAAGTCAGATTCTCTAGAAATTTTGAAGATTTTCAAGAGGAAAGAAGAAAATGAATGAGAGTATTCAGTGAAGAAGTTGAGAACTGATAATTTTGGTGAGTATATGAATGAATAGTTGACATGTTACCATGAGAAACATGGAATTTTTCATGAGTTCAGTTCACCATACACACCTCAACAAAATGGGGTTACTGAATGAAATAATCGATGTCGGGTGGAAATGAGGAGAACTATGTTACTTGAACATATTCTTCCTCATTATTATTAGTGGAAATCCATGATCCCTGGGGTTTATATTCAGAACTAATTCTTCTATAGGCCAAACATAGGTATGAATCTATATGAAATGTTCTATGGAAAAACACCAAGTATGAATCATTTAAGAGTATTTTGTAGTCCATGCATTATAAATAAGAAAGGGGGAAACCGTGGAATGTTTGAGAAAAGAAGAGATGATGTAATTTTTCTTGGATATGCTCTAGAGGGAAGAGGATATCGATCTCTCAATAATGAAACATGAAGAATTATTTATTCTTCAGATGTAAATGTTGTTGAAAATGTTGAGAAAGAAAAGTAGTCATATGTGGATGTGGAAGTTGAGCAAGATAGAGAAGCTTTGGATAATGATTTTGATAATGCTACAAACTGTGTTAATCCTACCAGTGAATAAGAATCTGACTCACAAATCTCAAGTGATGAGGATGAAGTTTGAACTAATCATCCTAGGATGAGGAAACAAGTTGAGGCTCAAAATATTATTGGAGATAAACATCAGAGGGTTCAAACAAGAAGAACAACAAATTCTATATCACATACTTCTCTTTATTTAAAATTTGAACTGGATGATATAAATCAAGAATTTGAGTAACAATAATGGGATCATGAAATGAATGAAGAGCTTGATCAGATACAGAATAATGATACATGGGAACTTGTACCCAAGCCATACAACAAGAACATTATTGGTACAAAGTGGGTTTTCTGGAAAAATTAGAATGATGAAGGTAAATTAATAAGATACAAATAGATTTTGGTTTCAAAAGGGTATTAAAAAATTGAGGGAATTTATTTTTATGAAACCTTATCTTTGGCGGAAATAATAGAAACAATCAGAATATTTTTTACTATTGTTTCACAATGATGATACAAAATCTTTCAAATGGATGTAAAATCTGCATTCTTGAATGTTGACCTTGATGAAGAATTTTACCTTAATCAACCTTGTGGATTTGTTTTTGGAAGGGATTGAAGTTATGTGTGAGTATTGAATAAGGATTTTTATGGGATAAAATAGGCTCCTAGAGAATGGTTTTCTAAATTAGATAGTTTCTTAAAGAAGAGGACCTTTAAGAAAGGGATATTTGACAACAATCCTTAAATCAAGGAATGTTCAAGAGTTTTCACTGATCATTATTTTTTATTTTGATGAAATTATATTTGCTGCAAATGATGAATGGTCATGTGAAAAATTCTCTAAGGAGATGAAGATGTTATTTGAGATATCCATACTGAGAGAAATGCAGTACTTTCTTGAGATACAAATATCAAAAAACAATAATCACATTTTTATTGTCTCATGAAACATTTTCTAAGTAACTTTTGAAGAATTTTGGAATGGAAAAATCGAAACCATTTTCCACACAAAATTCAGTGGGAACCAAGTTGTCTAAAGATAGAGAAGGCAAGGAAGTTGTTCAGAAATATTTTTGAAAGCTGATTGGAATCCTGTTTTATTTGACTGCCTCAAGACCTGACATCGTCAATGCTAATACATTATGTGATAGATTTCAGAGTGATCCAAATGAATCCCATTTGATTTTTTGAAAAATAATTCTCAGATATATCAAAGGCACAACAAATTTTGGAATCACGTATGATGGATCAGAAAATATTGATCTATTCGGGTATTCCGATGCTGATTGGGAAGGAAATGTTGATGATCGAATATCCACATCTGTTAGAGTTTTCTTTCTGGGGAAAAGTTGTGTTAGTTGGAATACCAAGAAATAGAATTTAGTAACTCTCTGCAAAGTTGAATCTGAGTATGTTGTTGCTACTCAAGCTGCAACTCAACTAATTTGGATGAAGACTCACCTGGACGATATACTTGTTGAAGTAAACCTTTCATTTCTCATGGATTGTGATAATCAGAATGCAGTCAATCTTACAAGAAATCCAGTACAACATTCTCATTCAAAACACATTGATATAAAGTACAACTCCATCATTGAGTAGGTGGAGAAGAATGAATTGAGGCTAGAGTATGTTCCTACATCTGAACAAGTTTCTGATATATTAAAAAAACCATTACCGAAGGAACCATATGAAAATTTTCAGTTGAACATGGGTGTCCAAACTCCTTCTCATCAATGTTTAGATACATGTTTCTATCCCCACTCTCATCTTGCCTTTGGATAGTGTTGTCTAGGGGGATAATGTTTTTTCATAAATAATTCCTTATAGATGCATGCATAAAGTGGGAGTTGTGGGTAAGCAGTGAATTCGACATGTACGTGTGTGAACTATTCTAAATGTTTGTTAGAGTGGTTGTTGGAAACAATGTTGTTTTCCATGAAAGATGAAAAAGTGAATAATTTTGAAGTTGAAGCTTGTAAGATGTACGGAAAAATGATGAAGAGATGCGATCATTATATTTTATAGTCACTACTTTTGGATAGCATGGTTTTGGCTGTCAAAAATTCTTGTTTCCTACAACAAGTTAGTTTACGTAGTCTTAGAATTGTTGATAAGTAATCCATCACTAAAGGGTAAATTTTTTAGTGATTTATAAATTTTGTTTGACAATAAAATCCAATGGGGGAGATTGTTGGGACCAAGTTGGATGGATAAGGAAGTAAGAAATGTTTGTTGTTATATAGTGTTGTCTTTTGTTGTCAACGAAGCTAAATTAATCTAATTTATAAAGGACTTGTAAACAATGACGATTCTTGGAAGATTTCTATTTAACATATATCATATGTTTTGAGAACTTTTGATGAAATCCTTATAAAGAAATAAGAGAGTAAAGAAGTGATTTTGGAAAAAGAAAAGAATGCGGGGTGAAATTATTGGTGTGCAAGTATTTTTGGAGCACAAATCATATTTCTGGATCATCACATCAAAATTTTACAAGGGAAATAAAATGGCGCCCAAGTTAAAGATTGGCACGCACGTCAAAAAATTGCGTGAAAGTATAAGTGGCGCGCAAGTGTGGAACTCATTTATACGTGGCGCGCAAGTGTGGTGCGCAAGTATTTTTGGAGATCAAGTGTATGTTGCATGCAAGTAATATTCCAACATCATCATATCAAAATATGTCAAAGGAAAGATTGTGTCACACTAGTGATGGAATGGCACGCATATGATAGAGAAGCACATAAGTGATGTAGTAGTGCGCAAGAAGGAACACCGTTCAAGTGTGTGTGGCGCGCAAGTCACCGAAATTCCTATAAATAGATGACTAGCCTCTTCTTTTTTTCATGATCAACACTTAAGATAAAATTAGAGCTCTGATCACGCAAGTAGTGGAGGGTGCTCTGATCAAAAAAGTATAACAGTGTGGTGTGCAAGCTAAAGTGGCGTGTAAGCAGAGGGTTATTTATAAGGCGTGCAAATTGGGTGTCGCGCATGTTTTGTCGTGCAAGTCTTATCGCGCAAGTTTTGACGCGCAAGTTTCCAGAGGCACGCAAGAAAGGAGGTTCTTTCAAGAAGTGGCATGTGTATAAGACAAAGGTGGCACTCATTTTGGGAGTTGTGCTCAATGCTGGCGCACAAGTAGTGAGTAGGCGCGCATGTAGGTGCTACGCAAGCAAGGAGTCTCGCAAGAAGGGAGTGGCGCGCAAGCTATCTACACCAGAAGGTTCTTACCAGCTTCTAGGTAGGAAAGCGAAGAAATGTTTTGAAAGATTTGTTTTCTGAAAGTTCATTAAGAAGCACAGAATCATTACATTACCCTTTTTGTGCTAATAGGGAGAACACACACTATTATATTGTTTTCAAAGGGCTATACTAGTGTAAGGGTTTATCCTACTCATTGTATTCCACATCAAATAATTGTTTTATAGTGGATTGTGTGGTACTTGATTGTTTCTGTACCATACCAAGGACATAGTTACTCTTGTTGAGTAGTGATCCTTGTAAATCTTGGGTTCTTATAGTTGTGGTTGTTTAGCAGGGAAGAAATTCATTAACAGGTGACGAAGGATGTTTCAAAAAATTAGAAATGTAAAAAGAAAAAGATATCCCTGATTCAACCCGTCCCCCTATCAGTGATACTTGGATCTTGACTGGGAACTTCACTAAAGGTATCTACAATATATCATGTCTAATCAGATAGTGAATTCATGTAATAAATTAACGACGTGGAAAGAAGAAAAAATCTGGTGTACTTAGTTACCAATATTTTCTCAAACCCTTTATATAATTTTTACCATTTCAACCATTTATTCCATCTTCATTACTTAATCGATTTTCATCATGTGTTGCATGGGCTATGCATTTACTTCATCGATATAATGGTATATGAAAATTAATCACTATGCATAAGGGAATAAGTATATCCCATATCTCACAGTGGATTGACACATCATAAAAAATACATCACACTCACATCGAAGACTCGATCTAGGTGGTCTCAATAAATGTAGCTGTTAGAGGAATAGACGCTCTACCCCCTTACCCAACCCCTACATTTTGAGGTAGAGTTTTGAGCCTCAATCTAACTCGACCAATGGGTTTAGAACCTCATGTCAATACCCCACACTACCAATCCATTTGTGCATTCATATTTTTACTTTCACCAAACACATAACATATCACCACCCATACTCAAAACAATACACATAACAATCATGATCCACAACAATCTACATTGGAATTATTATTATTCCATAACCCAGTAACACCTTTTCCATTTACGCTACATAGTCCATTTAGCCCATTTTCATTTCTTATGCCTTACACACTAAGAATACTAAATAATTTATATACATTATCCCATTTAGAAAACTCATTAATTCCTATATGTTATTCCATTTAAACCATTCCACATTTCACATGCAATAAACAACCTATACATTATTTGTACAAATCCCAATCATTTTAGAATGTTAGAATTATTCCAATTAACCCATTCAACATATTTATCAAAATCCATTTTTTATCCCATTTAAGATTTCAATAATATCACAATCCTTTACCCATTCACCCATTCCCATTGACATGTCTAAACACAACTGCCCATTTATCATTCATATACCTTATATCATCAACCAATTACCCATTTAAATTTCGTGGATTGTGTAACCCAATTTCGTTTAGAAAAAAAGACACATTATTACATTATACAATTCTAGAAAAATCAATAAATATTCATATTTGAACTTAAATTAACATATCAACGTCTTATTCACGTCTCTATTATAACACACATCAATTCCATGTTTTACATAAAAAATTTTCTAGGTTCAAGAATGTCGGTGTACCCCATGGGTGGCCATAAAACGGTCGAATCAGAATCCATGCATACCATGTGAATCATGCGGGGTTCAATTAATCATTTAGAAAAAAAATTACCAAATAACCTTAATGTCACCAAACACAACATAATATGGAATGACGAACACAAACACACATACAAAAATCCTAATAAAAACTATGGAATATATCATGTAGAATACCAAACATGAATCCAATGGTTAATGTAATATTAATTATAGCCTTAGAATAGAATTCAACCACTGTTTGTAGCACCAACATAGATTCCACAGTAAAAAGAGGGGTTTATTTGTTTCAGAAGAAGATGAATGAAACTTCACACCCTAATCTATGAAATAGTATCAATTGAGTGATTACACTCACCAAGAGTTTTGATCTAAAACCAATGACACTCCAAATAGATTTGCATCAAAGGAGAACCATTCATGGGAATCTTATGTTAAATTGGATTGTCTCTTCTATTGTTCGAGGAGGATGTGAAGAGAAATTTGAGTCATATAATTATAATCATGAGTGGAAAAAACTAGAAAATATAATTTTAATTAGACACACAATACACCAATACATGCACCTGACTCTTCCTAAGATGAATCTATGTCTCATTATTACATGGGAATGCTTCAAAGATTAAAAATCTATGCTCTAAATTTGTGGAATGCCTCTTTCCAAGGATACATGAATTTCATGGGGAGGACACACAATTTATTGAACAATGTGAGAAATTTGGATGCAGCAAAAGTTGGCTGGATTTCTCTTCATTTCCAGAAATAATCCCTTGGAACACCCTTGAGGCCCATCAAAATTTGGGAGAAAATTTTATTAAAAAAAAGAGAAAAACCAAAATTTTATATGGGGTAGACATCCACGAGGTCAGGGATCTTACATTTCTAAAGTACACTATATTGAGGGCTTGAAAATATTGGTAGATTACAACCATATTATTATACAATGTGAAATAAATAGTTTGTATTACGAATTTAATCAAAAAACTTGACAGTGGGTACATGTTTTTAGTGAGAAAATGAGCATTACTCCGAAAAAAAATTATGTTATTTTTTAGGAAAAGGTATCTTAGTATCAAAAGAGGACAAAAAATATCCTTATAAAATAATAACTAATTTATTATATATTTGGGATGGATATGTAATGATTTATTTTTGTTTCTAGATAATACAGTATGATAGACGTATAGATGAGACTATTACCTTCAACAAACTCAAGGGTTATGTGGAATATTAGTGTATTATATACATAATAGATTGGATGTAAATTTTTTAAAATTTATCTTGACATTATAATAATGTAATGATAATTTTATTATTAATAAATGTATTATAAAATTTTAAAATATTAACAATTTAATTATGAAACCCTATTGAAGTATTATTTGAGTTTTCCGTGATAAAATATTATCAAAAATTATTAGGGATTATGAGAAAATGTTATAATTATTCTTTATATAAGTGTCATTTATGATATAGAGTATCATGATATAATATTATGGGGTAAGCATGAAATTTATCCAAATGAACATCACAGTGTCTTTTATGGTTCTTGTTACATACAATGTACTGAAATTCCATGTGGATGTTCATGAATTTTCATGCATTTCTATGATATGTAATGTGTCATTATGAGAAAATTGATGGAAAATTTAAACACATATTGACATGTGTGAAAATAAATGGTATGTAATATTAATAATGAACACACTTTACCTCACGTGTAAAACCTTACACATCATGTGTAGATTAATTTGCATGAAAATTAAATTAGACATATATTATTTTGTAAATCCTATCACATAATGTGTATGAAATTTAATGTCGTTTAGTTTAGATAAATTCCATAATTAATTTTTAAAGATGTAACTAATTCAATGATTTACATTACGGTTAAAGACATATTCCATGGGATTAGGTATGAGATACATATTGTGTACAATCTAACTGCACACTATGTATCCTACACTAATGATACATTCCTAAAGAATCGGTGCACAATGTGTACATGGGATACATGTGATGTAATTATAGAAATAAATGTTTTTTTATATGTCCATATAGATGATGTAATAAATACATTTTATGTACCTTTACCACAAAATTTCCATTAAAATCTTAAGGAGAACTATATTAGACTTCAAAACATGTTTACTTCCTACATGCCATGTAACCTTTAATGTCATATACTATAAGTCCAGTAAATATGAACTGTGTTTAGATAAGAAACATGTTTCTATCCAGTTTTTCTGAGGAGTATATCCTAAAAATAATCAATTTGTGATTAATAATGGTACACAATGTGTAATGTCAAGTGATGATGCATGTGTCTTTATCATCCGATCCAAATCATTAACACCTTCCAATGGTTTCCCTCGTCTTGTTCTTCATCAATTATTAACTATTTATTGGGAAAATGAAAGTGAAAATCCTAATACATAGATTCACATTAATAATAAAAAAGAAACCAATTAAAATTATCATAAAATGAATAAAACAACCAGTTATTAATAAATAATTATAAATTTCAATGTGACTGTTCTGATACCACATTATGGTTCCATGAATACAAGATGTTATTCGGTCCTATACATGTCAATTGGTTTTAATCATACCCAATGACTAATCCATAGTAATATCATTAAGAATAATGGTCACTATTGAGAATACATATTGATACTAAATTAATTAATCCCAAAACAATATAATGTTCTTTTATGGTAGTTTATTATTAATTTACTATAATATGACTAACTCTATCAAGATATTATTTTTTAAATTAATAGGATGATCATATGAACATTATTCAGTTGTAATACAAGAATAAAATATTAAAATACCTCTAGAATTGATGTTCAC
This sequence comes from Viscum album, assembly GCA_963277665.1. Taxonomy (NCBI): domain Eukaryota; kingdom Viridiplantae; phylum Streptophyta; class Magnoliopsida; order Santalales; family Viscaceae; genus Viscum; species Viscum album. The sequence continues at coordinate 818,657,820 of OY728142.1, forward strand.
ATTCACATTTTATCATGAAAATTATTATATGGTACTCTTGGTGCTAGTATAATGATACCTATTATCTTCAATCACTTTGTTCATCTCTATCATGATCCCATCATTCTAAAAGATTAATTTGTCATTCTCTTTAGAATGAGAAGGAGGAGGAGAAATTTTTCTTTTCTATTTCTTGAGAGAAACTCTAGAGATGTTCGTGGTATAGATAATTTCTCAAGGGAATAAAGTTATTGTGAAAAACTAATGTCTCATTTCACAAATGTTATAACAAAGTATTTATAACCTAAGGATAGGGGTGAATATTAATTAGTTTTTAAATGTCCTTGAATAATATTTTAAACCAATAAAAAATTCCACACCACCACTGCAATAAAAAACAATATTATTATTCTTCCTCAGGGTGAGCATTAACCAGAGCAATGATTAAAATTCTTTTATAGTGTGGTAATTAAATATTTATCACCAGACGTATAACATGGTTCTCTCATCCTCCACTAAATTCAGAAAACTATTTGATAAATATTTTAAAAAATATTATTTAATTCAATGTATATATATATGTAAATATATTCATGAAATTTTATATATATGTGTCACATCCCTGTTAATCATTTTCTTGTATTTAAATTTTTCTTCTAAAATTCATTCTCATATTTTCTATTCACCATTAGTTAATCATATCCACTAACTTCCCAACTTCACACTCACCTTTTTAAATACCCCTATCCTCCACTTTCTCATCATCATCACTTCTATATATCTCCCCCCCCCGCTATTTTTACCCCATCTAGCCTAGCACGTCTAGCATTACCCAAACTCCACATCCCTATTTTAGTACTCATTGCCTTTACTTAAACCTAAAAACATCCTTGACTTATCATATCACTACCCCCACATCCTTATCCACACCTCCTTAATATTACCACCTCTCCATCCCTTATCAATTAATATTATTATTTTCTTATTCCACCAATGAAATCTTGGATTCCTCCCCCATGATATCCACCTCGGTTCATTTATTTTGATACTATTTTTTTCATTATTTCATCCTTTGATATCAAGAATTATTTCATTAATTTTGGTTTCTTTTGGTTATTTTAGGTATGATTGTACATTGGTTGTTCCGTAATCCCTAAATTAAAATATGATAAAAATATATTACAAAACCCATCCCATTTTCCTCACCGATCATCTATTTTTCTCTAGTGTAGTTTAAATTCAACATATTTGTTTTCAAAAAACATAATATAGTGTATTACTATTTCCTTTCCCAATATAAAATATATTTTTTCAATCATAAGTTACCTAAATTAATTTCCATTTATCATTATTTCATAAATATGATTAATTAATAAATTTTTTTGTCACATGATCAAGGAAAACTACAAAAAATTGGAATGATGATAGATATTGGAGTGGTTTCAAACAAAAATAGGAATTTTATACCGTTATAAATGTTCCAGTTGTGAAACCACTTGTCTCCTCCTCCAACTTAGCTCATTTAACCTTATCATTATGTTTTAAATTAATAATATCATTCATTTCAACATCATATCAATCTAATTTAATTTTTCCTTTGTATTCTCAATCCCAACCAACCACTCCTCATATCCTAGACATTTTTTTTCAATTATAAAGACTCTCTGACTTTAATCATGATTCCAAAAGGTAAAATGACCATCCTTTATAAATTATATTCCCCTACATTTCATATTAAATGTAACCTTATAATTTTTTTTTCTCCAAATTTTGTTGGATGTAGTAATTCCTGATTATTAAAAGGAAATTTTATTGATTTGTAATATTATAGGCACCAATTTAGTCATTTTTCCCTTATATTATTTCTTCCAATTTTTTAATCCATATATTCTTTTTTAGTTTTCATCCCTAACATATTATAAATTTAATGTTTTATCTAATCCATAATTAATCTTATTATATCATATATTCCCAAATTAAATCAATCAATCACTAACTTAATTGAATTTTTTTTCCTTGTAATGTATTCCTTTTTTTAATTTTATTACACATATGTTTAATTAAATATTATATTACTTATTTGATTTTTTAGTTTTTCATATTTATATATTTTCAGGTTAAATTTATCATGGTCTCATTTTAATGCATTAAAATATGTTTTTTTTCAAACCAAATGGCTGTTAATTTTTTTTAACATTAACATCAATATTTTAATATTCATGCACATGATTATTATTATTATTTTAACCATTATATTAATTTTTATAAGTAAATATTAATAAGAAAATGTTTCTTAAATTACACTCTTTTGATAATAAAAAATATATTCATTTAAATTTGAAATGCCCATTGTAGTGTGCATTCACACTGAAAGGGTGGATGAATCAGCGGTGGCTTGTATTAATGAATTCACTTTTTCATTAACTTATTTTCCTCTTTTATTCTATCAAATTTCACCAATTAGAATTAGTGGATACGATCCATACAAAATCACATTCACAAAATAAGAATGAAATAAATTAAATTAAACTAAAAACATGGAATTTATTATTTGGGTTTCATAGAAACCTATTTAATGTTGACATCCCTCCATGAACACATTGAATAAGAAAGTATAACTGTGTAAAAAATCATTATTAACATTAAAATCCAATAACATTGATCAAATTTTCTTCTCCAAAAACTAATAATATATCTTCAATATTCTGAATAATATTCTATTCAATATGAATTTAAGCTTGCAATCTTTATCATGTTTTGAAAAAATACCTATCCAAAGTCAAATTAAAATTTATTTTACATTTAAAATAATATTTATATAAGAATAAAACCCAACAAATTGATACCACTCAACTCAACAACATCTTCAATATCAACTCAAAATCATCATGTAATCATCAATCATGCAAGATACATTGCATGAGTTAACATTCTAATATCATCACAATAAAATTATTATGAAATTATTATTTTATTTTATATTCAGATCTCACATTTTCCTCACTTTTTTTTATCATAGATAATGCATTCAGAAAAAACATCCACTATGAATTATTATTCTACTTCGTAATGCATCTATCTATGCTTTTAGTTTTCTTTATGCATTTAAATGAAATCATGTAGTATTATACAATTTATTCTCAATATCTTGTCAGAAAAAGTATAAATAACACAATAATTGTATGAAATTCAAATAGATTTTTTATTTTTATTCTTCTATGAATAAGTATAAAATATCTCTACTTTTTATAAGGTGAATATATTTCATGGACACTTTATGTATCCTATATTTTATATACTTATAAAATTGTGAGATATAATTTTTCCATTGTAAGCCCATAAACACAAATTTCCACTATGAAACATCATATTATATGCGATTCTTATTAACTTCTCACAATTAATAATTCAAATATCAATCTTCTTCTATTCATTATTAACTCTATGTGATTTTACTTAATTCACATTAGTATAAATAAATGCATATCTTATTTATTTTCTATTATTTATATAGTATATGGAAATATTCATTAAATTTAAACACTATTCATGGGTTTCATCTCTATTTATTATAGTTTAATAAATAAAAGTGAGATAATATCAATGAATTAGATATATTTATCCCTTTTTTGGAAAATGAGTTATTTTTAACATATTCTTCCTCCCACTCTCCCTCTCCCTCTATCCCCTTCCCCCCAATTTCCATTAATATATTTATGTTATATATAAAATAAAAGGTCAGGAAAATTTATAAGCACATTACATCATCTAAGATCATCTAAGAATCAAATAGATCCACCAATTCCACTAACATACTCTGCTCTTATCAAGTTCTATACTTCATTTATGGATGTAATTAAATTCCCAATAATCATAAAAAAACGTCCACTCATCCTAGAATGAATGTGAGATACCATATATTTGAATAAATTCTTGTAATCACATATCCAAAATTATCCACTCTGTCTTTCTATCAAAAATATACCACTCAAAATTACTTCCACATAAGGACCTTTTTTATTAGTTGACCATATCCACGATACCAGTTCCTTGTTTTTGTGCTTAAATATTCTTAAAATTGGTATCACAACCCTATCAACATGATCACATGAGCATCAATGATGATCATTGAGTCACAAAGATAATCATTGCAAGAAGAGGTTCAGGATGAATAGATGCATCATGGTTTACTACTAGAAATCCATTATGCATTGAGCAATTAGAGTTTTCATGTTTTTTTCATATTATCCAGTATAATACATGTCACGACCCGACCTCGGGGCCCGTGCCGTGACTACCCCAAGCCCGCCTTCCATAGGCCAGGGGATGGCGACTAGCACCAAGGCGTAAAATCCTGGTAAACAGGGAAGGCATTGCCTTTATAAGTAACAACCACCACAGAGTCAGCAAGCGGAAAGTAACTACAAGTACAGAAAAGTAAAGGGGGCCGGAATACAAGCCCAACAGAAAGTACAACTGAAAAGGAAAAGAACAGCAACTGAAGAAAAAAACGGCGGCCTTGTGTCGTCCACTGGCAATCCCACCTGAACGGTGGGTACAGATAGCCTCCAGGCTCCTCGGGTCCCACGTCCGCTCCGAGCACGTCCCGCCCAGTGGTCCACCTCCAGGTACCGTCCTGCTCCACGCCCCAACCTTGATCAGCGCTGTCCGTCGTCTGCATCCAACACAACAAGGTGCGGGCATAGCCCGTGCAGGGGTGAGTATAAGCTACTCAGTAAGGACCCCGAGACCCCCGAAGGTCTCCCGAAATCCACAAAGGATATAGCACAAAAAGGAAGGTGCAATCACGAAGTAACATCTGACTCGACTTAGGTATATGCCCATACATATACCTGAGTCCCCACTTCTAGCTCTGCTCACGAGCTCAAGAACAACTCAATCCACATAGGAAAGCAAGACTCAAATCCACAAAGGAGAGTAAAGAGTAAATCCACATAGGATAGTTCAACACAATCCACAAAGGACAGTAACATAAGATTCAGCTCAACTAGGTATTCTTTTTCAGATGACGTCAAAGATGATCACTGATCCATCTAAGTCGTCGGACCCACGAAGGATCGATAGGTACTAACCCCCGCAAAAGACCCACACAGGATCGGGCTCACACAGAACCTGTAGGCAGTGGCTCACACAGAACCGGTAGTAAGGACCCACATAGGATCGGGCTCACACAGAACCTGTAGCACTGATCCACGTAGGATCGCTGAGTGCAGTAGTCGACGCAGTCCACTGAGGATCTCTGCACAGTCGTCGCCGCAGTCCACGAAGGATCTCTGCTCTGCCGTCGTCGTAGTCCACTGAGGATCTCTGCTCTGCCGTCGTCGCAGTCCACGGAGGATCTCTGCTCTGTCGTCGAAGTCACAGCCAACGCTAGGGTTCCCGCACACAGCGAGCTCGTTTAGGAGGGTCCGCTCCACGAGCCGAGAGGCTGATACATCAACTGACACGTAGTCCGAAGTTGATGTATCCAAAAGTTCCGTATCGACAACAGGATCTCAACGCAACAGACGGCGCGTCAATCGGACGCCCGGTCTGAGAGTTATTGGGATTTTCGTCCCAGGGGCCCGGTTGGTTTTTAGGGCAAAACCAACCCGACCGTACTCCGCCTGTATCCGATCCTCGGGCGGAGTATGCCAAAAGTTCCGTCTCACTTAGAGGAAACTACCACAGCTGACGGTACGTCGATCGGACGTCCGTAGCTCAAGTTATGAGTGTTTCCGCTCCGAGGGCCCGGTTGATTTCGTGTACGAACCAACCCGGCCGAACCCAAAGTCTTCCGAAACCTTGAGTATAATATACCGAAACGACCGTATCGATCCAAGGATCGCGTTGCCGCTGATGGTTCGTCAATCGGAGGTCTCAGGCCCAGGATATGGGCAAAAGACCGAAGAAGGCCCGAAAACGGGGGTTCTGGGCCCGGGGCGACCCGGCCCGAACCACCCCTGGGTCGGCCGAACCGGGTTGACCCGAACCGGGTCGGCCCGACCCGGCCCGACCCGGCTCGGCTTCGGCCGAGCGGCCGAAAGGGCGCCGCGGGTTTGACCCGCGGCTTAGGTGGAACGCGGCCCCGCGGGGGGCCGCCTGTCACACGGACGCGGCCGGGCCGCCGCGTCCCTCCCCGGTTCCGCGTGGCCGCGGAACCGGCCGCCGCCGCTGCGGCTTCAGCCGCGGCGGATCTCCTCCACGGCGGCGCGCCGGGCGCCGCCGCCTCCGACCGCCGGAGTTTCTCCGGTGGCCCGTTTTGCCTCCCGTCTGCGTCGTTGCTTCTCCGAGGGGCCGATCTTCACTGCGGGATCAACGGATCGCCCTTGCCGCATGGTTCGTCGTCGTCTGCCAAATCCGCACAACAAAAGATCGGCGGAGGGTTGCCGGGTCTTGTTCGTTAGATCCGCACCCTCCGCGTTAGTCATAAACAACGGGAGGAAAAGAAAATAATCAACAACAATTTTAATTAAATTAAAATTGTTCGGAGATCAGGTTCATTTATTTTAAAAGAATAAACACGGAGAATAAAATACACCAACAACCCTTACCTTGTCGTCGTCGGACGTGAGGTCGTCGCGGAATCGCACGTCGCGGAAGGAGGGGATCGTCGCGTCGTTGCAGAGGAGACGTTCGTCGCACCGCGGGAAAAACGTCGCGCCGACGATCTCCGGATCAAGATCAAACGGATTTAATTAATTTAAATCCGTTGATATCGAATTATAAAAAGGGGAGAATTAGAAGATTCGATTCTCACCTTTAACCGCTGATCGTAGGTCCGCCGCGGAAGAAGAGGCACCGTAGGAGAAGAAGGAGAAGGTCGCAGAAAAGTTTGTTGACGTCGCGGATCGTGCGTCGTCGAATTCCGGTTCCGGCGTTCTTCGCGTTCTTCGCGTTCTTCGCGTTCTTCACGGGGAGAGTTGAGGTTTAGAGGATCTCGCACAACAGGAGGATCCTCCAAAATAGACAAGTTTGTCTATTTTATTATTTTGCCAACAAACGCAAAACGCGTAAGTAACGACCCATTAAATTCGTTGAATTAATTCAACGAATGAAACAGCCCATTTAATTCACGAAATAAACCGCCCAATTAAATGGTCTGTTAAGAAATTAAAGAAAACGCGTCAGTTAACTTTTCAGTTACTTTGACGGGTTTTCGCGGGTGCGTTACTTAGCGAAAGAAACGGCGGGGCTCGTGCGGGCCCTGCCTCACAAATATCCTACCAAGAGGGTAGGATATTTCCGGATAGCACCCTATCCGCTTTAACTCAGTTCAAGTGGCTTCCAAGCAGCTTAAGTGAAATAAAATAAAGTTGTCGCACAAATTTTATTTTATTTCTGACTTAAAGCCCCAAAATTTAAAAACCACGTCTGAGCAAACGCAACTCCGGAAGAGGAGTTTCTAAGCAAATACTGGCGCTGCGATTTCATTGGTGCCCTCAGAATTTGATTCTGAGCACCGGTTCAAAAGATAGAAAAACCCGCTCGTCCCTTCACTGAACGTACCCGAGCCAATCTTCGGAAATTGATTCCGGGCACACCGGGCCTCGGAATCAGGTGCCGTCTGAAGCTGCGCTCTTGTAAAATTCCAAAGAAAATTAAGAAAAAAAATTCCTTGAAATTTGCGGGTCTTTACATTACTCCCACCTCAGGGCTTTACGTCCTCGTAAAGATACATCAAAAACTAGGGGAACAAATGGGGGTACTGAGCACGCATCTGAGCCTCCCGCTCCCAAGTTCTCTCCTAGAGGTTCCCGTGCTGCCATCTGACGCACACAAGAGGAATCGACCGCCCACGTAGGACCCGCTCCTGTCGATCCTTGATCTCCACTGGGACCTACGCAAAAGTCGCCCCATCGTCCACGTCCAGCTCCCCAAAGTCGATGATGTGCGTCGGGTCGTGCACGTATCTCCTCAGCTGAGACACGTGAAAGACGTCGTGCATCCGGTGCAACTGAGGTGGTAGAGCCAGGCGATAAGCCACCTCTCCTATCCTGCTGAGGACCTGGAAAGGCCCGATGAAGCGTGGAGACAACTTGCTGCCTCGGCCAAATCTCCGTAAACCACGTCGAGGTGAGACACGCAAAAAGACGTGGTCGCCATCCTCGAACTCTAGTGGCCTCCGCCTCCTGTCAGCATATGACTTCTGCCGGCTCTGAGCTGTCCTCATCCTCTCCTGGATGATCTGGACCTTCTCTGTCGTGGCTCGGACCATCTCTGGTCCCACGAGTGCTGACTCCCCAGGGTCTGTCCAGCACAACGGTGATCTGCAGGGTCTGCCGTACAACGCCTCATATGGTGCCATCCCGATGGTGGAGTGGTAGCTGTTGTTGTACGCGAACTCCACCAAGGGTAGGTGGTCCTCCTAGTTGCGGCCAAAGTCGAGAACACATGCACGGAGCATGTCCTCGAGTGTCTGTATGGTCCTCTCCGTCTGACCATCCGTCTAAGGGTGGAAGGTTGTGCTCAGATGGAGCCGCGTCCCGAACGCCTCCTACAACCCCTTCCCAAGCCGGGAAGTGAAACGAGCATCTCGATCGGAGACGATAGACGATGGCACACCGTGAAGCCGTACGATCTCCTGGACGTAAAGACGTCCCAAGCTCTCCACTGAGCCCTGCTCTCTGATGGGTAAGAAGTGTGCCGACTTGGTGAGTCGGTCGACAATCACCCAGATGGAGTCGTGACCTCTGGAAGTGCGTGGAAGTCCAGTCACGAAGTCCATAGATATGCCGTCCCACTTCCACTCCGGGACCTCAAGGGCTGTACCAAGCCTGCTGGTACCTGATGCTCTGCCTTCACCTGCTGGCAGGTGAGGCATCGTGAAACGAACTCTGCCATAGCTTTCTTCATGCCCGGCCACCAGTGCTGTCGTCTGAGATCCTGGTACATCTTCGCCACTCCGGGATGTACCGCCAAGGGAGAAGTGTGAAACTCTCCCAGCACCTCCTCTCGTAAAGCGACTGGTACGAAGGTACGTCCTCTGAAAAGGATGTCGTGCTCTGCTCCAAGGGAGAAACCATCAGGCGCCTGACCTGAGGATATCAGTGCACGCCGGGTCTCACAGTCAGCGTCCCCACGCTGAGCCTCTCTGACCCGTTGTAGAAGTGGAGGAGAGACTGTGAGAGACTGAAGAAAGGCTGCTCCGTCTCTATCCACGAAGGATATCTGTAAGGAGGCTAGCTGCTCCGTCGCCTCCTCAAGTAGCTGAATGCCCGTCCTCCTGCTGAGGGCATCGGCTACCACGTTCCCCTTCACAGGAGTATAGACTATCTCAAAGTCATAGTCCTGGAGGAACTTAATCCATCTCCGCTGTCTCAGGTTCAGGTCCTTCTGAGAGAAGATATACCTGAGACTCTGGTGGTCAGAAAAGACTGTGAAGCGCTCACCCATCAGATAGTGCCACCAAGTCTTCAGAGCGAAGACCACTGCTACTAACTCCAGGTCATGAGTGGCGTAGTTCTGCTCATGCGGCCTCAACTTACGTGATCCGTAGGCGATCACGGCCCGCTCCTGCATCAGGACGCACCCGAGTCCAGTCCCTGATGCATCGCAGTAAACTACGTACCCAACTCCCTCCTCAGGCAACCTCAAGATAGGTGCGCTGGTCAATCTCTGTCTCAGCTCCTGGAAGCTCTGCTGACATCTGTCTGACCACACAAAGGGTTTCCCCTTCTTCGTCAAGGCTGAGAGTGGTGCCGAAACTCTGGAGAAGTCTGGCACAAATCTCCGATAGTATCCGGCTAGGCCCAAGAAGCTCCGCACCTCCGTCACGCTCCTGGGTGGCTCCCAAGCTAGCACTGCCTCGATCTTCGCGGGATCCACTGCAACTCCCGCCTCAGAGATGACGTGCCCCAAGAAGTGGACCTCACGTAACCAGAACTGGCACTTTGAGAGCTTGCCATAAAGCTGGTGCTCTTGGAGCGTGTCTAGCACAACTCGCAGGTGGTAGGCATGCTCCTCCTCAGTCGTCGAGTATACCAAAATGTCGTCAATGAAGACCACGACAAATCGGTCGAGGTATGGCTGGAAGATCCTGTTCATGAGGCTCATGAACACTGCTGGAGCATTGGTTACGCCGAATAGCATAACCAAGAACTCATAATGGCCAAACCGACACCTGAAGGCCGTCTTATGCACGTCCTCGTCTAGAACTCTGAGCAGATGATAGCCTGACCGGAGGTCTATCTTTGAGAACCACCGCGCTCCCTTGAGCTGATCGAAGAGGTCATCAATCCGTGGCAGCAGATACTTGTTCCTCACTGTCACCTGGTTCAGGCGACGATAGTCGACACACAGTCGCAAGCTCCCGTCCGCCTTCTTGGCGAACAAAATCGGGGAAGCCCAGGTTGAAACACTGGGTCGGATAAACCCCTTGCTCTGCAAGTCCTCCAACTGTACCCGCAGCTCCCGAAGCTCGGCGGGGGCCATCCGATATGCTGGAGTAGATATCGGGGCTGTCCCGGGGTACAAGTCGATGTAAAAGTCTACCTCTCTACGAGGAGGTAGCCCTGGAACGTCGTCGGGAAAGACGTCCACGTACTGGTCCACCACTGCAGGAAAAGCTGGACTCCGCACGTCCACTGCTCCTAGGATGAGGCTAGCCAACTGATGAGATATGGGCTGCACTCTCCTCCACGGAAGTCCATCCTGTGCTGCAAAGGTTCCCTTCTCGCCGGTGAAGGTAAACCTGCTCCCGTCGGTGCGAACACATCGCACCTTGCGCCTAAAATAGTCGATCTGGCATGAACTGAGGATAGCCAATCCATGCCCAAGATGACGTCGTAAGGCCTCGACGCCGCTACAAGGAGATCCCAGCCGAAGCTCTCGCCTCCTAGAGTAAGCTCACACTGCCGGCACCAGTGCGTAATCGTCGAGTCTGCTCCTGTAGGAGTCTCTAGCCGTAAGGATCGAGCCAACAGCTCAGTCGGAATCTCCGAGCTCCGAACAAGGGCAGAGGCTATGAATGAGTGACTCGCTCCTGTGTCTATAAGTACTGCAGCAAGGGTGGAATAGACACAGATCGTACCTCGAATCATCTCTGGCATGTCGGGGTCGTAGGCCTCCACTGCCTGGAGCTGGGCCTGTCCCTGCCTGCCAGCTCTCTATGGTCGAGGTGGCCCTCCTGGTGGTGGTGGGGGTAGAGCCTGGAAGCGTCGCCCACCACCCGCTGCTCGGCCAGCTCCTCTGCCTCGTCCGCCTCCTCCCTGCGGACCGCCACGGTCGACCCTCTGCCTCTGCCTGGGTGGCCCCTCCACCGTCTGCTGCTCCTCTGATCGGCGAGTCGGGCAGTCACGCGCCTTGTGACCCTGCCCGCCGCAGGAGTAGCACAGCCTGCCTCTCGGAAGGCTGGCACTCCGCTGTGTGCCCCGCACTGCTGAGCCGGTGTCCTGAGGCCGTCTACGTGGGGGTCTGGTCTGCCTGGACCCGAGAGTCAATCGTCGGCTACCTGCTGCCGAAGACTCAGCTACCTGCCTCCCTGTGCTAGGTCTCGCCGCTGAAGAAGGCTCTGCCAGGAAGCTCCTAATCAGGAGGGCTCGCTCCAGCACTCCCGCCTGGGTCGGAATGCTGAGGGAGATCAGTGACGCCCGAATCTCCTGTCGCAAGCCCTGCTCGAAGGTCCGAGCCCGGAAGAAGGGGTCTCGTACCATGTCGGTCGAGTAGCGAGATAGGTCAGTGAACCTCGCCGCGTACTGAGCGACCGTCATGCTGCCCTGGCGCAGCTGGAGAAGCTCCTGGATGCGCACCGCTCGGAGGGTGGCCGGGACGAACTCAGAGCAGAAGAGGCTCTCGAAGTCCGTCCAGAGCAAGGATGCCTCATCGTGAACCTGGAGCATCAAGCTCCACCATCGTCCTGCCGCCGCCTGCAGGAGGCTCGCCGCGAGAATCACCATGAGATCCGCTGGTGTCCTCACTAACCTAAAGATCCGTACCACCGCCTCTAGCCAGTCCTCGGCGGCCTGGGGGTCTGCCTCACCACGAAACCTGGGTGGTCACTGGCTCTGAAACTCATGCAGTGCCCTGAGGCGACGTGCATCGTCAGCGTCTGGTACTGGTAGCATCGGTGGCTCGGCGGGTAAAGCTACCGCCGGTGCCACTGCTGGCAAAGGGCCCTGCACCGAGGCCTCGTCGCTCGGTGGGCTGCCGTCGCGCCCTACACTCGGAACCCTAGCTGGCTGTCGTCGCGGGGCCATCCTGAAAAGGAGAACAAGAGCACCACAGTCAGAACAGTATACCTGGTGAGCTGGCACAAGTAATCACAAGGAAAACCTGAGACTTTCATAAAGCAGATCAGTATACCCGGTGAGCTGACACAAGTAATCACGAAGAAAACTTGAAACACACACGCAATCAATGTTTTCATGCATTAAGTCGGAAATCAGGAGTCAGGGTCCTGGTGTACAGATACGTTGGCCGCCGCACCAACACGGGGCTCCCTGAACTGATAACCACACTCAATACACTAAACACTATTGCTTCATATAGAAAGAAATGACGATCAGAGTCTGCGGTAGAACCGACCACCTCTGATACCAATTTGTCACGGCCCGACCTCGGGGCCCGTGCCGTGACTACCCCAAGCCCGCCTTCCATAGGCCAGGGGCTGGCGACTAGCACCAAGGCGTAAAATCCCGGTAAACAGGGAAGGCATTGCCTTTATAAGTAACAACCACCACAGAGTCAGCAAGCGGAAAGTAACTACAAGTGCAGAAAAGTAAAGGGGGCCGGAATACAAGCCCAAGAGAAAGTACAACTGAAAAGGAAAAGAACAGCAACTGAAGAAAAAAACGGCGGCCTCGTGTCGTCCACTGGAAATCCCACCTGAAGGGTGGGTACAGATAGCCTCCAGGCTCCTCGGGTCCCACGTCCGCTCCGAGCACGTCCCGCCCAGTGGTCCACCTCCAGGTACCGTCCTGCTCCACGCCCCAACCGTGATCAGCGCTGTCCGTCGTCTGCATCCAACACAACAAGGTGCAGGCATAGCCCGTGCAGGGGTGAGTATAAGCTACTCAGTAAGGACCCCGAGACCCCCGAAGGTCTCCCGAAATCCACAAAGGATATAGCACAAAAAGGAAGGTGCAATCACGAAGTAACATCTGACTCGTCTTAGGTATATGCCCATACATATACCTCAGTCCCCACTTCTAGCTCTGCTCACGAGCTCAAGAACAACTCAATCCACATAGGAAAGCAAGACTCAAATCCACAAAGGAGAGTAAACAGTAAATCCACATAGGATAGTTCAACACAATCCACAAAGGAGAGTAACATAAGATTCAGCTCAACCAGGTATACTTTTTCAGATGACGTCAAAGATGATCACTGATCCATCTAAGTTGTCGGACCCACGAAGGATCGATAGGTACTAACCCCCGCAAAATACCCACACAGGATCGGGCTCACACAGAACCTGTAGGCAGTGGCTCACACAGAACCGGTAGTAAGGACCCACATAGGATCGGGCTCACACAGAACCTGTAGCACTGATCCACGTAGGATCGCTGAGTGCAGTAGTCGACGCAGTCCACTAAGGATCTCTGCACAGTCGTCGCCGCAGTCCACGAAGGATCTCTGCTCTGCCGTCGTCGCAGTCCACTGAGGATCTCTGCTCTGCCGTCGTCGCAGTCCACGGAGGATCTCTGCTCTGTCGTCGAAGTCACAGCCAGCGCTAGGGTTCCCGCACACAGCGAGCTCGTTTAGGAGGGTCCGCTCCACGAGCCGAGAGGCTGATACATCAACTGACACGTAGTCCGAAGTTGATGTATCCAAAAGTTCCGTATCGACAACAGGATCTCAACGCAACAGACGGCGCGTCAATCGGACGCCCGGTCTGAGAGTTATTGGCATTTTCGTCCCAGGGGCCCGGTTGGTTTTTAGGGCAAAACCAACCCGACCGTACTCCTCCTGTATCCGATCCTCGGGCGGGGTATGCCAAAATTTCCGTCTCACATAGAGGAAACTACCACAGCTGACGGTACGTCGATCAGACGTCCGTAGCTCAAGTTATGAGTGTTTCCGCTCCGAGGGCCCGGTTGATTTCGTGTACGAACCAACCCGGCCAAACCAAAAGTCTTCCGAAACCTTGAGTATAATATACCGAAACGACCGTATCGATCCAAGGATCGCGTAGCCGCTTACGGTTCGTCAATCGGAGGTCTCAGGCCCAAGATATGGGCAAAAGACCGAAGAAGGCCCGAAAACGGGGGTTCTGGGCCCGGGGCGACCCGGCCCGAACCACCCTTGGGTCGGCCGAACCGGGTCGACCCGAACCGGGTCGGTCCGGCCTGGGCGCGGCCCGGCCGACCGGACCGGCCGGCTCGGCTTCGGCCGAGCGGCCGAAGGGGCGCCGCGGGTTTGACCCGCGACTTAGGTGGAACGCGGCCCCGCGGGGGGCCGCCTGTCATGCGGACGCGGCCGGGCCGCCGCGTCCCTCCCCGGTTCCGCGCGGCCGCGGAACCGGCCGCCGCCGCCGCCTTCCGCAGGCCGCCGGAGTTTCTCCGGTGGCCCGTTTTGCCTCCCGTCTGCGCCGTTGCTCCTCCCGGGGGCCGATCTTCACTGCGGGATCAACGGATCTCCCTTTCCGCACGGTTCGTCGTCGTCCGCCAAATCTGCACAACAAAAGATCGGCGGAGGGTTGCCGGGTCTTGTTCATTAGATCCGCACCTTCCGCGTTAGTCATAAACAACGGGAGGAAAAGAAAATAATCAAAAACAATTTTAATTAAATTAAAATTGTTCGGAGATCAGGTTCTTTATTTTAAAAGAATAAACACGGGGAATAAAATACTCCAACAACCCTTACCTTGTCGTCGTCGGACGTGAGGTCGTCGCGGAATCGCTCATCGCGGAAGGAGGGGATCGTCGCGTCGTTGCGGAGGAGACGTTCGTCGCACCGCGAGAAAAACGTCACGCCGACGATCTCCGAATCAAGATCAAACGGAATTAATTAATTTAAATCCGTTGATATCGAATTATAAAAAGGGGAGAATTAGAAGATTCGATTCTCACCTTTAACCGCTGGCCGTAGGTCCGCCGCGGAAGAAGAGGCGCCATAGGAGAAGAAGGAGAAGGTCGCGGAAAATTTTGTTGACGTCGCGGATCGTGCGTCGTCGAATTCCGGTTCCGGAGTTCTTCGCGTTCTTCGCGTTCTTCGCGTTCTTCGCGTTCTTCGTGTTTTTCGCGGGGAGAGTTGAGGTTTAGAGGATCTCGCATAACAGGAGGATCCTCCAAAATAGACAAGTTTGTCTATTTTATTATTTTGCCAACAAACGCAAAACGCGTAAGTAACGACCCATTAAATTCGTTGAATTAATTCAACGAATGAAACAGCCCATTTAATTCACGAAATAAACCGCCCAATTAAATGGTCTGTTAAGAAATTAAAGAAAACGCGTCGGTTAACTTTTCAGTTACTTTGACGGGTTTTCGCGGGTGCGTTACTTAGCGAAAGAAACGGCGGGGCTCGTGCGGGCCCTGCCTCACAAATATCCTACCAAGAGGGTAGGATATTTCCGGATAGCACCCTATCCGCTTTAACTCAGTTCAAGTGGCTTCCAAGCAGCTTAAGTGAAATAAAATAAAGTTGTCGCACAAATTTTATTTTATTTCTGACTTAAAGCCCCAAAATTTAAAAACCACGTCTGAGCAAACGCAACTCCGGAAGAGGCGTTTCTAAGCAAATACCGGCGCTGCGATTTCATCGTTGCCCTCAGAATTTGATTCCGGGCACCGGTTCAAAAGATAGAAAAACCCGCTCGTCCGTTCACAGAACGTACCCGAGCCAAACTTCGGAAATTGATTCCGGGCACACCGGGCCTCGGAATCAGGTGCCGTCTGAAGCTGCGCTCTTGTAAAATTCCAAAGAAAATTAAGAAAAAAATTTCCTTGAAATTTGCGGGTCTTTACAATACATAAAATATATATTTAGGGGTAATAAAAAAATTTTATAGAAGTTATATATTAATTCATTTTTGTGACATTGTATTATCAATACAATGAACTACTTATTTTTGATCATATGGAACATTTACTAATTCTTGTGTTTTCCATTGTAATTTCATAATTTACTTAATTCTACTTTCTAAACTACATTAAAGAAATACATCATTTTAATCAATTCTATTATTCCCTTTTTCATGGATTATACATTTGAGAATAATGAGAAAAAAAATCCACCTAATACTACATTAGGAAGATTTACACCATATGTTATTTCTAATTCTAGTTTTTAATTAAGATATCTACCCTTGTATACTTATACTATAGGGTTTTTTCATTTCTATGTTATATCATACTTACCAATTAAACTTTTAATCCATTTATTTTTAAATATTATGACATAGACAACTATTCAAAAGATTATAGATTATAAGTGGAAATTATAATATTTATTTATAGTCATTTATATAATTGTATATATAATTGTTTTTGTTGGTGACATATTTCCATTTAATTTAAAAGAATAATTTTTACACTAAATCACATGTTTCGTTTCTAGAATCTATATATTATTAATTATATAAACCAGAAGTAGACAATCATTTATGTAAATGTATATCAACAATTCACCCTTGAAATTTAAAAAAAAATACTTGTGTGGATATATTATTTTCTCATGAATATGTAATATTTAATCTATAAATTTACTATTTTATGATGTTATTATAATAAATTAAATTTACACTATTTTTTTATTTTATCGTTTAATAATTTATTTTGATATGATATAAATTTTCTAAATGATTCTTACAAATTCAAAAGTTTCAGTTCCATATGAATGGTTAAAATTTTCAATATTATCCAATAGTAAATAATATATATACCTATTATAGTGTTTGAATTATATTTTTTCTATATATACTATTACATTTATATTATTTCAACTATATAACTTCATCCTTACTATATCATTCCTCTAAAATGTTTCCGATTTCTTGAGTACTGATACAATTTGACTTCAACATTTTCAACCATTGTTTTTATTTAATTTATAATTCTAATGATGTAATTAAATAACATGCACATTATAAAATTTTTTACTTCATTAACATCAAACATATTTAATTTATGAATTTTCATTATGAAAACTATCATTACATAGTTTTCACAATAATTAACATATTTTAAAAAGATTAATATTTTCTATTTGATGTTATCCTTTAAAAAAATAATTTTATAGTAATAAAATGCAATATTATCATTTAATTAGTATCAAATATTTCGTATTATGACCATTACACCTATATGATGTTATAATTTTTTAAATACATGTATTTTATTATGTTAAACTATATTAAGATTTATAGTTTAAATATAACAATTTGTTACCTTAAGAATATGAACATTAATATAACAATTTACATTATATAAGGATGTTCCATTTTGGGAACTGTTTAATAGTTTCATTATTTTGGTATCAATTGACCGTTTTCATATATTCTGTAATTAATTTACATTTTTTAATTTTCTGATATTATTTTTTCAATCATTTGTTCAGTACAACTGTCAGATGTTCAAATTATATATATATATATCATCATTATAAACAAACTTATGTTATTCACTAGAATCATGTATAAGTGATACATTTTCACTATTTTCAAAAGGGTTTCACATTTATAATGTAATGAAATTACATAATACACATCTTACATAGTTTTAGGTTTGGACTATTATTTTATCATTAAACTTATTTCACTAGGGAATGTGCATATATAAATTTTTTCAGTTTAAAATTTTAATTAGTTTATTTATATTTTTAAAATTATTTTATAATAAGTTATATTTGTAAATTTATATAGAAAAAAATATATTATGGTATATAAATAAAGAAAATTTAACTGTTTCATTTTCACTATGAATATATTCATGACAAATTAAATTAATAGAATGAAATATCATATCTGAACAAAATCTAAATTTTACAATATTTTGGTATAATTTTTAATTTTTAGTAGTTTAGATTAAAATGATAAAAAATGATATATTAATTATTCCCATAGTTTGATATAAAATATCTCCTTTATAAATAGTATAAATTAGATAATTTAAAATACATTCATGGGGAAAAGTCATGAGATGCCTACAGAAGGTGAAACCCAATTTCAAGTGGAATATTAAATAATTATTCAATTCCCTTTAGTTTTTATTAATTAATGTGAAATAATTCTTATGTATTTATATACATCATGGTAGACATAGAATTATTGAGAATGATATGTGAATAAGTCTTCATAGGGAAAGCATTTAAGTGACATCAATAGATCATTGTAGGCTCATCTATAAGAGATTCATATTTAACTCATGAAATTCTATTCACATGAGGATGTGTCACTAAATTACTATTTTTTATTTGCCTACCAAGGCCTTCAGGGCCACCTGATATGTAGTTTCACAGACAGATTCAACGTGGAACCACCCCATAAGAGGATTCAAGAGTAGGGAACATTCACCAAGAGCACGAGCTTAACGAATTTAGGGATAATTAAAGGGTATGGAATTTTCCATATGTACCACATCTGTGCACCTATACATGGTCATGATAACCGAACAACTATGAAAAATATGGAGTGCTGATCAAAATGTAGATGTTGGGATGGTTCAGTTTCAAGTAGTTATAGTCTGTATGATTTCATTACGATCTAGGGGTCCTATAATGTCTCCACACCTATGGGAAATATAATTTATAGGCATACATGCCTTGTAAGGGTTCCCCCTGATCCCTTGAATAGGGGGATATCAAAATCAAAAAAGGTCTTCGGACCATTCAAGTAATTGTTTCTCCTATAGAATTGGTGTTTCAATTTATATTTTGTTTCACTTATATTTTGATGTACTGGGTGTTCTTATCTATAATAATTTAAAATTTCATGTTTAATTGAATTACATGTAATATCATAATTATTGATCAATATGTTCTCATAGCGTGTGATATACATAACTCTTATTGTTAGATGAATCATTTCTTGTTCTTTGTTTCATATTATTTATTTGAGAACCTAAATTTGATATTATCCAAAGAGATGTTTAATGTTTTAATCTCTAATGTGTAAATGCATGAATATTATCTTCTTATTTTTCATTATATTTTTTTTTCAATAATTTCAATTTTCAATTTTTTTTAATTAAATTATATTATTCTTAATACTCAACAAGATTTGATTTATCAGTTCAATGAGGATGATTCAATATTATTATAAGGAAATGATTATTTATTATAAATTATTTATTAAAATTGGTGGGGTGAGTTTGATATTTTTATATTGAAACTGTTTAAGGTTATGGTCTTATCTAATTTGTTGGTATACCTAATTGTTTACACAGGTACGGAAAAGTATGATTTTCGTAAAAATTTTCCAGAATATTGTTAATAAAATTACTCTAGAAGTATAATTTAATATTTTTTAGTTATCCAAAAATTATTCATATTCCAAACACTACCATGAAATTAATTTAAAGTTAATTGTGTTTTTTAAGAACACCCCATTACAGAATCATATCTTCTGGAGGAAATTTTTTTTATACCAAAATACAATAGAATTTGTTCATTATTCTATATATCAAGTAATTATTGATGAAAAATAAATACCCAAGACATCAATTAATTGATTTATATATATTTTTAAATAACTAAAAATATCCATTATCAGTAAAGTACACATATGTTGTTTTAAATTATACTACATTGTTTATAATAATATTTTCATTATTAAAAAAGACACATAGAGTTATTAGAGTTGAAATGATTCATCTATAACATTCATTCTATTTAGATCATTTAGTGTTGAGTTATCTATAATTACCATATATAGAAATTTATTTATATGGATTTATGAATCATATAAATAATAATATCTTATAAAATTAATTAAATATATATATTTAGATGCATGTGTTGGAACTCTTTTGTGATTATATACAATATTGATGTCATAATTTTATAAGAAGGAAAAAAGGATAAATATAATTGATAAACAAAATTGGAGATGTTCATGTATTTCTATAATATATATTATCACATAGTATAAATACCCATTACATATAAAAACCAATATTATTTTATCCATTTTTAATTTCTAATATTATTTATTTCATTTCAATTTATATATTAAATATGACTGATTTATTTAAATTATTTTTTTTGTTTTTAAAAGATAACATGTCCCAGGAATTTACATGAATGAATTTATGTTTTATTCATGATCTGAAGAATAAATATTCATTTTATAATCCGGATCACTAATTCATGAATATAAATTTTTAATTCTTCAAAAGAATGATATTTATTCTAATAATTAATCCATAACAAAAAATAATATAGATCAATACCAAAACATTGTTTGTGACCCTATGGATAATTTACTCAGTTGTATTAGAAAGGCATGCCTAAATTCTAATATCAGTATCTAACAACACATAATGGAACCCAAGAAGAAGAAGACAATGTCATAATGATGATAACCAAATATTAATACTTACTATGTAATATTAACTCTCATTCTTGATACATCTAATAAAAAAGGTTTCACTCTTATTTTTATTAAACTATGTGCTCAATTATGTATTCTTTAACTATCTATAATGAACTCATAAAAAAAATTTCCATGGATTTTATTAGATGATTACATTTCAATCATCAGGCTCTATATAAAAACATTCATAAATCTGGAAGGGACAAAACATTCATTAACATATTCTTTTATAATAAATTATTCATGACACACCAAAAATACCTAACTTCTCTATAAACATAATTCATCATGGTTTGTAATGATATACATATGTATGCAACTCATGAATTGGTTTAATAATAATTTTAATATATGTGGACCATTATACACATTAATAAACAACGATCTCTAATGACCTAAAAACGTGTTTATTTCCTACATGTGGGACATTTCTCATAATATAAAATCATGGGGATTACAACATTATAACTAACTAAGAAGTAGCCTTAGATTCATATTAGTACTATAATTACATAATAAACATATAATGTTCCCAAACAGATAATGTTATCATGAATATAGTAAAAACATTAATGGAATACATCATAGCACATTAAGGATCTGATTATAGTAGGGAATTATTATATCCTATAAATGCAACAATTCCCCTTGGATTTTATCACATTAATGTAATCATGGAGAATTACTCTTTATATGAAATGATTTTATAAACAATTATTTCATAGAATTTATATGTAATAAAATTTATAAATAATATAGGTTCTTTGTAACCAACTCCAACACAATGATTATAAAATAGAATTTTTTAAAATTTAATTATCTTATCAAACATATTTAGACAAGATAATATACCATCTCTAAAAATCCTTGTTATTTAAAAATATTTAACTTTTTTCCATTTATAAATATCATATCAAATGATCCATATAACACAACATTATCCTAGTATCCAATTAAATTCTTTTATTACTCTTGAATTGACAACCATAAATAAAATCAATATATATTTTATGACATATATAGGGTTATTACATGTCCATTAGAAAAATTTAACTTTTATAATAACAACATAAACCGATGAAAATTATTTCAAAAGGGTTATATATATTCTCTATTGAAAAACCTGATAAAGTCTTTAAACCCATCCACATAAATTTTTTAGACGAAGACATCCATTACCAAGGCCTAACATCATCTATCAAAATCCCCCCAAAACCTCTGTAATCTCATAGGCCCCCCTTAGACCATAAAATTCATGAGCTATCCACCAGAACCAATTTACTAAAATAAGATATTTTTGGATAAAAGTTCTCGATAATATGGTAAATAAATCATCTGGATCTCCCCACTCAACTCATATTCTTTGCGGATTCCTTCTGAAACAAAAAATCATCATCCCACTGCTCCCACCACCATAATCATTACCAAATTTTACCTTTAAAACATATTAACATCCCTTTTTCCAACCTAAAACAATTTAGGCAGCCTTATGATCACACCCCAACACCAGCACACCATACCTCAAGTGTTCCAGATATACCCTACCTCCCTGTATACACCACACATCTTCCATGAATGGTGAATGAATATAAAGTTACCTATCTACCTCACCCCTTCATCCCTTCTTATTGTTGAAAATGTCCCAAACCTAAACATCAATGTTTTTTGTGTGTACCAATAGAGACAACCAAAAGTGGATTCTATTGATTTTAGTGATTGAGAAATTACGATCACCAAAAGCAATCATGTAGAAACCACTAATGGAAATTAATGACCAATCTTGGATGTTGATAAGGTTCTTAATTCGAGTATTTTTAGTGGTCATTCATGGCCTCAAGTATGGGAATATTTTCCCATCAATGGATTATGAAATGGTAGCACACTCTTCTCATGTTAAGGTGATATCACTACTCAAAGAAGGTAAAGGTAATCCCCACATTTCTTGAGGGTATAATGATTGCACCACAATTAATGAAAGGATTAAAAATATGGAACTCTCTCTATGGCAATGTTGCTTCTTCCACCTCATATAATGGTCACTCAACCCCCACATATGGGTAAACTGACTCTTATGTAATTTTATGATATCACATACATAAATGTAAAATAAAAACACTTTAAAAGGATCTTGAAATACCAAAATTTAAAAAATTAAAAAAAACATTAATAAGTAAACAACAAGAAATTTTTTATTTTAAGAACATGACATAAGAAACTAAAAACATTAATTTTAATTTATAATAAGAATAATATGATTAAGAAATTATGGTTAGTGCACAAAAGGATCGTTCCTTAATGGTTTTGACATAATTTGTTTCCTATTATAATGTGAGGAATAAAACCAAGAGTATTGAGGCTAATCACTATTACATATTCTTTCTTTTGGATAGAGTACCCACTGATCAGGTTAAAATAAATTTATTTTTAATTCTTATATGCCATATAAATTTCAATGATAGTATATATGTAAAGATAGAGTCAAATTAACTCTTTATGGTGAGATATGTGATGAGAAATACCCCATCATCATGAAATAATTATGTGTATTATTTATCTATGATCCACCACAACATGTGGATACCAATATTTTTTATCATCAATTTCTTTTAGCAATCATCATATTATTTACTATATATTTTTGAAACTAGTGTTCTATTTAGTGTTTTCACCCATGGAATACCTCATTAAAAGGATGGTTATCCTATAATGATATTTTTTTTTTTGAATTCCTATAACGATAGTATCCCACATAATTTGAATGTTCACCAGTGAAAGACAGCATGTGGGAAAAAATGTGGTTTTACATGGAAAGGGAAAAGGAAATGAAGGAGTGAAACATGGGTGGGTTAGGGGGATAAGGAATTGAAAATGGATAAATGGAAGGATGTAATAATATAATGGGGAGTAATATATTATATTTTAGATGACATAATTTTTCTCATTGAGAGTTTTTAAACATTATGAACTCTATAATGGAAATATATTTTTTAAAATATCATTATAAAATTATTGGTGGGGGAGAGTATTTAGATTTACTTTTGATGATGGGGTTGGAGTTTTAGTGGAGTATTTGTACATTCAACTAACATATTTGTGAAGAAAGAAAATGTGGAGGGATGTATAGAAAAGGTGAAATAATGTTGGGGTTCCACACGTGGACCCCGGTAGTTTAATGAGAAAATAAAATTATATACCTAAAAACCTATCAGCATTGATGATGGCATAAAATTATTTGGGATAAAAATTTTTTTATTTATAATGTAATATTTTATTAGAAATAACAATTTTACAAAAACAATTATTGAAAAATATTAATTTTAGGAGATTGAAAATTATTAAAATTTAATAAATATTAAAAAGTTCATTTATGAAAATGATTTATAAAATATAACTAATTAAAAATGAATAAATAATAATTTTTTAATGATTTAAACAAATAAGTATTATGAGGGTAATTAAAAATTTAAAACATTTTAAAAGAATTATTAATAATAAATTTATTTACGATTTATAATGATATCTAAAAAATTAATTAATTATTGAAATGAATAAATATTTAATTCAATAAAAAAATTAATTGAAACATCAGTAGTCATGTTTTGGTTAAATATCTATTATTCTATAAATTAATAAATATTTTACACCAAATAAAAAACATATAATCCTATTTATAAATATTATTAATGTATTTAATAAAATAAAAAAAATTTATTAAAATTTACACCCACACACACACACACACACACACATATATATATATTACATTCACTATGATACCTACTCTCCATCTTAAGGAATTTTTATAGGAGGTAATTTGGTGTAATCCCCCTTGGTGTGTAGTCAGCCCTATTGTAGAACATATTTGTGAGGTAGTGAGCTAAAGGGGGAATTAATGTGGTGGAATAACTATGTCACCAATTGATCATAACCTCATGAATGCAATGTGTATCCACTGCATCTTGAGTATTATGGATAAATAAATAATTGAAAACTATTTTTTCAAAATATACCCTATTCTAGTAGTCATAATGTGACATAAGCTCCGCTAGGAGAAGAGTATAATGTTTTTGGTCAAAATAATCTCTTCTAATGGTTCAAGTTATGTCACTTTATCTAAACCCTAAAAATTTTAAAATGATATCTCTATCCTGACTTGGATTTATTTTCTTCCCTTCCTGCACCAAATTTAATATAATCAGGTGAATATTTTTAAATTTATATTTTTAATGTGATTTATTTTTTATCCATAAGGAATTTATCCTTGGAGTAGTGTCAAATTATATATATGATATTCTCCCAAATTGTTTATCGATACATCAATTATATATATATATATATATATATATCCATTTTTTATTCACCCTTATATTTAGATCCCCTTTCATAAATATCCATGAATCATAATCCAAGGGATGCTATTATTTAGCCAAATTCATTTCAGTATGATAACTAGTATGTGATGTATATGGGATTTCTTGACCATGTTATATGGTTATTTAAATTTAAATTTTATTTCAAATCATATCCATATCTTCATTCCCATGTTCCAACCATATTATTTCAATGCTTCACCTATATTTTTTTCATGGAAAATGGTGTCTCTTATCATTTTCTTATTTTTTAACATTAATTATAATATTAAAATCTCCATTTAATGGTGTGTAACTATTTCTAATTACAACCACATTTTATTCCTTATTTTCATTCAGAATCCATGTTTTTATTTTGTTTTCCTTCCATGCGAGGTCGGTAAATTTGAAAAAAAACATTTATTGTTTGACTCACCTGAAATTTTGTATTATTTATTTCAGATTCATATATAATATCACAATTTTATGATTATAAAATTTCTAATTTCATCCCTACATTTAATGTTGTAGTATCTTGATTATCTACCACCACATTTTTATTTATTACAATTACATTATGAAATTTTTTGTATTCTTTTTATACATAAGATATGGTTTCCTTCATTTCCATTTACAACATAATTCTGTGTTATTTTAATTTTCCCATAAGCTTCTTATGTTTTCAGAAAACCCTATAATTAGGGTTAATGTTCCACAATATCATGTAGACGTTATAGAATGATAGGAATAAATAATATTCATTTCCAATTTATATAATCTAGAAATTATTAATGAGTAACATATTAGAACGTAACATTGAATTAATATTCACCTTAAGAAGTATTATATCATAATAACATATTTTCCCTTCTATATAGTTCTCATCCATCTTGAATGGGATTGTAATAAATGATGATATGTCATTGAGAATTTGGGAATGAAAAAATATAAATTAATTCATGAATCTAAATTCATATTCTGATGCGATTATTTCTAACTATAATGGATAATGTTAATATCCAATTCGAAATCCCTAAGGTTACAAATTTTATAATAATATTCTAAATCATCAAGAATCTATTATATGCTTTTTGGGTCTTAAATATGATATTGAAATACCCTTTACTAGTCGAGATCAACAAATACTTGATAAATTTTTGTATGATAATCAGTTTCACATTATAGTTTTTATTATTCCCTGACTAATATACTAAATGAATTATAATGTTACAAATAAGGTAGAACATAAAAAACCCAATCCAATATTTCAATGCAATTGAATCAGCAGTCTCCATAAGGTTCCCATCGTCCGATCAAGTGATTTTTACAATGTATTGTAGGATTGAGTTTTGAAAATTACATAATACTATATTCAATTTTTTAGTAAATTTATTTCTTTCCCCCTACATGTGTGGTGGAATCATTTTATTTGACTAGTATCCTTAAACTCATGATTTCATCATTTTAGAAGAAAATAATTAAATCAATCCTTTAATATATTTTATCCTGGATTGATTAAAATAAAATTCTCATGGATTACAGTATAAATCCATAGAAATGATGGAAGAAGTTGAGGATAGTGATGAAATACAACAAATATGATTTTTTTAAGAATAATTAAAGAACATAACACAAGAAATTTAAAATAAGAAAAACAATGCCTATAAAAAAATAAATTATTTGAATAACAACGAAATAATATACTCATAGCATTGAAATGGTGTTTTCAAATAATCGATGATCATTATTTAAATATGAATGAATAAGATTTGGAATTAAAATTCTATAATGAATGCATCTGTGTGGCAGAAACTCCCTATTTAGTTTGTTTTAGGTTGTGACGATTAGTTGAACATAAATGAATTATAGTATATAACTAAATATTCAAACTAGAATTATATGGGGGAGAATAATGTATCATATAAAACACTTCAGATACATTTAAATTCTTTCAAACGACTTCTGACCAAGCATCCAAAAAAATACCGACCACATAATATTTTGTGACATGACACTATTGAAGTTTTTTCTCATTAATCTCTTGAAATGGTGTTACACAAGATGAGGTAACCATATCACATAAAATCAAGTATTTAATTTGTGAGTATAAACCCAAAATTGAATGTATTAATATAGACCACAAAAGAAATATCTGACATAATTTTTCATTATATAGAATGGGGGAAGATCCCTCCAGTTCTCACATGATTTCATAGGGAATTATTCTTTCTTCTTCATACCATTCTTATACCATGTACCCTCTAAAATTTTCCAAAACCCTATGAAAGAATCCAAATACTCCAGAAAATCAGAAAAATATTTATATTCCCTAAAAATACATAACAAAAATGAAATATACCTTAAATTATGGGTGATACATTGTTACAAGTTTTTGATTTATATAATAAAAAAGATAGAGGTTGGAAATGTCTTTGAAGATTTCTATAAATTCTTCCACTAAACACTTCTCTAATTACCTTTTCTCTTTATACACTTGTATATGGTACTATAATACTCAATCCAAATAGAAATGTATTTCTAGAAATATAATGTATTTATTATATAGAATTGAAATTATGATCTGCTTAATTATACCATCACGCTCATGTATGACCTAATCCCATCAAATCAATATAATGGGTTTAGGATGGTACTTTATTAATTGATATACATGAAATAATCTATAAACTGAGTATAATATATGTGGTAAATAAACCCATTGGAAAAAATCTATCTTATATTAAATTACCAAAAATAATTCAACATACCGTGGTGAAAAATTCCCTTTCATTCCCAAATGAAAATGCTCGTTCCTAGGATAGACCACAAATATTACATAATCACCCATAGGAAATTAATATGGGTGATTATAATGACATGTATAATAATTATGAAAACTCTAGGATGATGATATCGGTTTTCTAATCATCGGAATCATCTCATTCTTCTATTGAATAATGTTTGGTCGAATAAGTGAAGTCTCTCTACTATCTACCTAAAAATTAGGGATAAGTAAATATGATCATATAGTTCTAAAAATGTATTTATATGAATCATGTAAAAACAATATTTTTAATTAAAAAAACTATATTCTATTTATCCTATATAAAGACACCAAAATCCCTATCACAATCTTAGAGGTTGTTCTCTTGTGTTTGAATAACATATTCTGACTTCATTTAAATTTGAGTATTACATATTATGATAATAGTCATTTTGATTTATCAGGCTATCTATAATGAGAACCAAAAATACAAGGTGAATCTAGGATCTCTTTTAGATATAATTGAAATAAGAACCACATATAATTTCTCGAATTTTCTAAAATAGTGATTTTTCCATTCATCCACTATATTTGATCATCAGATTAGTAGGATGTGGGTTGAATTTTTGACTCGATATATAATATAATAAATAGAATCATGATTAATAATCATCTTAATAACCTAGTGATAGATTCTATTGAAACTATCACCCCTTTTCACATTGTTATGTTATATTATTGCAATAGTCTATTCATTCAAGGATTTTCAACCATAGCCTACTGACATGTGATTTATTTCATGATATATTATTCCACCAAAGGTTTTGTACTTAATTACTAGAAATGTATCCTCATTTTGATTAACATATTTTAGATTCCTGGAAGAATCGCCTACATAGAATTTAAATAAACCGAATAAAGTTGTTCTGGAAAATATTGTGGAACCACTACTTAATCACAGAAATTTTACATTAAATAATGATCTTTTTTTCATCCATAAATAGTCTCCCAACCATTTATATTTCATCTAATGGAATGAGAACCATAACCATATCATTCAGAATTCGGATCATTCCCAACCAAATAATGAATAAGAGTCACAAATAATATTACTTAATTATTTTCCAACTCAATTAAATCCAATTTCATATCCTCATTCCTGCTAGTTATTTCAATATATCATGATATTCTATTGAGAATTGGTTATATGTATATATATATTATCATAAATCATCGACTACAATATTCCATTTTCATATTTGTGGACAATGTAAAATTCCAATATTTATTTCAGCTAAACATAGCGAACTTCTAACAAAATAGATTATGAAACTATTTTTTTGTTCATGTAGAACAAAAAATAATTTTCTATCATGTTTCAAGTAATTAGTTTCTTGTATTTAAAAATATAATTATACATTAACTATTACATGGTCTCTATATAAGAAAATATAACCAAAACTAGACCTGCATGAATAAAAAACCATATAACCTTCACATATTATTGTAATGTTTTAGATGGATGATAATTTTTATTATTTAATTATTAACCAAAAAGGGATTTTAAATATCACAGAACTAATTAAATGGTATTCACATACCTGTCATTTTCATTATAAAACAATCAGGTCATTATAATTCTCAAATAAATAGATGGTATTAACTAACTCTGTCATAAATGTTATTATTTATAAAGATTCTCTTTGGAGGCTTCCAAGAGATTAATTTTTTTTATTTATAGGGTCCACAGATACACCTTTTTCAAAAATAAAATTCCAAAGGAAGAAAACATATTATATCTAGGAGCCGCTCATAAAGAAATTAACATAAATTTGCTATTCCCACAAGGTTATAAACATAATCTATAAGTTCTCTTCAGGGTCATTTCAACTTTAAAGAATAAAAAATGATTTTATCCTAAAATTTTAAAAAAAATATTAGTACCATTGAATTATTTGATTCAGCAATTCCATGAAGTCTACTAGTGAATTATTTATGCCAAAAATCCTGATAAGGTTTTTTTGGTTTACCTTTATTCTGACATAGTGTTCTGTGGAAATTCCTTTTGTTTTTTCTCCTTTACACAAGGTAAAAAATAATTTTATATAAATGGGTCAACATGTATTAGGGAATAACTCACATAAATTTAAAAAATATCAATTTTAAGTGATAACAAATTATGTAGGGGTATCATATGTTACTTTTACGAAGCATGAGAATTATTATGTTCATCATTATTCTATAAGATTTGTTGTAAAGGTAAATAACATTACTTTTATTTAGAAAAGTGGTCTTGTGTTAGGGTAAATAATATTATAGTGAATAGCCCAACAAAGAGATGTGGTCCTTCATAAGGGTATACAAAATTAAAAAATATAAAAAAAAAATTGTGTATGGTTTATTTATATATATTTCAATTATTTATATTTTAAACATCAAAAAATTTAAAATACATTAAAATGAAATAAAATTTATTTCATCCTTCCAAAATCATTAAAAATTCTAAAAAAACCCCCTATACATTCTCAACACTACAAAAATGTCATTGGAAGGGTTTGATAAAATATGATCTCTTATATAAGATGCCTATAAAATATTTATAATTTTCATGAATTAAAAACAATCCCAAATAAAGAGAAATCAATGTTATAATTTAGTGGAAGATAAAACCCAAATATATTCTATGTTACTCATAGAAACAAAAACATGTCCAAGAAGTGAATGATAGAAATGGTTACCCATTTGAATAATCTAAAACCACTAAGAATAATTTATTTCATTTAGAAATTTAACACTTATAAAATCAAAAAATATTTAGCATAGAAATTAATATATTTGACAAGGATAATTTCATTCATGTTTTCAAAAATAAACATTGAACATATTTAAAAACAAAATATAGGACATCAAAAAAATTTATAGTCAAACAAATAGTGTACATCTACCATATTTCAAAAATTATAACCATTTATAAATATAAAAAATTTGTTCATACCCTTTCATATTTCAAGAAAATCCCTTTTAAAATTTTAACTTTTTTAATTATTTTCTACAAGAAGTTACAAAATGTGATTCTCCCAAATTTTTATAAATCAATATTCTAGATTCAATTTTAAAAATTCCCCAAAAAATAATTTTATTGAAGGATTAGATTTTTCAACCTTTGATAGACCTACCAAACTATATCTAAAAACCAAATACTAAGAAACTTATTGATCCGTAGATTAATCGGGTTGATGATTCCCTCATTCAAACAATGATAATAGGGTAATGAATATAATATAGGGATCACTACTTTCTAAAAATACCAATAGGTACCCACCATAACCCATACATAAGGATCCATGTCATATCATATATAATTTGAATACCATTTTCCATGTTTACAATAAGGATATTGTACATCACATGAATCATTTCGTCGTCATATTGAACACAAAATCTGTATAACAATTGAAAATTTTGATTGAGTTTAAATTCATATAAATATTTTTATTATAACCATGATAAATTGAATTTATCAATCATTTTAATTAATCTAGATCATTCATATATTATGGAATATTGATATAATCACAACTACTCTCAATCATAAATTGTATATAGGTAACATTTTTATTTCTATTTTTCACTAATATATAAGAATTCTATATACAAAATAAATTAAAAAAAGTCATTGTGGAATTAATAAAAACATAAATAAATATAAAAAATATTGTGATTTATAATATCATGTAATTTAGAAA
The DNA here is from genome assembly GCA_963277665.1 of Viscum album. Taxonomy (NCBI): domain Eukaryota; kingdom Viridiplantae; phylum Streptophyta; class Magnoliopsida; order Santalales; family Viscaceae; genus Viscum; species Viscum album. The sequence goes on from OY728142.1 coordinate 818,689,131, forward strand.
AATTTTCTAGTATAAAATATAAAATATGTAACATGAGGACATGAAAAAACTAAAAAATGAATCTATCAGAGGCTGTTGGATAAACATCTAGAACATATCCACTAACCTTATCTCACTCAAACAATCATTACATACATATATATATATGTGTGTGTATTCTATTTATGCACCAATCATTTATACCCACCATCGATCACATAATTTTCAAAATATAATTTGAATCCATCCACAAAAATCAACATCAATTTCATAGAGCAATATATTAGAATAAAAAACTGTTATCCCTATTCATGGAATAAGATTAAAGAATTATTTTTTCTACAATTCATGAAAATATATAATCTATTAAATGGATATTAATAACCCAATAATGAAATTTTATGCATCCTCAAGGGAATCATTTAATGCAGGGGGTATAGAACATTGAAAATCAATGCTTATATAAATATTTTATGATAAAAATTATCATATCATAATACATGTTGTATATTAATTAGTTTTTTTATTTTCCATGAGTTTTAAAATTTATTAATTAATTAACATATGTTTTTATTGCATATATTATAATTAATAAAAACATATACAAAAAAACCATTCATCACATTTAAATCAAGTTGTGATATCTATGGATTATCATGTTCAACATTAAAAAATAAATTTATATGTTAGATAATTTATCATTGTTTCACAACCTAATACTTTTATCATTTTTTTAATTTTAAACATGTAGTTTGCAATATTAATTTCATGTTGATCACAATATCTATAAATTCATATCATGTATCATTAATTCCGAATACTTGTTTTTAGACATGAATTATCATGTTAAATCCATCCTTCAAATCAATAAAAATTTATATCCATAAACGCTAAAGAATTAGATAATTTAATAATTGCAACATGCATTAAATTTGAATATTCTCCTTGAATTATTAATTCATTTTACTAATAAATAATTCTTTTATTGAATAAATTTTATAATTTAAAACTGGATTCCTGAACATTATTTTTATATTTGTTAATAAATAGTTTATAAAAAGAAATAATATACTAAAAAAACATGTTCTTTGGAAATATTTTTTTTGTAAAAATAATTTTCTATACATTATTTTAATTAATCAAATCATTATATCCAAAAAAATAGAAATGTAAAATAATAAATATAATTTATAACATGCTATTACTAGTTTTTTTATTAACCATCATCAATCCAAAAAGAATATTTGCTTATCTTATCATAGTATGATAGAAAACCAAACACATTGTAATATTATGAGTTTTATAATAAATGTTTATATAATTTAATGTAAGATAATTATTAATGTTGAAAAATATAATTTTATGTTATCATAAATAAACAAAGATATAATAATAACAACATACTATTTGAGATTATATGCATCTTATAAAAATGAATCATGCATCCCTTCTAAAATTTCCACCTTTCAAACTATACATTTTCTTCCTAAACATAGATGGTTGGTTCTCATGTACCTCGAATCGTACCACAAGGGGCCAAATTAGCTATATCTTCGCCAGTATCCATGGAATCATGGTACATAAATAGTACAATAGGGTTGTAAATATATATTTTCTAGATAGTCTCCTTCCCTCACCACATGTCATGTTATATGACTCTATATTGGTAAAAAAATCAATGCAACCCTCACTTGGAATCAACTCCAAACTCCAATTCATCTCTCAAATTCAATCTCAACTACAAAATTTCCACTCCCCAAACCTCTATTGACTAAGGAATATATTTAGTTGGGATGGTTCATGACACAAAACCATTTTTTTTTATTTTCCTAACCTTGTCAATCATTGCTCCTCCTCCAACCTCGTCCTCTTTTTCCATATGTGTTCATAACTCTATCGTCCCTATGGATTATCTTCTGATCATAATACATTTTAGGTAATCTAAAATATATCTATACAACCCTATAGGGGATTATAATAATGTTACTATTTGTGTATCTTGATAACACCCATATTAGAGCTCCATCACCAAACACTATCACCTTCCCTTCCCCAATAAATTTATCCTTCCATGATGCGTGTATCACCAACCCCTTTTTATGAATGCTTAACTATTTATAAATTCTTTTTATTATCCATGAACCATCTACAAACCCTTCCCCAGTCCCCATCAATTTTTTTTTCGACACACCATGCTCGACCCCTAGGCATTGTTGACATCCTATCCCTAACCCCTGAGGTCCTCAGAATGGGTGTATGATGTCATTGATATGGAAATTTTATCCCCATACTTACATTCCAATAACCATAACGTTTAACCACTTCTTTTCCCACCATTAATTATGACGACCCGTCCTCGAGGCCTGTGACGTGACTACCCCAAGCCCACCTTCCATAGGCCAGGGGCTGGCGAATAGCACCAAAGACATAAATCCTGATACAAATGGAAGGCATTGCCTTTATAAAGTAAACAATCACTAAAGCGTACACAAGCCGAGTAAACACTAAGTAAACTGAGTACAAAAGTAAGTGCTGGAAGGTAAATGGGCCAGAATACAAACCCAACAGAATGTAAAGTAAAACTTAAAAGAAGGTATAACAACAATAAAGTTAAGCAACAACTCCTAGCCATCCTCTTGAAATCCAACCTGAAGGGTGGGTACAGATAGTCTCTTCTACTCCTCGGCTCTAGTCGTCCGCTCTATGTACGTCCCATCAAGTGATCCACCTCCAAGTACCATCTAGCTCCATGAGCTCCCACATTGATCAGTGATGTTCGTCGTCTGCATCCAACACAACTTAGTGTGGGCATAGCCCATGTAGGGGTGAGTATACGCTACTCAGTAGGGACCCCGAGACCCCCGAAGGTCTCCCAGAATCCACTAGCTATCAACCAAAATGGAATGATACATTAACGAAGTAACAAACAATTATACTTAGGTATATTACCATACACATTCCTAAGTCATCAATTACAACTCATCTCCAGCACACGTGTCCAAGTTCAACCCAGTCCACTAAAGAAAAAATAACCCATTCCACAGAGGAATTCACAACCCAATCCACACGGGAAATCACAACAATCATATCGATGATAATTATTGTAAGTTAAGACTCATCTCACATAGGTAGACTGTTAGTAAAGCGATAGAGATGATCAGATGTAGCCACTGATTCATCTAAGCTGTCAGACCCACATAGGATACAAGACCAGCTAAGCTGTCAGACCCGCCAAGGATACAAGACCAGCTAATCTGCCGGACCCACATAGGATACAAGTATAAAGTCAAATACTGTCGGACCCACATAGGATACAAGAATAGTAGTCTTCTCCGTTGAATCCATGGAGGATTCTAGTACTTTCGTCGTCGCTACCGAAACCACGGAGGATCCAAGTACAGTCGTCATCACTGCCAAACCCGCATAGGATTCAAGTAAAGTCGACATCGTCGTCACTGTCGCAGCCAGCTCTAGGGTTCCCGCACACATCACGCTCGAATCCAGGAGGGTCTACTCCACGAGCCAAGGGTTCAATACAAAAACTGTCACAAAATGCATAGTTGATGTATCAAAAAGTTCCGCCTCATCGAAAGGAACTTAACGCGACAGAGGGCGCGTCAATCAGATGCCCGGTCTGAGAGTTATTGGCTTATTCGTCAAAGAGGCCCTGTTGGTTTTTAATCTAAATCCAACCCAACCATACTAAAAATGCATCCAAACCATGATCGGAGTATGGAAAAAGAACCGTCTCACTAAGAGGAATCCAACAAAGTCGATGGCATGTCAATCATACGTCTGAAGCTCATGTTATAAGCGTTTTTTCTCCGAGGTCCCGGTCGGTTTCATGTTCAAACCTACCCGGCCGTAGACAAAGTTCTCCTAAACCTTGAGTGTAATATACCAAAAAAACCATCGCGATCCAAGGATTGCGACTGAACTGATGGTGCGTCGATCGGTGGTCTGTAGCCCATGTTATGGGAGTTGGAATAGCTCTGTACGGAAATCAGGGCGTTTGGGCCCGGTCCGACCCAGCCCGAAACACCTAGGTCAGCCCGGCCTGAGTCAGGATCTTTCCCATTAGGGCGCGACCCGGGTGGCTGGCGTGGCCCGGCCCTGTGTGGACGGCCCAGCGCGGGCCGCGGATCGGCTCGAGGCCGAGGTGGATGTGAAGGGGGAGGGGGGCGGGGGCTCCGCCCTATTTTCCTGAAATAGTGGACCCGAGTGGGGTCTGCCCTAGGTGGCTGCCGGGGGTTTCAAACCCCCAGCATTCTTGGAAATGGCCAGCCAATAAGGCCGGCCAGTTGTGCCACGCGGGATCCACGGGGGGTCCCGCCTCCTTGAACTCTGGCGGCCGGCCGCCTCTTGCTGGTCCGCCGCGGCCTAAGGCCGCGACCCCTGTCCGACCTGTGCGGCGCGACGACGCCTCACGCCTCTGCCATGGCCCGCTCTTTGCCGAGGCCTCTATCGGCTTCACTGGCTCTACGATCCTTCGTAGCGGCACTCTCTGACCGCATGTCTCTCATTCCTGCGTGGTACTATGACACCATGTCACCCCCATTCCATACCACAATGAAGACCAACAACAAAGGGGGAGGAGGGTCGACCGTGTTCGTGCTGTCCGACCTCCTCCCGTTATATTGATAACAAGCATCCAAGAAGTAACAAAGAACATCAAAAATAATAATCTTTGAATGTTAAAACAACCCCTACCTCAACGTAGTTCGCGAAAGATAGCATCGCGGAAAACGGCTTCGCAGGGTGTGGCTCTGTATACGTCGATGGTGGACGTCCGAGGAGGAAATGACATCTCACACCGGCTGTGGAGAGGAAAAGGAATGGTGCATCGATCTCTTCTTGCGGTGTTGGCATTCTTCGACGAAGAGTGTTGTTCTTCAGAGAAGGATTATGCTCTTCAAATGAACAACATAAAGGATCTCTCCTTTTCTTCGCACAACAAAAGCCAGAAAAAAATAAGGCTTTTCCTTATTTTATTTACTTATGACAACTATTGAAAACTTCAAATGTTGAATTACCTATTTAATTTTGAGTTGTCAAAATTAATGGTGTGCTAATTTGGCAACATTAATGTGAGGGTGAGTCACATAATTTAAGATGGGAGGTTTAGAGGAGTTAGGGAAATTTAAGGGGTGGGGATCATGTGGGCCCCACGTCACTAATATCCTATCCAGTGGAGTTGAGATGTAGTGGGTCCCACCCCAACTTCCTCACATAGGTTGTAAATTCAAAGAGTAGAAATAAATTTGTAACACATACTTTATTTCACCTTTCAATTAATCCATTTATTTTTAACAACACCTCCCGAGCAAACGTAACTCCAGAAAAGGTCTTCCTAAGAAATTATTGGTGCTATGGTTTCATCAGTGCCCTCAGATTTCTATTCCATGCACGGGTTTAAAAAATAGAAAAATCCACTCATTCATTCTCTGAACGTACTCGAGTTAAACTTCGTAAATTGATACCAGGCATACCAGGCCTCAGAATTAGGTTCCCTCAGAAACTGCATACTAAGAAAATCTCAAAATAATTTAAGAAAAAATATTTTCCCTAAAATTTAATGGTCTTTACAGTACTCCAAACTCAGGGAATTACATCCCCATAAAGATATATCACAAACTAGGGGAATAAAAGAGGGCACTGAGCACGCATCTTAGCCTCCCTCTCCCAAGTGCTCTTCTGGAGGTTCCCGTGCTGCCACCTGATATGCATTAGAGGAATAGACTAACCACACAGGACCCGCTCTTGTCGATCCTCGATCTCCACTGGGACCTCGGCAAAAGTCACCCCGTCATCGATGTCCAGCTCCCCATGGTCGATGATATGCATCAGGTTGTGCACATATCTCCTCAGCTGAGATACGTGGAAGATGACGTGCACCCGATACAACTGAGGTGGTAGAGCCATGTGATAATCCACCTCGCCTATCTTGATGTGAACCTAGAATGGTCCGATGAGGTTCGGATATAACATTCCACCCCAGAAAAATCTATGTAATCCATGTCGAGGTGAAACCCGTAAGAAAACGTGGTCGCCATCCTCGAAATATAGTGGTCTCTGCCTCCTATCAGCATAAGACTTCTATCGTCTCTGATTTGTCCTCATCCACTCCTGGATGACTTGTACCATATTCGTTATTTCCTGGACCTTCTCTGGTCCCACAAGTGCTGACTCCCCAGGGTTCGTCTAGCACAAAGGTGATCTGCAAGTTCGGTCATACAATGCCTCGTATGGTGCCGTCCCGATGGTGGAGTGGTAGCTGTTGTTGTATGCAAACTCCACCAAAGGTAGGTGATCCTCCCAATTGCAACCAAAGTCGAGGACACATGAATGGAGTATGTTTCCTCGAGAGTCTGAATAGTCCTCTCCGTCTGACCATCCGTCTGTGGCTGAAAGGTGGTGCTCAGGTGTAGCTGCGTCCCAAATTCCTCATGTATCCCCTTCCAAAGAAGGGATGTAAAGCGAGCATCTCGATCGGAGATGATAGATGATGTCACACCATGAAGATGTACGATCTTATGAACTTAGAGGCGTCCCTAGCTCTCTACTAAGCCCTGATCTCTGATGGGTAAGAAGTGGTCCGACTTGGTGAGTCGATCGATGATCACCCAAATGGAGTCATGTCCTCTAAAAGTACATGGAAGCCCATTCACGAAATCCATAGATATCCCATCCCACTTCCACTTCAAGACCTCCAAGTGCTGTACCAAGCCTGCTCATACCTGGTGCTTCGCCTTCACCTGATGGCAGGTGAGGCATCAAAAAACGAACTCTTCCACAACCTTCTTCATACTCGGCCACTAGTGCTATCGTTTAAGATCCCGGTACAACTTCGCTACTCCTTGATGAACCACTAATGGGGATGTGTGAAACTCTCTCAGCACCTCCTCCTGTAATGCAACTGGTACCATGGTACATCCTCGGAAAAGGACGACGTGCTCTCCTCCTATTGAGAATCCATCCGGTGTCTGTCGTGAGGAAATATGTGCACTCCACATATCACAGTCAATATCCCCACAATGTGCCTCTTTGACCCGCTAAAGAAGTGTAGGAGTGAATGTGAGTGACTAAAGAAATGCTTCTCCATCTTTATCCCTGATGGATATTTGCAAAGTGGCTAGATACTCTGTCGCCTTTCCAAGTAGCTGAATGCCTGTCCTCCAGCTGAGAGCATCGACTACTATGTTCCCCTTCCCTGGATTATAGACTATCTCAAAGTCATAGTCCTGGTGGACCTCGAGCCATCGCCACTGTCTTAGGTTCAGGTCCTTCTGTGAGAAGATGTATCTAAGACTCTGGTGGTCAGAGTAGAATGTAAAGCGCTAGCCCATCAGATAGTGATGCCGCATCTTCAGAGGGAAGACCACTGCTGCTAACTCCAGGTCATGGGTGGCATAGATCTACTCATGTTGCCTTTAACTGTCATGATCCATAGGCGATCACTGCCCGCTCCTCCATCCGGACACACCCGAGTCCGATCCCTGATGCATCGTAGTACAATAAGTACCCTACTCCCTCCTCTAGTATCCTCAAGATGGGTGCACCTTTCAATCTCTGTCTCAGCTCCTAGAAGCTCTGATGACATCCAATTGTCCCAATGAAAGGGTTTCCCCTTCTTCGTCAAAGTTAAAAGCGGTTTTGCAACTGTGAAGAAGTCTAGAAAAAATCACTGATAGTACCCACCTAGACCCAGGAAACTCCGTACCTTCGTCATGATCATGGGTGGCTCCCAAGCTAGAACCACCTCGATCATCACAGGATCCACCGCAACTCCTACCTCAGAGATGAAATTCCACAAGATGTGGACCTCACGTATCCAGAACTGACACTTCAAGAGCATACCATAAAGCTGGTGCTCTCAGAGTGTGTCCAGTACAACCCGCAAATGGTAGGCTTGCTCCTCCTCAGTGGTCGAGTAAATAAATATGTCGTCGATGAAGACTATGACAAATCGATAATGGTAAGGCTGGAAGATCCTATTCATGAGACTCATGGACACTTCTGGAGCGTTAGTTATGCCGAAATTCATAACCAAGAACTCATAGTGCCCATACCGACAACTGAAATCCGTCTTATGCACATCCTCATCTCGAAATCTCAGCTGATGATAGCCTGACCTAAGGTCTATCTTTGATAACGACCATGATCCCTTAAGATGATCGAAGAGGTTGTCAATACTCAAAAGTCGATACTTTTTCTTCACGATCACCAGATTCAGGTGACGGTAATTGGCACACAGTCGCAAGCTCCTATACGCCTTCTTGGTGAACAATGTTGTGGAAGCCCATGGTGAAACACTGGGTCGGATGAATCCCTTCCCCTGCAAGTCCTCCAGCTGTACCCATAGTTCTCAAAGATCAGCGAGAGCCATCCGATATGCTGGAGTAGATATCGGGGTCTTCCCTGGGTACAGGTCAATATAGAAGTCTACCTCCCTGTGAGGAGGTAGTCCTGGAATGTTTTCAGGAAATTCAACTGCATACTAATCCACCACTACATGAAAACTCGGAATCCGCACGTACACTACTCCTAGGATGAGGCTGGCCAACTAATTAGTCATCGTTTGTCCTCTCCTCTACGTGAGTACATCCTGTGCTGCAAAGGGCCCCTTCTCGTCGGTGAAGATGAAACTTCTCCCATCAGTGCAGACACACCGCAATTTTCACCTAATACAGTCGATCTGAGCATGGACCATAGATAACTAATCCATTCCCAATATGACGTCGTAAGTCCTCAACGCCGCTACAAGAAGATCCCAGCCGAAGCTCTCGCCTCCTAGATTAAGCTCACACTGCCGAGACCAGTGCGTAATCGTCGAGTCTGCTCCCGTAGCAGTCTCTAGCCACAAGGATCGAGCCAATGGCTCCATCCGAATCTCCGAGCTCTGAACAAGAGAAGTGACAATGAAATAATGACTTGCTCTATGTCTATAAGAACTGCAGCAAGGGTGGAGTAGAAAAAGATAGTACCTCGAATCATCTATGGTGCGCCGTGGTCGTTGGCCTCCACTGCCTAAAGTTGTGCCTGACTCTTTCCTCCAGCTCCCTGTGGTCGAGGTGGACCTCCTGGTGGTGGTGGTGGTATAGCCTCAAAATGTCTTCCACCACCTTCCGCTCGGCCAGATCCTCTAACTCGTCCGCCTGCTCCCTGCGGAACACCATGGTCAAACCTCTTCCACTAACTTGGTGGTCCCTCAACCATCTGCTACTCCTCTGTATGACGAGTCGGGCAGTCACGTGCCATGTGGCCCTACATGCCGCATGCATAGCATTGTCTCCTCCTCGGAAGGCTGGCTCTGTGCCGTGTGCCCTGCACTTCTGAGCCAGTATCCTAAGGTTTTCTGCCTGATGGTCTGGTCTGCATGGACCCCTGCGACATCTGTTGACTGCCAGCTACAGAAGACTCCACTATGTGCCACCCTACGGTAGGTCTCACTGCAGGTGTAGGCTCAGCAAGAAATCTATCTATAAAAAGGGCTCTCTCTAGTACTCCAGCCTGCATCGGAATTCTAAGGGAGATCATCAATGCCCTGATCTCATGCCTCCGTCCCTGCTCGATGGTCCGGGCCCAGATGAATGGGTTCCATACCATGTCCGTGGAGTAGCGTGAGAGGTCGGTAAATCTCACCAAGCACTGGCCTTCTGTCATGATGCCCTACCGCAGCTGTAGTAGCTCCTGGATGTGCACCGCACAGAGGGTGGATGCAACGAACTCTGAGCAGAAGAGGCTCTCGAAGTCCGTCCAAAGAAGAGATTCCATGTCATGCACCTGGAGAATCAGGCTCCACCGTCTACCTACTGCCGCATGCAGGAGACTCTCCGTAAGGATCACCATGAGGTCATCTAGCGTCCCTACTAATCTGCAAACTCGTACAACAGCCTCCAGCCAATCCTCGGCTGCCTGAGGGTCTGTCTTCCCGTGGAACCTGGGCGGTCTCTGATGCTGAAACTCATGCAGTGCACTAATTCCATGTGCACTCTCAGTGGCTAGGGCTGGTGGAATCGGTGGCTCGGCGGGTAGAGGTACCGCCGGTGCCTCTGCTGTATTGGGTCCCTGCACTGAGGCCTCATCACTTTGTGGGTTATCATCTCGCACAAAGCTCGGAACCCTAGCTAGCTGCCATCGTGGGGCCATCCAGAAAAGAAACAAGTGTGCCACGGTCAATAGAATATACCTGGTGAGCTGACACAAAGTAATCACAATGAAAACTTTTGAAACACACATGCAATCAATGTTTTCATGCATTGAGTCGAAAATCAGAAGTCAGGGTCCTGGTGTATGGATAAGTTAAACTCCGCACCAACACTAGACTCTCGGGACTGATTACCACACTCAATACACTTAACACTATTGCTTCACATATAAGAAAGATCAGATTCATGAGTTTTGCGGTAGAACCGAACTCTTATGATACCAATTTGTCACGACCCGTCCTCGGGGCTCATGTGGTGACTACCCCAGGCCCACCTTCCATAGGCCAGGGGTAGGTGACGAGCACAAAAAGCGTAAATCCCAATAGAAAGGGAAGGAATTGCCATTATAAAGTAAATAATCACCATTGAGTACGCAAGATGAGTAAACACTAAGTATACTGAGTACAAAAGTAAGTAATGGAATGTAAATTGGCCAGAATACAAACCCAACTAAAAGTAAAGTACAACTAAAAAGAAGGTACAATAGTAGAAAAGTAAAGCAGAAACTCCAAGCCATCATCTGGAAATACCACCTGAAAGGTGGGTAAAGATAGTCTCCTCTGCTCCTCCGCTCCAACCGTCCGCTCCGTGTAAGTCCCGTCCAGTGATCAACCTCCCGGTACCGTCCAGCTCCATGAGCTCCCACGTCGATCTGTGCTGCCTATCATCTGCATCCAACACAACGTAGTGCGGGCATAGCCCGGGCAGTGGTGAGTATACGCTACATAGTAGGGACCCCGAGACCCCCGATGGCCTCCCATAATCCATGAAGGATAATCCACAAAGGAAATAGACATTAACAAAGTAACAACCCAATCTACTTAGGTATATGCCCATACGTATACCTAAGTCATAAATTCCACCTTGGCTCCAGCACACGAGCCCAAGTACATCCCAATCCACTCAGGAAAGCATAACCCACTACACATAGGAATTCACATCCCAATCCACACAGGAAATCACAAAAATCATATTTATGATAATTATTATAAGATAAGACTCCGCTCACACATGTATACTCTTCATAAAGCGATAGAGACGATCATATGTAGCCACTGATTCATCTAAGCTATCAGACCCACAAAATATACAAGACCAGCTAAGCTGTTGGACCCACAAAGGATACAAGACCAGCTACTCTGTCGGACCCACATAGGATACAAGTACAGAGTCAAATAATGCCAGACCCACATAGGATAAAAGAATAGTAATTGTCGTCGTCAAATCCATGGAGGATCCCAGTACGGTCATCATTGCTACCGAACCAATGGAGGATCCAGATACAGTTGTCATCACTGTCGAACCCACGTAGGATTCACGTACTGTCCTCATCGTCGTCGTAGTCGCAGCCAGCTCCAGGATTCCCGCACACAGAACGCTCGATTCTAGGAGGGTCCGCTCCACGAGCCAAGGGGTCGATACATCAACTGTCATTAAGTACACAATTGATGTATCAAAAAGTTCTGCCTCGTCGAAAGTAACTCAACGTGACAGATGGCGCGTCAATCAGACGCCTGGTTTGAGAGTTATTGGCTTATTCGTCCCAGGGGCCCAGTTGATTTCTAAGCTAAAACCAACCCGACTATAATCCAGCAGCATCCAAACCTCGATCGGTGTAAACCAAATGAATCTTCTCACAAAGAAGAATCCAACAAAGTCGACGACACATCAATCGGACATCTGGATCTCATGTTATAAGTGTTTCCGCTCCGAGGGCCCGGTTGGTTTCGTGTTCGAACCAACTTGGACATAAAAAAAGTTCTCCGAAACCTTGAGGTTAATATACCAAAATAAACTTCCCAATCCAAGGATCGCTACGAAAGTGACGGTGCATCGATCAGAGGTCTGTAGCCCACATTATGGGCATTTTAACAGATCTGTCCGGAAATCAGGTGGTTTGGGCCCGGTCCGACCCGGCCCGATACCCCTGGGCGGCCCGGTCCGACCCAGTTCAAGGGCCCTGCCCGGCTTAGGCCGTCCGGTCCAGTCTGGGCCACAGCTCGTCTCGAGACCGAGCTGGATGCGGGGGGGGGGGGGGGGGGGGTCGGGGGTGTGGCGCTGCCCCCCTGTTTTCCGAAACAGCGCACCCCTGTGGGGTCCTCCCAAGGTTACTGTCGGGGGTTTCAACCCCCCATCTTTCTTGGAAATAGCTGGCAATTAAGGCCAGCTGGTTGTGCCATGCATGACCAGTGGGGTGTCCCCCCTCCCTGAATGATGGCCACCGACCACTTCCTGCTGCACCTCTGCGGAGAGAGGCCGCAACCTCTATCCGACCGGCACCGCACGACGGCACCACGCCCCTCCGCCTCGGCCCGCTCTTGTCTGTGGACTCCTTCTACCTCACCGGCGCGGCGTGACGGCGCCGAACTCTTTCACCGCGGCCTGCTCCGGCCACGGTTCGCTCTTTCCCGCGTGGTGCGATGCCACCGCGTCTCCCACGTTCTAAACCACAATGAAGACCAACAACAAAGGGGGAGGAGGGTCGGCCGTGTTCGTGCGGTCCATCCTCCTACCATTATATTGATAATAAGCGTCCATGAAATAATGAATAAAGTAAAAAATAATAATCCTTGATCAATGAAACAACCCCTACCTCAAAGTAGTTCACGGAAGCTAGCGTCGTGGAAAACGGAGTCGCGGGGTGTGGCTCCGTATACGTTGACGGAGGATGTTCGAGGAAGAAATGACATCTCACACCGACTACGGAGAGGAGAATGAATGGTGTGTCGATCTCTTTTTGTGGTATCTGCATTCTTCGAAGAAGAGTGTTGTTCTTCGTAGAAGTTTGAAGCTCTTCAAAGGAACAACACATGGGATCTCTCCTTTTCTTCGCACAAAAAAGCCAAACTAAAATAAAATAAGGCTTTGCCTTATTTTATTTACTTATGCCAACAATTAAAAACATCAAAAGTTTAATTCAACTAAATAATTTTGAGTTTTCAAAATTAATGGTGTCATAAGTTGGAAATATTAATGTGAGGGTGAGTCACATAATTTAAGAGGGGAGTTTTATAGGAGTTAGGAAAATTGAAGTGGTGGGGCTCGTGTGGGCCCCACCTCACTAATATCCTATCAAGTGGAGTTACGATGTAGTGGGTCCCAACCCAACTTTCTCACATAGTTTATAATTACATATAGTAGAAATAAAATTGTAACACATATTTTATTTCACTCTTCAATTAATCCATTTATTATAAAACACCTCCCGAGAAAAGGAAACTCCAGGAAATTTATTCACAAGCAATTACAGGCAATTCGGTTTCATCGGTGCCCTCAAATTTAGATTCTGAGCACCGGTTCAAAAGATAGAAAACATGCTCGTTCATTCACTGAACGTACCCGAGCTAAACTTCATAAATTGATTCCGGGCACACCTGGCATCAGAATCAGGTGCCGTTAGAAACTGCGTACTCGTAAAATCCCAAAAGAATTTAAGAAAAAATTTCCATTTAAATTTATGGTTATTTGCATTAATAGTGTATATATTTTTATTGATTATATAAGACAAGCTTTGGAATTCTAATTCAACTATTTTTAAAATTCTTTATGGAATCTTGTGCTTTTATTAGGAGAGTAATATGCTGGTTCTCGAGAAATAACTACAAAATATGTTTTTTATTTTCTTATTTTGGTAATTTATTTCTTAATAAGTACTAATTTATTTTAATAAGTAATACCATATTAATTTTTTTAAAAAATTTTGTAGGTTTATTCTTCTTGAAAGTGAAAAATGATATTATATATTTAAAATAATGAAATTTTATCATCTAATTACTATTAACCTATGTATATATATATTTAGATATCATGAGAACACAATTTCTTTCCTTTGGTCCAAAAATGTATTTTATAATATGTTCATATATTTTAGTTAATATCAATAATCTTATAAATAGAAAATACTGTAAACAAAATAATTTAAAAATATATATATATTTTTGAATAGAAATAGACAAATTTTTTTCTTCAAAAAAATAATGATAATGTAAAATAATAAAATGAAAAATCATTAATATTATTTTAATCATTATATTCATTTTATTTCATTAATTTATAAAAGTATTTTAACAGTTAAAATAATCAAGAAATTTATCTTATATTTTAATGACCTTGGAAATCATCAAGAAATGTTAAAAGTTAAATGACTCTAAATGTTCGAGTTTTACAAATATCATATTCTACCATTCCTATAATTTAATGTGGAATACATTCTATCCAAAACAGAGAGATACATGTTACCACATACTTTCAAAAGCCATAGACTAATGTGTCCCCTTCCTTTTAGGTATGTGAACTAACCATTTTAATGGATGAAACGTCACATAGGCATGTAAAACATTCAGAATGATTCTCCCAATAGACATGTGTTTGTTTAAACTTGACTACCTATATCACTCACATTGATTCACATTAATTCCACATTTTCACCATCGATTGAGTATCAGGACTAATAATACATTGTTCTCTTCCTTCATTTCATCTTAATGGGACTATGTGTGTGGATAATGCCTGAATAATATTCTGATTACATTGCACAAATAATCATTTCCCACACTTTATTCTGATTCTACGTCAATATTTAATTTAATCCTGCACTGGATTAGTGTTTTCAACAAAATATTGATAGTTTTCATATGTAATATAATGTGGTAATTGATTCCAAAATTCATTGAGAGAAAAATATCTTAGGGTTTGATTTATGTGCACCCAAAATGAATTTAATATGAATGTTTTACTATAATTATAATTTTCATCAGTAATTAACTCGTCAAAGAGAGAATTATATTATAAATTATGTTAATATCTCATCTTTATAATCTAACAATATTATAAAATAAAATCTTTAAGAATTATTTAATTATATGTGGAGACACCATGAATGTTAGAGTATTTGAGTTGGTCCTCCATATTGATAGCCTATATAAGATGTATCTAAAATAAGATAGGCATGGCCTTTTAATGAGTTTTAATAAAGGGTAGATGTAGAAAACTTTTTTTCAAATCTAAAGTATTACAATTATATAAAACAAAGAAGGAACAACCATAAAAACCATAAATAATTAATCATTCCTCAGTTGGGTCATTATATTGGTGATTCAATAGAAAAAATGGTTATAGAGGGGTTGATGCATTGTTTTTAATGTATATGGAAACATTTCTATATTGGTTTGAGATTCCCATTTCTCACTGAGTTATACAGTTTACTGGTCATAAAACTATTTTCATTGGTTCCTAGAATATTATGTCCTCATGGGGAATTAACATGTATTCTTCTATCAGATAACTGGTGGTAGAGGGTATTCCATATATTTATGATTCAATAATGTACCGAATTTACTATTTGGTATAAATATTGTGAATGTTATCAAACATTATTCTTATATGGATCCCAATCTATTTGTAATACCATAAATCAATAAAGAATGATTTTGAGACTAGTCAACATGATTGCATCCTAATATCGATATATGATTCTATTTGAACTAGCTATTTTGAAGAATAAAATATGTATACATTTCTAGATCTATGTCTTTTGATGAACAATCTTTTATAAAAAAACGTTTCCTTAGAGATTTCATTTTAATGAATCCACAAAACATGGATTTAACATGAAATTTCTTACATACCATTGGAATTTATTTTCATTTTTAATATCCTAGATTCTATTTCATATAATTGGAAACATTAAAGAATTTTTCACATTACTTTCCCCAAAAACAATATAAAATTCATGTATATAAAAGGAAAATTACATTCTTTCTTGTTAATGCAGTTCAAAATAATCATTTTTAATGAAATATAAATGTTTATATAAAAATAACTGTGACATATCATAGAAGGCTATTTGACCTAAAACATCCCCACACTAATTTAAAATATATATTTGAGACTTGATATTACATTACAATGTTGAATGAAGACTATATTATCATCTTCACAGAGAATGTGTGATGGTTTTGTGACACTTATTTAAACATGAATTTTTTTCAATTTTAACACATCCTTTATATTAGTGATATATCTACATAAATAATCATTACCGATATTGAATATAATGGTTGATAGGTTTATCCTTATCTCACCCCTCTAGATAAAGTGAAAAAATCTTTAGGGGACCATTTATAACAATGGAAACTTCCAAAGAGGAAAAAATAATTTCTCCCATATTTTAATGGTTTCACATAATTCTATAATTATTAGAATGAAGATGACGAAATCCCAAAAATGTGTAAAAATATTTATTATCATTAGTCTAGATGATAATTTTTCCTATTTTATTGATTTTCATAAAAACATTCACAAATTCTATGGTAGTGTTAAATTAGTCTTAAATATTACTACCTTTTATGAATCCATACATGTTTAGTGGTACAAAATTTGGGTTAATTAGAGAAATTATATTTTTAATTATTTTTCGGATATTTTTTTAATGTTATGTTTGAAAATATAGTATTCTATACTAATAAATTTATTTATTATTTTATGTCATATGGAATAATGTAAAAATATGATATTTGGAATCACTTTGGTGAAATTCATGATGGATTAAGTTATGAAAAAATCTATATATTATTGGATAATATCATAGGATTCCTAAGATAAATGGTTAGTAAATCTATATAATTTTTAGTAGAAATTATGATAAAAGTTGAAATTATAATTTTTAATTTCTTACGATCTTTCAATTTTGATGAGAAAACTATTCTATTGTAAATAAATACTTCTTGATAATACATTTTCAGTAAGCTATGTGGAAAATAAATGATAGTTTCACTATCTAGATTTTTGAGTAAGAGGTTTTGATATTTTCATATATCATTATAGTGTGATAAAAAAGGTATTTTTTATTAACCTTCCTTTTATCACATAAATTTTAGGAGTACAATTTGAATTTCATGTTTTAACATTAACAAGGAGTTGAGTTTTTTAACAGTATTAATTCCCTTCTCGGGGAAGGTTCTCCTCAAAATACTTCTAATTCGTTTTAAATTAATGTTAAACAAATTTAGTCTCTATTGTTTTTATCTCAACTTACATATTTGTAAAATTGATTTTTTCTTGTTTTATATTTTTGTCCTTTTGGGATATATAACACAAGTATATGGGTCATTTATACATTAGAAATATTTCTATTATGTTTTATACAAATTCATAGAATAAATATGTTTTATTAAGACATTATTGAGTCTAAAAAATTAATACTTTCCCACTCTCATTGGCTAAAAAAATAGGATGATGATATGAATTATATATGGAAAATGTAATATTATACACTTACTCATAATTATCCATTTCAATATTATTAGAAATAGTCATGTCAGGTATACTACATACCAATTTATTTCAATACATTTATTACTAAGTGTATTTTACCAAAAATAAGTTGATATATAATTTCTCATTATTTTGAATATAGACATTAAATTACCTATAATAAATGGGATGGTGTGTAGATTAAAATTTTTCCTCCAATGTCATAATGGTGTTGTGGTCCCCTATAAAAACCTAGGTCCATTGTTCCTAATTTTAACTTCTTTAATATCCCTCCAAATTGTTCCCATTTATTGAAACATATTCATTCAATGTAGAATGGGAGAGAAATTATATGGGCCGTTATATTCCAAATAGAGAGTGATCAACTAATCTCTGATTTTTAAAGTGTCTACATTTAAAATGAATTATGTGAAATGAAATACATGGAAAAAACAATACTCTTTCCACAAAGTGACATGTATCATGATCTACATAGTATAATATGATTATGTTTGAAAATATTTCATCCATGTTTTGTAGTTGTATAATAGCGAGATAAACCCTAAAATTATAAAATAATATCTTTATTTTCCCTTGGATTTTCTTTATTTCCTCCCCATCCATTCTTTCTCTTACTGATTGATGATTTCTCATTAGATACATTTTAAGGGATTTATTGTCACTCTTAAGGGAACTCATAATTTGTTTAGTGTCAGTTCATAACTCTAATAGTTCCCCCAAAGGTTTATCAACAATAAAATATTTTTTAGAAATATTTTTTTGATTACCCCTTTCATTCACCATTTATATTTTATTCTCTTTAAAATATCTCTTAAAATAATTATCCAATAATTTTTCAAATTTAAAAAAATATTTTCACTTGGGAACTAGTCTATTCAGAATTGGAGATATCTTAATCACGTTATTTGATTTTTATCATTCTTATCGCCACTCTACATGAGTTCATAATATTAAATCCCATATTCCTACAAAATTTATTAAATTTTTCATCTGCAGTGTTATCTTGGATAAGGTTCACATTATCATTTTTAGATATATTGTATTTAAATGTAATATTGTAATATTCCTTCTTAGATTGATCACTATTTAAATTTAAATAATTATTTTCTTCATCCACTATGATCTACAACTATGTCTCTCATGGGATTTACATTCATTACCCATTATATTTTTTTTAAAGAAAATACATAGATTTACTCACATATAAATTTGTATTCCTCATTTTGGTTCTTTAAGGAAGTATATTTTCATGAATCAAAAATTTTGGATATCCTCGACGTTTGAAATGGTAGGTTTGTTTTGTTAACCTAGATGGTTTCGATGGTGAGTTGTTGCATTCTATATATACAATTGACAAACTATGTTTAAAAAGAACATTGATAAAGGAATGATCGATTTGGAAGTGGTACAAAAAGAACAGATACAAGGTGGTGACAATTTCTATTGTTTTCCAAATTATTGGGGCACAAAACTGAAAAATTGGGAAAATGATTTTGGAAAAGGTGGTTGAGTGAAATATTTAAGGTGGTTTGGAAACGTGCATACAAGGCACATTTCAGGATCAGAATGATGAAAATAAAAATGGCATGATGTGTGCCAATTATTTTGAAACGTGTGTGAAGGATGAGGTTGCAAGAATGAAATATGAGTGCCAAATGTGATGTAAAATATTGTTTTTTTCACTCGAGGAAGATCTTGTGAGATAGATAGAATGATCCGTGAAAGGGTTAATGATGCCTATAAATAAAGGGTGCCCCCCTAAATCAATGAAGAGAAAAATTTAATAATAATTTGTGCTAATAATAGTGTAAATTTTTTAATAAAATGGAGTTTCATGAAATATTTTGTGTTGGGAACATGATAAGAAAGTTGCGCATAAGATTTCAATTATGTGAAAAATTGATTTTCGGAGAAATTAGTGTTTTGTGAGAGAAAGTGGAATCTTGTGCGAAATGCATTAAAGTTTCTTGAAAGATGTTGTAAGTGTTGAGTGAAAGATTTGAGGTTTCCCATTAACACTGTGGTAAAGTTATATTCATCAGTTGATGAAATTGGAACATTATTAAAGCATTTATATACAATAGAGGACGTATTAATTATATATAATTAAGGTACATATCAGTATATAAAATATGAGTGTATATTCTGATGAAGCAGTGAGGAAACATCAGTTGAGAGAGAAATGCCCTTAGAAATTGATATTGGATTACAATAGCTGGGAAAATGAGTCCACATCAAACATGTAAACAATAGTGCACATGTAATGGATATTTGAAATCATCACATTTTGAGTGTATGTACCTTGGACGTAGCCTAGTGAGGGTAAACCAAGTAAAACTGACATGTCCTAGGCATGCTTTAATATTGGTTTATACTCTGCAATGGGATGGAAAGAGATGGGTTTTTTTCTAACAACCACAAAAGATAAAAATGGGATGCTATTTTAATCCATATTAATATAATTAACCCCCCACCCATCTCAGGGTATCTAACATAGTGGAAATATCAATTGGTATCAAAGGAAAATGATGATATCTATATTCATCTCTCATTAGAATCCACTAATCATATTCGTATTCCAGTCATCGATATGAATAATTTTCTACTATGGATGAATCATATGAAACACTACATCGAATCTTTTAGAATGGATGTGTTTATAGAAGTAATGCATGGTATCTCAGCCGACATTAATAGTGGAGCATTATTAGAGGATGGAAGAAATTGAAGTGGATACTGATGATAAGGGATTCAATTCTTTAGTGGATCCCAATCCAATGCTATATATATGGAGGTGATTTCTTGAAAAAAATCACATGTTATATGGGAAATGATATTGAATATATATGAAGGATATACAAAGGTCAGAGAGGCAAAGATGAAAGATCTATGGAACATGTTTGAATATCTGAGAGTGAATCTGAATGTGTATTTTGATGAATTATTTGATACAGTAAATATTGTTTTGGAATCCATGTGAGGTATTGGAGAAGTAAATGAAGGAATATATATTGTGAATCCCATATTGAGAGGGTTTCCACCTCAGTTCAATCCTAATGTTTCCTTTTTGGAGTATAATGATATGAAAGAGCATACAGTAGACAACTTTGATAGTACTCTGGTAACATATTCAATGATAAATGATGATAATGATTCTATGGAAAAGAGGATGTATAAATAGGTGGTGATCAAGGCCAATATTATTATTTACATTTAATACTCTAAAAAATAAGAGGAAATCAATGAGGTGATGTCCTTCTTGTCTTGAAATATACAATGAGAAAAAGAAATGTTCAAAGGGAAACTTCCACTAGTGTGTTTTTGATGTGGAATGGTTGGACATATTTTGATAAGGATCCCAATGTTCATCTACAAATTTGATGAGGATGAACTTGAAATTGAACATAAAAATATTTCATCCTATGTGAAATGAAAACAAATAGTTCAAGACAAATTTATTTAAGAAAAATAATATTCTTTCAAAAGAATATGATAGTTCAAATGAATTTGAGGCTGAATAGGATGAAGAGATATATAACTACAATTATTATGGATAAAATGATATGATGGTAGTCATTAGTAGGGCTGGGAAAAAAAGGATGAAACTGATATTTATGAATAATAAGTTGAAGGATGATTCGATTTGGGGTCCGGATTAGAAACAACCATTGAGGATAATGACATTTAGAGAGAAAAAAATTGAGGGAATCGAATAATTTGGATCATGATTTCAAACCCTAATTGCATCAATATGAAAATTAAAAGCCTAATTTGATGAATCAAATTGAAAATAATAAATTTACATTTTTAGTGGACTCGTGAAAATTTGATGAGTACAAACATAGAGTTGATGAAAAGAGAAGGGTGGTTGATGGTTTAATTATATCAAAAAAAGAACAAATAAAATGTATTTTGGAACACGAAGAATAATTTGTCTATATAATATGACAATTTAATTATCAATGAATGTTATTGACTCCCTATTTGACATCAAAAAATAAAATAATTCAGACAAAGGATAATGTGGATGTAAAGAACTACGGTATTACAGAAAAGAAGCAACAACCATGTTCAGATGTTAAGATTGATGTTGTGCCCGACCAAAGAAAAAAATGATTAAAATTTAAATTCATCCCACGTGCATATATTATGTGATTAAAGGATAATTTGGGAATGAAGAATAATCAAAAGAAGATGACTAATAATTTTCATAGATCCCAAGGGACAACTAGTGGTGTAGAAGTGACACACTAGAATTCAACCTATATCAAGAGTTACTACTTTATAATGATGGGACATTGATATAATGCATGTCATATATCCAGAATATTATGAATGAAAAAAGGAA
Source organism: Viscum album (assembly GCA_963277665.1). NCBI lineage: Eukaryota > Viridiplantae > Streptophyta > Magnoliopsida > Santalales > Viscaceae > Viscum > Viscum album. The sequence continues at coordinate 818,710,941 of OY728142.1, forward strand.
AACAATGGAATCCAAATAAAGGTCAATATTTAATAACATATTTGGAGGTATATTGTTCTGTGTGTTTATTATTAGGGAAAATGGATAGATATTGTACATCAATTATTCATAAGAATGCACAAAATTAGAACCAATGTTGTGCAAGAAACAAATCCAGAAATCACCAAGTGAGATAAAAAGGGAAAATAGATTGTATCTTTGCAGGATGAAGATTTTCTATCAAATTTTGAAGAATAAAAAGGATATCCATCTATACCGAGTATGAATTCAAAAACATGTATTAAAAAGAAAAGATATGAGAAGAAAGAGGTTAGAGAAATTTATCTTAATGGATTAGACCATTCTATTTTATGGACCTTGAATGGGGTTGTACATCCAATAAAATAGGGAATAAGGATCTCATTACAATTATAAATTATGAAGAATGAGTTTTCAAATTTTTTAAATATGAATTCTTAAATATAATTGGCTCAAGAAAGTCCAAGTTTTGGGGCAACGAGATGAGACATGATGATATATTAGTAATAGAATTTCTCAGTCACAATCTAAATTATTTTAGTCAAAAATGATACTTAAGAATTTCATTAATGTTTACCGAGAAGACGTGTATTGTCAAAGGAAGTTATGGTGTAGTCATCCAATAAGGAAAAAGACAAAGGTAAATAACTACCCTGTAAGTGGAATAGAATATATGTTATTTTTTGTCTAGAGTAGAAGAGAACATGATATGGCATAAATGAATGGTAATATATACCAACCTTCCCTATAAGATTTGTTGATGTGTGATGAAGTTATAGACATCCCTATGCTGTCATATGATCATTCCCATAAATGTGATTCATTTTAGCAATATAAAATAATGAAAAAAATGTACATGGATAAAGAAAATACATCAACGAGAGTGATTGAGTAGGGGAATGATGAAGTTTGGGGTACTGTATCACCAAGAGAATTTTATGGTATGATATATTAAATTCTTTTAATTGAAAACTATAATATAATGTCATGGTTATTTGTTATTTCCTAGAAGTTGGATGTGTTCACCTACTTAAAATAGTATGAGGGGGGAAACAGAAAAGATGCTTGGGTAAAAAGTTATAATGATTCATATCAATAATGGTATGAAATTACAAAATATTTCATTGGAAAAATATCTAAAAACATGGGATAAGTCATAAAGTTTCTTCAGTGAGAACTCCCTAATAGAATAGAGAGGATGAGAAGAGAAATTAGATCTTCAACAAACATGGAATGAATGGTGTATTTTGAAAAAGAACTACTCAAGAAATTTGGGAAGGAAGCTGTTTTTACATTGGTATAAATTTCAAAAGGGATCTATTGAGTCCGAAGAAAGGAGAGAGTTTAAATGTGATATGTTACGGAAAGAGGACAACATTGATGTACTTTCGAATATTTGGGAGTATGTTCATTATTCTAAATAAATAAAAAACATGGAAATTTAATTCATGTGGACATGGGGCGATATTCCATGGATACTCAGGGAAAAATTCATATAAATTATTTAATAATAGGTTTGGAAAAGTAGTTGAGAGCAATGATGTCACAATAGTAGAAAAGGAAGAGAATATTAGATAACACAGTGAATAGTTTTCTGTTGAAAGTGATGAGAAGACAAGAAACATAGGGGGGATAGAAGTGGAAAATGATTATTCAGAAGAACATACAGCTGATTAGAATGAAGAAGTCAAGTACATATCTACAAAGAAGCTAATGAGTTGAGATAAAATTGATAGGAAAATATCATTTTTCATCAAATAATACATTTTCCAACAATAATAACGATGTCATTACAACATACATCATTCATATCTCTGGTAGAGACAAAATGATTTTCCAATGTTGCAAGAGATAAGAACTGGGTTCATAAGACGAATGAAGAGATAGATTATATTGAGAAGAATAATATGTGGGAGATTGTTTTGAGGGTAAAAGATAATATTGTCCTTATGAATAAATGGTTCTTTCATAACACGAAGAAAGTATATGTGACAATGATTTGAAATAAAAGATTAATAGTGTGCAAAGGCTAGTCCCAGATTGAGGGTATTGATGTCAATGTGTAGTTTGCACCTCCTTCAAGGTAAGAAACAATCATATTATTCTATTCTATTATAGTAAAACACAAGTTCAATGTGTTCCAGATATATGTCAAATCCGAATTTTTGAATGGGGTTTTTGAAGAAGATGTGTATATTGAGCAGTCATAAGGTTTTCTCATTTATGAAGATGTGAACAGTGTTTGTCAGTTGAAGAAATTAATATATGTGATTAAACAAGAACCAAGAGCATGGTATTCAAAGCATGATCAATATTTTAATAATATTGTATTTAAATGTGTTAGAGTTGATTATAATCTCTATTTCAACAATTAAAGTATGAAAAAGATGATGGTTATGGTTTATGTCAATGAAATAATATTTTCTAAATCAGATGATTCCCAGTGAAGAAAATATTTTAATTCATGAAAACTGAGTTTGAAATATGAATGATTACTAAGATGGTGGTTTTCGTCGGTCTACAGGAGACACAAGGATGTAATAGAACATTCATTTATCAAATCAAGTATTCCATGGACGTTCTGAGAAAATTTGGAAAGGAAAATTCCAAGGAGATGATGAGTCATGTTTCTACCATGGTGAAATTTTTATAATATGATGATCGAAAGGTAGTTAATATCACAAGAATTAAATATGACAATCATAAATTTACTATACATAACAATGAAAAGACCTGATATTGTTTTCTACACATGCCAATCAGCTAGAGAGAAAATAAATCCCATGGAATTCAAAATTATTGAAGAAATAATAATAATTTTGTATATTAAGTGCACTGTGGATTTAAATTTTATGTATAACGATAAATCTCAGTCAGAGCATTTGAGATATACAGATACCGATTGAGCCAGATTAGAAGAAGACTAGAAGTCTACATCAGGATGAGATATTTATCTTGGTTCTTTTTTATTTCTTGGCGAATAATGAAATAATATTTCATTTCATTCAGCACCAATGTAGGTGATCTTATTTCTACCACTCATGCATGAACAAATTTATTTTGGATGAAGTAGTAGCTCGATGATATGATAATTGAAGTGTAGTCTCCTATCAAAATACATTATTATAATTCAAGTGTTACCAATATTAGAAAAAATCAAGTCCATCAGTCAAGGAAAATCACATTGAAATCTAATATCACTTTATGAAGGGGAAGGTGGAGAAATTGATTGTGAAGTTGTAGTATATGCCTAAAAATCTATAGGTTGCAGACATTATGATAATGTCCTTACCAAAATATTCATTTGAGAGGAATCAAGTAGTTCTAGGAGTTCAGTCGAATACCTATAAAAGAAAAATTATGAATGTGGGACGCCCTCTACTTGATGTAAGATGTGTTTTTCCAAAATTTTCTGAACTGGGTTCCTTACTATATTAGAGAAAACACAAGAGTGACCATTTGGTTCATTGAAAAAGGGTGACAATGTGTTAGTTTCCAGGGGGAGTAATTATGGCTATTGAAGGGAGAAAGTCTCTACATCAAGACATGAGGAGAAGCTAATTGGCGGAGCATCAAGCTAGGGGGAGCATCGAGTTAGGGGAGAAAAATGTTTGTAATTCTTTAATGTTTGATGTTATTATCCAGATCATATCATGGAAAATAGAAGAACCCAAGAAGTGAAAAAGGTGGAGTTTTCAATCTGTCGATTCTAATAGTGATCGATCAAGAAATATATATCATGAAAATTTAGATTATAGATGAATAAAGATGATTTTGTTGAATAATTGGGGTGAATAATGATGTGATTCATTGATGAACATGTCATCATACTCTTGTGTCTCATGCCGATCATTTCTCATGCGGGCTTACAGTTTTTGTTGAGTGAATAATTGATCGATGTATGAATCGCTCAAATTGAATTGTTATAAAAGATGGATGGAGCTTTAAAGAGGTATTATTTTATGAAAGATTTATCAACAAACAAAAATGGGGAGATTTTTGGGGAAAAATCCCTCATGGAAGGATTGGAGCATTTTTTGGGTTGATTGTGTTTGTTGAAAAAGTGGGGTTTTTTAGATAATGAGGGTTTCCACGGTGTGTTGTTGAGTTCTAGAGATACTATTGACAACCTATGTTGAAAAAGAACCCAAAAAAGGAATGATAAATATGTAGGTGGTACAAAAAGAACAGATATAAGGTGGTGCCATTTTCTAGGTTTTTGAAATTTTTAGGCTTCAAAATAGGAAATTGTGGAAGCATGTTTTTGGAAAAGGATGTTTTGTGAAATATTAAAGGTGGTTTGGAAACATGTGTGAAAGGAATGTTTCAGGATCTGAATTTTGAAAAATGGAATTGGAATGACATGATCAAAAGATTTTGAAATGTGCACGAAAGATGATGTTGCATGAAAGAAACATTCGCACCTAGGGTGTTGTCAAATGGGGTTTTGCGTTCTCAAGGAGGATTTATCACGATATGACAAATCTTCTTCACATGGGATGATGACAACTATAAATTATAGCTGAACCCCTCATTTTAAGAATATCAAAACATAGAGAGATTCTATAATCCGGTTCACGTAAGAATTTTATGTGAAGGGAGTTGTGTGAATGAATTTATGTTGCGTACATATTTTCAAGTAAGATTTGAGTAGATAATAATATTTAAGTTGTGTGCATGTGATGTTTCACAAAAAAAGTGGAATATTTCATGCATGGAATTAATGTTTCGCAGAAGATTTAGTATGCATTGCATGAAAGATTTGATATTACCTAGTAATACTAGAGTAAAGTTGTATTTATTAGTGGGTAAAAGTGGAAAATCAATATTGAATCTACAAATAGTGGAGGATGAATTCATTAGAGATAATGAGGGGACCTTCAATCCTATAAATGATAAGTGTATCTTTAAAAGAATAAGTGAGAACACGTCAGTTGAGAGTAAATTGAGCTTTCATGTTGTGATTGGTTTTAATCTAGGATAGACGGCGAGTCCTCTTCAAATATGTAAACATAAGATTACATATAGTGGATTTGTACATAAATATATCTCCAATGAATGCTCCATTGATTTAGACCAATGAGGGTAAAGCACATAAAATAATTTTTTCCTATGCATGCTTTATGATTTTTTTTATACTCTATAATGGGAAGGATAGAGAAGAGCGTGTTGTCTAAAAATGAAATATGAATAAAAGGAATAGTATTTTTAATCATTCACAACCTGATTCACCCCCTCTTGTAGTATCCAACTGAGTAGACCTAAAATATTTATTGCATCCTTGTAGGAGATAGGTTCATCAATTTCCAAAAAAAATGAGTCAACATCCTCAATTATAAGAAAACCATATATCTCTAGTTCTCAGACCTCTCATACACTCTAATGCAGTACTTATGTTTGAGGAAATACTTCTTCCAAGGGTACCAATTGAACTTCTTGCTATAGAAACTCATGTGTAGCTTGAGCATCACCTTCATCAATGTCAATCTTTCTCCCATTATCCATTTTATGGATGTGAAACCCTTGAATAAATAAAAATTTTCTAGTGATTGTCATTTTCTTTTCTAAGGGGTTGTATATGTAGTGTCTCTTTGATTCACTGGGACACACTATAATGATACACCTCCTGACCGAAGGATCTAGTTTGTTTCCTGATAAATCCTTAATAAATGCCTCACATCCCCATACATGTGTATGTAAAAAAATGGGTTACTTTATATTCCATAACTCAAATTGAATTGAATTTTCCTCCTTAGATGATACATAATTTAATTTATATTCCACATTTTGTAAATCCTACCCCTAAAAAAATAATAACAGATATGCATGTCTCATTGTCGACCTTACCATGTCCAAAATGGGAAAGTTCTTCCTTTCACTGACACCATTACACTATGGTGTATAAGGTGGATTGAGTTGAGATGGAATCGCAAAATCGTATAGAATGTCGATTAACTCATTGTTATGACATTCTCCACATTGATCCAATCGATGATTCTTTATATTCTTACAAAGATGATTCTCTAATTCATTCATGAATAACTAGAATTTCTCAAAGGACTCAAAATTATACATCATCCAATAAATATGTCAATATTTACTCAAGTCCTCATTAATATTTATGAAGGAAGAATATGCACCTCTAGTTTCTACTAGAAATGATCTACACACATCAGTAATTACCAATCGTAGAAGCTCTGTGGCCCTATCACCCTATCCACCAAATGGAGATATGGTCATATTCAGCTGTAAATAAGCATGTCATATATCAAGTGGTTTTAGATCAAAGGATTCAAAATACCCATCTTGATAGAGTATTTCAAAACTATTCTTTTTATATGAAAAATATAGTGATTCTACAATTGGGTGTTATATGAGTCCTATGGACCTGATTAGTTATCAATTCATAACACATGGTTTTTTTAATTTAATACATATTAACCATTAATTAAATTCCTTATAAGATAACATATGTTTTCTTTATAAAAGAAACAAACTTTATTTCTGAACATGAAAATAAACCCATATGTATCCAAACATAATAGAATATATATATTTTTTAGTTTACATTAGGTACATAATAACATCCATTTAAAACAAAAATCATTTATATTAGAAATGTGAGGTGGTAGTCACCAATGGAAAACTCAACCATACACACACCACTGGAATCCCGTAGATCCACATATCATCTTGATGTTTTCTAAAATCTACTTGGTTCCTACATTTGAATACATATTTGACCCCCAAAAGGAGTTTCTAATAACTAATGTGTAAAAATTTATGATTTCCCTCGATTATGAAAGAACTATTAGGTTCCCCTTACTTTTTGTTGCAGTTCATCTTATAGTGTCCTAACATGACACATGAAAAGCATACTTCCTCATTTTCCTTTCCTTACCATTGGATCTTGTTCTTTTTGTTCAAATAGTTCTAGGGTGTTTTATACAATTTATAAGTCTTAGTCACCTTATCATTAACCATCCTTTTCATATTCAATATAAGGAATGTGGGTTTTTTATTTTCCATGTCCTTATCCACATGGAAAATTAATGTCAGATGTTTGAATAGACTCTTCTAATTATTTCCCAATTTATAATTCACAATAAAACAAGAGAAGCTATTGGGTAATGATGATATTATGTTATATGCATGAAACAAATCTAGAAATTGCATCCCTAATTTATCAAGAATTTCAATTTCACCAATAATCTTAAAAATATGTGGCCAAACTGGAACAAAATCCTTAAGATTTTTGGCGAACAAACCATTAGAGATCCCATACCTCTCTTGTCTCACATTCTCTTGATAGAGATCCCGAAGGTGAGACATCATGCTATAACCATAAATTCCCTTATGTTATATGAATAGCTCATCAGTCATGGATGATAGCATGAGTAATTGAACATATTTAGCATCCTTATGTTTTTTCTCAAACAAAGGGAGCTCCTCACCACTCGCCTCATTTCTAAGAGCATTTGGTAAAGGTTCCTCCAGAACATATTGATTCCTTTCATGGAGATGGATGACCCGAAGGGGCCTTTTTTTCCAATGAAATTAGTGTCACACAAAACGTTTTCCCTATTGATTATGGATTGGAACAATATGTTTAATGTCATTTTTAATTATGATTCTACAAATAATATGAACAGTGTTTTATCAATATATCTAATAAAATTATGAAAATTAATAAAAAAATATTTATTAGCCTCCAACTATTTTATCAAAACCCAATAACCCTCACCATTTTCATTAGAATATCATATTTGTAGAACATTCTAGTGGAAAGGATCCCTATTTTTTATTGTACTACCGTAATGCGGGCTTTTTATGAAATTTGAATTGTTTTAGGTTGGTATTCCAAATGAAAACTACATTAAATCATAGCTCCATGATCCGTTGAGTGCACCCCCAATCGTGAAATAATATATTCTAGATTTCCTCAACCTTTGCCGCTCAGTTACATCATGTCTTGGTTTGTATGTAAACCCTTGAAGTAAACTAAGTCAATTCAACCAAAAACCTTTAATTATAATTTCCCAATAATTGAAAGCACCCTTACTTTGGTTGGTCAACCACCTTGAACTGTGGTTCAATTATAACTGAAGTAATGGAAGTATACTCCAACATAATATATTATAAAATTATTTTATCCTTTATGCATATATTACCATTTGTTATCTTTTCAAATGGGTGTTATTAATAAGTGGGATATTCTTAAGTTATTAACTATTTATTAAATAATATTTATGCATAAGCCTGTTTATTTTATTACCATATTGAATGGTTTTGTAATTCATTAATTATGTGATCGTGAAAATACATCCATAATTAATCAACCATGAAATTGGTAGAAATAAAATAAATTTAATGATAATGATATTTTTATAATTGTATGTTTATCTAGTGGTTGGAAAACTAACCTCTGATGGAAGGGAGAAACACCTCGATCAAACTAGGTTTTTGTTTACTACATTCCACCCATCCACCATTGTATCTCCTTTGATTGGATTCACCAAGACTCCTAACATGAACCACCCCCAACATCATGGGAGATCCATCCATTACACATGATTTTACTCACACGTAGGTGAGGTGTAAATGGGGGTTTTCAGAAAAGAAACCATGTTCAAAAAATCCCTACATATTAATGTGGATAGAAGGCACACATGCCAACAATTTAATTTAATAATAAATAAAAAATAGAAACCTATCACGTATAGTGATCTGTTCTTTATCATGATCATCCACAATCATGGGCACATTAGTCATTTAGTAAAACTATCATTCAAATATTTATTTTTCTTTATATAATATAAATATCACTAAAATAAAATAATTATTATATTCAATTATTAAGTAATTAAATTTTGAACCTATTTATGAATTTCCTTGACATTCTCATCCATTATAATTTTTAACAAATTAATAAATTCATCTAAAATTAACTATGTACATAACTTGTACCTTATAGGTAACTTGGTGAATACACGTCCAAAACTACCCAACATGTATTATAGATTTATACACATTATACATTGTGACATGTAGCATTAATGAAAAAATATATTTATAATACAACTCATATATGACATTATGTTCTTCAAATATTTGGAAGATGTTTATTAAACACACACACACACACAAACACACACACACACACACACATATATATATATATATATGAAACACCTATCACATGTTGTGTCCCCAATTTATACACACACGATGTTACATGTATCGAGGGTTACATAATATAATAATAAATTTGAAAACTATGTAATCCGAAAAGCATACATGGAGTGTTGATATAGCAACACAGCTTGTACCCTTCTCCCCATTCATCCTTAGTATATGCTTGGTGAAATTAAGTGTATGGTTTACCTAGATAATCTTCATAGTATAGGTCATGTTCGATGGGAAACACAACATGTTGACTCTGATTACACAATCACCAGTGGGATAATATGTGAATTGGATATACAGCCCATCACTAACAATAAATGGACTACACATCATGTCCTATAGTCTTCCGAATCTATAGTCTAGCTAATAGTTTTGTAGTCTGTCCTAGTCAACAGGCGATGCAATAATTAACTACACCACATGTCATTAATGCATGTAGGATGAATAATTTCTGAACTACTCTTAATTCATTAAAAACAGATACACGTCGTGTTGATCTAATTAAATGGAGTTTACTACTTTGTTACATATGAATAACCCTTTGCACCTATTGATGAGATCCCAGATTTAATTTTAATAAAAAAAATTAATTGTTTATGTAAGATTTGTGAGAAACAAAAGTGGGAGAATAAATCTAATAATTAAAATTAAAAATAATCATTAAAATGTATTTGAATAAATAAATAAATAAAGAATAAATAATCAAAAAATTATTTAAATAATGATAAACAACAATATTCCCTCTCTGATACCACTTGTAGTTTTTGAGTGTAGAAAAAGTAAGGGAGGGACGATTCCCAAATTTTAATTTTTCCGTATTTAATTAACAATCAAAGATCAATAGAAAGATGAATGCTAATATCCCATGAAATGAATCAAGGATTAAGAAAAAAGTATAGAAACCCAGAACCAACATAGAGGATCAACATATATTTTCTATAACAAAATTATTTAAATTAAAGAATTACATCCAAGGAGATTCTGTCAACATTGATGTATTCTACCATAGATTTAAATTTCATCTTCATTTTGTAGTAGAGATCAATGGCATGTATCCTCTATAGATGACCCACTTGTGTTCCATAAATCCCTAGATGTCATTTAATGAGTCATTGGGTGCTAGAATAGATGATCCTTATTCTTTACATTCTCACCTTCGATCACCTTGAGAATTGCCCCCAAAGTATTCTCTATTATCCGGATATAGAGGATCTCTCACATTCCCGAGATATTTCTTGGATAGGGATTCACTCTATATGCTTGAGATCTATTCTCTAATTTGTTGTGCACAACAAAAATGACTCTTGGATGGAATGTGGAAATTAAAATAATGATATAACCATGTGTTTTTTTCACCACGGTAATATTAACTAATTTGAAGAATTTCCATAATTATTTTATTAATCCGAGTGAAACCCCATGTCAAAAAATAATAGAATCATTACTTTTTATTGACATGCACTGGACATGTGAGTAATAAATAAATATAATTTAATAAAATAATATTCAATATTATTATTTCACATCAGTCCCTTAACTCGGTTCCCCAATACTCCACTAAAATTATGGATCCTTCAATAATAAAAACATAATTATTAAATAAATATAACTTTATTATTCGCTAATAAATATATAAATAATATATTTAAAAAATAGAAAATTAATATTTATTAATTACTCCTCCCATGTTATATTCTACCAAATAACAAGTGTCCAAATAAATGTGACAATTTATCCATGAATAATTATTTATAAAAAACCAAGATTAATCATTATTCAACATGTTAAATAACAAATAAAATACCGTTTAACTGAGATACAAGGTACCATTAGTGTTCCACACTATAGGCCTCTTTCTCAGTGGCATTAGGCGGAGTAACCCAAAGTACCAGGTTACCTAATAACAACACACCAAGGCATCCATAGAGAAATAAGTTAATGGGGAAATAAAATTTCTCCTCATATAGACACATACCAGGTAATAAAATCCCTTTTTATCAATATCTCGAATCAATTGGGTAACATGCAGGTTCCCCTAACCAATATGCTCGATTTCTCATTCGTTGACATCCAGAAAATTGAGATTTCTTATAAAACACCATGTCCATGGATTTATTAAGGATATATAATTTCCATAAAAGGGAATGAAATATGAAATTCCATTATGGAATAGATAGAGAAAATATTTTCTCTCATTATTCATTAACGCAGTATTACTCTTGATGCACCAATCAAATCATACCTTACTGCGAACATATGTCTTCGTAGTTTTCACCAAAACATATATGTGTGCATGTCATAATAACAATTAATACTAATATTAAAGTCTATGGACCAATACAAACGATCATGGTTAATAACTTCTGATGAATCTTATAAATGAGTTTTTTTTTCTATCGGGTCTCTTTCTCATAATATTCAACTGGATATCACCAAGGGTGTGCAACATGAGAATGTGTCTCGAATTCAAATGAGTCTCTACCCCAGATAGTCTATATCATTTTTTCCCTCAAATGATATCCTAGGGATATAGAACATATATCTAATAATAGTGTCATTGTACATACATGTTCTCATCAAATTAGGGAACTGTTATGACCTTTTAATGCCATAACTACTCTTGGGACATTATCACATGTACTGCTATAAATAAGAACAATAATGGTGTTATAAAGTGTTTATTGATATCCATCCAATTAATATATGTTTATCATTAAGTGTAGGGAAGTTGATTCTTGGGAACCAACATCAAAATAAGGTCAATCCAATAAAATCATAAAACTATTTGATCTTTTGTGATACTCTTCATAAGTAATCTATCATTTTTCTTTTTGACTCAAATAATTATCCACCCTGATCTCCTTCCTAGGGTTGTAATATATTGAGAAGTCGTATTAGTTAATAAACCCCAACTATATTTTATTCACATATTCTACACTATCTTGGTGAATATATACCTCATTATATTATGATTAATATATATGTCACAAATTTAACACTAATGATAATACATCAATATATATAATGTAAATATTAAAATTTCCTACTCCATGCCATGAGTCAGGTAATTTTTCTCATCAAAATTCAATTTTAATGAGGCATAATCTATCACTATATAATTCTAAATTAAAAATAAATCCCAATCCCCTTTTTGATCCATCAACAAAGACCAAAAATAAATATACATTGATGGTTAGTGTGTGTACAATTGTGCTAGGACACCCTTATATTTATTTCCTTGAATGTTTCCTTGCATGCATCATTCTATAAGAACATAACCTCAAAATGAGTACAATTTGTGAGTGGATTAGATATCTATGAGAAATTATTCACAAAGAATCAATAACATCATTCCAATAATAGATAACAAAAGGTTCAATGTCACCATGTTTTGTCAAGTTTTATGTTTAATAACTTAAATCATTTATAGATTCACTAATATACCCTATCTTTAGATTATAAAAAAGGAAAACTAAACATTTTGTTTCCAAAAATCATAGATGGTAAATATTAAATACAGATTCTACATTGTTATGGTAACTAGTACAATCCTAAAGCTCTCTTTACAATATATCTTTTACATAGAATATAAAATAATAACATATACATATAATACCGAAAACTAGTAAGTATAATATCTAAATTCGTTTTTCCGTAAATCGATGATAAAAGAGGGGAATTAGTAAAACCCAATGATGTCACACTAAATTCATAGTGTCCATACCTCATAGGAAATGCTATGATAGCTATGTATTCTCTTTAGTCCATAAATTGATTGTATCTAGAAAAAATATCAATTATAGAAAAATATGGATCTCCTTATAATTTATTGATCAAATACATCAATATGGGGAAGTGGATACTAATTCGTGATTTTGATCATATTGAGTTCCTAATAGAAAATTTAGTGTTATATAGATAAATATTTCCCCATAACAAAAAAAATAAATGGATCAACCTATAGTGATATACATGGTTAAATTAATCACTTATAAAGATTCTATATGATTTGTTTCGTTAATTTCTATAGCTAATGTAGGTACATTTTATACAGAGTCATTGAAATAAGTGTAACACAAGGTATTAATTTATTGAAAACCGAGCATTATTATTTGGAGGAAGGCTAGGAAAATATTATATAAAAGCATAAAAAATCTTTACAATAGGTTTATTATCCATGTTGAGTTTCTACACAACCATATGAGATGAATACACTCTTTGAATTAGAATAATTCCCCATTTAATTGGCTTAATTTACAACATATGTTCATATTTATCCTTTCACCAATAAATGATATTAATTTTTTTAGGAATATCAAATATGACTTCCCTTCTTTAGCAATTATATGAGATTTATATAAATAAATCTAATCCATGCCAAATATCACATTAAATTAAACTAGAGGTAGAATATCATGATTTTGAGGAATCACAATCCCACAAACATTAATCATATAAAAATAATAAATTGTAGCTGTGACCATCATACCATTAAGAGTTCTTAGTACCAATTATAAATTTAATAATGGAGGAGGTATTATGATACCCTTATAATATTTCTCAAACATAAAAGAGTAGTCAAATGTAGAATGAAAAAGTCATTATATGTTCTATAGTGGATTTTATGTTTTCCTTTCACCACTTCATAATTATACCCCATAATTAAAATAGTAATCTCATGATATTTTCCTTTGGTTCAAGGATTAATAGTTTTATTACATTGAGAAACCCCATTAACCATTATATTTGTGTACTAGTCAACATAATTCCCATATTAAATTTATTCTAAAAAATAGTGTGTAGGCGGTGAATTCGATGGTGCATTATATATATTCCTATAAATAGATAACATCTTCCATTCACATTGGAATTTGATTACATTATGGCCTTTATTCCCGATCATAATGCATTTTCTAGTTCCTTTAAGAAAATTTACTCTGTGTTTCTTTCAACACATCGACCATAATGAATGGATCACATTTTCCCTCATTGTTTTATTAAAATTTCATTCGAAATCTATCATATTCTTAACAAAACAAATAGATTTATGGGTAAATACAATCTTCATTACTATATTATCACATTGAATGTTTTCATCATAACTAATAAACTCTCTTAAAAATGATTCCCTTTGAAGAGTTTTTTTAATCCACTTTATAATTGTTCTATATTACATTTAGGATGGGTGATAATACATGAAACATACCACCATGTCTTAATAAATATCCCCATAGGTACTAGTGGATTTATAATCCTTTTGATATAACTCAAGGAATTATTTATTATATTTCATACTCAGTGTAAGAGGAATGTAAATGTTAAAAAATAAACATATATAATCTTAATAATACATAATCTCAATTTATTTATGTTAGCTCTTGTTCTTGATAAGAGTGTGACCTCGGTTTTCATTACCTACAAAACTTTAAACAACCAAAATAAATCTTTTATTATATGAAAATTGGAGGGAAAAAAATTGTTTCTGTGGTAGCAATCAATTTCAATGAAAATGGTTGATTAGGGAACCCACTAAAAGATGATGGGTGTTTCCTAAAGAATGTGTGTATGTAATTTTGTTCCATGATTTTCCAATTTATAATGTCCCCATGATTCATGGGTTTTTAAATTTTTGTTGTCATAAAAATGAATTTTTTCGATCGATATCACATAAAATTTGGTTTCTCAGGAGGAAAATCAATGCAAATGTAATTAACATTCATCATTAACTCAGATCCTTTAGGTTACATAAATTAACTCAAACAAAATATCATTGTGTCAGAACAATAATCATAGTGAAAAACTATATAGTCATGAAAAATCGTTTAAAGGTTGTATAAATAATGGATCCTTCTCTTAAATCTATTACGTATTATGATAATCCAAGGACATCCATGGCCATTATATATTCAAATCCTTCATTATGGTTAATAAATAAAATATGAATTAAACACGGAATATCCCTAGGAGTTTTGAGCTAGGTGTTTAGTCGTATGCCCAATCATTATGCATAATTTATTATAGAGTTAGTACCCAATCTACCCCATATAGAGTGGTTTCTCCTTGGTTTATTTGCCTTATATTCATATCCACATTCTAGTGTCCATCCATATATGTATTATATACGAAAACATCACTCCAATATTTACCATAACACAGTATGTACTTCTAGACATTGTATTTTCCTAAAAGGTTCTTTTCATAAAATCCTCATATTAATTTCGAAAATTGATAAAAACCCATTCTCTGATACCAATTGAGGTGACCCATATATTAAATACATAAATATTTCATATTATTAAATAATTGTTTTTACATAACATTATAGTCAATTAAAAAACCATAAATGTTTTGTTGTTCTGAATAACTAGATACATAAAAAATATATACATAAAATGTCTACATCATCACCCACTTATATTTTAAAAAATGGAACCCTTTTGAGAAATAACATATGTAAAACCTTTATTCATTGAATGGGGAAAAGAAAGCAAAAGAAATGGTGAGCTCAGATGATTAGTAAGTGAAAAAATTTAACACCCTGAGTATTTATGAACGTTTTTTACAAATAAAATAATTTTATTTGATTTCTTGTTTTTCATTCAAGACCATGTTCTGAAATCATTATATGCTACACCATGATAGTGTTGCAATACATGCAATAATTATTTGGAATTCCTTACATGAAACACTGTGTTTCTACATAACAAATTTTTATTATTATAATTAATTACAAATAATATTGTTAACCTAGATGTTAAAAGTATATATATGAATAGTAATAAATATTTTGAAAATATATTTTATATTGGATTTATATAAATAAAAATGTATTGATAATAAAACTTATAATTTATCTAAAGACTTTATATGTTTATAAATACTGTTTTCTCAAATAAAAATCCTTGAAAAATAATAAAATTAAACTAGATACAATTTAAATTGATTTTATTAATATAATAATCGTTTTTGAATAAAAAATATCAAAAATATCATCGGGTTATTTTTTATGAAAAACTTCATTTTTTATGAATAGTGAATAATACTAAAATTTTATTCAAAACTGATTTTCATCTATTTTTTTATAATTATAAATTATATTGTAATGTTTTTTACTGTTTATTTAGATAAATTTTATACCAATTAATCCAATTTAAGTAATTTTAACCAATTTTATAGAGTAATTGATTAAAAAAACATTTTAATCTATTATACGTTTTCACGTAAAACCCATTTATCAGGACATATCTACGAAATTAACATTTTATTAATTTTAACCACTTATGTAGTTATAATGGATTATATAATGGTAATAATCATAATTTTTAATCATTAATGAGGTAAAATTAATTTTTTACTTGGGTTCTTAAGAATTTTAATTAAAATATATTAATTTCAATTAAAGTAAAAAATGTATTTAATTAGTCATTAAACGTCATCATTAATGTTCCAAATGACCTATACAATTGTCCAAAATTGATTTTCTGAACATATTTTGACCAATAAATTTCTTGGATCAAAAAGTAAAAATTATTTTAGGATCATTATATAAGGGATAAAACTTTTTTTGTGTTTACGATATTATATTTACAAGAATTCCACTCTGACACCACTATAAAATGGAAGTCACCCCCACAGTAATTCAGACCTCTCAAGCCCTTTGTATTAGCCAAAATATACCAAAATATCATCACAAATTCCATCCCTTAATCCTAGCATACCCCCCTTGGTAATAAATCCATCCCAAGGAAGCTGTTTGGTGTTATCCAAGAGGAGTTACCCAACGAAGAGGTAGAGTCCTTCCACATGGTCTTTTTTTATTTTAATTCTCCAACCACAATAATATTATAACTAAATGATTATATATTATCCTTTGGATAACAAATAAATAGTGTGTAATTATTATAATGGTGTGACTAACACATACACACACTTCAAATTATTGGGTAATGAACTTACCATTTTTGTATACGGTGGAATACCACCTGATCAAATGATGTTTTTATATTTTATTTATTTATTATAAAAATATTATACAAAACATAGTTTCATTATTACCTTTTTTATAACTTTGTATGGGGACGTGTGAACTACCACCTCCTCAATACAATGTGATTTGTTCAAAACATACACAAAATGAATAAAGTATGGGTTTATTAAACATGTATGATATATATGAAATAATAATTCTATAATAATGATAATATATATATATTTAATTTCAATTGTTTCTTCAAAATGATAATAAAATTGAAACATCATTTTTTCATATGTATGACCTACAATCTCCATGAATGATGTATTTCAATTTTATTTTCTAGTATTTTAGAATATTATAATTATTTATATACATAATTTATATGAAATTTATATCATGTTTTAAATTAAAGAAATATTTAAACCATGATTTAAGTTATAGGATCAACAATATTAATTCCAAACATGTATGGAAAACAAAGAGGCTTTTATCTAAAGCATAACATTAACATGGAATTGTTAATAATTAGGTAATAAGAAGTCATAATAAAATCATATATGGTTTTATATATAAGAATATGGTTCTATGATAAATTTATAATAAACATATACTTGTTATACATTATGTTTTAATTATTATAATGAGATTCAATACATAGGCTTATGGGATTTATAATGTTACTTTTATTTCTATGAGACTTATGCCTTATTCACCACTCATTTCTTTTGTGTGGTGTATATACATCATAATAAAGTATTATATAATTATTACACATAAATTTATGTATTTTTACATACCCATTTATGATATCTATTTAATGTGGTTTTATAATTAAAAATGTATTAAATTAATATGGTAGTTTTGTCTCAATTTGTCTTCTTTGAGACATGTGTTTTGTTATGCCCCACATCCTTTTACCGGGTGTAAATACTGCCATTTTACATAATATAACATGAATAAAATTATTTTAATTAAATTTTTAGATTCATTTAATCTTATTTTAATAAATGTAGAGATTTATTCAATGTTACAAACTTGTTAATATTTTATTGCAATTATCTCATCGTTTATCAGTTTTTTTTACTTTGATTCCATTGATGAAATATTATGAAACATTTATCAAGAACACCCTTTTATATTATTCTATTATGGTTAATCCTGATTTATACATGTATTGGTACCATTTTTCACTCTTAGGCACTTAATATATATAATAAAATATTTTTATAAAAATATGAATTTTTTATCCCTTCATTCAGAAACTTATTTTATGAAAAACAAATTTTACAAAAATGTTTTCAATATTTTTATAAAATGATATCGTAAGATATTTTTCAAGGAAAAATTATTTTTAAAAAGTTTTATGGTTTTAAATTCTTTTTGCATAATTTTTTAAATCTACATTCAATGAAAAAGGGTTTCAATAAATTTTTATGTTTTATAAAGTATTTCTCTTAGAAGAAATTATATTTTCCTCAATATTTTATTTAAATGATATTTAAATAAAATTTTCTATCTATAATGACAATATTTTTCGATAATCATGCTTTTTTAAGGAAATTAACAAAATGTATCATTTATATTCTTTCTATGAATTGTCTATGTTTTGATGGAATGATTATTATGAAACATTATTCCCTTATAGTGTCATATAATAATTAAAACCATTTATATTTCACTACTTATATGATTATGGAACCCTTTCTAATTTCATGGTTTATTACATAATTAAATTATTATGAATCAAATTTATTTTTTCCATAGGTTTTGATATGATTGTGTGTCTTTTTAAACCCATTTTATTTCATGGGTTATGACACGATTATATATGTTTTTGTGGAATACACATGTATGATTTCATTATGAAATTGGTGGAACCTATATATTCATATACCGAATTGGGTAAATATTAATATCTAATATAGAGATGGATTGAATGAGGAGTGAACTCGGATAATTAAAGGACATTGTGCGTAATTATAGTCTTGGTAGTGAACCTTGGATACTAATATGGTCATGGAAGTTAAACATGACTACCAAGATGTTATGAAGAGGGGACCCATAATACTAATATGGCCTTATAAAGGATTCCTTGGAAATTAAGGTAATCATTTTATATTCTAATGTTTCTGCAAAAATATTTTAAATTATTCCTTTGTTAGGCATTCATGGATTATTATTTGATTCCCAAATGATTCAGGTCTTATAAACATACAATATTTATATAATGGTTCATGTTTATGAAATTTTTTATATAGGTTATGGCATTATAATTTTTTAATCAAATTTATATACCCTTACTCCCATGTTTATACATATATATCTCTTTTTCTTGCACTTATTGAGCATCAAAGATCACCCTTTTTGGATTCCATTCCCCAGGTTATGAAGATATGTATTATGTATGACGTTTATAATAAGGGTGATAGTCATAAAGAACCTAGTGTGATATAATGTAGCTTAGTTATGTTCCAGGGTTTATGTTTCCATGATTAAAAGGTATTATAATAATACGCTCTTTGGGCATATGTTTTGTAATGTATTAAATATTCTACAAAAATTATGTAATGACCATGTATAAAGGAAAAGAATATATATATATATGGTATCATAGAAAAAGTTTTAGTTAACCATTAAAATCTACATGGATAAAACATTATTGATAACCCTAATAAAATATCTTTTGATATGTATATGGATGAAGAATAATATTGTAAAATGTCCCGAAAAATTGATAAAGGATAGGGTGAGTGGTTTCTGAGAATTATATCCTTGTCGGGATAATAAAACTGGATTTATATTTGGAATAGATGTACATGGGGGTAAAAACTCTAAAAACACCATATTGATATATAATCGATCCGGAACTTCTGTATGAAAATGGGCCTTACTCCACACCTAGTTTGACACTATTGAGTGATATTCTTTGACCATTAAAAAACATTTCGTAGAAAATCATGAAGGATTTATTTAGAAGTGTTCTACGAATGACATAGGATAAAATTAAGATTTCATAGATTAAATAAGGTGCCAAAATTTAGATATCCCATACATTCAGTTCATGATTATGTGGTTTCATTCTATCATTATTGTTTCTTACACTATGTTATTTGGTTTTATTTAATTGCTAAAACTTGAAGGAACCATGTTAATGATGAGTGGAGATGATAGTGAATTAATTGTTATCCTATGAATCTGAACAATATGATAAATGTAATGAAAATTATTGTTCTAATGATCACTCATAATTCTCATGCTATGAATATCATTGGACTTCAAAATGAGAAATGAGGGGAACAACATTATGTTTATTCAATCCCGAGGAAACACAAACCTTATTTTAATGGGGATTCTTTTAACATCCTTGGTAAATAAAGAATATAAAATTTCAAAAATTATTAATATTTTTAAATTAATTATTAATTTTATGTTAATGGGGAAGCTATGTTCGATGGCGTACACGATACACAACAACTGGTGTCATTTAAATCTTACTTTTCCACAAAGTTGGGTCATACTGAAAAATAATAATATAATATTATTATTTTAAATGGTAGTTAACGCCTAGACATTGTATTGGTGGGAATGAACAGAACTAAAAACAATATGATTATACATTTTTTAATGGTTTTTACATTTATCCAATAAAATTTAGAGGCTTAAAATGTTAATAAATTTCATTTTAAGCATAATTTACTTTACAAGGTAGATTTACCGCCTTTTGATGGTGAACCTTCATTAAATCATGTTTTGATAAATTTTATAAGTTTTATTTGACAAAATAATCTTCTTATTTATAATTGGGATAATAAAATTCACTTCAGGTAAAATTTTCGTATTTTTCTAATAAAATTCATTTTTTGGTGAATAGTGAAAAACATTGTAATTTAATTCAAATATGCTTCTAAATATAATTTATATACATTGTTATATTATATTTTTAATTGTATTTAATGTGTAATTAGATTATATTTATAAAATTTAATCCAATGTTGGTCATTGGAATTAATTTCACTTTGAAATTGGAGATAAACAAGTGTCAATCATTTGATAGAAATTTTTTCTTAAAAACACGCTTTTTGTTTTGGAAACAAAAATTAATTTTAAATTAAAATTATCGAAACATATATGTTTTTAATTATTTAAAATATACATAATTTTTTTAATTTGTAATATAAAATATATTTTATGCTGAATTTTATGGATTTTTTCTGAAAAACATCAATTTTTGATGAATAGTGAAACCACTAAATAGTAGTTAAAAAACTGGATTTTTCATTTTAATGAAATTTTACCACTTCTGTGAATTGAATTTTGATAATATGAAATAAATGGTTATTAATAGTAAGTATAATGAGGTTTAATAAGATTAAAAAAATTTGTTGGTGAATCAAAACTTTTAACTTTTATTTACCACAGTTAAATGTAATTAGGGAAATTCAAGTTGAAAATAATATTATAATAAAAAAATTACCTTAATACATGTCCTTTACTTATTTTATGAGTCATGGCCGACCATAGTAATCCATGGGTCAATTTTGGGACCACATTTATCCACTTGGGTGTGATAATGACACTTTAGATTAATTAATTTAAAGTAAATGCAAAAATGTAATAAACAAATAATGTTTAGTAAATTATTTGTAACATAGGGTTATATAAGTTATATTTTTGACTATAAATAGTCATTGGAATTAATAAAAGATTAATTTATTCATGGTATTTTTTTATAATTTTTATACATTATATAAATTAAATTATTTATGACACAATAATGATGGAGTGTTTACCACATTAATAAATCATTTAAATAAATTAGATTATAAATATTAAAATAACTTCCAAAACCTATCCAATATTTATTGGATGAATTTATTTCTACCATTATTAATTTTATCTTCGGACTTAATTAGTTTTGGATCTTTAGAAACCTAAAATAATTATATAATATAATAATAGTTTCCCACTTTCTTAAAGAGCCCCTCCGCCCCTTCTAAAAAAGCCCCCACCTCTAAACCATTTCTCACACCTCTCAAGCCCCATGGATCATCCCACACGTGGTCAAATAATCTCTATCTATACCTCTCTTCCACCTAGATGTCTTAACTTATGCATAATGATATTCAATAATTCCTTTTGGTTCAAACTAGAGAGAGTTTCCCGATTTTAAAGGTAATGGTTTCTCAAAAATTCTTTTGTTTTATTTTATTTTATTTTACTTCTCCTACTACCTAACTATTTTTGTTACATTATTTTATAAAAAATACAGTATCTAAAATATTCTAGGTTATTTTTATGGGATTTATTTGAACTACAATTACACATTGCTCCGTCTAATGGGTAAAGAACATATTGTTTCTATGTACAGTGAACTACTGCCTCAAGAAATGATGATTCTTAAAATATCTCCTACCGCCTTTCATGGTGGCCATTATGATGGAACCGTATTTATATATGATATATATAAAATTTATATTGTTTTTATTCATATTTATTTTTCATTTATATAATACCTATATGGTTTCTATAGTGTGTAAATATGATAATATGATTTGAGGAAGTGTGGACTATCACCCCCTCAAGGTGATATGACTCATTCATGCATTATGTGGAACATATAAAAAGTAGATTTAATGAAATTATATATGATATTATATACTAGAATTATAATATACTTAGGTATCATTTATTTTCCATTCCATTACAATATAAAATAGACATGGAAGTAGCGTTCAGGCGTACATACGACTTACTGTCTCCATGAATGGTGCATTTCATTTCTTATATCCAAATGTAATGTACGGTTATAAATAAATATATATACTGGACATATATGATATATATTATATATAAACCATGAATGTAATTCTACATGTAATGAAAATTTGACCACATGAACAACTTCTGATTATTAAAAGTCCATTTTGGACACAAATACAAAATATCAACAAAACTACCATTATTACATTAAATGATTACTAAATGATTATATCATTTTAAGAAGTGTTATAAAAGTAATAATAAACATTAAAAAGGTTATTAATCATGTATAAATTTACTTATGTTTGTTATTCAGGGAGAATAAGGAACAAACAAATCATGTCGCACACAGGGTAAGGTTATTCTTATCAGACTTTTAATTTCGTTAGATTTACATTTTTTGCCACATATTAATTGAATGTGGTGTATTGTGTGCTACCATTTTATTTATATTATCATGATTCTATTTATATTAATTGTATTATGTGATTCAATTGGTGTTTATTAACTTTTTTTCATAGGACTTGTTTGATTACAATGTGGTAAGGGGTTTTCGTCTCACTTTTTATTCCTGTGAGATTCATGCTATATTTGACACTATTTCATTTTGTGTTCTGTATCTATAGAAAATTATTGTATTCTTTTTTCAATATCCTTTAATTTATGGGTATTTACATATTCATTGTATGATCCTTCTTTCACGGGGTATATGTTTCCTATGTTACCAAATCATTAAGGAAACCATTCACCCTCTTCTTTTTAAAAGACTTATTTTGGTTATGTCTCTTAATTTATATCTTCTAGTGATGGGGGTATTTTCCTTTATATCCTTATTTCTGTAAATTTTATTTACAAGTGATGAGATACCCTTTTCTCTCTCATCAATTCATTTTTTCTGTTTTAAAGTGACGTCATTAGGCTGTCGAATTTATGTAAGCAAACTTATTCACCCAATTTCAATTCTTTGGTTTAAACATCTACTTCATGATTATTTCATGATATGAATATGTGTAAATAATATCTGATTGTTTTAAGAATAATATCCCCTTATATTGGGTGTATTTATATTTTTCCCACATAATTATTTCATTTATATATCCTTAATCTAAGGATACAATTTTTTATGTGATTTCGTCCCGATTTTTATGCTATTGAGACTTGATTGTTGTTATTCATTAATTGACTCTTATGTGGTGTATATATAGTACATTAACATATTATATCATAAATACCTTTATTCTCATGATATTATAATGTTTTTATTCTTTTTTTTCCTCAATTATTTTTATTCATGCATTTCTCATTCTGTTAAAATCTCTTTAACTAAAATGTTGATTTAATTTTTTTTAAATATTTATGATTCTAAATATTTCTCATTAATTTCCATGTTTTGAAATTTGTTTTTAGGATTTATTTATATGGAAATTAATGTTTTTAATTTATAATATTTTTAAAATATTCAACGTCGTATGTGACACTTTGATTTAACAATATCAGTATTAAATGTTTTAAATGGTTTTATTAAGCCTTGATTATTTCAATATATTTAAATGATATTTTTTAATAGCAATGTGGAAATGTTATTACTAAAATGTTTATATTTACAATATTTTATGTCGTGTGATATTATAATGTTACTTAGACATTTTATGGGTGGTTACATGATAAACCAAATAACTGGTGGTGTCTTGATAAACCAGGATGGGTTGTTGAATTATAACCTCCAATTCATTCGGAATGGAATTCGGATGAATGGATATTACATTTAGTGATATGTGTGTATGTCAACCGAATTGTTATTCCATTTAAGTATGTTTATTTTACAAGTTTCTTTATATGTTATGTGTTCTTTATATGAGTTTTATGGTAATCGTTTGGTTACAAATGGGTAAGCAATGATCTTCTATTCAGTGAAGAGTATTTACTATGTCATAATGGTGAAATTTATTACTTATGATAATGTATTCAGGGATTACTTGTTGTTTTAAAAAACATACAGTTTTACTTCATTATGTTTCCCTTACTATGCTTCTTCCTTATCCCATGTTTTTGAAATGTTTTTCACAGGACATGAAGTGGAAGAGGGATTGGGATGTGATCAAGGAAAAGTAATGATGTCTAAAACATTGAACTAGAAATGATTCTTTTTAAGAGTTTATATTTTATGAAAAATGGATACCGGGTATTAGTGACTACTTGTAATATTAATTATGTTATGTAATAGTTATGGCATAATCCTCTTCAACTATAAACTTTAAAAGGTCCTCAATGTGAATTCTTGAAATAATTCAAGATTATTTCTTGTTTAGGGCTGGGTACTTATAATTGGTATTAAAGGTTAGATTAGATAACATTAGAGTATATGGTGCTATTTAATCAGAAGTGATATAATAATAATGGAGAAAATATTGGAAAGTGTCACAATTTTTTTAATAAATCGAATGAGTTTAAGAGAACATGGTAAATTATGTTTTAGTGTTTACCATACTCATAAGATAATAAATGATTATTTTACTGATATAATCACACTGACCTTTTTTTTAGTCAATGGTTGGATCTAGTAGGCATCAAAGTAACAATGGATGTGAAGAAAATTGTGACAGTTTTCTGACTGAGCAATTGAATAAAATGAGAACTGAAATGAGACCTCTTGTGGTTATTCTCAACCAACTATCTGAAGTCATGATTGACAACCTGAACCTTGGTGATTTATATAAGGCATCGTATATGTGAGAAACAAATCCCCATGGTTATTCAGGTAATAATCATAAAGGTAAGTATATTAAAAAACCTATGTGTCAATAATGTGTAAAGAAACACATATGAAAATGTTTTAAAGGGATGAGAAGAGGATATAAATGTGGAAGTGATGGTCATAAAGCAAGAACATACCATGGAAAAATGAAGCATCTTGTTGACTATATGAAACGGAAATAAGTTCATTATGAGGGATCAATTAATTGTTTAAAATGTGGTGTGCATAGTCATTATACAAATAGATTTCCTACGAAGAAGTTTTGGGAATTGGATCACCAGGATAGTACAAATTTTTATTTATCAATAACTAATGCCATTTCGATTGAGGAAAAAAATTTACAATGACCAATGAAAAGAATGATGTATTTTAGAATATGTTATAAAGAAATTTTTAATGGATCATGAAGAACATTCAATGAGTAACAAGTCAACATATAAGGGAATGAAGAGTTATGGTAGATTTTAGGATGTTGAAATGCTTAAAAGTATTAAGTCTCTTTTGATGATGATATTACCTTACAGAACTTTTTATAGTATGTGTAACCCCTAATTTTGATATATAAAATTTTATTCAAAGAATAAATATCTTTCCTTTTGTGGATATACTTATAAAGAACCATTTGGGTTTATATGACCCTTCAATTTGAGGAAATTACAAGTTAATACATTTTGGAATGAAAAATGAATGTTATTTGAGAGCCTTTGTGGTTAAAATATGTTATGATTATTTTGGATGAATTTTTCTATTTGTGGGAATGTTACAAAATTATTTAGTTTTTGAAAAAGGACATCATGTAGACCGCGTGACAACACATCACGTCGGAAAATGCTGCAGGAATTGAACCCACAACCAAAGTGTGATGGGGATTTATCACCTACCACTAGAATATGTGAAGTTCCTGTTTAGTATAACAAATTATTTTTAGTTAGATTATTTTATGAATCAAGAATAAGTTTATTTTGGGTTAACTTTATAAATGATTAATCTATCATAGGTAATATGCGATTAGGATAATTACTTTTCCATATGACACTTTAAGAGTTACCTATGTTATTTGTAGATAAATGATCTGATTTATCAAGGAAGAATATACGATTAAATCCTTCTACGATTTGGGTTAAAATATTAGTTTTGATTACATTTGGGAATTTTATGGATAATTGTTTATTTAATGGTCATTGTTTAACTTTGGTTATTGTTGGACAAGTATTAGAGATTAAGAGTAGTTTTTCTTTTTGTAAAAGAGTTTATTTTTTGGGGATTATCTTATCTTATTCTAACCAAATTTTGTTTTGGTTGATGTCTAAAGATAGGGGAAATATATAGTTCATATTTTGTAGATTATGTGATACTCTAGAAGTTTATTCTAGAACATCAGGTTTGATCAAGTAAACTTGAATACATAGTATTTGGAGAAAAGATGAGTTTTTGGTAGATTTTTATTAAAGGATAACACTATAAATGAAAAGTAAGTATATTTCATTACAATATTAGTCTAGTTATTAATAAAATTCCTGAACACTATAAACAGTATCTTGAAGTAAAAAATTTATAAATCAGTCCTTTAACCAACCACAAATTTATGGTATTATAGTGGTTATCTTTTCGCGATCATGTTCTCTATCACCCTCTATTAATCTATGAGAGTTAGTTTCTCTTACATATCCTTATTTTCATAGAATCTTACTATCTATTGTCTCGAGTTACCTTTGTATATATCTTTATTTCTTTTAATGTGATATTTTTATTTACACTTTTTCCAATGTGGGATTTTTAATGATGTTTTCAAGCCCAATTTTAAAATTATGAGGAAGTAGTTCCCAAAAGGGGGGAAGGATGTAACATCCCAGGTAAATAATGAATATGAAAATTTAATATTTGTTAAAATTTGTAAATTATTTATTAATTTTACATTAAAGGGGTTTCTAGGTTTGATGGTCTACCCGATACACAACAACGGGTTTCTTAGAAATCTTACGTTGCACACAATGTTGGGTCATACTAAAAAATAAAAATATAATATTATTATTTTAAATTGTATATAACACCTAGTAGTTTTATTGGTGGGAATGAAGAAAACTAACAACAATATGATGGCACGTGTTTGTTAAATGTTTTTACATTTGTCCAATAAAAGTTAAGGGCTTAAAATGAGAATTAATCTAATTTTAAGCATAATTTACATTAAATGGTTGATTTACAACCTTTTGATGGAGAACCCTATAGAAATCAGGTTTTGGGAACTTTTATATAGTCTAATTCAAAAAATAAAATTCATATTTAATTTGGGACATCGAAATTCACTTTGGGTAAAATTTTGGTTTTTTTTCTAATAAAATTCAATTTTTGATCAATGGTGAAAAATACTGTATTTTAATTCAAATCTGTTTTTTAATATAATTTATTTATATGGCCGTGTTATCTTTTTTAATTGGTTTTAAAGATTAATTAGATAATAATTTTACCATATAATCCAATTTTGGTCATTGGAATTAATTTCAATTTGAAATTGGACATAAACAAGTGTCAATCATTTGATAGATATTTTTTCTTAAAAATATTCTATTTGTTTTGACAACGGGAAATAATTTTAAATTAATTAATTAAAATTAAATGTTTTGAATTTTTTAAAGTAGACATAATTATTGAATTTGTAATATCAAATATATATTAGGCTGAATATTTGGTATTTTTCCTTAAAACACCACTTTTTAATGAATATTGAAACCACTAAGTAGTAGTAAAAAATTGTCTTTTTCATTTAAAAGAAATTTTCCCACTTATGTGAATTGAATTTTGAAAATAAGATATACATGGTTGGTATTACTATGTAAAAATTGGTTAAATAAGATTAAATAATTTTTGATTAATAGTATCTTCTGACTTTTATTTACAACAGTTAAAGGTAAGTAGGGTAATTCAATGTAAAAAGAATATTATAATAATACTAAAAATCATTAACACTTGTAATATCCTTATTGTATGAGTAATGGACGACAATGGGTATTATTTGGTCTATTTGGGGAACACATGGAGCCACATGGGAGTGAAAAGGACAATTTAGATTAATTAATTTAATGTAATATAAAAAATGACATAAACAAATATCACATAGTAAATTAATTTTAACATAAGGTTATATAAGTTAAAATTTTTTCTATAGATATACATTAGAAAGATAAGATAATTTCTTACATCATGGGTTTTTTATATAATTTTTAGAAATAATATAAAATAAATTGTTTATGACACAATAATGATATAGTGTTTACCTCCATAATAAATCATTTAAATAAATTAGATTATAAATATTAAATTACATCCAAAACATTTCCAATTATTATTGAATGAATTTATTTCGACCATGAGTCATCTAATATTCTAAATTAATGATTTTGGGATCTATAGAAACCGAAAATCATTATATAATAAAATAATATGTTCACACTTTCTTAAAGAACCCCTCCACCCCATTATAAAAAGCCCTCACCTCAAAAAAATTCTTCACACCTCTCAAGACCCTTGGATCGTCCAAAATATTCTGAAATAATCTCTCAAGATCATTCTTTTTCACTTAGAAGTCTTCAATTAGGCATAAGGCACTTCAAAAAGTCTTTTTGGTTCAACGAAAAGGGTGTTACCCGAATTAAATGTAATAGTTTCTCTTAAATTATTTTGTTTTATTTTCTATTATTTTACTTATCCAACCCATTAAACACTTTTTAATCATTTATTTTATAACAACACCATTATACTCAATATAATATGTTATTTTTATGATAATAATTCGAGCTACACTATCACACACTTCCATTTAATTTGTTAAGAAAATATTGCTTTTGTGGATGGAGAACTACTGCCTCATGAAATGATGATTGTTCAAAAAAATAAAACCGCCTCTCATAGTGTCCATTATGATGGAACTATATTCATATATTATAAAAATTATATTTATATTGTTTCCATTATAATTTACCTTTCATTTATAGAATACAATTATGGTTTCTTTAGTGTGTAAATATGATAATCTCATTTGAAGAAGTGCAAACTACAACCCCCTCAACGTGATATTACTCATTCATGAATTATGTGGAATGTATAAAGGGTAGAGTTAATGAAATTAAATAATATAATATACTGAAATTTTAATATAATTATGTATCATTGAGTTTAAATTACATTAAAATAAGAAATAGAAATGGAAGTAGTGTTCATGTGTACGTACAACTTACCGTCTCCATGAACGGTGCATTTCATTTCTTATCTCCGAATGTTATATACTATTATAAATACATGTATATACTGAATATATATGATATATATGATATCTAAATCATAAATATTATTCTGGATATAATTAACTTTTGACCACATTAAGAACTTGTAGTTATAAGAAGTCCATTTTGGACTCAAATACAAAATATCGACAAAACGACCATTGTTAACATAAATGATTACATAATGTTTATAACATTGTAATAAGTGATATAAAAGGAATAATAAACATTAAAAATATTATTAATAACGATTAATATAACTTATGTTTATTATTCAGAAATAACAAGGAACAAACAAGTCATGTCGGACACGAGGTAATGGGTTTCTTATCCCACTTTTAATTCCGTGAGATTTCCATTATTCACCATACATTTATGGAATGTGGTGTATTGTGTAAATAGATATGATAAATATTATCATGATTATAATTATATTCATGGTATTTTGTGATTAAATTGGTGATTATTAATTTTTTTTCATACAACTTGTTTGATTACACTGTGGTAAGGGGTTTTCATCTCACTTTTTATTCCTGTGAGATTCATGCTATATTTTACACTATATAAATTTTTGTTATGTATGTAAAGCACATTATTTTATTCACTATTTAATATGATATAATTTATGAGTATTTAAATATTCATTATATTATCCTTCTTTTATGAGGTGTATGATTTGTAAGTTAACAAATCTGTAAGTGAACCTTTCACCCACTTCTTTTTAAAAGACTTATTTTTTGTTATGTCTTT
The DNA here is from genome assembly GCA_963277665.1 of Viscum album. Lineage (NCBI taxonomy): Eukaryota > Viridiplantae > Streptophyta > Magnoliopsida > Santalales > Viscaceae > Viscum > Viscum album. The sequence goes on from OY728142.1 coordinate 818,741,665, forward strand.
TAATTTAGATCTTAAAATGCTGGGATATATTCCTATATATAATTATTGTTGTATATTTTATTTTAAAGTGATGTGATACCCTTTTCTATCTCATCAATTCATTTTCTAGGTTTTAATGTGATGCCGTTAGGCTGTCAAATTTCTATAAGGAAACATCTTCACTCAATTTCAATTAATTGGGTTAAACATCTACTTTATGATTATTTTGTTCTATGAATATGTGTGAATAAACATTGATTATTTTACACTTCATATCCACTTATATTTGGTTTATTTATATTTTTCACACATAATTAATTAATTTATTTATCTTTAATCTAAGTATACAATTTTTATAAAGGGATTCATCTCAAATTATATTCTATTGAGACTTCATTGTTGTTAGGAACCAATTCACTCTTATGTGGTGTATAGGAATGTTATATTATAAATCCCTTTATTCTGATTATATTATAATGTTATGATAAAATGTTATTCCTTAATTATTTGTATTCAAGTGCGTCTCATTTTTTAAAAATCTCTTTACCTAAAATAGATTTTTAATTTTTTTTAAAGAATTTTTCTTATAAATTTTTCCCATTATTTTCAGTTTTTTCAAAATGGTTTTTAGGATTTATTTATATATATTAATGTTTTCAATTGATAATTTATTTAAAACCTTCAAAGTGATATATAAATCTTTGATTAAAAAATCAATTTTTTAAATGTTTTAAATGGTTTCGAAAATGGTTTAATTAAGAATTTATTATGTCAATATCATGAAATGATATATTGTAATTCTAATGTGGAAATTTTATTAGTGAAATTTTTATATTTATAATGTTTTATGTGTTATGATTTTATAATGGTACTTGGACATTTGATGCGTGGTTACGTAATAAACCAAATGATGGGTGGTTCTTTGATAAAATTGGATGTATGGTTGCATTATAACCACATATTAATTTGGTAAGAAAGTCGGTTGTATGTTTATTCCATTTAGTGATATGTGTCGAAGTCGACCATATGTATATTCCGTTTTAAGTATATTTATGTCCCATGATACATTTATATGTTATGTGTTCTTTATTTGGGTTTTATGGTAATATTTTGGCTACAAAAGGGTGAGCAATGAACTTTTATACAGTGAAGAGTTTTTACTACATCATAAAGGAAAAAAGTATTACTTATGATAAAGTATTCATGGTTTAAATTTTTTTTAAAAACTAACAGTTTTTCTTCATTGTGTATTCCTTACTGAGATTTTTTCTCGTCCCATGTTTTTGAAATGTTTTTCGTAGGACATAAAGTGGAATAGGGAAAAGGATGAGATTAAAGAAAATTCATGATGTCTAAAACAAGGAACTGGGCATGTTTCTTTTTAAGAGTTTTTAATATATAAAAAATGAATATCGTGTAGTAGTGTCTACTTATAATATTCACGTTGTTATGTAATAGTTATGGCCCAATTCTCTAAATCTCTAAACATGAAAAGATCCTTAATGTGAATTATTGAAATAATTCAAGATTATGTAATGATTAAGGCTGGGTCCTTATACTTCTAATCCACTTTTTTCTAATTAATTGATCAGTACCACTGAAAATATATTCTATATTATCCAATGTTCAGAACATGAGAATGTTATTTTGGATATTTATTAGCCCTAAGGTGAAGTGGAATTGTGGTGGAATCAAATAATGAACAGAAGTTAGTAAAGTGATATTTAATATGTGCATACGGATGAGTTCAAGAACATATTTTTTTAATAAGAAATTTCCTTGTATTCTTAATAATAATATGGAGAAATATTTCCCGAGGTTAAAGAAAAGGTAAGATGAGTAATTTGGTACCAACGAGGATAATTTTACTTGACTCATTATTTACACTTCTGGGATTATCATCCAACCCAAAAGAAAATTTGATAGGTTCTTTAATGGTTTAAATACATGTATTAAAAGTTCATTGGCTATTAGAGATTTCAGTTTCTACGAAGACATTTTTCATTGTGCAATCAAGGTAGAAATAGAGGTTCGAGTTACATATAAATCTCAGGCTTTTGATAAGTAAATGAAGATAGAGTTCAAAGGAAAATATAAATACCATGAAGAGAATAATATTATCATTCCTTTATTTTCTATTTTTGGGAATAATCATTGAGGAAATTGTCTTAAGGATTATAATAGAATATTTAAATGAAAAATGCATGGTAATTGAGAATTTTATTGTCAAAGTGATGGGTTGAAGTTAGCTAATAATATGAATAGAGAGAAAACCACAAAAAATAAACCTCCCCCACTTTAGTGCTAAAAGATTAAGGAGAATTGACATTATATTAACCAATGCCCAAAAAATGGTTAATGATGATGGGAATCATCTGAAACTTCTTAAGCAGTGGGGAAAGGGTAAATATCTTGAAATCACCATTTCTAGTGAGGGGAAAAAATAACTATGTGGGGAAAGATACACATAATATCAACTCTAGAACTGCTAATGATTTATTTGATTTTGGATCTAGTGACTCTTTTATATCAAAATAATTTTCTAATTGTATTAAGATTCAACAAGAATTATTAGATGTGGAAATTTTAGTGAGAACCCTTAATCGTGTAATTCTTGCATATCATGTTTATGATTCCTCCCTAACAATTGAATGTGGGAATATGATTCCAACATATCTGGTCATTATTCAATTGGTTGAATTTTATATTATCATAAGAATGGATTGTATTTTTATTCATAAGTTGCACATCAATTGTCAAGGAATGGAATTTGTGTTTTAAAATTCAAACCAACATATGTTCTTCTATCAATGTTATGGTATGTATGAACATCCTATGGAGATTAATAAGAGTTTATGGTTATTAAGTAAAATTTAGAATCAGTTTTTAATCTCATATGACGGGGGATAAAATAATTATTGATGATAAGCTTAATGATTAGGTCTATTTGGATGTATTTTTATAAGAGTTTCATAGCGTTCCCCCAAAATTTGAATTCGATATATATCTCATACCTTATTCAAATCCACATTCCAAGACCCCCTATAGAACAAACCAAATTGAGTTGTAAGAATTTAAGACAAAACTCCATGAAACCTTAATAAGAGATTCATTCGGCCAAGTGTGTCACCTTGGGGTGACCAAATTATTTGTCTGAAAAAAATCTGGATCATTGAAAAGCTGTATTGATTATCAGGAGTAAGACAATATTTTAACGTCTTCGTATCGGAAGCCACCCAGAGGTGCCTCATACACTCTTGGTCATATGGCCACAAGCACATTTCCCAGAATTCCAGAGGCTGCCGACTAATAGCGAGGGCCTTGGGTGTGATAGTAGAGATACAATGCCCTCATTGGTAGAGTAACACAGTGGAAGAAAAACAATATCTATAGTGGAAGCCATAATAACCCATACAAAAGGAAACAACAGAAGGATGGAAAATAGTAAACTAGAGCACACACACACACAGATATAGATATATATATATATATATATATATATGAAGGATGCATGATACATATGATTAGGGAAGCAGTCAAACAAATATATATTCTAGAATACAACAGTACTAATCAAAGTACAGTAAAACGAAAATAAATAACTCCTCACCATCGCAAGCCACATATTGGTCCTATGCTCTCCAGCTCCTCAGTCAATCCTGAACCAAAATTAGAAGAGAACTTTACCATATCTGTACCTGTAACAATATAATCTATTTGGGCCAAAAATGAATACCCAAACATGGTGTGAGATTGAATCCTAGTAGGAAAACACCTAAAAATATATTCCTAAATGTCTGGGAATATATATCGCAGGTAATAATAAAATATGAAGTACACAAGAAGGTACTCTGCAATTAACAATTCCACATAAAAAATAAGAATCTAATCACGTAAGGTAACCCTCTGAGAAGTACATGCAGTCTACCCCCTCTGGTTCGGTTATAAAAATATATAAAGACTATATGAGGAATCAATCAGAGTCAATTCCCCTTATAGTAAAAAGTAATTCAAAGACTCTCTAAGGAAGGTCACATGGATAATTCCCATTATATTGTAAAGTAGGAAAGGAGTATCTAAGGAATATCACTCGGTCAATTACCCTTATAGCCCAATCAGATCCTAGAATCATTGAGGAAGCTCACTCGGTCAATTCCCCTTATACTCTACTACATCAGGTTTATGTGGCCATGTGTAATCAACGAGCATAGAAGTGCAAAAAAGACTGACTAAACCTCAAGAAATACTTTTCTAATCAGTCTACAACATATCAAGCATGTTAGAAAACAACACTCCACCCTACAACACTTGGCATTTGAAAATAGGCAAGGCGTCCAAAAAGGCATAGTAGGACCAAACGGTCATAAACAAAACATACATGAAAAAACTCATCCAAAACATATCAATCAACATTATTCATATCCAAATAACCTCTACTCAAGCATACAATTAGGGAAGGAAATTAGTAGGGGTAAAATGATAAATGCACAATATCCTGATTAAGGATATTGGCCAAAATTTCACATATTTCTCAAAGGCTTTGAACAAAAATGCAAAAAACACCTACCTTGGTGTTGTTAGATCGATATACTCCGGTGTCGGCCATAGGATTGACCAAGAATGTGGTATATCTAAAAAAGGACTGAAACTTTTGAACCACGATATCTTAAAAGAGTGGAGAAATTAGATGATCATGGTCTTAGAGAAAAGAGAAATCACTGATGCGATCCCTATGCAACCAACGATGTTTGATTCATAGGACAGATGATCACTGAAGGGTTTGTCTAAGATCCACAGAAGTACGGTGCTCTTGGTTGAACATGACCTAGAAAGGGTGATTTTTTGTGATTATACTCGACCCTGGTGCGTTTAATGAAAAAAATAAAATACACGGCATGTACTTTTGATGTACATGGTGTGTATATTCCATTTCTGCACTCCACCTTAAGAGGCCTCCAGGTCACCCACAAATGGTCGTGTGCAGGGCCGCTACATAGATAGCATAATACTACCTTCTGTAACTGAGTACACGACGTGTACTCATTATGTTCATATCATGTACATCAAAACATGCCAAAAAATTCTTCTTTTCTTAAAGAGGAACAGAAAAGGAAAACATACATGGAAATAAGATTCGGGTTCTTACAAACTTCCCCCCTTAAAGAAATTCATCCACAAATTTCCCTAGCTTGGAGTAGATGAAGAAACCCCAAACAGCTCTGGCCATTGTTATCATACATCTTCCTCCCTATCCCAAGTCCCATCCTATACTCACTCGTACTTCCATTTCACTCATACCAGAGGAAGAGACTGACCATAGATAACCTTTATACTGGGGTCGACAATATGGATAGGATTCTCCTCGAACGAAGAATCTAATTTTTAAATCAACATCCTTGAGATGAAAGACATGAGATGGGTCTGAAATGTAATGTCGGTGCTGAGAAACGTGAAAAACATCGTGCATAGCCCGACTCCTCTAAGGTAACTGCAACTGATTGGAAACCAGCCCAACTCTCTACAACACCTCAAATGGGCCAATGTACCTTGGCAAAAGCATACCCTGTCTCCTGATCCTTCTGTGCCCCAACCTAGTCGTGACACGTAGAAAAACATGATCCCCATCCTCGAACTCCAGAGGTCATCCTCACTGATCAGCATAAGATTTCTGTCGAGACTATGTCTTATCCATCGTCTCCTGAATCCACACTATCTAATATGTGGTCTCCTGAACAGGAAGAAGTCCCAACATAGCTTCCTCTCATGCCTTCAACCAATATAAGAGTGATCAGCATGGCCTACCGTACAAAGCCTCATAAGGTTCCATCTGCATAGCTGCATGAAAAATATTATTGTCGGAAAACACCACAAGAGTTATGTACTTCTCCCAAAAACCTCCAAAATCCAAAATGCATGCTCGAATCATGTCCTCAAGCACCTTAATTGTATGCTTAGACTATCCATATGTTTGGGGGTGATATGATGTACTGAAAAGTAAAAGTATACCCAAATCCTTCTGAAGCCCCTTCCATACTCGAGAAGTAAATCGTGCATCTCTGTCGGAAACAATGCAATGTGGAACTCCATGTAAGAACACAATCTCACGGATGTACAACCATCCCAACTCATCAAAACTAAAGGGATTCTTGATCATCAAGAAGTGAGAAACCATCGTGAGTCTATCAATAACAACCCTTAATGCCTCATTCCCTCGAGGTAACCTCGGAAAACCGGTCACAAAATCCATCGCTTCATCGTTCTACATCCTATCAGGAATGCGTAACTTATGTCGATGTCTTACTGGTTTCTAATGCTCTTCCTTCACCTACTGATAGGTATAACACCTCATGATAAAACCAGAAACACCACTCTTTATACCTGGAAACCAATATTGACGGTGTAGATTAAGATACATCTGGGTGATGCCATGATGAATGGACCAAACTCAGGAATGAATGTCTCACATCAACTCCTTGAGTATGTCTAATGACACACATATTCTCCCACGAAAATGCAAGACATCGTCCTCACCTGTGATCCATCCTAGAATAGGGTCCTCTCCTAATACGCTTTCCCGTAGAACTATGCCTTCAAAATCAGATAGATGCCTCATTTGTACTTGATCAAGAAGTGTATAGGTAGCAGCTAGAGAAGATAGAAATGTCTTCCCCTTTCTTTTATTCACCTCCAAATGCATCTTATTGAATAGATACAAAAGCTTCCACTCACTTTTGGCCTTTTGAACTCCCTGTATTTGAGTTCTCATGCTCAGTGAATCAGCCACTATGTTTCATTTTCTAGGCATGTAGTCAAGCTCAATGTCAAAGGACAAAAGGTACTCAACCAACCTTCCCTATCTTAAATTTAGATCATTCTGAGTGAATATGTACTTGAGATTCTTTTGGTCGATGAAAATCACAAAATGATCTCCCAGAATATAATGTCTCCAATAGCATAAGGCATGAACAACTACTGCCAACTCGTGATCGTGCGTCTGGTAATTCTTCTCGTGTGACCTCAACTTCCGAGACCCATATGAAACAACTCCCTATCCTTTCTTAGTAAAACTCCCACCCTGATACCTAAAACATCACATAACATAGTACAACTCTTTCCCGACTATGTAAAAACATGTATTGTTGCTCAAGTCAACCTCCCATTCAGGTTTTGATAGGCTACTACATAAGAATCTGACCACAAGAACATCACACCCATCTTAGTCGGACTATATAGTGGTTCTAGTAAGCGTGAAATGTCTAGAATGAAATGTTTTTAGTATCCAGTCATCACTAGAAAAATCTGTACCTCAAATGCGTTCTTCGGCTGCTCCCACAAAACTACTACTCTCACATTATCTGGGTTTGCTGATACTCATGTCTCTGAGATAACATGACCTAAGAAGTGATTCTGATCCATCCAAAAGTGGAATTTTGAAAACATATCATTCAAATGATGCTCTATCAGTGTACTCAGAATGATCTGAAGATCGGTATCATGGTCGTGTAGAGTATGAGAGTACACCAAGATATCATCCCTGAAGACCACCATAAACGAATACAAGTATGTATGGGCCACTCAGTTCATCAGTTCCATGAAAACTATAGGCGCGTTCATGAGACCGAATGGAATATACATATACTCATATATACCATACCTACTTAGGAAGGTTGTATGAGGTATATCAGATGGTCTAACGCACAAATGATGGTAGTCGGACCTCATGTCAATCTTTGAGAATGCCTTGTCTCTTTGAAGCTGATCAGATAGATCATCAATCCTTAGCAAAGGAAGTCAGTTCATGACTCTCAACTGGTTCAACATCCGATAATCCACACAAAGCCTGATGGTACCGTCTGAATTCTTCACAAATAGGATGGAAGATCTTCACAAAGAAGTACTGGGTTAGAAGAAACCATTTTCTTAAAACTCTTCCAACTATTTCATCAGCTCATGCAACTTAGGTGTTGCCATCCTATAAGGAGGAATCGACACTGGTGCAACCCCTAGCACAAGAAAAATAAAAAAGTCCACCTCAGGCTCTAGAGGAAAACCTAAAAAGTCATATGGAAAGACGTCCCTAAAACGATCCACCACTGGAGGAAATCCTAATTGATAAGACCCAGGTCATCCATATATAGAATAGCAATCTGGGCTATAACTCCTCCCATCAAATGATGCTCGAGTCTCGATCTGCTTTCCTAGACATCCCATTTGCCCTTATGAAGAAAATATCCACAATATAGTGATATGGAACTCCCCTTATGGTGATAAAACTCGATTATTGCCTAGAAGGGAACTAACCAGTCCATCCTCAGAATGAAATCTTAACCTATCATCTCTAAGAAATAGTGGTACCTTAAAATGTGACATCTACTAACCTCTAAAGGGCACTCCCTACAATGTTGTACACTATCCATTATCATACCCAACGAAGTGTCTAGAGTCAAGATATAATAAAAAAGATATGAAGAGACCAAGGATCTCCACAAAAACAATATATATAAAGCTATGGGAAGCCCATGTTTCGAAAATATCAGACGCCAAAACTTGGGATACTAAGTTCCTAGCACGAACTGTAGAAGGTCTAGGATCTTTATCATGCTGTTTCTATTCCACAAAAAATTTCCAGCCTATAACACGACCCTGTGACACTACTTGACCACTCTGAGCAGATCTTCCCTAATGCAGCTAGAAACCTGGCGATTGGATACAATGACCACGACCTCCACCTCGGCCTGAATGACCACAATAACTCTAGTTACTAGACTGGAGATAAACTAGTGATGATGCTCTTTAAGGAGGAGTAATAGATAAATACTTGTCACCAGTTGATGGTGAGAAGATCTGACAGAAGCACTGAAGATGTCCCATCTTTCAACAAGATCAGCACTCCACCGGGTCTCTTAGGCCATGTGGCCTCATATGCATACTCCTCCAGCACTGGTAGAATACCATATGGATACATGAAGATGCATCCCACCTACTCTGATCTCCTTGTGAAATATCCCTACGAGGCGTCCTTCTATCATATAGTGGGGCACTAACTCTGGATGCCGAACCGCTCTGGCTCACAGCTCCAGATTGCCTCAAATCGTACACAGTGATCAGCACTTAGTTGACTATAGAAGATATAAAATTCAACATGAATATATTCACCTGCAATCGGATTTCGTTCCACAGACCACCCTCAAACATCCCTACAAGGAAGAACTCATCCCCTCCTAGAGTAGGTGTGAAACACTGTCGCTCAGTGAAGTGAGATGAATACTCCATAACAGAAAGAGTACCATGCTCCAGACTCCAAAACTCTCAGGCTCGATCAACCCTTAAGGCCTTTGGATAGAATTAATTGTAGAATTGGACTAAAACTCTTCCCAAGTGATATTTTGATGGCATCCCGCAGATGTGATCACGCCCCACCACCTCTTGCCGGAGTCATTAAGAATGTATTTATCAAGATTCATCCACCTATTGGGAGGTATATCCATATGCTCGAAGATCATCAGCATGGCTTCTAGCCATGAATTTTCAGCCTGGGGTCCTCCATCCTCTAGAATGGTGGGTGGATGCTTCTTGCTGAAAGACCCTCTTCAATTCTACCATTGACAGGGCAGGAGGCGACACTCCATGAAAAATTCTGCATCATCATCATGAATCCCTCTTTGATCTGTGCATTATCACATGTGTCAGGTATACCGGTTGGTTCCAAAACTGGCACGACATAAGGATCTGCTGGAAGTCTTTGATCAACCATATTCAGTGTCTGGTCACTGCCAGGAAACTGGCATACAATTGGAGGACGTCTCAGTGGTACGACTCTACAAATGTAATGCGCACACCTTCGATAAAGATTCTCAAGGACTGAAAACTGGAATCGTATGAAGGGAACATGAGAAAGAAAGCATTCATGTTTTAAAAACCATGACCACACGTCATGTAAAATTACTAAACGACATGTTCCCTTCAGCCATTCACGCAGGTGTGTACTCCTACCTAAACCGGTCATGTAACACTCCAATCACATGACATGTTGTCTTAACACACATGTTGTACTTGAATCCTATTACCCTTCCCGAGTTATTCTACATGGTTAAGCCACATGGCTCTCCAGGGACAAGACTAAACAACGTGTTCATGATAGACACGACGTGACTAGAAAAGCATCACCTGGCCCGTGATGTTGGTGACACAGCCGGGTACCTGGGTCAGACTACACGACATGTTCGATCCAGACCAAGCATTTATAGCTTAGGGTTTATCTGTCTGTGTTGTTAGTTACACGGGCATACACAGGGTCAACACCATACGGTGTGTACAACTGGTACAAGGCATGTCCCCATAAAAAATTATCTATCCCATGTCACTGCCCACATGTCCTATGACATGGTTAGAGACTACACGGTGTGTACATAATGTACATGGCGTGTATTTAAGGAAAACAGTTTCTTCCTGAATAGAAGAACACCTGGGGTGTACTTATCATTACATACCATGTATTCTAGGGGTTTCCGGATAGTAAGCCACAAAAACTACTATAGAACCATGAAAAACACTAAAACGAACAATGAATGTGCCAAATTCCGATCATTGACGGCACATAATCCCCGTGAATAAATGTTTATCGTCTTATACTTGTTATAAACAAGGATAAATGTGATATAATCCCCAAATTTCTAGTCAATGAGGGTCTATAACACTTCAAGAACAAAATTTTGGCCTTCATTCAAGAAAAATATTACACAATCAATGCTCTAGCAAAAAGCAGGTATTCAATCACAACATCTATCACACCAACATACATATCTAGCACTACATCTCTCACAACAACTTGAAATCACTAATTCACCCTAAATGGCCTGTCAAGAATGCATGTCATGTGACTTCTAATAAGTGACTATATGATTTTTGAGATGGCATAACCTTATCTCATTAGGTTGCGATAGAAATAGAACCTAAATGATATAAAAAATAATAGCACAAAAAATGTGAATCACCAAATGATGAAAATAAAATCAACCGTAGAATTGAAAAACCATAAAACATGCAATTACGAGGTAAATTGGATTTTCCCTATACACAAGTTAGATACTCTCACGAATAGCTTATTAACAAGTACCTATTCCTTCATATACATGGCTACAACTCCAAATAGTATGTCTATATAAAATAATTCCTATGATGCCACTTTTTAACATCTCGGTTCCGGAAGACACAAAGAGGTTCCCCTTACTCGGTTGGTAACATGGCCTCAAGAACATTTTTACAAACGAAAAAGGCTGCCGAAAAGCAGTGAGGTCCATGAGTGTGGTAGTGGGAAACTATGCCTTTATTGGCAGAGTAACACAGTAGAAGAAAAACAATAGCAATAGAGGAAGCAGTAATAATTCATACAAAAGGAAACAACAGAAGACTGTAAAATAATAAACTAGAGCACACACACACTCACACACAGATATATATAAACGATGCATGATACATATTTCTAGGAAATAATCCAAAAAAATAAAAATAATGAATACAATTTTAGTAAACCAATTACAAAATAAATCATATAAAAAAATCCTCAGCATTGCAAGCCATTCCTTGGTCCCATTCTCTCCATCTCCACAGTCAATAAAAAACCATAAGTAAAACGGTGCTTTCCATTATCTATACATGAATCAATATAATCTGTTTATCCTCAAAAGCATGAACCAAATAGGGTGTGATACTAATTTATAGTAGGCGAACACCCAAATATTTGTGCCTAAATGACAGGGAATATATTTGGAAGGTAATAAAAAAGATTCATTAAACAAGAATTTACTCAGCAATTAACAGTTCCACATATCAAATAACCATCTAATCAAGCAAGGTAACCGTATGGGAAGAACACACAGTCTATCCCTTCTAGTTTAGTCATAAGAAAATACAAAGACACTCTGAAGAATCACTAACAGTCAATTCCCCTTATAGTCAAAAGTAATTCAATGACTCTCTAAGGAAGCTCACACGGTCAATTCACCTAATAGTCTAAAGTATTCAAAGACTCTCTGAGGTTTCTCACTCAGTCAATTCCCATTATAGCCACAATTGGTTCTTTGGCTCTCTGAGGAAGCTCAATCGGTCAATTTCCCTTATAACCCAATGTGCTCAAAGACTCTCTGAGAAATCTCACTCGGTCAATTCCCCTTATAGTATACTACACAAGGTTCTCACGACCCTGTGTAAGTCAATGAGAATATCAATTCAAAGTGAAAAAAGTAATCCTCAATAACTACTAGGCTAATCGGTCTACACCATATCAAGCATGTCAGAAAACAACACTCCACCCTACAACACAAGGCCTAGGAAAACTGGCAAGGAGGTCAAAAATGCTAAGAATGACCAAACAGTCGTACATAGAACATGCATGGTAAAACCCATCCAAAACATAGAAATAATCCCTATTCATATCCAAATAACTTCTACTCAAGCATTCAAGCATGGTAGGAAATTAACAAGGGTATAATAGTAAACGGAGAATACCCCGATTAAGGGTATTGGCCAAAATTGCACATATAACTCAAAGACATTCTTTAGAAAGGCATAAACCACCTACCTCGGTGTTGGGAGATATATATACTCCGGTTTCGGCCCATGGATCGACCTAGAACGTGGTAGATCTACAAAAACATCTAAAACATTCATCCCAAAACATCTCGCGAGAGGGGAGAAATCAGATGATGCTGCTCTAGGTGAAAAAATAACTCATTGATGCGATTCCAATGCCACATACGATGTTTGATTCAGAGGACAGACAATAGATCGAGGGTTCATCGATGATCTGCGGTCGTACGGTGCTCTCGGTCGAACATGAACTAGAAGGAGATATTTCTAGCGATTAGACACGACCCGAGTGCGTTTAATGAAAAAAAAAGAATACATGGTGTGTACTTTCTGTTTCCATACTCCGATTTGAGAGGCCTCCAGGCCACCCCCACATGACCAAGTATATGGCCGCTACACAGCCAGCACACGGCTACCTGCGGTAACCCAGTTCACGGTATGTACTCATAAAGTACATGGCGTGTACTTAAAAAATTTGCATAAATTCATCTTTTCTAAAAAACGATTAGAAATGGAAAACAGAACTGGAAAAAAGATCCAGGTTCCTACAAATATCACGATAAAAAAATATCATCTTCCTTCTATTGATTAATTATTTTCTTAAATAAGTGGAACTCAATACTTTTCCATGATTTTCCTTAATTTAGAATATGATCAATTGAGGGTCGATAAGGAATATATTATAAGGGATGTGCATTAAAACATTACATAATCTTGAGTTAACTAAATTTTTTATCTTGATTTTACAATTAAGATCTTTTTAGGTTTTTGGATTTAGTGAATTAGGCTGCAATTCAAATTTTATAACTCAAATATTACCATATTGACACTTTTACTCAATAATTATTCTTCTAACAATATAAACATTTAAAATGAACATTGTTTCTTTTACATTTTCAATCATAAAATTTTGTACCTTGATCTTGTCCTTGTCTATATTCTCCATTAAAAAAAGTTAAAATAATTTTAAAAATTATGATGATAATAAAAAAATCAATAAGGTATACACAAATAAATAAAACTATTAGTCTTGTGAAAAGGTGTAAATAATTAATACATTTTAAAAAAGTAATAATTTTCACCATTAAGAAGTAGAAAATACATTACATAAAAAATTATTACATACCCTTTTTTAATCATAATATGAACTTAAAACCCTTATTAGGCATATATAACACAAAACAATATCTTGGGTCAAAAATTTACATCAATTAAATGACCATGCAATCAACTTCCATACAAGTATTTCTTACAAAATAGAATAACAATGTGTTCTACATTAATTCCAAATGCATTCTAGGTTATAAAATAAACATCAGTCATTGTTTTATCATGAAACCACCCATCAAATATCCATGTTCCATTATATATTCACTATATAAAAAATATATAAATTTCCCACTTTTCACACATAGAATTTCATTTGTATTAAGCTGAAATCATTTCATGATATTGAAATAAAAATCCATTTTCAAAACAATAATCAATAAATGAATTCTCATAAAGGGGAATAAAATATGTATATTTCTTTTAAAAAACAATACATCTTGTAGAGTAACTAAAATTTCGAATAATGGTCATAGCGGTGGGGAATTAGTTATTGTCGTATACTTTTAAAAACATTCCTTTTTTCATTTGTAATGAAATTAAATTGATCATTATAGAAATAATATAAAAATTACGTTTTGGAAACATTTGAATGAATTTACAAATTCAAATAGATGATTTTACTCCTCATTAAATAATGTAGCGTATAACATCCAAATATTCCTCAATGAAAGGTGATTGAGACAAAGTCCCTTACATCAAATCTAATTCTTCATGTATGTTCATTATCAACCTAAATAAAAAACATAACATAATTTTTTACATTATTTATAACCTAATTCATGATTATTATTCCTTTTATATCACTTGTCACGATATTATTACAATTCCATAATTATTTATGTTCACATCATATGTTTTGATTATATTTGTTACATGATTCCAAAATGACTTGGTTTGATGTATATATCAAAATATAGTTATTAGTATATCTTCTCTAGGATAATATTCAAGATAAAATAATAAATTTTAATCACTAATTTAACATTAAAATAAAATCATTTATGAATGTTTATGAAAATATAATAACGCTATAATTATGGAGACGGTAGTTCGTATGTGTGCCTGAGTAACGTTCCAATTTTTAAATGATAATTGTTGAAGGAAGGTAATTACTATTTTTCTTTCTAAACTAATCATAATAGAATAAATAACATATTAATAATTTTAGTAAACTTATATATTTTATAATTATTATGTGGTGGAAAAAATGAATCACATCCCTTTCATAGAGGTAATAGTTTACATATACAGATAAACACCATTATCATTTTCATTTTCATAGAAGGAATGAATATAATTGATATATTATTTTTTGTGAAGGTAAATATTTCATTAGTATCATATATTGACATTAATTAAATCATTATTACCACACTTGATAGATAATAATGAAAAAAAATTGCATCGGTTCATGGAGGTGATAGTATAAACATACACATGAACAATTAATTATTTTCCTATTTCATGGAAGTGGAAATTGATTTACATAAAGATATTATGATAATAAAACCATATTATATTTAGGATAATTGAGTTATTATATAATAATGGATGAGTAATATTTTAAAGAAGCAGAAGAAGAACTAAAACCAAAACACATGATTAATATAAATTAATTTTAAATTAAAAATGTGTAAAAATTGATTTTGATAAAATATATGAGGTCTATGTGTCATAATAAAGTCATCCAATAAACACAATACATGTTTTTATTATTTTTTAATCCATATTATTTTGTTTTAAACATTGTTATTCCTTTAATAATATTACCATGATAACATGTTATTTACATTTTGAGGGTTAATATAAGTACAATAAAATTACAAAAGACCAATAAAAAACTCATTTATGACATTTTAGGACATATCAAAACCCGTTTTCTAAATTCATTATTCTTATATATTTTATTATATTTTTTAAAAATATTTTATATTTTCAAATACCATTACTCTCAATTTTAAAACTATTCATTTCAAGACTTTTTAAAAGTATCACAACTTCGTGATATAGTCAAGCCAGCTATTTTAACACATCAATAAAATATTATTTTTATCTGCAAAATTCATGGATGACATAAATTATATAAAATTATATTTATTATTATATTTTTAATATCATTTATTTGATTCTCTCATTAAGGAGGAAATTACTACATCATCCTTCTGTCACCATTTAATGTAATTATTTATTACGTGAATATTATAAAACAATTACCATGGTATAGGTAATAAATTTTTATTTATAAATAATACTTATTTTCAATGATATACATTATATAAATCCATGTTTAAAATAATTATATTGTAAAAAAAGTGTAAAAAATGACTTTTTATTGAATAGAATATTATAAATAGATTAATTTCATCGAAGTGGATCTATGTGGTCCTAAAATATACCCAACGATGGTATTTTTTAGAAAAATACATATAATTAAATTATGCTATGTTTTAGGCTATTATTATATTTTATAATATTATTTTTACCATTAATTACTCAATTTACTGTTAATCGTGGTATCAAAATATTTTACTATTGATTCTATTCATAATGCACAAAAACAAATGGGACTAAATATCAAAATTTATACCTTATTGTTCCAAATATTGAATCGATTTCTCCAAATTCAAAACACATAATTAGAAGAAATTAATTAAAAAATGATCCCATTCACAGAATAAGAAAACGAGTTTTTAAGGTGAAATGTTATAATGATTATATAGTTTTTATATCCAATTTCAATGTGATATTCATTGAAATGACCAATATTATATTGGATGATAAGAAATTGATCTTATTATTTTTTATAATAAGTCAAAAACAATATTAAAAATATAGATAAATTCCATGAAATGTAATTTAAATTAGAAATCATTATTTTTAAACTATTAATCAAAAAATGAATCTTATCAAAAAATATAAATAATTTATCCAATGTAAATTTTGATGTATAAATTTTTAAGAATATGTTTTTTTGGAAAATTAATTTAAAAAATTGACAATAGTCTAGATTTTAAACAAGGGCATCATTAAACGACAACAAAATTGTACTATGGAAAAATAATATTTTAACAACTAAATTAGTTTTATCATATAATCTATTGAAAATAATTCATATTTTAAGTAATATATAATTAATAAAAGAAAAATGATTATTTTATCATTACTTGTGATGTTACATTCTTCCCCCTTTTGTAATTTTCATCCCAAAATTTTTATTCACTTATTAAATAATTGGGGATACCATTCCTTAATAACATATTCTGATTCCCATGTCATCTCTTCAACCATATGTTTTTCTAAAAAATCCTAACCCGATGAATAACTTTTTTCCTAAACACAATCTCTCTATGGTCAAGAACCAATAATGGTAAATCCTCCAATGAAATATTATCTTCCAATTTCACTACTTTTGGACTCAAAACATGAGATAAGTCATAAATATATTTATTAACATTGAATAAAGAAAAAAAAACGTGCCTCAGATTAAATCATAGGTCAATACACTCTACAGTAAACTAATCCACCTTCCTCTAGGATTTCATAGGGTTCAATGAATCATGGAATCATCGTCCACTTCGTATCAAAATGTATAACACTTTTATATGGAGAAACATTGAGAAAGACATGATCATGTACCCCAAAAAAAAGATTCTTCCTCTAATTATCTATATAACATTTTTTTCTTACTCTGAACTATCCTCATGTGATGATGAAACAAAAAAATTTCTCTACCATTTCCTCTTCCATTTCTAGTCCCATCAACTTCCTTTCAGCTACTATATCCCAAAATGCTTATGATCAACAATGAATTCCTTATAAAACCTAATATGACGAAATCTATATATTGTAATGAAAACTATTATTATAAGAAAACTCTACCTAAGAATGATGTTGACTCCAACATCCCAAGTAATCCATTGAACATGCACATAGTGTATCCTCCCACATTTGAGTTGTCTATTTTGATAGCCAATCTGATTGAGGATAAAAATCCATATTGAAATTTAATTCATTACCCAACTACTTCTAAAGTCCATTTCAAATGTTTTAGGTAATCTTGAGATCATTATAAAAAACAACGGAGATGGTAGATCCATGTAACCTGACAATACAATTAATATAAAAATGAGAATGTTTATTTAGAGAAAGTTTATCTCAAATAGGAATAAAATGGGAATATTTATTCAATCAAGCAACAATAACTCAGATCAAATTCTTATTTTAGGAATTCATTCATAATCCCATAATGATGTGTGCAGATATATTTTTTCATTTACACTCTTTCACTGTAAAAAAGATAACACATCCATTTCAGTAACTGCCACAATACATTAACTTTTTGAAAATTCAATCATCTATCAGTAAAGTTAGAAATTACTCATTTCATTACATCCCACTAGTAATACTCATGAAGGTCTCTATGTATCATAGTTATTAATGAATTAACTGAAAACTGAGAACTATAAGATTCAATTAAAAAATATTCCATTAAATGTGAATAAAATGGGTCGCATAATATCTTCCCAAACCCTGAAACACTATATTTATCATTTTTAAATTTAGTAAACAAACACTTTTTAACTGATTCTACATTTTTCAGTAACTCATGGTCTTTTTTATATGCTTTCTTAATTCTATCTAATAATGGTGATTACAATAACACCTGAAAAAATAGAGGTTTTCTTATACCAAAAACATATAGGGAAAAAATAATCAAATCATTAACCAATGTTTCATATTAAAAACATAGAATGGTTAATGAATCGTTACTTTTCAACTCAAAGAATCATCTCACTTATTTTATTTTATTGGATGATAGTGAATCATGCAATAATAATCTTTGATTAGTTTTAGTCTCCTTCTATGTCTAATGTTAAATTCATTATGATTGGATATATACTTACAACTATTATGATTAGTATATGTTTTACACTTTACACATGAAAAATGATTCATGAAAAAATTTAATGAAAAAAAACAACAACTACTTCCAAATAATGTGTAGGTTAATTTATGTCATTAGTTTTAAACTAACATTAAGCATAAGAAATTGCATGATCATTTTTCATTAGGACATAACCAATTCCTTTCAACGAATCATCACTATAGATAAAAAATCACAATTTTTGGTAGGTAAATACAAAATTAAAGCATTTTACAATATTTTCATATCAGTTCCTAAAAACAATCATCAAAAACCTTTATGTAGAAGAAATTTTCTCCCCTATGTGTAAACTTATTTAGTATCCAGGATAAATGGGTGTTTTTTTTTCAAAAACACATTAGTAATAAACATCTAATCCATAGAAAATATTAATCTCTAAGGCTTTTATAGGTTTTGGAGACTCTTCAACATCTATTTTTTAGAAGGGCTTATAATTATGCAATATTTGGAAACAATATGTCTATAGAATGAATGATTTTGAAACCAAAATTCACTCTAACTAAACATTCCATATATATTATTTTATATTATGGTTTTCAAAACAATATTTAAGTGACCTTCATGTTTCTCCTAGATTTTATAATATACCTAAATATCAACAACCAATAAATGATCCAAAAATGATGAAAAAATCAATTCATGAGATTTAATGATAGAACATGTGAATTATATAACCCAAATTAAATAAGCACAAAATCATAATTCCCATATATCATTCTAATGTTATCATTGGAATGTTATCCTCCTTCACCTCAGATGATGGGACTAGGACCTCATATCAATTTATGAATATTATTATGTCCTCTTGAGGAGATCAAATAAATCATCAATATGAAGAAAATGATATTTCTTATTAATTGGGATTTTACTGATGGCTATTTAGTCAATACAAAGTATCATGGAACAATCCTTTTTTCTCACAAATAATACAGTTGAAACCCATGGGGATGTTCTAGGTTGAATGAAACCACTATAAATTAATTCTTGAAACTAAATTTTCAATTCCACTAGTTATATTTGAGATATTGGATAAGGTGTTTTGAAAATAATTTTATAATGAAGAACTAAATAAATTGTAAATTCAACCACCTGATCAAGAACAACACTCGAAAATTCATCAGAAAACATATATAATTACATTCAATGTCACTAATGAAGATTATTTTTTTTAATAACGTGAGATAGATAACCTTAATTTCTATCTTTAATCATCTCTAAGATTCTTGATATGTTATCAATGAAATGAAATTAATGACTAAAACTTTCTTATATCTTCAATCTATTTAATCATGATAAAATGAAAGCCAATCCATACCCAAAATGATATCAAACGTCACTATGGGATGTTCAACATGATTTTCAGGACATACAATCTTAAAAATTATAGTAGGATGATTCTTATAAATCAAGGTTTATTTAATTCTTACACCTAGAGTAACAAAAGTTCTATATCACATTCATGAGGTGATATTTACAATTTACCTGTAAGGCTCTCAGAAATAAATGAATGTGAATATCTAAGATAAACAGAGTATTGTAATGTATTTAAGAAACCCAAAAAATAACTATAAAAACATAATTTGATGGTCCAAAACCATCTGTTGTAGTAGATGAAGAATTTTCCGCAATCATTTTTGTTTTTTTATTGATGGTTTACACAATGGGTGATCAAGGATTGGAACACACTGTAATAATTTCCCCACTCATTGATTATAAAATATTTTACCTATGGATTTTCAATGATTTCAAAATCATCTTAGTTATAATAACAAAAAATATGACTAATATTACCATATAGAAAGCACTTCCCAGACTTTGCAATACATTATCCTGAATGTTTTTCACCAAACTTCTCACATGATGGAAATTTATTTTTGTTACATCCAAACATCATTGATAAATTATTTCCCATTACATACCAACTAGACCTCTTAGTTCTCTTTCTATCATGGACCATAATATCTTCATAAAACTCCATTTATACATTCTCCACACTGTGAATAAGTTTTTCATTAGTCTTAAACTCACATGAAGCCTATTCCTTTTGATATCATATATTCATTCCAATGTAAAACTAATTTATCATACTATAAAGATCCAAAATATTATTTTGGATGTACCCTACCAAATGGGTGAATGTTTCTTCATTTTAAGATGCCAAATATTCATCATTTTTATCAATTAAAAGAATTTATTTTCCATTTTATATCTAGAACCCATAGAAAAAATTATCTCAAGGATGATATTATTATATTCATCCCATTTCATGGCATCAATATCATAACTTCCTTTGATATTTTTAACTATTGACCATCATTGATCGGATTTGCACTGAAAAGGACAAATTAAAAGAGTTTCCTTTTGGTACACTGAACAACCCATGACATCGAATACCATTTCAATGGATTTAATCTATCCTTTAGTTATCATGAGGTCATATGATCATATGAATGATGGGAGATTAAAACTCATAAAATATTCCACTATCAACATGTTACTCTACTATATGTCAGGTTCCACTCTCGCATGGACAACACCACCAATTATTTTCCAAGTGAACAGATGCATCACTACAAAAAACTTCCCAGTTTTGATTCCAACCATCTCAGGATACTGATTTGGAAGGGTTTTTTCCCCTTGATTCATTCCTAGAACAACTTCTTTATTTCCTCCTTGAAAAAACATACTGAATAAACTTATCATTGATGAAGCATCCTGGAAATCGTTAAATTATATAATATTTTCACTTGAACATAATGTAAAATATTTGAAGGGTATGTTATTAAAATTACCATAACATCTAAAGTTATCTTAACTGACGATTAATACAAACTATAAGGCCTCGACCATAAAACATAACATAATCTTATGTTAAGTCGTGAATTTTTATTTCTTTCAAATTGAGGATCTCTTCAGGTTTATAGTTTTATAGTTATAGTCCATAATTCTTACGTAATAACTCAATTTTAAATATCGAAACACTTATAATAAATATCTATTTTTCTCACAAAAAAATTTTAACAACGAAACATGGTTAGTTTTTATGTTCAATCATAAATTATTTTTATTCATCACATAATTGTCTCTATTATCTCGTAAATCCTATGAAAATCATTGGTAATCATGGTATGATCATAAAAAGCTCTGTAAGGGATACAAAAATAAGGAAATATGTAAGTATTTTGAAATCATGTAAACCATGAATACATTATCATAAAGTAAAACTTTTAGCCTTTTGAAGGTATTAAATAATTCCTTTAAAATATAGACTGATTACCATTTTTTAAACATATAATTACCATAAAACTATAGAATATCATATATAACACATAAATGTAACTATTTATTACATTATACTTAATTGAAATAACCATGTGGTCGACTTACATATATGTCACTCTTACAAATTTGAATAACCAAATGATAGACTCTAATAGAAAATTTATAGGAGGATATAACAAAAATAAATCATCCTTATATTACCATGGAACCACCCATCATTTATCATGTAACTACATTTAAAATCTCCATGTAACATAATATAATAATAAAACATAATATATTGTAATTTACATTAACTCACTCATAATATTTCAATTTAAATCATAAGGAATCACTTAAATATATTGAAATAATGTGTACTTTGCAAAAAAAAAATTAATACTAGAATACCCAAAAAGATGATAATATGGGTTTTTTTATTTTATAAACCATTATGTCTAATAATGGAATCCAAACTTCAATTAAGAGTAGTGTTGGTGGAGGAGTCATTGACCTCATATACGTTAAAAAACATTCATTTTGTTGTTCATAAATAAACTATAATGATTTTAATAAAACGAATAAAAATATTCTTTTTTGAAATGATATTAATATAATTAAATAGTCAAACGTTTTGTTTATGCACCTCATAAATGAATGTGGTGTATAAAAACAAAATATACCTCAGAGAGAGGAAATTGAAACGAAGTACCTTACCTCAAGTCCGATTCATCAAGTATTTTCTTCGTCTTCTTGAATAATAAAATTAACTTAATTATTTAATTTATGGAGAACATTATTTATGTTTATAATTAGTTTTATATAAATTATCACCATATTGGTAAAATTAGTTATTTATTTATGTTCATGTTAGATTTTTCTATGATATTGAGTACATTAGTTCAAAATGATTTGTTATGATGTCTACAGCCAAAAGTAGAAATTATTCCATCATCTCTAGAATAATATTTAGGACATAATGAAAAATTTTAGACATTAATTTTACTATTAAATCAAACAATTCATGTTTGGTTATGAAAAATGAACAATTTTATAATCTCGGAGATGGTAGATTGTACATACGCATGAGTATTATTCCCATTTTTCATTGATAATTTTGGAAATAAGGTAATTATGATATTATATTTATATAATGATAATATTATCATAAATATAATATTAATAATATATATTCTTTTATATATCATACATTAGATGTGGTTATGAACAAAGAATCATATCACTTCATGGAGGAGATAGTTCACACCAAAACATTGACAATGTTATCATTTTTTTGTGAATGGAATATAAAAACATAAATGCTATATTATTTTTCTTATAATGATAAATTTTTCATTAATATCATATATAAACTATAATTTCGTCATTATAACCAGTAATGATTGATTATAATGAAAAGAAAATTATATCAGTTTATGGATGTG
Source organism: Viscum album (assembly GCA_963277665.1). Taxonomy (NCBI): domain Eukaryota; kingdom Viridiplantae; phylum Streptophyta; class Magnoliopsida; order Santalales; family Viscaceae; genus Viscum; species Viscum album. Next base: position 818,764,993 of record OY728142.1, read on the forward strand.
ATTGTTCACACGTAAAAATGATGGATTATTTATGGATGTGGAAGAAGAAATAAAATATAAATACATTATTAAAAATGGGACCTTTTATTTGGACGATGAAATTTGATTACCTCATTAACACATATAAGGTGTGTGTTAAGCCTAAAATAATTCCTCATGAATATTAGGAGGGATTATAGTAATGGATTTAGGATGTTCTTTTCTAATCCAAAATGGTTTTTATATTCGATTAAATGGTAAGAAGTAGTGCCCATTTATAAAAGAGGAGTGGGGAAATATATGAATTTTACCAAATATTAAAAAATTATAAATTCATTTTCTACTCCCAATGGGTCCAAATTTATTTATGTTGAATATAAAATGATTATATGGTGAAATAAATTAATACCATAAAAATTATATATGTTTTGATTATTTATTAATACTTTTTATTGTTTTAAAAATTATTTTATTGTTTTAAATCTTACCATGATAACATTTTATCTACCCATTTTTGGTTAATATAATTATATTAAAATTAAAAAATACCCAAAAAAGTTATTTACAAAATTTAAATACTTATCCCATCAATTTAGACGAATGTTATACTTTTATAAAGATTATAACATTTAACAAAACATATTATCTTTTGAAATAACAGTAGTGTCAATTTTGATACTATTATTTTCTTATCTTTTTAATAATAACACAACATCATGATATAGTCGAACACAATATTTTAAGACGTCAATAAAATTTAAAAGGAATCCATAAAAGTTTTTGGTGACATAAATTATATCAAATTATATTTATTATAATATTTTTACAATCATTTATTTGATTATTCTATTATATAAGTAGTTATTACATCATCATTGTGTCAGAATTTATTTTAATTATTTATTTTCTAATAATAATAAATAAATAACCATAATGTAGTTAATAATTTTACCTTTCAAAATCCTATTTATAGTTTAATATATCTTCTTTATTACCCCATATTTAAAATACATTACTACTAAAAAACATGTGTAATTTGAATGACTTTTCATTTATTATAATATTATAACTACATTAATGTCATCCATGTGGTTCCAAGTGGTCCTAAAATCACCTAAGGATTATATTGGAATAAAAAATCCTACAATTAAATTAATAAAATTTTTAATGATAATATTTTGTTTTTATAATATTTTTTTCCTTTAATTACCCGATTCACCATTAAAAGTGGTAATAATAATTATTACTAAAGATTCAATTAATAATTCCCAAAAATAAAAGGGATATATTTAAATAATTCTGACCTTATGATTAAAAATAAGGAATCCATTTTCAAAATTTAAAACATATAATTGGATGAAATTAATTAAAAATAATCATGTTGATGGAATTAGAACACATGTTATTAATGATAAACAATCAAAACATCAAAAAAATATCTAATTTTAATGTTATATTGATTAAAACTATATATAATGAATTAAATGATAATTAATGATATAATTATAATTTAAAAAATTTAAATTTTTTAATTAAATAAATAAATTTGATGGAAAAGTACTTTTCAATTAAAATGCATTTTCCAATATTCATCAAAAAATGAATCTTATCAAAAAAATATAATAAATTTAAGAATAGTAAATTTTGATGTGCTGTTTCTAAATAAGAATTTATTTTAATATAATATAATTTAAAAAAATGAAAAAAACTATATTTAAATCAAGTGCGCCATTAAAAGGAGGAAAAACATCTTTTTAGATAAATATTATTTGTAGCCATAAAACTAGTTTGGTATTATCTGTTGTGTAATGTAGTGTCTATTTTTATAAATATGAAATTAATAAATTATAAATAAATATATTATAGTTACCTATGATTTCATAGATATACCCAATATGGAATTATATATAAGGTATAGACACTATGAATATATAATGATGCCTTTCAGTTTTACTGATTCCCTTGATATCTTTGTTGATTTGATTAATATTATCTTTAGATATTACATCTATCAATTTCTATTAGTATTTATGGATGATCTTCTCATCTATTCAAATTTAATGTAATGGAATGAATACCAAATTAGAATTGAAATAAATACAATAATAGATGATAATCTATTTGAAAAATTTTAAAATATTGATTTTTTTTGTGGTAAAATGTTTCATTTTTGAGCCATATAATCTCAATAGAGTGTATTAAAATAGGTCCATCAAAGAAATAGTCTATTTAATATTGTCATAGTCTGACCAATATGACTAAAATTAATTTTTCTTATGGTTTATTTGGATATTTTCAATATTTTAGGATCAATTTATCACTTCTATCAAATCCTCTGACCTTATTAACTAAGAAGTGGGCAATGTTCTTATAGAAGGATTAATGTGAGAAAAATATCAAGGAACAAAATATTTGGCTAGTAAACATGAATGTTATTACATTAAAATGTGTTGGAGAAGGGTTTTTAATATATATTGATGCATCTATAAAGGGATTGGGTTATGTTCTTATTCAGAATAAAATACATACCGAATATGCCTCATGATAGTAAATGATTCATGAAAAAAATACTAAACACATGATTTAGAGTTAGATGTTGTATTTTTTTACTTAATTATATTGAGTATATATATTATTTTTAGAAAAGTGAAATATATGTACTGATCATAAAATTCTAAAATATATATTCACATTGAAGGAGTTGAACTTGTTCGATAGAAGTTGGCTAGATCTGAAAAATGATTATAATTTCTCAATACGTTACCACCTTGGTAAAGAAAAAAAAAGGAATCTGGGGAATTCAGTCAAAATGATAATTCTAGAATATCCATGAGGAGGATTGAAAAAGATCAAAAATTCATCTTTTTTAAAGGATGATTATGGAAAAATTAACGGAAGTGTAGAAATAATATCTTGCTAAATTTAAGTTTCAACCCTTTTTCAAAGTGAATATTAAAGAAGTAAAAAATTGAGAATTAGATCTGGAAAAGATCGTTATAAATGATCCAAATTTCATCTTTGGTTAGGATGGAATGATAAGGTTTAATATCCATGTATGTTTTATTTCCATACTATAATTGAATAAGGATCTATCAGAGGAAGCTCAATGTTTATCAATCTATATTCATCCTAGAAGTACGAATATTCATAGAGATTAGAATGAATACTTCTGTGGGAAGGCATGAATAGGGATATCATAGATTTTGTATTGTGTTGCTTGGTATTATAGAATGTTTTGGCTGAACGACAAAAGTGTAATGGGACTTTACATCCATTACCCATGTCTAAATGAAAATTGGTGAACATCGTTATTTATTTTTTCATTGGAATCCAAAACACCGATAAAGGGTTTAATAAATTATTTTTTGTAGTTAATCTCCATACTATGTCCACAAATTACATAACTATCAGAGAATACTTCTCTCTGGATCAACTTAATGGGATATACATTAAGAAGTATTAATGTTAAATAGAGTACCACATTCTATTTTATCTAATTGGGATTTGAGGTTTACCTTATGGTTTTGGAAAACTATTAATAAATTACTTGATATAGAATTGATTTTCAACACTACTTATAATCCTTATGTGAATGGTCATTTTGAAAGAATAATTCACACCCTATAAGACATTTTGAGAATCTATTTGTTGGGTTTGAAGGGTGGTTGGGTTCAAAACATTCCTCATGTTGAGTTTTCATAAAACAATATCATTAATATAAGTATTTATATGGATACCTATAAATCCATATATGGAATGGAATTTTGGGCACCAACATTCTAGGATAAATTTAGAGAAATAAATCTATTGGACCATAGAATGTTGAATAAATAGAAGAGAATGTTAAATCCATCTAGCATCATATCAAGCCATCTCGAATTCAGATGAAAATTTTAGTGGATAACCATCAAAATGATCATTTAGTTGAAGTGGTAATGAAGGGTTCTCTATGAATATCTCCCACAATGAACAATAATAGATTTGGGAAGAAAAGAAAACTTAGCCCGAGGTATACATTTCCCTTTCAAATTCATTATCAAATTAGGATTGTATAACATCTCTTAGAACATTAGACAAATATCTCTCTAGTCTATGATGTGTTACATCAAGCTCTCTAAATGAAGTGTATACCTAATAATTAATATTTTCTTGATATAGAAGACATACCATAGGAGAAGGATATTTCATACTAGGAAAAAGGATTTGAAATTCCAGATCATACAGAGAAGGTTCTATAAAAAATACTTCTCCCCATGTCAAGGTTGTTTGGATAGACTACCTATTAGGGGAACATATGTTGGAATTTGAGATTGTGAGGAGGCAGATGCATACTCCAATTTTTTCTAGAATGTAAAATTTTGAGGTCGAACTTCATTTCATGGGACTATAATGAAACACCGTGATTTTTTTGTGAATTTTATTTTCAAATAAATTACTTTTAATTTATTCATGTCATTGCACGCTACACCAATTTAATATTTCATTATACACTACAACAAGGTATGCTTCCACTACATGAAACACTGACTTGTCTTGCGTTACACACAAAAATGAGTTTCTAGGAAATTTATTATTATTATTATAACTATTTAAATTATATATTTATAACCTAGAAATTAAACATAGTAGAATAAATATTAATAAATAATTTTTAAATATTATTTATAATGGTTTTATATAAATAATAAAATACTTACAATAAAACTTATTTTTTTTTTGTAAAAGTCATTATATGTTTGAAAATAATGGTTTCTCAAATGAAATGATTTAACGAATAATAAAATTAATTTTAGATACTTCTATAATTTGAATTTAATAAAATAAAAACAAATTTTTAATTCATAGTTTCAAAATTATCTTAGTGTATCAATTTTGGATTTTTCGTAAAAATATCATTTTTGGATGAATAGTAAAAATACTGAATATTAATTCAAAAAAAATATACAATATTTATATTGATAAATTATATATTAAATTGGTTTTAAAGTTTAATTATATAACTTTTATACCATTTATACCATTTTTGGCCATTGGAAACAATTATATATTGTAATTGGATATAAAAACAACTCAAACATTTAAGCATTTTCTCTTAAAAACTCTTTGTCATGATATGTCTGCATGGTTAACCTTAAATTAATTTCAGAAGCACGTGTCAGTATAATTTGGAAAAATGGATTCAATATTTTTAATAATAATAATTTATTGTTTATAATTATGTAAAATATTTTTTTCCAATGTAACGGGATAGAGTAATTAAAATTAATTATAGTGATCGAGTTTAAATTGAGATTACTTAGGGAATAATCTTTAATTTTAAGAGGCCAAATTACCTAGGTACATTTATAAATTAAATTGATGGGAAATATTTAGAGTAATACCACTCATAAATATATAATTGACAATTTTTTCATTCATATTATGTTAGAGATACTTTTCTATAGTGTTTTATTTTTTGTATTTACAAGAATTTTATTCAACCTCCACAATAAAAGGGGACTAACCTATGACTTCTTCACCCCTCTAAATATATTTTTATAGAAATAAAATCTCCAAAATTATCATCCCAAATACCATTAATTCGGTATATAATCCTCCATTTGGAATGATATTCAACCAAGGATTCCATTTTGCGGAATCCAAAAGGTGTTACCAAACAAAAAGATAACATCCTCCCACTAACTCTTTTGTTTTATTTTCATTGTCAACCAACAAAAATATTCATATTAAAAGAATATATAATATTGTAATTTTACAAAATATAATTATATGTTCTTGTTATAATGTTTTTAACCACTCTTACAAAAGCATCCATCTAATGGGTGACTATCTTACCGCTCGTGTGTATGGAGGACTTCTGCATCCCGAAATGATGTTATTCATTTTTTCTTTTATCACCTCTCATGTGTTGGATTTATTATTGAAATACTATAATTATATGATATATATGATGTTATTTTTTATTTTTTATTTTCTAACTATTATATAAAATAAACATTCATGCTTTCTATTTTGGGTAAATATGATAACTTCTTTTGTAGACGTATGGATTATTGCCTCTTCAAAGCGATGTGATTTGTTCAGAATTTACAGGGAATGTATTAAGGATAGGTTTAAATAGATTATATTATATATTTTCAATATTAATTATATTGGGATAATATATATATATATATATATATTTAAATCATTTACATTATTTTTTTTCAAAATAACTCTAAAAAGGAAATAATGTCCAGGCGTACGTACGACTTAACATCTCCATGAACAATGTATTTCATTTTCTAATTACAAATTTTATTGATTATTATAAATATGCATATAATGAATATATATGATTTTTATATCATGTTTTACATTCTATATATAAGAAATCCATGTTCTATGTAAGAGGTTCAATAATAATACATCAAAAATTGTACGAAAAGCAAATAAGTTATTGTCTAAAGATTAACATTAACATTGAATTATTAATAAATAGGTAATATAAAGTCAATATATAAAAATATATGGTATTATGTTTAATAATATGGTTATTTTATAGATTTATGATAAACTTATTTTTATTAAAATTTAGGTTTGTATGAGTACGATGAGATTAAAGACATTAGGTATGGGGATTTCTAGTCTCACTTTTATTTTTGAAGACTTATTATATATTCATCATTAATTTATTTTGGGTGGTGTATATATTCGCCATATATTTATTATATGATTCATTATATAAATTTATTGGTATTTACATACCAATTTAATGATATCAATTTCATGGGTTTTTATAGTTCAAAAAGCTACCAAATCAGGAAGGCTGTTTTTCTCAATTTGTCTTCTTCGAGAAAAATGTTTTTTATGCACCTATATCCATTAATGAGTAGTATATATGGCCATTTTCAGAATATAACATGAAAAGACTTATTATTATTATATTTTAATCTTCATGTAATTCTATTTTTTTATATGGTAATTTTAATTCAATTTTACCGAAGTGGTAATAGTTTATTTCCAAAATAACATTTTTATCAAGATTGTTTGTGATTGTACTTTAATTGATGAAATATTATTATACATATCACTATAAATTTCATGATCTTTCATATCATATTTTTATTAATGATGTATTCATGTATTATTACTATTTTCCCTCTCATTGGTCAAAAATACAATTAAGAAAATATTTTAAAAAAATGTGACCTTATATTTATCTTTGGTCAGAAAAAAGTTTTATTCCCAAAAACAATGTTTTATAAAAAATTTAAATTATTATTTATGATAATTTTCAATGAAAAAGGATTTTTATTTTTTAAGGTTTTTAAGTCATCGTTTATATGTTTTCAAATATATTTTCAATGTAAAATTTTTTCAAAAAAGTTTTATGTTATTACAATTGTTTTTAAATAAGAATGTTTATATTTCGCAAGAAAATCATCTAACTAATATTTCTAAATTATTTTCCTTCTAGGGTGAAATTAATTTTTTTTACTAATGCATTTTTTTTTGAAAATATCCAAAGGTTCCATTCATATTATATCTTTTAATGGTTTATGTTTTGAAGGAAGGATGTTTATTTAACATGGTTCTCTTTCAATGTTAATCTGTTTATGAAAACCATTTCTCCTTAATAGACTACATGCTTATAAAGCTTTTTTTGTGGGGTCGTGACTTGATGAAATGATTATGGAAGAGGTCATCATATGATTACATGTTTATGATACTCATTTCATTTCATTGGTTTTAATATGAAGTTTTTTAGATCTTGTGGAACATTTATGTATTATTTAATTATGAGATGGGTGGGACATATATCTCCCAATAAAGAATTGGGTAATTATTTTTATCTTATGAGATAGACTATGTTGGAATGGGGAGTGAACTCAGTTCAGTAAAAGAATTTTTTGATAATATGTTGTTGGAAGTGAGAAATGGATATTAATATAGTCATGGGAGTGAACCATTACTACCAAGATTTTATCAAGTGTAAACACTTACTACTAAGATATCCTTATAAGGTATTACTTTTATATAAAGGAAATAATTTTAAATTACTATCTATATTCCGAAATTTCTTTTATTATTACAATGGAATGCTTTCATAGATTTTTATCCTAATTAACTTATGATTAAAATCATATGATGTTCCAATATTTATGGTATGATTCATTTTTATGATATTATTTAATCATGGGGTTATTTTATAATTTCATGATCACACTCTCTCACCCACATGCTCTCTTTTATTCATACATATCTTTTGTTTATACACATACTAAAAAACATAGATCACACCTTACATGTTTCCTTTACCATGGTTATGAATATATGTATTATGTATGATGTGTATAATAAAAATGATATTAATGAAGTTCCTAGTGGGTTATAATGTATCTCACTTATGTTATAGTGTTTATGTTTCCAGGTTTCCCATGACAATAGACTAATACCATCTTTTTTATTCTATTCTGTAATGTATTATGTATTTTAAAAAAAATGATGTCATATCCATGTATGAAAAAGGAGGGTCCCTAAATAACATGGGTGTTATCAATAATCACTTAAGGAAAAAAAAGTTCATAATATTATTATAATATTATCATAATAATTTAAAACCATATGAAGCCAATCTTTTATCTATATAATGATTCATGGAATTAATCTTGGTTGTTTATAAGAAAATAATCAGAATGGACTAAAATAACACGATGAATGAGATCATAATAATATCATGGGATCATATCATAAATGACCGGCATAAATTTTTGTATAATCATAATCATAGTTTTATTTTATCAAGGCTACCCACCAAGGTATTGATCCCATGTTAGGCCTCAGATAACTACCCATGTACTCGCTATTATCATGGGATAACAAAACATTTACCCTCTTTTAGGATTGGGATAACATCTCTTGTATCCTATTTTAGGCCTGAGATAACCTATCATGTACCCTTTGATATCATGAAACATTAATCATTACCCAATGAATTGGAGGACTATAATGGACCCATACATCCCATAATCATATTATATTCATATGTCTGAATCAATATCATGATATCATTTAACATATTATCATATTATAACCCATGGAAAATAATATTTGTTTTATAGAAATTTAATCTTTATAACCATAAACAATTTATGGGAAGAGTATGGATGATATCATTGAATTAAACACCAATTAAACTAAAGTAACATCAAAGTATTTAATCCAAGATTAAAATGAATCTAAATTATCACTTGGATCATTTATTAAAGAAGAAGGCATTTTCATTTTGAAATCAGATATTAAAAATCTAAACAATTCAGAAATATTATAGATATAATTTATCTAAATTGATAAATTGAAACATATAATTAAAGCATCAAATCAATGTGCGGTCATGATGATGATAAATTCCATTCACACTGTAGATATTAAAAAAAAATATTTTGGTCGTACATTTGGTAAAATGTAAACTGTATCTAAAATTACAAGAATATACCTTTTAAACTATTTTATAGAATGTCAAAAATGGAAAATAATTCATTAAAAAATATGATGATAATAGTAAAAATACCCTTGAATGAATTTTAGAAATCTTGCATATAGATTAAAAATGATTTTTGATAAGAGATATAAATAAAGATTATTTTCATTAAAAAATATTATTTAAATAGTTATTGTATATAAAAATAAGAAAATGAAAGAAGAAAATGATTTCAAAAGAAATAAATACATGAGAAGAATATATATAATATTATGGAGTGATATATCATATAATTTCATCATCATAAATTTAAACATTTACAATCATGATTAAAAATGATTAGACTGTAACACCCTTACCTTAAGTCAACCATGAATGTTAATAACCATAAAATACTATATAATAAATTTAAAATTATAATAAATCTATTAATGAACTACTTACATAATTATAATGTAACATCCATCCTCTTCTTCATTTTCTCGAGATGTTAGAAGGGCATTACATGGCCTTAGGAGACATCAACAAGAAACCTAAGGCTAGCCATATATGCTTAAGGAAATCAATACATGTGGGGGATGGTTTTTCCATTACGAATAAAATAACAACCCAAACATTCCATAAATATGTAAACTCTATATGATGCATGAAACAAATGAAATAAAACTGAATCATTTCATTTAGTTAAAAATAACACTAAACAATACCATACCAGAAAACTATGATACAACCAAAGTAAATAGAAGAAAACGAAACGACTAACAAAACTCAACAAGACCCATAATTCAAAAGATTAACAATATCCATGCTTCAAAATCACCAAAATAGCCCACGCGCCCCTATGAACTACTAGAAAAATGTGATACTTTACCTCTTCCAATATGTCAATAGACAATATCTGAAAAATCAGCCAAGTTCCAAATTAGGGGTGAGTAATAAAACTTGGTATAATTTCCCCAATTACATCCCTACTCAAGCCACTAGGAGAAAACATGATAGAAACATTTATATAAAATATTTTATGTAAAATAATTTATAAAATAATATATATATAAATATATACAAGGACCAATGAATCCATTTTCTCAAAATGGAATCATGTTCCAATGAAATTGACCAAAATTTTTTTTAATAGAATTTAAAACATCTATTTTTTATAAATATTCAATTTCACTTACCATCAAATCCAACTGTGAATGAAAAATTGGACCTCCCTATACTTGTATGTAGTGAGTCACCCATTCACTAATCTATCACCCATTTAACCATTTTACGGGGGTGATCCCAAACCATTATACATCCCACCAATGATCAGGGAGAATCCTCAGCCTTAACCATTCCGAATGCACATGAACACAAACAACCATTATGTCAATAAAATGCCAAAACAACCATTTATATAATTTAAATAAAACCATTATTTTATTAAAAACCTTCCAAAAACCCATTTGAAATCATACGGTCTGATTAATTTCAATAAAGCCACATGTTTACTAAAATCATTTTTATTAATACATTTAACACAATTCTGAAAAAACCCCATTTAAAAATAAACATTTAAAAATCAAGAACCATGCACTTTGTACAAAAACACCCAATTTCCATGTTTCCACAAACCATCACTAAAGAGTGGTTTCAAAAATCAACACACAGAAAAATTATAATATATTTCATAATACAATAATAAATTTTTGATCAGGTATTCATGTTCTAAATATGGGATTTGAGTGTGAAGCAACCTAGCTCTGGATTTATTGTAAAAGAAAATAATGACATAAAACATCTCCAAAACATGGTTTAATATCCATGAATAATCCCTAAGTGCCTTCCCATATCATAAAAAATAGAAATATTATCATATTTTTCATCCACTATATTAGATATTTTTACATTGTATGTATATATAATAAACTGATAGATATAGAGAAGTTGTTCAAATAAAAATCACCAATAACAACCAAGAATGATCACTTACTATGAGGATTCATCTTAAAATAACCAAGGGAATCACTCAGATCGCCTATGAATTGAAAAGAGACCCTTCCTTAGCCTTTTGAAAGAGTGAATATTGAGTTTTGGATGCATGGGTGTAAAAATGAGGGAGTAAGAGACCAAAAAAATTGAGATCCACAATTTTAAGATATCACTTTTTACCTGGGAATAGTTAGTCCCATGTTTAGGCAAATCGGGCACTAACTGTGCACCAGATTCAATCCTAAGACAGAACTGTTGGGCGGAGAGTGATGGAAAGAGGGGGGGGGGGGGGTGAATTGCCTTTTAAAAAATAATTAACAATTTAAAATCAAAGTTAAAAGTGCAGTGGAAATAAAAGAGGCAAGACACAAAACATGATAACGGAGTTCGGCTTAACCCAAAGCCTACGTCTCTGCTCCCAACTCAACCATTGAGAGATTTACTACCGCTTGCTTTTCAATGGTTTTAGCAAGAAACCCACTAGACTTTAAGGTAGTCTAGGACCTATTATAGCTTGCTTTTATTGGTTGATCAAGAACCCACTTGCTTTTATTGGTTGAGCAAGAACCCACTAGCCTTCTTACAGGTGAAGGCTAGCTCACCTATGACTCAAGCCTTTTAAAGGGAAGGATTGACTAACCTCTTCACACCGTGAAGGTGGTGTGAAAACCCAAACAAAGAGAGGATGAGAGAAAGAGGGGTTTGTAGGCACAAACCCAAATTGATGCTCAAATAATAATAAAACAAGAAAAACCATAAGAGGAGAAGCCTTGGGCGCCAATGGATTGATTGATGATGATGAAGGGCGCTCCCAAGCCTCTATGGTGGTGCTCCTTGGATGTGGAAGTGAGTTGGAGCAAGTGGGGTTCCTTGAAGGAATGCGCAGGAGGTTCGCCAAATGATGTAAAATGTGTCCCGTGGGCTTCCATGTGTTTCTGGGGCTTCCTAGTCCTTTATTTATAGAGGGGGAACCCTCAAATGGCCTTTGGGGGGCTTCGGAGCCGTTGGAGAGGCCTTCGGAGCCGTTGGGGGGCAAGTGGACAAGTCTGGTCAAAGCCCAACGGCTAGTTTGACTGGCTCCACCGGCTGACCGGTGCTTGGAAAAAGGAGAGGGCTCGGGCTCAGGCACCACCGGCTGGCCGGTGGTGGGACACCGGTTGGCCGGTGGTCTGGACAGAGGGATTCCTTCTGTCCAGGCTCCATCGGCTGGCTGGTGGTCTTCCACCGGTTGGCCGGTGGACTGATTTTCAGTCCACTTTTGCCTTCTTGCTTTCTTGGCCCAATTCCTTGGCAACCTGAAATCATGCCTATCATCCAAAAACACTTAAAACAAAATTAGATAAATAAGAGAGTGATTGTGATCATGAAAATTAAACCACGAGGGGTACGAGAGGTACAACAATCTCCCCCTATTTTGATGATCACAATCACCAAAACAAGTAATGTAAAAATGAAATGAAAGGCATGCTTTAAAGGATAAATGGGAAAGTAAAGCAAAGCATGAGAGAAAGATTTCTCCCCCAATCAACCAAGAATTTCTCCCCCTTTGTGATTATCAAAATAGCACGGGGCATAAAACTTGATTGATGGAAACGTTGAAAAACGAGATAGAGATTTTAAACCAATTGAAATTTTTGAAAATTTGAATTGAAAGATTTGAATTGAAAATTTTGAATTGAGAATTTTGAATTGAAAGTTTTGAATCGAAAATTTTGAATTGAGAATTTTGAATTGAATGTTTTGAATCTAATATTTTGAATTGATAATTTTGAATTGAATGTTTTGAATCTAATATTTGAATTGAAGGTTTTGAAAATGAAAGTTTTAAATATAAAGAAAAAAAGGCTTAAACGATCCTAACTCCCCCTAAATAAAAACAACAAATCACCAGGGAGAGGATTTTGAAACCGAGACAAATTTTGGTCTAGTGAGACTCGCTAAAAGGGATTTTTCAATCCATACTTGTCTAGTGGTGGGTCTTCTCCTAAGAAATTCATCACTAAGGGAAATGGTTTTGGGCCTTCCATACCGGGAATTTTTGCAATCGCACTCATAAATTAAGTGCCCGGGTTTTTTGCAATAGTTACAAAATTTAAATTGGGAGCTCCCCCTTACAAAAATAGTTGGAGCATGGGAAGAGGAAGCTTTCTTGGAATAGCCAAGCCCTTGGGTGGTTCTAGATACGCATTGGGAACCAAGGAGCTTCGAAAGGTTATGTTCACGTTCGGTGAACTTAGCTAGGGATTCCCTTAAATCCTTGATTGTTGATTCCATAGACTCAACATCGGGAAGGTTTTGAATCTTGAGGGACAACTCCTCCTTTTCTTTGAGAAGTTGTTCCTTTTCGGAAGAAAGTTTTTTGAAATTCTTTTTTAAAGCAACAAATTTGGAAGAAAGTTCGTGAAAACCTTCCTCCAATTGATCTCTAGCATGTTGGAGATCCTCATAAGATAAATGATTGAAATAATTTTAAGAATAAGAGGGTGAGGAGTCGGAAGAGGTTACCTCATGAAATTCCATTAGGCATTTTTTACCGTTGTCACTTGAGGAGGTAGAGGAGGAGGATGTGGAACTATCACTCCATGTGGCCTTGAATGCCTTCTTCTTTTCCTTTTGCTTGGTCCCTTCATGTCTAACCTCCAAAAGCTTCCAAATTTCATGAGAAGTGGTGCAAGAAGAAATACAATTAAATTCATTATGGTCTAACCCACAATGAAGAGCATTCATGGCTTTGGCATCAAGCTCAAAATAAGCAATGTCTTCGGGGGTCCATTTAGATTCATCGGGAGAAGAACGAGAATAACCATGCATGACAATTCTATAAATAGGATAACCAATGCTTCTAATAAAAGTGGTCATGCGGGTTTTCCAATATGTATAGTAGGTTCCATCAAATAATGGAGCACGACCCAAAGAATAACCTTCGGGGGCGAAAGAAGTTTAAGCCATAACAATGGATCTTGAATTTGAAACCGGTGAAGGTATTACTCAAATTTTTCCTCTGATACCAATTGTTGGGCGGAGAGTGATGGCAAGAGGGGGGGGGGGTGAATTTCCTTTTAAAAAATAATTAACAATTTAAAATCAAAGTTAAAAGTGCAGCGGAAATAAAAGAGGCAAGACACAAAACTTGATAATGGAGTTCGGCTTAACCCAAAGCCTACGTCTCCGCTCCCAACTCAACCGTTGAGAGATTTACTACCGCTTGCTTTTCAATGGTTTTAGCAAGAAACCCACTAGACTTTAAGGTAGTCTAGGACCTATTACAGCTTGCTTTTATTGGTTGAGCAAGAACCCACTTGCTTTTCTTGGTTGAGCAAGAACCCACTAGCCTTCTTACAGGTGAAGGCTAGCTCACCTATGACTCAAGCCTTTTAAAGGGAAGGCTTGACTAACCTCTTCACACCTTGAAGGTGGTGTGAAAACCCAAACAAAGAGAGGATGAGAGAAAGAGGGGTTTGTAGGCACAAACCCAAATTGATGCTCAAATAATAATAAAACAAGAAAAACCATAAGAGGAGAAGCCTTGGGTGCTAATGGATTGACTGATGATGATGAAGGGAACTCCCAAGCTTCTATGGTGGTGCTCCTTGGATGTGGAAGTGAGTTGGAGCAAGTGGGGTTCCTTGAAAGAATGCGCCGGAGGTTCGCCAAATGATGTAAAATGTGTCATGTGGGCTTCCTTGTGTTTCCGGGGCTTCCTAGTCCTTTATTTATAGAGGGGGAACCCTCAAATGGCCTTTGGGGGGCTTCGGAGCCGTTGGAGAGGCCTTCGGAGCCGTTGGGGGGCAAGTGGACAAGTCTGGTCAAAGCCCAACGGCTAGTTTGACTGGCTCGACCGGCTGACCGGTGCTTGGCCACCGGTTGGCCGGTGCTTGGAAAAAGGAGAGGGCTCGGGCTCAGGCACCACCGGCTGGCCGGTGAGGAGGCCACCGGTTGGCCGGTGCTGAGGCAGTAGCTGACACTATTTGTCTGGGTGCCACCGACTGGTCGGTGGTGGGACACCGATTGGCCGGTGGTCTGGACAGAGGGATGCCTTCTGTCCAGGCTCCATCGGCTGGCCGGTGGTCTTCCACCGGTTGGCCGGTGGACTGATTTTCAGTCCACTTTTGCCTTCTTGCTTTCTTGGACCAATTCCTTGGCAACCTGAAATCATGCCTATCATCCAAAAACACTTAAAACAAAATTAGATAAATAAGAGAGTGATTGTGATCATGAAAGTTAAACCATGAGGGGTACGAGAGGTACAATAAGAACCTCACATGGTTGGCTTGCATGATTTTCAAACCTTGTGCAATCAAAGCCAAATCCAAATATATAAACCAGAATATTTTTTATGGGATTCAACATGGTTTGGACGAACCATGTGCCACTCGTGTGCCTTCCATTTCTCCCATGTGTCATTGTAAATGGTTTTCTCTAGGTTTTCTAGGGTTTTTAAAAACCATGAAACAACCATAAATACTATAAAATGACCATTAATAGAACTATAATTGGTCTTTACCAGTTGATAAAAACGCACAATTAAAAGGGTCCTTTAACAATGTTTTTTTCTTTTAAAGGGGCCTTTTAACAACTTTTCCATAGAAATTTTAAATGAGGCCATTAATAGTGATTTTTAATACTAATAAAAGAATCACTATTAATGGGGGTAAACATATTTTGTTTTTAATAATCCATTTGCCTGACCACTTTATCAGTGCTTCCGAGACCCCTTTAACAACTCTTCCTCTTTATCATCACTTTTCACCCCAAAACCCATTTTATCATCTCTTTTCAAATATCTATCTCAATGTATACCTACCTAGGTTTAAAACCTATAGCTCTCTTTAGAATATTGAATTCCATTACCACTACAACATGTTTTATCTATCTGTTTACTGATATTTCATTGTTTACTTATACATATATTTCATTATTTTGAAACGAATTTATTCAATACATGTGTGTGTTATATATATACTTATATTTTTTCAAATACATTACATATTATATTCAATTAGATATACTATAATATAATATAAATATATATCTATTTATTAATACCCAAATATATGTATATAAATCAATAAATTTAAAAAAGTTTGATATTGTGTTAAATTCAATTTTATAATATGTATCGATTTACATATATTATAATATAAATTTTTACATAAATATGTTGATATATGTGTATATATGAGTGATTTATTGTAAATAAATATTATAAAATAAAAATATATTTAATTTAAAATAAAATTCATTGTTTAAAATAATATATATTCAAAACCATAATATCAATAAGAATGCATGTCCTGGGAATAAGTTCTCTCTCCACCTAAAGAGGAAATAATTCCCACTTAAACGAGGCTAAAAATCCATCGAATGTTTAAAAATTGGTGTAAATAAAATTAATGACTCTTTTTTAGTGGAATTATAATCCCTTTTTCTTCTTAAATTGTTTTGTATGTTTAATTGTGTCTTTGAGGGTGTATATCTCATTGCAAGCTTAAATTTGATAACTGGAAGAGCCCAAAGAGACAACTGAATAAAATGTTATGGTTGTTTCATGTTCAAGTTATGATTTCAACTTATATTAGCTTTTTTTATTATTGATATATTCAAATTGATATTTAATTACTATTACATTTTAAAAATATGAAAATTACGTTTAATTTTTATTTAATTATTTTATAATCCATTTTCACTAAATATCTTATATATCAAATGTAAATTATTATTTAACTTATCTGACACATATTTCATAAATTATATCTTATATTTGTATCAACATAAATATATTTATATATTAATATACAGTTTTTAATGAAATATAATTTTTTTGTATTATACTATTAATAGTACTACTAAAAACCACTGAAAAAGCCAGGGTCTTTATCAGTAATTCTAAAAAATGAATGATATGCTCCCCTTTATTTGTTCTTTTTTACGAGTTCTACTAAAATACTCCATTTATGATATCTTTTTAAAAAATAATTTTTATTGGTTGAGCATTTTTCAGTTTTTCTAAAAACATGCTGATAAATGTGGGTTTTAAATAGATGAATTTTTGCGTAGACAAAGGGGTATTTAATACTATTTTTAGCTAAATATATTAAATCCGTAGTTCTAGATAACCCTAGTTTTTTAGTAGTTCATGCACCTATGGAAATTAAACATAAAAGACTGAATATTCTCCCAAATATTCCAAACAGAAATAAAATACAAAAAATACTTAAAAATCATAAATAATGGATTTCTTAAATTAAAATGTGGTGATACATTCACCTATCCATTAGACATTTGGTCATCTTAAAGTAGAAAAACATCATTACACTGAAAGAGTTTTGTATATTTCTCATTAATTTCACTCTCCCACTCCAATTTCTACTCTTAAATTTTACATTATTTCCAAAAAACCAACACTAGACCGATTCCTTTTTCTATTAAAGATGTTATGTTTTCTATCCACAATCCAGAATTGAATGTGCACCAATGAAACATTAGGTTCTAGGTTAACATGATCCCAAATTATCCAATAGTCAGGATCTTGCTGATACTTTTTCAACTAAGATAAATGAAAAAACATTTTGAATCACACTGAATGATGCTGGCCATGAAACCTCCATTCCACCACTCCAACCAATTCCAATATCTCAAAAGGGCCTTTTAATCGAGGATATAACACACCGTACCACCCAAAACATATATTTACAAACCATTGATAGATGATCAATAATACATGATCACTCATCTTGAATGACAATGACTATATATGATGATCCACATACGATTTCATACAACTCTAAGACATCTCCATCCATTTTCTGGTCAACCGAATCTTCTATATTATTTCATAGACAAGGATCATCCTAACCAGTGAGGTCTCAAATATTTCCACCAAATGAAGTGGAGGTTGACAATGAAACCCATACAAATCTTAAAAAAGAATCATATTTATCAAGGCATGATTATTATTGATATATGACAACTCCACCAAGACTATGTGTTCCTCCCGTCATCCACCAAATTCAATTATAGAAGATGACAACATGTCTTAAGATATTTTTATCATCCATTCATATTTTTCATCCATATGAGGATGATACACCGTACTCAAAGAAAATTGAGTTTGAAGGGATTTCTATAAAGATCTCAAAAAACAATACATAAACCTTAGATATCAATGTGACACATATAAACTGTTATGCCATTCCTTTTTACCTGTAGAGACCCCAATCTTGACATAAATGGACATTACATTACTTTTGTAGGATACTTATTACATAACAAAAACTGACACCCAAGGACCATAATAGTTTAGTGTCTTTGGAAACTCAAAACAAATTATTCAAATCATGGTGAACGATCTTCAACAACTCTCAAAAAGTTCTTCCCATTTTTTTTACCGTAAACCATTATTTATATCATGGGGAAAATAAAACATAAAATGGGTGAGCTCAAATGCTCAGTAAGGGTGACCATGGAGAACATCAAACAATCCATAAATATTTGAACATAAAAACATAAACATAAAACAAGTGTAATGACATAAATATTGGTAGTATATAAGGCATAGATCAGAAAGGAAAAGTAATCATGATAAAATATAATGGAAATAAAACATGAAATTGTGGTAAACCCTTAAGCACATGATATGATTTCCACAGTATCCAATCCATTGTGGTCAAGACCATCATTCTAGACAAAGTCCATTACTGAACCAAGTTTACCAACCGTTCCAGCCCTGGTTTACTGAACCTAATTTTACTTATCATTCCAGCTATGTCTATCTAATGAGATATAAATCATGACACAATTAATTTGAGGGAGGTATAGGTCCCACCCCTATCATAATGAAATCATTCTTAAATGTGCCATGAAATAAACATAAATCATTCATCATAACTCAAAGAATAAAATGGGTTTCATAAACAACAACCCTACACAACATAATACAAATAAAACAAATGGATATCAATTAATAACAAGAAAAATAAAACCATGTAAATAGTACAGACATTATGCTTGAAACATAGTCATACTAAATAATTTCATCTTATATGGGAAAGAATTTTGATAAATCACATGAAATAAATTCTTGAGGAAAATATCCTTTTTTCTTCAAAATCAATTTATTTTCACAAAATGCCATGTAATTTTAAAAGAAAAGGATTTCATTGAAAATATTCATGAAATCATGTATAGGATTATTCTTGAAAATAAGGAATTATTAAACCGTAAACACCCATTCATGTCGTATAAGTTAAAAAAACATTCTCTGTGCACTTTTTCTGGAAAAGTCAAAATGTACCTCGTATGGTAAACAAATGAAAGATTACTTACATGCCTTGTGGTAAATTTCCTAAAAGGGTAAATATTACTTTAAACATACATGGAATAATAGTAATTTTTTTATGAATTTTTTTTAGAAAATGTGCACATGGATGATAAACATAACCCCAATAAACACATAGGAATAAACAATCTTGGATAAGAAAGAGATTGAATAATTATCCATTACCTTATGTCCAATTTATTCTGTATGTGTCTGAGAATCCTGTATAGTGGGTTTGAACATACTATTAACTTATAACTAAACTATTATAATATTTTTGATATCATATATGATTTACTTATGACTTTATATTACCCATTCATTTGTCAATTCCACTTTAAAACAACGTTTTGGGTAAAATCTTATCATTTATCGTACGTGTTTTGACATGTAATTATTCATATGATTACTTAAATCATGATTACATAAATCCAAATTTAAAAAATGATTTATATATAATATATATTCAGAATATATATATATATATATAATAGATCGATAAATGGAATGAAATACACCGTTCATGGAGACGGTAGGCCGTATGTACGCATGAATGATGTTTTCGTTTCCTTATTAAATTGACTGGAAGTAAATGACATATATATAAATAAATATAGTAGTATTATTATGTCATATATTTCTGGATTACTTTTTATATATTATTTATAATCATTATTGAATGGTTAACATGGAGAATGAAACTCATCGCATCGTGGAGACGGTAATCCGTATGTACGCACGAGCGATGATATCGGTCCCATAGTTATTGAATGGAATTAGAGTGGATGATATAGTATCATAGAATTATTATTATGTTATAATGATCATATATAGTTATAATTTACACCATTATTCTATCCAAGTAAAGTGGTGGTGGAAAAATAAATTACACCATGACGTTGAGACGGTATGCCATACGTACGCATGCACGGTGATTTCATTTTTTGTAGGATTGATAGAAGGTGAAATATGGTTATTTCATATTTATAATAACATATCAGTATATTAGTTATACTGACATTTTTACTTTATAATGAAACAACAAAATAAGTGGAAGTCAAAGAATAAAACAACTTGAAAGAATCATTAGAAGAGATTACCTCTTCTTCAACGCACCTCCTTTGAACATCCTCTTAATGGACTAGAGTTGGTCTTTTGAGAAGACAA
Source organism: Viscum album (assembly GCA_963277665.1). NCBI lineage: Eukaryota > Viridiplantae > Streptophyta > Magnoliopsida > Santalales > Viscaceae > Viscum > Viscum album. The sequence continues at coordinate 818,785,893 of OY728142.1, forward strand.
GAATCTCAAAAATGTTACTAGGGAATTTAAGAAGAGTAATGTGTAGGGTTTGGCCAAGCTTGAAGGCTTAAAATTCTGTGAGGAAGAGAGGGATGAGGTGCCCTTTTCTAAGAGAAGAGAGGGGAACTTTTGGAAACCTCAAAAATATTAGTTAATAATAAAATCAAACCCCACATAAAAATCTACAAAAATGACTAAATTAGAATATGATATATGACATGTCTTTAATATCATAAACCAATAAAATTTAGACATGTTTTAATTTTATTTTAATCCTTTTTATTTTGATTTATCCTTATATAATATATTTAATTTTATTTTTGGTAATAATATTCTAATTTTTAAATTTTGATAAATACATACATATGTGTTGTGAATGTTACAAAATTAGATAAATTATTAAATTTTCGACCATATAATTTTAAATTTGTAATTTTTAAATATTTTTGTGATTTTCAAACAATTTAATATTATGTTATTTTTATAAAATATCAATAGTGTCAATTTTTACACTTTTCGGTTATTTGAATTTAAATAAAATACACATGGAATATATATTCGATCCAAAATATTTAACAGATTTGTAACTTGTTATATTCATCTAAATAATTCATGGAGCACATTAATGTATTCATATAAAAGTTATTATAATGTTTTTGAAACCATTTATTTGATATTTCTCTTAATAAACTAATTATTACAACATTTATGTATAGTTATTTAATGTACTTATTTGTTGAATAAAACAAAAAAAAAATACTATATAAAATATAAATCCTATATCTTTCATAATAATACTTTTACTCTAATTTATCATCTTAAAATCACATCATTTAAATTTTTATAGTTATTAAATCATGAAGGTGACAACTTTGGAAACTTTTAATAAAATATAATATAAATATCATAATCACTATTATAAGGCTCCAAAGGGTCCACTATTAGACCATTTTATAATTATGGTTTATATATATACTACAAATAAGTTTTGGTCTAGTGTTTTTCCTTTTATGGGTATTATTATTTGAATAAAAACAATATAATTTATTTTTCACTAAATAAATGATTTCTGCATTATTAATGTATAAGATATTTAGGTAATTAAATATATCTTAAAAATAACAACTAAGTTACTATAATAAAGAAAAAAATTTTAGCATTAAAATGATTGTTTATAATCGAATTTATATTCTATATAACCATATATTAACAATAGTTTAATTATTAAAGATTGAGTTAGACACATTTCACTTTACTTTAAATAAAATAAAATAAAGGTTTAATCAGATCCAATTGGGTTCCAATAGAGTCCAATTCGACCCAAATATGTTTTATGAATAAATAAAATCCTCCAATTTTGTTAAAACAAGAGTTATGGTAATTTTATAATATATTTTTTACCCTTAGTTACCCAATTTACCATTAACAGTGGTAAATAATATTTACCGTAGTTACTATTCATAATTAATAAAAACAAAAAGTGTACTATTAACATAATTTGGACCTAATGATTCCAAATATCGAATAAATTATTCTAAAATAAAAACATAGAAGTTTTAGTAGTTTCTTTAAGATTAATCCCGCTATTGAGAAAAAGGGTTTTAAAAGGTCAATCATTGCTAAAGATTGAAATATTTTTACCTATAAATTAAATATAAAATTATTGATAATGACATAAATTATATTAAATGGTAAAAATATATTCTATTTATTCTTAAAAAAAATTCAATATTATAATTTAACCATATAAATTATATGGATGAAAAAAAGTTCTTTTTAATTAAAATTTATCATATTTTTACTATTCATCAAAATATGAAAGTTAACAAAACATATTAAAAAATTATCCAATGAAAATGTTTATATAATTATTGCAATTAATTTATTTATTTTTTCAAATAGAACTCATAAATTTTTTAAAAAATATATTTAACATTGGTGTTCCATCAAAAGGTGCAAAACTGTATTTTTGTAAAAATTATTTCCTTTATATGAAAATTTTATTTTGTTCTCATAACATGTTCTAGAAAATTTTTAAGATGAATTATAATGTTATAAAATTCAAAATTATTTTAATACTATTCATAACATCTAGTTCATAACAACTATATATCATTGTTTAGTGAAACTCGGTATTGCGTACAACACACGCAATTGAGAAAGGTCGCTTGTGTGTGAAACACAAGCCAAAATAGTGTTTTCATATACTAAAAGCTAATACGGTGTTGCATATAGTGAAATAAATTCATGGTGTAGCGTACAACACAAGGCATCAAAGAAATTAGAAATAATATTTCTCATAAAATCTCTAGGTTTCACATTCTACCCCACTTAAAATGAATTTTTCCCTCATAAATTTTCAATGTTATAAATGGTATACTACTTGAAGGTTTCATTAATAGAAACCCACATCATAAAAAGGAATACTAATACTTAATATTATAAACTATAGTTTGAAACATAATAGTTACCCAAATTAACTCATCACTGGGTTTCCATACAGGGGAACATAGGTGAAAATATGGATATTGAAGAGAAATCTATCCATCAGGTTATGATGGAGAGTTATAGAGAACATAGCTATGAAAAATCCAAAAATCAAAAAGCCATAAATTTCTGATGATCAAAGGTACCGTTTAATTCATCAGATATGAGGGTACTATGACAACATTTTTGGTTTTCAAGATCATTTCCATAAAGTGGATGAATTTTTGCATTAGGATAAATACTTACTTGATTTTAGGGTAATATCATCGTTGGTCACTCATGAATAGTTTCCACATCATCTGTTATTTAATTAAGTGAAGTAGGATTTTTCTTTCTTCAAATATTAGTAGATCATGCGATAGATGACATGTTATTCCATCTGTCTCAAAAAGTTAGCAAAAGTTATTTCATATACATAAGTCCATCTATGGTGAGATTTACCATATACGATTCGAAAAATGGACTTATACCTCAACTATCATACAACTTAATAACATAAAACTAATGTCTACTAAGGAAGGACTTCTTATAGGCTAGTGGGAGGCGATAAATAACTGTCACACTTTGGTTGTGGGTTAGATTCTTGCATCGTTCTCCGATGTGACAGGTTGTACCTCATCCTACAGGTTGTCCTTTTTCTAAAACTATAATATTATAAAATTTCATAAATAATATCAAAATGTTCTAGCCATAAAAAATACTATCTGATGTCTAACATAATCCATTCCAATATTTATGCTTATCCAAAATACTTCTGTTCAATATCATAGTATGATGAAAAAGTTTACTATAGAGGTCATATATAAAGAATGTTATTACCATCATTTATCCCCAATATATCATACCATAGAACCTTAGTGAAAACATTAATGTTTTCAAAAGCTAATTATTTCTATATACAAAAATCCCAAAATTTCTATATACTCAAACCATGATATCCCTTTATCCTAATATCATAATAATATCATTAATACTATCAAACATATTATTTTAACTGTATCCATTCATTATGCACATATCATCTTCTTTATAGAAATATTTGAAACAATTTTCAAGGTTACTGGAACCATACAATGATTGAGAACAAATACATTTATATTCCAAAATTCCATAATACAATAAATGAGATTCCATAATACTATTTTGGAATCCCATTACATATAAAATTAATCATTCTACCAATCCGGTGTTGTATTCAAAATCACCAATAGAGATCGCATGTGACTTCCCTTTTTCGTTTTCCTTTAAAGGTTGTTGATGTCAATCATGAGTAACCCTTGGATTAGGACATTGGTTAGAATAATTCCCCATTTCCTTGCACTTGTAAAATTGAAGTGTTGGTGGTGCGTTCTCTATAGAATTTTCTCTATTCACATAATTAGCTTCCTTTTCCCATTACATTGACACTCATATCCTCAATGAACTTCTTTTCTACACTTAATGCATTTTCTAGTCCATTTAAGACAATATCCACCATTCTTTTTCCACAATTTGAGCATAACGAAACATTCTTCTTCTTTTCACCATTGTTTTGATATTTTTCCTTGAAGTTAATCTTTCCTTTCTTGTCCAAAACATGAGATGGATTAGTAACACCAACTTCCAGTTCTACCTTAATAGCACAACGCACAATTTCTTCATAGTTACGGATGTCTCTCATGGCAAATTCCCTTAGAAGTATGGGTTTTAATTTACTAATTAATCGTTCAACGTTACTTTCAAGTTGGATGATAAATCTATATGCATACCTTGAAACCCTTCTAAAAGTCACCTCGTATATACCAAAAGATTCATAATCCCTTTTCATAAGCTCAAGGAACTCTTTTTCCATCTTTTGTTGAAGAATATAGGGGATGTACTTATTGAAAAACAAGTTCTTGAACTCCTCCCATTACATGGATTCAATTTCATCATGGGGCCTTGTATTCTTAATTAGAGTCCACCACTGGTCTGATTCTCCTTCTAAACGGTAAACAACCAACATGACTTTTTCATGTCTTGAACAACAATGTTTGGAAAATATCTTTTGAATGGTACCATTCCATTGTTTAGCAACAAGTGGATCAGACGACTCACAAAAATAAGGCGGACACTGCCTCATGAAGGAGTAAATAGAATATTGTTCCTTTTCTTCTCATTTAGAAATCCATAATGATTCATTTCTTTTGTAAGTATAGAAATAAGATTTTTTACTCCATTTCCCATAACATTTGGTTGTTCAGAAGAGAAATCATTGCATTTTCCAGTTCATAAATCATTAACACGGTTCCTTCGGTTTCTATCCGTTATCTAAAACCCAAAAAGAATAGTTGGAGAGGACAAAATAATACTAGGAAAACAACATAATCAAGAGGAGTACTTTCATTTTCTAAGATATTAGGTTTAATACTAGGTTATTTATGATCATTATCATTATTCTAGGGCAGTAACCTATTCTTATACTTAACCTTAGGGATATCCCTAGACATTCCTTAGAAATAAATCTAGGGATCTCACAAAAGATTTTGCATACTAGTTTCCAAAGGTAAACTATACCTTTCCTCCGATACAAATTGTAGAGACCCAAATCTTGACATACATGGATTTTACATAAATTATGTGAATACATAATTTATAACAAAAACAGACACCCAAGGACCGTAATAGATTAGTGTCTTTGGAAAATCGAAACAAAATGTTCTAATCACGGTGAAAAATATTCAACATCTCCCATAAGGTTCTTCCCCTTTTATTCTTACCTAAAACATTTATTTATATCCTTGGGAAAAGAAAACATAAAAAGGCTAAGGTCAAATTCTCATTAAAGGAAAACACGGAGAACATCAAATAGTCTATAAAAATTGAACGTAAAAAATGAACATAAAACCTGAGTAATGACATAAATCTTGGAAGTACATAAGGAATAGATCAGAAAGAAACATTAATCATGATAAAATATCATTGGAATAAAACATGTAATTGTGTAAAACCATTAATAACATGATATGATTTCCATAGTATCCAAGGCATTGATTCCAAGACCATCATAGTGGACAAAGTCTATTACTGAACTAGGTTTACCAGCCGTTCCCGCCCTATATTACTGAACAAGATTTTAGTTAACATTCTAGTGATGTCTATCTCATGGGATATAAATCATTACCAAATGAATTTTATAGAGATATAGGTACTCTTATATTATAATGAAATCACTCTTACGTGGTCCACAAAAAAATCATAAATCATTCATAATAACCGAAAGAATAAAATGGGTTTCATAAACATCATCCCATCATAACATAATCCATAAAGAAAAATAGATATCATTTTATCATAAGAAAAATAAAATACTTATAAATAATAGAGACATTATACTTGAAACATAATCAAACTAAATAATGTCATCTTAGATGGAAAATAGTTTTGATAAAACACTTCAAATGAATTCTTTAGGAAAATATCCTTTCATATTCAAAATCATTTTCTTTTCACAAAATACCACTTAATTTTAAAAGAAAAAGAGTTTTTTTGAAAATAATCAGGAATTAATGTAGAGGAAGAATCATGAAAATAAGGAATTATGCAGTCGTAAAAATCCATTCATGCCGTATATGTTAAAAAACATTCCTCTCATACTTTTTTTGGAAAAGTCAAAAGTACATCGTTTGGTATAAAAAAGAAAGATTCCTTCATTACCTTGAGGTAAAAGTCATAAAAGGGTGAAAATGAAATTAAACAGACATATAAGAATAGTATACATTTTATAAAAACATTTTTAGAAAACCTGGATATGGATGATAAACATATCCCTAGAAAATACTTACGAATAAACAATCTCAGATAAAAAAGAGATTGGAATATTTATCCCTTACCTTATGTTCAATTTCTTCCGTATGTGTCCAAGACTCTTGTATAGTGGGTTTAAACATATTATTAACTTATAAAATAACCATAATAATATTTATGATATCATATATCATTCACATAAGAAATTATATTACCCATTCATTTGTCAATTCCATGTTGAAGGGGTGTTTTGGGTAAAATATTTTCATTTATCGTATGTGTTTTGACTTGTAATTATTCATATGATTTCTTAGATCAGGATTACATACTTCCAGAATCTAAACCATGACATATATATATATATAATATATTGAGAATATATATACATATAATAGATCGATAAATGGAGTGAAATACACTGTTCATGGAGACGGTAGGTCGTACGTATGCATGTACGCTTTTTTAATTTCCTTAATAAATTGAATAGAAGTACAAAACATATATATATACATAAATCCAGTATAATTATTATGTGATATTATCCATTATTACCTATTATATATACATTATAATCATTCTTTAATGGCTAACATTGAGAATGAATCTAATCGCATCGTGGAGACGATAATCCGTATGTACGCACGAGTGATGGTATCGTTCCCATAATTATTGAATGGAATTGGAGTGGATGATATAATATCTCAGAATTAGAATTATGTTATTATAATCATATATATTTATTATTTCCACCATTATACCTATCCAAGTAAGGTGGTGGTGGAAAAATATATTACACCATGACGTGGAGATGGTAAGTCGTACGCACGTACCCACACAAGGTGATTTCTTTTTTCATAGGAAATATAGAAGGTGAATAAGGGTAGTTTCATATTTATAACAACATATAAGTATATTAGTTATACTTTTGTTATTAATTTATAATGATACAATTAAAGAAGAAGAATTAAAATATTAAAGAAACTTGAATGATTCGGTAGAAGAGATTACCTCTTCTTCGACACACCTCCTTTGAACTTCCTCTTAAGGGACTAGAGTTTGTCTTTTGAGAGGACCAGAATCTCAAAATTGTTACATTGGAAGTTGAGAAGAGTAATGGGTAGGGGTTGGCCGAGCATGAAGGCTCAAAATGGTGTGAGGATGAGATGGATGAGGTGTCCTTTTATAAGGGAAGAGAGGGGCTCTTTTGGAAACATCTAAATATTAGTTAGTAATAAAATCAAACACCACTAAAAAATCTACAAAAAAGACTCAATTTGAATATGAGAAAAAATAGGTTTGTAATATCATCAACAAATAAAATTTAGACATATTTAAGGTTAATTTTGAACCTTATAATTTTTATTTATTCTTATTTAATCTATTTAATTTTATTTTTGGTAATAATATTCTAATTTTTAAGTTGTTATATATAATTACTTATGTGTTGTGAATTTTCCATAATTATATAAATTATTAATTTTTGGACCATATAATTTTCAATTTGAAATTTTTTAATATTTTTTTTATTTTCATACAATTTAATAATATGTTATTTTTATAAAATATCAATAGTGACAGTTTTGACACTATTCAATTATTTGAATTTAAATAAAAGACACACATAAGATATATTCGAAAACAAATATTTAATAGATTAATAAAATTTCATATTAATCTAAAAAACTCATGGATGGAATTAATTTGTTCATATAATATTTATTTTATGGTTTCCATAACCAATTGTTTGATATTTTTGTTAATAAAATAACTATTAAAACAATTTTGTATAATTCTTTAATATACTTATTTTTTGGATAAAAATAAAAAATAAAATACTATGATAAATATAAATCTAATATCATTCATTAATAATACTTTTACTCGAATTTATCATCATAAAATCACAAAATATAAATTGTTATATTTATTAAATTATGAAGGTGACAACTTTGGCATCTTTTAAAATAAAATAATGTAAGTGTCATAATCGCTTTTATAAGGCTCTAAATGGTCCCAAATTCGACCATTTTATGATTATGGTTTAGATATACACGACCAATACATTTTTGGAGGTTTTTGGGGATTTTAATGGTATTATTATTTTAATAGAAACTATATTATTGATTATTCACTAAATAAATAATTTTCGCATCATTAATGTAGTATATATTTAGATAAATAAATATTTCATAAAAATTACAAAAAAATTACTATAATAAATAAAAAAAATTATATTTCAGATGTTTCTTTATAATCTAATTTATATTCTTTATAACCTCATATTAAATATACTTTAATTAATAATGTTTGAGTGAGGCATATTTCACTTTCATTTAAATAAAACAAAAAAAGGTCTTAATCACATCCAAGTGGGTTCCAATAGATTCCATTTCGACCCAAGTATATTTTAAGGATTAATATAATTATCCAATTATATTAAAACAAGTTTTATTGTAATTTTATAATAATTTTTTTACCCTTAGTTACCTGATTTACCTTTAATAGCGGTAAATAAAATTTACCATACTTACTATTCATTATGCCTAAAAATAAAAATAAGCCTATTAACATAATTTGGAACTACTAATTCCAAATATGGAATCCAAATTTCCAAATTAAAAACACCAAAGTTGTAGTATTTAATTTAAAAGTAATCCCGTTTTTGAAAAAATGTGTTATAAAAGTTAAAACATTACAGAAGATTGAAATGTTTTTAGCTGTAAATTCAATATAAAATTAAGGATAATGACATAAATTATATGAAATGGTAAAAATATATTCCATTTATAATTTAAAACCATTATATATTATAATTTAACCATATGAATTATCTTGGTGAAAAAATTTGTTTTTAATTAAATTTTAGAGTATTTTTACTATTCATCAAAATATAAAAGTTAACAGAAAAATATTAAAAAAATTTCCAAAGTAAATTTTTATATAATTATTGCAATGAATAAATTTATTTTGTCAAATTTAACTCATTAATGTGTCAAAAACTAGATTTAAAGTGGGTGCGTCATCATAAGGCAACAAAACTATATTTTTGGAAAAAATATTTCCTTTTTATAAACAATTGATTTTGTTCTCATAAATTTTTCTAGAAAATTATTAAGATGAGTTATAATGTTATAAAATTAAAATTTCAATTAATACTATTCGTAACGTCTAGTTCATATGAACAATATAGCATTATTTAGTGAAACATGGTATTGCGTACAACACATCCTATTGAGGAAGGTCACTCTTGCATGCAACACAATCCATGAATAGTGTTTATATATACTACAAGCTAATACGGTTTTTCATATTGCGCAAGCTAATCATGGTGTAGCATACAACAAAATATATCAAAAAATTAAAAATAATATTTCTCATAAAATCTTGGGGTGTTACATTACCTTGTATCGAATATTTATTTTTGACAAGTCCTTGACCATATGAGATTCACGAATAGGAATTAAATGAGCAGAAAGTGTGATTTAATCCACTATAACCCATATTGAATCATTTTGGTCTACCATTGATGGATGACCTGTTATAAAATCCTTATCTATTTTCTCCCATTTCAAAACTAGAATAGGTACGGACTATAAAATACGTTTGGTTCATTAATTGTCTACCTTAACTTTTTGACAAGTTTGGAATCTAGAAAACAAACTCATACAACATTGTTTTCATGCGGACCCACCAAAACTATAGTTTCATTCTTTATACATCATCTATATTCTAGTATGTAAAACCAATCTCGAATGGTGTTATGCATGATGAGGATTTTCAAGACAAGACCTAGGTAAAACCATCTTATTTCTAAACCACTAAACTGAACACACATCCATCTTACATCCCTCAATGGTCTTCCCACCTTTTAGTTCTTTCATAATATCCATGAATTCTTCATAGGATGACTAATCCTCATCAATCATCTTAACTAAATCAGGAACAACAAAAAATATAAAGAAATATGTAACTTGTCATTAGTCTTCACATTACATGTTCATGTCTGCTAGGACTCACATCAACTGCCACTCATCTAAATATTCTTTTGAAAATGAGCTAATTACATTCGGCTAAATGCATTAGGCACAAAATTTACATTACCAATTTTATGAATTATGTGAAATTTAATCATTTTGAGTTACTACATCTATATTCATGGCCACATATTAAAATATTTTTGTGATAAAATAAGGTTCATGATTTTATGTTCCGTAAAAACAAAAAATTTATAACCATAATGGTAATGACGTTATGTATTCAGATCATGGACTGCGACAGCAAACTCCAAATCATGTATTGGGTATCTCTTCACATGATGTTGGGACTTCCTTGAGCCCCTAAGAAAAAAACATGATCTCTTTATATGAGAACAAACCCTATTCTCGATCCTGAAGCATCACAATACAACACGTACCCATGCCCTTATTCTAGAAAAACCAAGATCGATGTTGATATAATGTTAAACCGTATCTCTTGAAAAGATTTATATTATTATTCATCCCATTTTAATGAAGAAATTTTCTTGGTCGATGCTATCATAGACTATGATATTTATTATAAGTCACAAAAAACATTGATAAAAACATGTCGGGCAAAGAAAAAATTGTATCTCCAAGAAAATAATTTGTGGTTGCCAATAGAGAACACATTCTATCTTCTTTAGAACCACCAAAACACCTCTTTATAAATTACATGTCCAGGAAATCATAACTATTGTATCCAGAAATCCCACGTAGATAATTTGGCATAAAACCGATGGTCTCTGAAGATTCACAACACTATTGTCAAGTTGTTGTCATTGTCAATCATTATCTATGAATATTCCAATATTTTAACCAAAAACACAACCATGAAAAATACATATATATATTAAATATCTAATTCATCACTTCAAAAAGGGTATTGATGAATTTTTCTTACCTAAACACATTACCACATATTCATAATAGCCATATATGCATTTAAAAGTTGTTTTTGGTTGTACCACTGAACACAAATTTGATGATATCATGATCGTAAGTCAATTTTGGAAAACCACTAAGATCCAGGGAATTGATAAAGTTGATAATAAATGTGTGGATGTGGATACCTATTATCTATCGTACCATTTTTTCGAATATGATAATCCACACACATCCTTAAATTTCCATCATCATTTTTTCACAAACAAGACTGATGCTGGCCATCGAGATGTACTAGGATGAATGAAACCATTATTTCGAAACTCTTCTAACTATATATTCAATTACCTTAATTTAGTTGGTTATTTAATATAATATGGAAGGGAAATTTTTCTGGTCACAATAATGAGATCAATCGTAAAATCAACTTCCCTTTATGGTGTTAAACCTTTGAAATTATCAGGAAAAAAATCTTGAAATTGATCGACAACTGCCGTAAAACAATTAGTCATGATATCATCCATAAATTACATGGTCAAAGATGACAAATGGAATGAGACCATTCTAACTTGGGGTGACAATAAGCCTGTTTCACCTATCTTTTCACTTCCCCAAAATAGATTCTTAACACCATCATAGGTTGTAATACTGACCATTATGCTATAACATTCGATGTGAGCTTCGAACATTGTCAAAAAATCCATGTCTAGGATTATATCATATAAATTATTCTCATTCATAGATAAAGTCCATTTTAGCACAGATCAATCAATAGTTATCGAATATTCTATACACATAAGGGCTCTAAATTTTCTTTTCCCAAGAAGAGATTTCAATTTTATCATACAATTCATTATGTAAACTTTCTTTTTTAGAAAATTAGTAGCATGAGAAGAAATAAAGGAATGGATAGATCTAGTATCAAACAATATTCTCATAAGGATATAATTCAAAAGAATAATACCCCTATATGTATATGGTCTAGCATGATCATCCATAATCACCTCCTCAACTTCATATAATTTCAGCATATTGCACATTGATCTGTGCGGCCCTTTTGAGACTTCCCATGTTGATGAGTCATGGTATTTATGAAATCACCATGTATAGCTATGTTTTGATGATAAGGGGTATTCTACTGACCAGATCCAGTCAAAGCATACAATGTTTGAGATACATGAGAAGTGTCATGAACACCTAACCTAAGATAACTGTTACAATCTGGTTGATGATGTTCCATATTGTTGCATTTTTTTCATGATAATGATGGTTTGGTAGACTATCACATCATGTTGTTGAACAAGCCAATATGAAAAATTCTAGGCTAGTTATTTTTTTTAAGGAAGGACCACTGATCTAGTTGATTTATTCTGATTCATGCTCCCACCTTAGAAATATGTGTCCCTCGTCATCATAACCCTAGCATTAGAGTTCCTACCATTACTCTTGGGTATCAAAATACTTCCTCATCCAATATCTCATGAAATATATTTTTTATCCACTATTTCAATGTTGAACATCATTGCATAGCCTATAATATAGATCACATAAATCATTGAGCAAATCTCTTATCTCAGCCCAGATTTGAAGATGCGGGCCTTCAAGGATGCACTAGTATAAGTTCTGGTGAAAAGTACACTAAATTCATGAATATATCCACAAAATCGACGAGTTATATATTATTACTCTTCAATATTAATAATTTCATCATTCTTTTTATTTTGAATGTGTTAGGAATGAATTATATTTTGAACAATTATTCAAAATCCCCCCAAAGAGGGCTCGATCCACTTTTGAATGCATAGATAGGTTCCCCCACTGTCTTGGAAGATTTTCTAGAATATATTTTCTATCTTGAATTTCATCTCCACTTGTGTGATGGTGAACAAGAAGATACGATTCATCATATTCAACTATAAGATTTCTTTTAAGAGTTCATAATCATTCATAAGGATGGGTTGATTCTACTTTTGGATCTGGATAAAATGATCCACATTCCGTGTCTCATCCCTCATGTTACCTCTATACACATCCTAAATCACATGGAAAATTATTTGAAGCAGTTTCTAGCACACCTGTGGCTATGGTGCAACTACATTTGCAACAGCTTCTTCTAGTTGGTTTGTATGATTTTTACTGGGTGAAATTTCCTGTAACCAAAACAGAAGGCATTAGTCTCACTAATTATTATCTTGATCACTTAAATTTGAAATTCTATCACATAAAAATATTATAAATAATATTTAAAAAATAAATATTTTCGATATCCATCAAATTTTTAAAATATATCTACCTGACTTTGAAAATAAAACAATTTTCAAAATCCAACATCCATGAACTTTTCTAAATCATTCACATGAAAACGATTTTGACAATTTTAAAAAATAAAAATATTACACCAAATAATATATCATAACTCAAAATGAAATATTCAGTCTTAGTGAGAATTCTTTTTTATACTGAATGTCATGATCTTCTCAATTGATAAACCCATTATAATTTTATTTTATATCATATAAGTATCTTTAAAATACTTATGGATCTTATACCCTGGTAACAAAAAATTAATTATAAAAAGGTATGAAATGAATTTTTATGATACAAATTTCAAGTCTGGACATTATAAATCCATTCAATGATAAAGAAATAATAAATAAGTAAGAATTAATATCAACTCCAAGACCAAGAAACTAATGACCAATTGTTATGAATGTACCAATCTTGCTGATACCACTTATCACAAACATACATTAGACCAAAAAAGTTATACCATTTGTAATTTACTTTTCCTTCCTCATTGGAATGATAAGGATTAATGTCATTAAATGAAGATAAGAAATTTCCCAATGATTAAAATGTATAACAATAAATGTTGAAGGGATTCAATACATCAGGGGTACGATTTTTCCATTAATAATAAAACAACCATCCGAACATGATAAAACCATGTTAATAATATATGATGCATGAATAAAATTAAAATAAACTCAATAATTTCATTTATGTCAAACTAACTCCATATATTTCCATAATTTAAGATGTAAAAACAACCAATGTAAATTGATGAAGACTACAAGACCAAAAACACACCACAGGACATATATCTCCAAATCTCAACAAGATCCATGCTTCAACTTCACCAAAACAACCCATGTATCCATAAGTAGTGATAGAAAAAGGTGATACATTACAATTACACATGTATTAATAGATGATATTTTCAAAAGAAAAAAATGTTCTAGATAATGGGAGAGTAATGAAACTCATTAAATTTTCCCAAATTACTTCCCTACTCGCACCACTAGGATCAAATATGTTATCAACATTTATATAAAACAGTTTATATAAAAAATGTGTAAAATATTTTGTATCAAAATATAGAAAAATTCAAATGAAACAATTTCAAAAAAATCATCTTATAGGAAATGTGACCAAAAAATGTTCTAAAATCATTTCACAAATCTATTATGGAATAATAATTCCATTTCACTTATCTACATATCATGCCATGCATGTGAAACTAGACCTCCCTACACTCACAAGTGGTGAGTCATCCATTCACTAAGTCATCACTGAGTGAAGAATATTATGTGAGAGAACCCTTAAAAATACCCATCTCACTGTTTATGAGGGAGAATCTTTAATGTTAACCACCACGAATTCACTTCAACACAAACAACCATTATGCCAAACCAATTCCAAAACAACTATTATTGTTTTTTTCAATAAATCCATTATGTTATTGTAAACATTCTAAAAAACTATTTCAAATCATACATTGCAATTAATTTCATTAAAACCTTAAATTTTTCAAAAAAATATTTTGATGAATCCATTTACTACTATTCTAGAATAATTCCACTTTTTAATCAACAATTTAAAATCAATAACCAAGCACCTTCAACAATAACACCCAATTACCATGCCTCCACAACCCGAAAATCGAGAGGGTTTCCAATAAAATATATTTATATATAATTCACAGTCTTTTTCAAAAATAAGTTCATCAATTTTATATCATGATTTCGTATTCAGAATAGCAGAGTTGGGATTCAAGCCACATACCTTGGGATTTATATAGAAAATAATGAATGACATGAAACATTCAATAAACCATGTTAAATCACCAAGAATCCACCTTAGATCTCTTCCCCAATAATCAAAAAAGCCAAATCTAATCCTATTTTCAGATCAATATCTTATATATATCCACATTTGACATAGATATAAAAACCCAATATAGATAGAGAAGTAGATACAATAAAAACACCATGAAAAATCAGTTTCTGTGAGGATTCTTCTTGACATCACCATGAAAAGCCTTCAGATCACATATGGATTGATGGGAGAACATTATTTATACTTTTTTGAAGAGAGAATGTTATGATAGAGATACATAATAGGAAAAAATAGTTAGTTATAGACCAAAACGAATGAGATACAAAATTTTAGGATCTTAGTTTTGACTCGTACTTGGTTAGTCGTACAGTTAGGCAAGTCTTGTGCTAACCGCAATCTAGCTACTATGCAAAGATGGATCCTTGAACAATTGGCTTTCAAAGATTCCAAATTGTGGGCCTAGAATGAAAATTCACACTATCTCAAGTGGAATGGTTTCTTCAAGTCTCTGCACGATTGGTACAAATCATGCACCACATATTCTCCTTCCATTTTTCTAGAATCTCATATTGCACGATTTCTTATAGGCATTTCATGGTTTTCCAAAACCATGCACCAACTATTCACTGGTAGAAGATCCCCAAAACATATCAAAAGATCTCTAAAATATCATAATATTCACCAAAATACGTTACATACATAATAAAATTAAAGGGTAACATAATTGTGACCATGGGTGATAGAGATAATATCATATATTATCCATTAATTAAATTCCTTCACCTATTTTTCAAATAATTTTTCATTGTGAACTCCCTTTACACTGTTGATAGTTTCATTTTTCCTAAAAGATTCAATTCAGTATTTCATGTAATTATACTTTGATAATGGTCGTATCATCTCAAAATGTTACTAGTCATATTAATATCATATATTCATTATATAAATGATTATAATAATTCATAAAAGGTTGTTATATAAAAATTAATTGCACCATTCATTGTGATAAAAGTTTTACTTATGCATAAATGAAGTTTTATTTTTCCAATGAAAATAATTAAACAATATTAACTAATATTTTATCATTAAATAAATATAATTATTAAATAAATATTCTATATATTCATTAAATTCACTATGATAATCAATCACGATAGATGTTTACTGAAAATGAATTACATCTCCATATGTAGAGGGTATTCCACACATACACATGAGTGACAATATTATTTCCCATTTGATGGAAATGAGTTGTAAAATAGTTGTTAAATTACTTTAACATCATCTCAGTACATTTATGATAATAGTTTAATCATATAATTACACATACATAAAATTAAAAGTATAGTGAATTACAAATAAAATTGAATGTACTTCGTTAAATGTAATACAAATTTAATGTCAAACAAATTTTTGTGAAAAAAGTAAGCCTTGAAAGGATGTTATTATGATCATATCAGGACCTCAAGGATGTGGGAATGGATGTTAATATTTGGTTTTTTAGTTATTGGATGATCTCTTATTTATTTAATGTGTTGTGGTTAGAGTGCTGATAGTAGCCATTTACAAGGGAAGGAGAAGACACACAAGAAAGTTTTTCTTAATATTAAAATATATTAATATATTACTCTATGAAAATTCCTCCAAATGACTAATATAAATTTATTATAAAATATGGGGGCTTAATTTGATCTTATAATAGTATTTAGACGTTTTAATGTGAAAATATTATCCATATATATTAGTTTAACTCCCTTGGGTAAACATGATTTAACATGAATCATGGTTTGAAATATTGTTGATTTTACCAATCATTATGACCAAAAATGAATGTGGTGTCAATAAAAAAAATTGGACAATATTATTTCAAATATGGATTCAAATTTTTCATATTTATTTTCAAAAAGTAATAGAAATTACTTTTGAAATAATCCAACAAAATGTGATGAAAAATGATTTTCTAGAAAAATTTATTTTAAGTATAAAAATGTTTTCATAATATAATAAAGCAGAATGAAAATTTAAATGAAATTATTTGGATTAATTATAAAAAAAATTATTATTGTAATTTTAAAATAAATTTAAAAAAATGGCATTGTAAATACATGAATGTAAAATGTAGTTTTATATTAAATATTAATTTTTCTTCTATTCAATAAAAAATAAATATTATTAGAAGATTACAAAAATTTTACATTAATAAAATATTATTATGATGATTTAAAAATGATAATATTTTAATAAAATAAAATTTTGATAATTAAAATAAATTAAATACAATATATTCCCACAAAATCCAATAAACAATATTATTGAATAAAATATATTTTTAAGCATAAAATATATTATATATAATAAAAGGTATTCCCTTTCCATCGACGTGTCATCACCATAGAAAATGGGGTGACATTACCTCCTATCTTCACTTCCCAATTCCATCAAAATTAATATTCCATATATCCTCCTTGATAACTGCACTGCCTCTATGGACTCCACCTCCTTAGACTCTGCTTCCAAGAGAACCACTATCTCCTTCACACTCACCACTTTCACGTTTCTTCCTTCTCTACTACAGTCTGTACTTCCACCTCCATCGCTACCACTCTGCCAATCTACTTCTTCCCAACCCTTCTCCTCCAAACCCTTACCCTTATACATACACAAATTCCTCTGCTTCCCTACATCCCCACCTTAGACTCACCATCGTCACCTCCGCCTTACCATCTCTACCTTATCCGCACCTTCATCACTTCTTCCCACACAGGCACCTACACCTCACTGCCTCTACCTCTGCCTCCACCCATTCCCCATTCCCTCCTACTACATGTTCTATCCCATATTACTGCACATCCCTACTAATTTTATTCCAAATCCTCCCCACTAATCCTGATCTAGATCCCATATTCCTATTGAATCTGAAAACCCTATAATATACTCCCCTCACGGCTTTTTCGACACCCTAGATTTTTTAGTATTTATACCAGAGGTGGTCGATGAGGTGATATAATATTGACCCCTAATATCACCTTCCTAGATGTGGAATTTTACGTTATTTTAAAAGTGATGTAGGTGAACCTTCATAAAAAATTCCTCGTTCAATTTTTAGACATAATGACCATCTAGCCATTGACTTCTCGAGGATGGCAGTGGAAATTCTTGATTTGGATATTTTTTACTCTCTTATTTTTACGTTCTCTAACCAATTACCTTTAGAATTTATTATAATTAAGATTCTTAAAACTATAATTTTTTCTGAAATCGATTTGGGGCATCCTTCTTACCGACTTTTCACGGTTTGTTTTACCTCAAAAGATGATTATTATATATTTCAAACCCAATGAATTTGGTCACATATAGTATCATGTCATTTAAATTAATATTTATTTGTTATTATTTTATGTTAAAAACCCAGCTAATGAATGCTTTCAATTCTCAATTCGTGGATCCTTAGGTAACTCATCAAGGAAGATTATACAGTAGTAATTTTATTCACTTCAGATTTAAATTTTATGGATATTCCCAATATTCAATGAAATGGTATCCCTGTCAGTATATTAGTGTCTATAAATATCTACTAGCAATGATACATTTCTGAAATTTTAAATTTTTTTATAATATATTATATCTTCATTAATGATATGTTTTTTCTTAATTGAATAAATTTTTATATGATATAATTGTTATTTATTATATTTTATTTTAATATATTTTAGGTTCAAATAAAATGGATTTTGAGTATTGAACTCCATTATATTATGTCATCACATGTTTAAAATATGATTATGTTGATAAAAATTTTACATTTATAACCTAAACATTAGTTTCATATATTATATTATCAATATCATAATATACTGATATCTAAAATTTTCCATTTATTACATTATAACCAGTCATCTCATTATATGTTGGAATCATTTTTCTAAAGATCCCGTTGATAAATTATTTTTTTTCATTTCATTATATTCATTAGATATATATATGTATTTTATTTTATTGAAGACTATATCATTATTCATGATATCTTTATTCTTATTTAATAAAAAAATTCATTTTTATATAATATTCAATGGATATATCATATGGATTCTTTTCTTCTCACAGAATCTTCCATCAAACATTCTATAATTTCCTTATAAACATAAATAACTAATTACATTTTCATCTATGTTTACAACCCCTTTAATAATTCCTTAAATGGTATTATTATTCTATATTTTATATTCACTCGTAATTAAAAATTGTGATCCCTCATGGTATCATGATAAATTATTTAAATATGTGATTGTATATATTATACAGATGGTATTTCATTTGGATATATTTAATTATGCCAATACCACCATTATAATAGAAAAGATTATCCATACATCAGAAATAATTCTTTCGTCAGATGATACCTGAAAGTCAAGATCCTACTAAACTATATTATTTCATGATGTCTTCCTATTATAAATATAGAAATTTTTACATGAATCTGATGGTTCCCAGTTGATAGTTTGATGGTTGTTAAATTATTCCTTATAAATATTTACATGACTTTTATGATTCCACATTCGAGGTACTGGTACCCTTCCTAATTTTTAATATTATCCATTCATTTAATTTTAATAAGTTCCTAAAATTACTTTTTTTATTAACCACAACTATGGTACGTTATTTTCCATTAAATATTTTCTTTCCTTTTACACCCTGATCGGACAATTACCACATAGAGTTTTGTATTGTGACTATATTACAACACACCAATTTTTAATAGTTTTCCATTAGAGTGGTAGGTTCAGGGTTCCACTTTTGTAGAAGGTATGTATATATATATATTAAACTGCTATTAAAAAAGACGTTATTCATGCTTCAAAATCTCTAGTTGTTTTCTTAAAATTATCAAGCTGGAAGTGCCACTTGTATATCTCAATTTTAGATTACTACTTAAAACTGCTCTCCAAGTTATAATATTCTATTACCTAAACATTGATAAATATATTTTCCTCCTATTATATGAGTTTCATTATGATATTATTATTCTATGTGTTTTATTATTCACCATCAATTGAAGTAATATTTAATCTAGGGTTTATATATAAATGTTTTTCAAAAGTAATTATAATCGGTCTAGCCAATGTTTTAGTGTTGGTATCACATCTAATATATACGACATATATTTTTTAATTTCCCTAATAATAATTATCAATAATTATTACATCATTTTGGGAATTATAAATTACAATTAAATGATTATTTTAATTACAAAAATCAATGTTTACATCTATGTTTTGTTAAGTCAAAATCAAATTTTTTAGATAATTTGGTTTTTTATTAATCATTTTTTAGTGTCTTCTCCACATATTATTAAACCAAAATCTGTTTGCTAATTTTCTTATTATTCAAATAAAACAATGATGACATGATTTTAAAATTTTAATCTTCCTATGATAATCCCTCATGTATCATTTAGAATCTCTATCTATCGTATATTATATAATATGGGTATTATTTATTTCAATTACACATTATATTTAATTTAAAATTAGATTATATTTTATTTATTATCAATTATTTAATTCAACAACATTAATATGTTATTTATCATATGTTATATATTTAAATAAGTTTAATATATTATTTTTGTGTATCTAAAATGTGATTTATGTGTCTCAAAATCTTTTATTTTTGTGTATTATATTTATGAATTATTATTGAGGTATTCAAGAAAAAATTTATTGTTTAATAATTTTTACAGTTAATTAAAATTTATTTAAATTTTTTTTCGAGTATACAATATGCTTTTTATGAATTTCAATCAAAAATTTTCATCTAATTATAATTTTAAATTTAAAAAAAATTTAATAATTTTTATAGATCATTGTTCTAATTTTTAATGCATTGATGTTCATATTAAAACTCCTTCTAAGGTAAAAATATATATATTTAGTTAACCTATCACTATGTAGTCCATGATTCCACATTTTACATTCAATTGAAAATTAGTGAGAAGAATACATCTCAAAAATAAAATGTATTAACTTGATCATCCATGCGTCCAAATAGGACCCCAAATCCATAGGTTCAATTAAATTTTATTTGTTAAATAATATCAATACTGATTATTTACGTCCAATAAACATGTTGATGAAATTAAATCTATTAGGAATATGAAAAAATTAAGTAATTCAATTATGTCTCCACTATATTCAGAAATTATGGCCCTTACAAGGTTTTTTTATGTAGCACTGAAATGAATATAATGATTTATAGTTATTATGGTATCATCAAATTTTTATCTTCATCAGCCCATACTAAATTAATTAATATATGTAATGAATTTATTATTATCCTGAAAGAGACAAAATTTTTAATCGAGAATGTAAAATTTTAATTTGACTAAAATTTATTATTGACACACTATTTCATTTTCTTCAGTTTATTCATGATGGTCTAATGTAGTTTTACACCAAACATGTTCCCTCATATGCTGATAATGTAATTCTAGAGGTTTATAAAAAATTTCAAATAGGATAAAAATATTCCATGATCAAAAATACTGAATGGAAGTATACCAATTTATTTATTGACACTTCTATAAATTATATTTTGGTTTTTTATTCTTTTTCATTTTCATTATTTAATTTTTATTCTACAATTTCTCCTCCCTTATATTGTCTTTTATTTTATTATTATTTCTTATTGGGTAGTGAAACGTTTCCATGAGTTTCATTACCAAAACCTTTTATTTTCTATTCCTAATGAGTAGTTCCTAATAAATTCCATAAAATTTCATTGATCTAATTTTTTTTGGAATGAATGGTAATAAGGTAGTGTTAATATTTCCCATCATTCATTTTTTATTTTGAGTATTTTATAAAAATAAATAATAAATTATAGTATATGTTTTACTATAGATTTATATATATATTAGGAGTTCAATTTTAAGATTATGTGGGATGATTTTTTTATCACAGTGTATAGTTCAAAAAAATATTCAATGGTGCTTTTTTCAATGTGTAAATCTCTAAAAAAATATTATTAAGAACAAAACGGATAGAAGATAGTTAAAAAATTTTGGTATGGAATCTTCCATAAATTAGCTCTTTGTTTTTATATCATTTAAATAATCTGTATTTAATATGTATTCTATAATGTTATTCCCCTTTTATTATTTTTATACGTATTATTATTTCTTATAGTGGACTAAAAGTTTTCAATTCTGTTCTTATCTTAAAACATGTGTTTTCTCGCATGGATGAGTTGATCCTATATAATTATATAAGATTATATTGATCTAATTTTCATATAATAAAAGGTAATGGGGTATGGTTTTTGTTTTCTATATTTTAATTTTTAATATGTCGTAGGTTATAAAATTAAAAAATACGTTGTAAAATATATATTATTGTGCATTGTTTTAAATTATTTATGAGTTATATTTTGAGATTATGTGGGATGTTTTTTTATCATTGTGTACATTTATTAATGAGATATAATTTTAGTAATTTGTTAGTGGGAATTTTTAGATTTTAGTAAGATAGATATAGGGGTGATTCATAGATGATGGGGTGGTTGTTTTTTATGGGTTTAATAATTCTTTGTTTATAATAAAAATAAGGTTTATTAGAAATCATTAAGGTTTAAATGATTAATTGTGTATAATAAAATGTTTCACAAGGAAATAATTAGGGTTACGGTCATTTAACATTTCATTCCAATAAATATAAATAATTTTATCACTATAATTATGAAATTGAGATTGTTAATAGATTATTTTAATACAACTATCGACATTTTTTTATAATTTTAATTAATACATTTGAAGATTTAAAATTGTTTGGTTTAATGTTACATACCACAATGATTTTTTATTATAAATATCTTTTTTCATTGCATCCTTTTTAATTTTTGACAAAACAAATGAAATTGGGAATGAATTAAATAATGAAATTTATAATTATTTATTTATACTAGGAATTTTGGAATTATATGGAATTTGAATGCCATGAATAGGGTGGTGATTTTCTTAATTCGACATTAATGAATAATTTTATGAGAATAATAACGGTATGAATTTTCCATTTTTATTTTAATGTGTCTATTAATTTTAAGATTATTGTATTGTATCAAATATTAATTTTAGTTTTTCATTCTCAAACTGTGGATCACCCAAGGTACACTGATTTGACCAATGAAATAACATTTATTCCAATTTCAGGATAATTTTTCATTTATATTTATCTTTCCATTAATCATTAAATACCTAATAATTAATTTTACCCTTCTAATCACTCATATTATTTCCTTTAATAAGTCAGTAAATTTCTAGTAATGAAATTCAGAACATAGAATTTTGATCAAATTAAATCATTTAAGGGAATCATGTGAGAGTGTAGTAGGAGGTCCTTCAATTCATTCCTAATTATTCCCTTCTAGGAGAAATTAGTTTTCCATATGTCATCCATATTATAGATTTTATCCATCTTAGATCTAGTGTTGACCATTCATCTTTGTGTATACTATTTTCTTCAATTTTAAACCTGTAACATGTAATAAATTTTATTTTTTAATTCTGGTGCATTTCTTAATGAATCTTTATTTTTTCAAATGAAATATTTTATAGAATTATATTCCATATTTTAGGGGGAAACCATTAAATTATAATCATTGTGCAGTACCATCAAAGCACCGTTTAACCAGAAAATATATTTATATAACAAACCACTATTTTACAATTTTAATTGTGCTGAAAGTTATCCATATCGATTTGTTTTGATATTCATTTGAATTTACAATGATTAATTTTAAGAAAATATTTAATAAAAAAATTGAGAAGTTTCATAAAAATTTCAAAATGGGAGAAAATTCCTAATCCTCACAAGGAATTTAGTAGATACCTAGTTTTTCAATCATTCTTAGGTTCTCAGGTTCTTTGTCTTTTTGAGTATTGGATTATCCCAATTTCAGATCATCATGATCGAAAAAAGTCATGATATGGCATGATTAGATCATGGAGTGTTTGAGGATGAAATCATAACAAACCAATATTCTTGTAACCTATGGAAGGAAAACATGATATATTTTCTTTCTAGTGAATTTGAAATTTGATGTTAGTGAAATTTAGATATCTTTATAGATATATATATAGAATAGAAGATAATTTTCATATGAAATTATTCGTATTTTAAAATCAATATGCACATATTCTCTATTTAGACTCTTTTTTTATTTATTTTTTAGTATAAATATTGATATATACACTTATTTTCTTATATGCATTACCAATTTTAACATTTATAAAACTTTATTTTTACATGAGTTCTGTATGTAGCGATTTTTCACAATGTAGTACATGTATGCACTTATTTTCAAAATAAGTTCACTAATATTAGTGCATTTGTATATGAACTTATTTTACAATAATTAATATTTGAAAAATTATAATATATATGTATGTTGTTATATAGTAGACAATTACTCAAATAATACAACTAAATAGAAGTGTAAAATATATATAGGAGAATGAGTTTGAGTGAAAAATATTATATATATATATATCTATATAAATAATCAGATTTTATTTGTTATGATGTACTATTATTTAATTATTTCCATAAAAATGATATACTATTGTTATATTAAATATAACATCATATGTACTTCTAGAGAACAAATATAACTCAATTTGGATGAAATGGTATAACCTAATACCTAGATATTTATGTTTATTTATCAACACTACCTCATAGTTAAATCAAATAGTACATATTAGATTGAATAGACTTTAATTCAATAACAGTACCATTATGAAATTGTTAACATAATTCAAGGGAATCATTTAATATTAAATAATAATTTAGTATTTATATTAACTAATTAAAATTTGTAATTGATGAAATCATAAAAAATTAATCGTTCATTACCATAAATATATATATTTCTAACTATTTTTATAAAATAAATTATACTTATAATATAATAATTAGATGTATTTATAAAAACCATGTGAGAGTTATTTATTAAAATAGAGTAAGTGTTTTTCTCCTCTTATATATGATTAGAGTTTCAATAGAAAAAACCAACTTAAAATCATGTTCTTTAAGAAAATAAATTTAAACTATGAATGAAATTATAATCATAAGATCTCCAACACAATTATTCTGATATATTTGTTATGATGAACTATTTGAGGGATAAAATTAATCATAATCCACTCAATCAATCTACCAAATCCAAATAAGGATCTTACATGTCAAATCTAAGGCTATCTCATGAGAAGGATAGGAGGAAGGAGTTGTCCACAACTAGGGACCAGATCATGAAATGCATGATGAAGATGATGAAAATTTGTATTTCCCAGGTATTTTTCTATGGAATCGTCTTTGATCATGGGAAACCGATAATTATTTTTTCTTAAAATCATTGTGAATGGTGGATGGATAAAGTGTGGTTTGAATGTAAAGTCCCTACATCCATTTTCAACTACCAATATGACAAAATTATACAAGGAAACGATATTGGGGAAACCATGGTTGGTCACATGTCACTTAAAATTCATGATCTCCATGACAACTTTTTGGGATCACTCTTGTTGGATCTCATATAGCACTACAACCCCACACAGTGGCACTTCCCATTAGAAAAGATAATTATTCCACTATGGTGGCCTAATAAAACTAAGGAATGATGGACTTATTTGGTTTTCATGTTTCCTAAAGACTAATACCCTCCTACACTATAAAATATTCCCCTTGATTATATAAACTCATATAAATATATAGTTCCCAATAAATAACTTGTTCCTAAAAATATACAAAATCCCAAATATTATGAAACAATCAATGTGTTTTTATGATAAAATGACAACAATGGAAATTTCCACATTGATTTCTATTATAATCAAAGATGAGGTTTTCATATGAAATATTTACCTTTAGTCTCAACCAAAATTTACCCTAACCAATGAAAAATGATTATGATGTTGGATGAACTAATTTTGATGTACCAAACATTGATGTACAAAATTTTAGGATGCTCAATCTTAGACCATTCAATACGATTAAAGGGCCACAACATTGTTTCGATGTACATACATTTACTTAAATACATAATGAATCATTATGAATAATTTCGTAGTGTACACCTATATTAATACATTTAATGTATAGAATAACATCTGAGTATATTTTTATATTCGAAAATAATATTATAAATTTTTTAACTGGATCAATTCAATATTTTGTTTCAGTTACACTAATTGTATAATTTTCTGTGGATTTGATTCAATTTTGAAAATAAATTTTATTACATTAATGTGAATATACCATAATATTACTCTATTTATTTAAATAGACATATCAATTATTTATATCATTGTACATGGGGAATAAACTAAAAAATGGAATTATTAAGAAACTTATATAATAGTTGTTCCATTTTGATTATTTTTGATAATATTGATAATATCCATCTTAAAATAGAAATACATCACATAATATTTATAATTTATTATATATTGTATAATGATATTTTTTCATTTTTATGTTTTTATTGATTCAATTTACTACTGTTACATCTTTTGGTGTATTTATCTTCCATTATTGCAATTACATTATGAACACTATGATTTTAATTTGTCAAATTTGTTTGACATTTTAAATTTAAATTCAGAGTAATTTTAAAGATGAATTTGAACTATAAATATTTGATACTGGTGATGAATTCAACACAGAATTAAGTTAATACATCTCCACTACAGATTATCATAAAATTAAGATTAATGATGATTAATTTCTATTGAAAAGAAAAATTGAATAGGACAATGAATAATTAATTACTATCTCCTAATTTTGGATTATGTTTTTTCTTTGTATCAATAATTATTTTTTATTATGTTTATTTATATTATATATTAAATTTGCCTAAAGGTTTAAATAACTTCAAATTATGTGCATTTTAATTATGATTATTGCGTGAAAATTCTTGGGTTAGGTACAAGTCACTTTGTAAAACATTGATTACATATTTATTATAAATTAATCATCTCATTGGTATTATATGAAATTATTGTCCATATATTTCATAATGTGGTTGTTCTTATTCATACTCTTCAATCCAATTCATAATTTTTAATGGTATACTATATTGTAGTCAATTTCGACTCAGGGTTGTGTAAAAATAAACCTATCATTTACTTTATGTTTATTTTAAGGTAAATACAAAAAAATGGTGTATGAAACCAATAATTGATCAACCATAATGAAATATTGGTATATATTTATCTATTCAAACATATCATAAATTTTAATAAGATTTTGTCAATTATTTTTCATTAACTAGTTCAATTTATTATTATAAATAAACACTTGATGTGAACCATCTAGCTTCTTTTAAAATAGAACTAGAGAAATCCATGAGGATGTAATTAGTGTTGTAAATCCCTTTCATTAAAATACCTCCAACTGATGCTTTAATTTTCTCAATTTATTGGGTAATATATTATATTAGGGTAGATAAATTAGTGTTTTCTATAAAATAGGTGAATCAGAAATTATAAATTCCTTCTATAAATAAAAAATAATTTTTTTTTGGAAAATCATCAAGATATTGAACCATAATGGAATGAGAATATATAGTCTTAATAGCATCAGTTGTTTACAAGGATACTTCAACCAATATATATGAGATATTTTAGAAAATATGTTCTTGAATGATTTCTCTTATACTATTCACAAAAAAATATCATTTAAACAATTTTAATGATATATTAAAAGATGTTAAACACAAACATGATAAATAATAATAAATATGCACTTTGAATGATTCTAAATGTTCTATTCATTGTATTAAATAAAAGATATCCACTTATAGAATTAAAACTTATTAATTAAACTTATTTCCATCAATAAATATATAAAAAATACAAACACATAAATCCATTAATCTCTCATTACCCAATAATTGTTTAGTTACTCATGACATGTGTAATCATATCCATATTTTACCCCAATTAATTTTACACGAGGGGTAAAAAAATAATGAAAATTACTAGTATCCATAATAACATGAATAATAAATTACTTTGTAATGATGCTACCTTGCATCATTTATGTACATGATCACTCCTTTGTGATAGTATACTCTTCACTATATTGTTTCTTACTAGCTCTTGCTATGTAATCCACACTTCCATAATGAGATAGAACTAATTGAGTGGATTTGGTGTTTCTTGAATACCCATTACTAACACTATTTTAATATCAAGATATATTTTATATGATCATCATATCGAGGAATCAGAATCTTGAGAATTATTAGATCTATTTCTACCACCTTGCTTCATAGAATTCGTAAAATAACACTAGTGGTTACCTAGTTGACCACATATGTAATAGTTTTTAGGACTCACCATAAAATTATTCCACATATTGTACAATAAACTACATTGGAATCATATCATCTTATCAATACATTATAGATAAAAACAAATTGATGTTTTGGATCAGTTCTTTGGTTCTCAGCTTCCATAGGAGTAGATCTCCCCCTTTATTTTGTATAATGTACTAGAATCATAACATAATTCTATATAATCTAAAGTATTTCCTCTACAAGGGTTCTCAATGATATCATTTTTGTATATTGTCTCTTTATTTTCAATTTTATTATAATCATATTGATTGAACATGACTATATTAGAGAGTATTTTTACTCACAATCCAAACATGGAAACATGTTCAATTAGGTATTCACTAGAACTCCAATGTAATGGGAAAGAAACTATGTTAGTAATCACATATTTTTATACCAATATTGAAAGTTATTTTTTCATTATTCAAAATAAATCTATCATTTTTCATACATTGAAGGTATGTAGTAAGAATTATTTATTAAAAAATTATTCAAATCCCTACTAAGTGTGGTATTGGTTATGTTTAATATAAGAAATCTGACCATTTTTTATTATGTCCTCCATTATGTATACTACTAGATTCAATTGAATATCCACTTGGTTTCCAAAGAAATTAAAAATAAAATTTATTTGAAAAATAAATGCATCTACATATTCAGTCATATAATCAACCTAAATGATTAGTGGATTCTACCATTGAATGAAGATTCTTCCACATTCCAGGGTTCTTCATTTTTATTCCCTTTGTATAGAACCTGAAATTATCATACAATGTTTTGAATAAGTTAATAGTTCATATTTTTTTATTAAAATGGATTCTTAATGAACAATTATTGTTGATGTAAAGCCTTATGATAAGTACCATCTCTCTATATCCATAGATAAATTACCAGTTAGTCATCAAATGAAAACTAGATTAAGGGCTTAGTTATTCTAAATGATAATAATAAAAAAATCATAACAATTTCCTATAATGGCCAAAAATATTAAATATAATGGAATCCTTGTTGGATGTATCCTTACTAATTCACAACAGCATATACTCATCAGCTAAACCCACCATAATGTGGTCAAGAAAAACATACTGGTGTATTGGAACAAATATTATAGCCTAAACACTCATGTAACTTGATGTTCAACATAGATGATTACTACACACATTATTCACTATCGTTAATGTTCCAACATGTCCACTCTCCATCTCTACCATTACCAATTAATATACAAAATAATGATATCATCTGGAAGATCTCCTCCATGACCAATTGGATTTGGTAAGGTTGATGTTATATAATACATATGTTACATCCCCAAACACCAATGGCTATAAGTAAATTTCAAATTCATATGATTAAAAGGTCAATTATTTTCATATACACACACATTAGTACCCAATCAACATATTTGGGAGCTATATCCTTAATAAATGAAACTATATGATGCAAGATAATAACCCATTAAAATTAAATGTACCAAAAATTTCAAAAATGTCAGAGTACAAATTAATGAAAATATAAATATTTAGACCATAACTTAATAAAAAACTACGCACAATAATAATAATATGGAATCAAAAACAATTCCCAATATTTACAACTCCAAGATCCACATTCCATCACTAGGACCCCTACATCAATGTCAAATAGAAAAATAGAAGACCATAGCCTACCTAGAATCATGGTAACAAATTTATTCATATGCACCATAGTTCGTATGTAGGGTATGTGCATAC
This sequence comes from Viscum album, assembly GCA_963277665.1. NCBI lineage: Eukaryota > Viridiplantae > Streptophyta > Magnoliopsida > Santalales > Viscaceae > Viscum > Viscum album. Next base: position 818,816,290 of record OY728142.1, read on the forward strand.
CACCACTTAGGAAAAACACATACATCCTATGCATGACATGAGAAAAGAACATGTTAGCACACAATTTATTTAACACAATAAAAAATTAAAAAAATATAGTTTTATAAATATTTCATTAAAAAATGAGTAAAATAAGTTATTTACTAATTTAATACCCAATTCGGGAGATAGACACACCCATGCATGCACTCAACATTTGAGGAGTCCTAAATCATAAGCATAAAACTGGTTTCCACTTACAATCCATCACATCGTTATTACCAATGTTTTTCATTGGCACTAACCCCATGTCAAAATGAACATAGTGTTTTATGATAAAATAAGAAATCAGAAAATACAATTTATATTCAAAGGTTACACATGAATTAATTTTATATAAATTTTGTTATCAGTTTATCAATTGTTTTGATAGAATCACCCAAAACATATCGTTTTATGCCACATAATAATGGTCTTTCGAATAATAATTCATAAATATTTATTATACTGAAAAAAATAAAACAAATACAAAAATTTAATATTTCCCATTATATATAATTTTGATAGAGTGAGAGGCTCCATACCTCATCTGGTTTAATTATAGAAAATAGGATTGTGATCATTGAAATTTGGGATCAATTTTTCACTCCACTAATAAATTACAAAGCTGATTTGTAAAAAAGTTCCCCAATCAATAGATTTCGGCATCATAGCTCACTAAATGGATCATCATTAGATAAACCAATATTATTATAGAGATATGGGATTAATGATTCTTTTATTTCATTTTGATAGGTCCAAATCTATTAGATTCATTAAAATCCAGATTGAAAAGGTTTGAGATCACCAAAATCATCACTACAAAGCATAATATTTAAGATTGCATGTCATGTGAGGATGAATGAGAGATTCCACATATTTTTTATTATAAAATAAAATATATGTATATAATTAATTATATTTCATAGTTTGGTTGAACTATTTGAAAAATGTGGTCCAACCATGTGAATTTTATATATCCGAAAAATATCTAATTCAAATTTTCATTTCATAGATTGGAAAAACCATATGGTAACAATGAAACATCTTATAAGACCCCCATTTCTCTTTCATGTATACCTGGGGAAGACTGTATGGTTATCCTTAATGATGATTATAATGTTTTCATTCTAAAAAGTTTCAAAAAATCATTTAACCCTTCTAGAACCCCCCAAAACTCAACCAAATCATTATATAATTTTAATAAAGTCAATAAGTGAGGAATTTTTCACAAATAAGGGTTGTTAAAAAATTCAACATCATGGATCAAATACATTAATGGTGGCAAGCTCGACACATCTCAATAAAATAATGTATTTGGTGAGACAAGTCAAGTCAAATATTTTTTCCATATTGTGTTCTCCTATACCTACTCTTTAAGAGAGACTATCCTTGAATGTGAACTTGAATCCCCTATTGTGACCAAAAAATTGACATAATCTATTATTGGATACTTCTCGAGTCATCATTCAATATTTTCCATGAATTTTTAGTGTTTCTAAAAATATTTAATGTTCTACATAAAAGTAATTACTGTATATTATATTATAATTTCCATAAATTCCATGCATCTGATTCATCCCAAGTATTACATAATTCATTCAATTCGGTATTAGAGGCATATCTCCATAAGTATATGGATTTCTATTTCATGTTGACATATGGAGTGTTTTTTGAAATGGTAGTCCATACCAATTGATATGAACCTAATGTGTTATTGGTTATAATAGAGGAAACAAACTTGAATTACAATGGATGAGGAAGTAGATTGTTAGAGAGAACACACTTGAGAACACCATAAAGTCTCACAGAAGACTGCTAGTTGAACATCCTAAATAGTATCCTTTAATTTTCTCCCATGGTCCTATAAATAACAAAATCAATGTAAATGCCTAGAATACATAGTCTTTAAGATAACAATTATATTAAATTATTGATAAACAATAAAATATTTCTCAATGAATCCAAAAGCCATTATAGTCTTGTAAGATAGAATAAAATCTGACATGAAACCCCTTGATAAAATTATAATACCTTAAAATATATATTTGAAAATTAAAGGTAGATCACATATAGGGTTCCTTCAGAAAGGAAAACAAAATAACAGTGTACATAGATGCTCAGTATGGAGTAGTATATAGTGGAATCTATGATAACTCAAAATTAAGACAAATATTATGGAAAAATGAAAATAATTGACATATATATTATACAATAATTTAATAAAACCGAGTGCATAATATTCCCATGAAAATAAATTAAAACTTGGATAATAATGGAAAATCTCATACTGATGGAATAAATAATTCCATACATCCTAAAAATATGATCAATGTATAACCTATCCCATTCTGACATAAGATATTCAAGGGGTTTTAAAAAAATTAGTTTGGTTCATTGATTACGTTTAAAATTGACATTAGGAATGACGATCAAAGAGTTGGAACATTTTAAAGAGATGTTTCTAGTTTTGGTTTGAGGGAAAAGAGGTCCCTCATGTTCTCATATATCTCTTGGGAGATATAATTTGGGTTTTAGATGTTTTTGGGGAAATCATACATGGATTCAAATTTTGGACCCAATGTTTAAATTAAATTGTGTAGTTACCCTTAGGTAGTAGCGTATTTTATTCATATTATATAGTTTTTCGTTTAATTTCATTGCTAGAGAATGATTTAGGATGAACTGTGATATATTTATAGAAACAAATTTGTAGTGGACATGATATGGGACTTATTAAATGTTTTTTTCATGACAACAAACCCACCATTGATTTTATTATTGTGGGCTCTATATCTAATTCACATGGTTACTAAACAATTTGGAAAAACTTTGTGAGTTGCAGTGTGTTGGGATTGTTTTGTCTACATGATTGGCACCACGATTTACAAACCATGAATCTAAATAGTGTTATCAACCTAAATTATGATTATACCATTTTCTATTATTAATTAATAATTGAATTTCTCTTATTTTTTACACTCCCTCGACTTAGAAGCCTCATGCAATACCCCTCCATTTTCTCTCTACCCTTAGTGATATTATCCAAGACTCATTTAGAATTATCATGCTTTAAGTGTGATAAAGATATTAGGTAATGTGTATGATTTAGTTACCATATATTAACTTTCTACTTCATTAGAAATTTACCTCTCACCATTTATGTTTGATAAGACCAATTGCGAATGAATTTTTAAACATCATCATTTTCATCTAATATAGGCTGAACCAAGGGCCAATACCAAACTATGTACTACTATAAGGCCGAGGTATTTTATCCCACCTCCCATCCCATCAACTCAATAATTTTTCCAAGGGCCTTGGTAATTTCATATCATGGATTATAATGTGTTGAAATATAATTTATAAAATTATATTACCTTTTTTTCTATAATAATTAAACATCCTAATTTATATAGTCATACCTAGTAATGCTTGATCTTATTAAATTATTAATCCATGTAATAATTTTTTTAATTTGGGGTTATATTTTCAATCTATGATTGTAAAATAACATTTAATAACAATCAATAAATATTAAATTTATTTCAAAAATGTGTTGGGCCTAAAAAATTTAAAATCATGTATTTATAAAATTATGATGATTACGGTTATTGGTTTGGGATTAGTGATATGAAATTATATTTTCTAAATGATTTTCTTGAATTAAATTAAATAGATAATTTTTTTTCTAATAACTAAATGAACTCCATGGAAAAGTTTTCAGGTTTGATATAGACTTTTGAAATGAAATGTGTGATTTTATAATAACATGGTATATTGTGACATGTTTTTTATTTATTCCAATGGTATATAAATTCATTGATTTTTTTGTGTAAATTTTGAAATTGAAATAGATTTTAAGAAATTTTTTGGAAGGGTGATATATTTTGAGATGATTAATATTAAATTAAACAAACCATTACGGGATGGTCTATTTTTTAATAGAAATGAAAATTCCCTTTGGAGAGGTCTTTATTTTAAATGAATTTGAAATGAACATTGGGTATGGATTTTTTAAATAAAATTGAACAATATAATTGTATTGTTATAGTTTAAATGGTTCAGAAGAAACCCATTAGGGTGGTCGAGGAATTATATAGAAAACACCCTTTATTGGTTGTAGTTATTTTGGCGAAGAAAACAATTATAATGGTGATTCATATTACTTATTGTCTTAATACATTGTATATTATAGGTGAGTTATTTTTTAATAATTATACTACTTCATAGGATGATAAAACTCTTATATTATAGGTTTTTGTTACTTATTAAATAATTCCTAAAATTAGATTAATTTTAAAGGGAAGATTTGTGATACATATGTTTTGTATCACAGAGACTCATATTTGTTTTATTGGAAAACAAGGTCATAAAATCCTTATTAAAGACAAATGGGTGCTATTTTATGTAGGAATGATTGATCATATTCATGACCTAAGGATCGACAATGGTATAGTGATCTTGGGATGTCATTTTGAACGAGGGGAATTTGATGTTTTTAATGAGTTTATTGAAAAAAAATAACTTAAACTGTTTATATTTATCACTTATTCATGACTTTATTTCTTTAAATATGTTACTTTTTGGAATTCCATTGGCGGTGGACTAATGATTTGTACTCACACATATCTCATGAAACAAATTATTTGGTGTACCAAAGAGATACAACATGATTACAGTTCTTGACATGAGCATGGAAATTTATTTATTTTTTTCTTTTTAAGAAAGGGAATGTGAGTTATGGATGCACTATGACTAGTCCTTTTTTTCATGTTTAAAATTTTGACATTTTGGATCCATTGAACTTATGATCAGTTTTATTTCTCTTATTTCTTTACTTGTAGTATTTATATTAATTATAATATATCAAGTTTTATTTTGAAATATTTTCAAAACATTATTGAATGCCATTATATTTTTTTTACATATCACTATTTATTTTCATTATTAATTATTTAATTTTTTTTGTCTTACTATGATATTTTTTCATAGTCTCCCCACTATACCACCTTAGACACACACTGTAGGTCAATAGCCCCAGGTGTATATGGACGTTAACCTAAGGAATAATAACGATATTTGGTCCTGAAATATATTATTGAAATCTGGCATAGGAAAATACGATGTTTGATTAGATCTTACTTGTATTTATTTTACTACTTTGGAGAGGTAATAGGGGATATGATGTTTTTTGAATAAGGTATCCAACATGTTCCTTAAACTAGCCACCACACGCATGGGGAAAGACAAATATTCCAAATATGGGATTTTTTTTCATTTTGTTTTCCTTTACTATTGGTATTATTTCACCTTGAGTTCTACAGTTGATTTTTATGTTATTGATTGTGGGTTTTAGTGCTATCATCATGTTTATTCATACATCATATTGGGTACATTGGATTCACATAGAATTTCTATGATTTCAACAGATTTTTTACCAAGAAAACTTTATGGGATAGTAATTAAATGTTTCCACATCAATTTATATAAAGTTCTAATGTATATGTGTATTATAATAACATACATAAATGATACCAAAAGTGGAAAAAAGTTTTATATTGGGATTACTTACCTTGGTAATATGATATTTCAATTAAATTAAAATCTAATTACAACTTCTGGATTTTTTTCCTATATAACATGAAATTGACCTTTCATTACACAAATTAAAATTTAGTAAATGGATAAAAGTGTATTATACTTTCACGTAACTGGGTCAAAATGTAGACTTCAACTAAATAATATCCCATTTAACACATATAAAGTGTTTTCCTCTATATCTTTAATGTGGAATTTCACATAACAAAGACATTATTGTAGAAATAAATTCTAGTCAAAGTAATATAGAATGTTGAATATTTTGAATCCTATTTTTTTATAGTAAAAAAATGGGTACGTGGTGTTAAACATGTTTATGTTTAGTTGGGGTTGTTCATATCACCTATGTGATATGATGTCCCTGTGATGTGAGGGGAGAGCTATAGCGAAAATGGAATAAACATAAAAATGGGAATAAGGGGGATGAAGAGAGCCCCTATTTTTATACCTTGATGATAAGGGGAATATAAGGTAGTGTAATTTCAAGATAGTTACAGTTTTATTTTGTGCTATGACGACTATATTTTGGTGTGACATGAATATCTATAAACAATGTGGTTTGTGTATGACTTGGGAGATTGTGCACATGGTTCGGGCATGTTAGATAACATGTGTCTCGTCATGGGAATAGTGGAACTACCAATGAGTTGTGTCGTATGTAAGGATTACATTCTATGATGAGGTTTGATAGACCAGTGGCCATGAAGGGATATTCCGGATTGCAGTGAGTTAACATATTTTTATGGCAGAGTATAACCTGAGAGAAGTAGTTTCTTGGGTTTTTGTGTTCATTTAGATATGAGGAGATTATATTAAATAATTTTATAATATTAATTCATAATATTCATATATAGTGTGTGATAGTGTCTAGTGGGAAGCATTGATAATGTCCTAACATATTTTTCCCTGTATATATTTATGTCCTTGGATGCATTCTTGAAAGGACATGTGGATACCTTGTTGACGTTTTGTGTTGAGAGTGATTCCTTGGGATATGATCTCTCAAATTCCTATGATTTTCTTTTTTTGTATGATGGTATGTAATGTATAATAGAAATTATAGATTGCTGGATCTAGGATGAGTATATCATTGTTAAAGGATTCAGATCTCCATACAAAAATCTATTATTGAGTGGGAATGTGAATGTTTTTTGATCTGTGAGATGTGCCTAGTTTGAAAAGTATCAAAGGTGTTCCGTTCATAATTAGTGTGAAATGCTGGGTAGGAATATCGAAAGGCATATTCACATGACCAATGTTTTTGTAAGTAATTAATTTTTGGACCATGAGTAATTTTTTCATGATCGAGTTTCATAAGATTATACAGCTCTAGAGTTTCGTTGGAATCTTGCAGTCAAGTGTTTTTGGGGATGTATTGTGTTGTTGAATTGTGGATTCTATTGTTTAGAAATGTACTCCATGATTTTTATTGTGAATAAAACCATTTCTATGGTGGAGACATATGTGGGTTTGATGAAAGTATTTAGATAATGTCATACTCGGTCATTGAACATGTACCATGATGTTTTTATTAAGGGAATGAGAATGTGCATATATTTTGGTTCAGTGGAATGGTGGATCCATAAATGCCCCGTATTATTTGTAAGCATGATGATTGGACATGGATAAAGGAAAAATAATAGAATCCTTGGGGTGAGAAGTACCCCACTAGATGGTCATGTGTTTGGACATATTTTTGAATAATTTTCTATGCATATAATGGTTAATATTCTTGGAATCTATGAATAGGTGAATTTTTTTGCTTCATTCTATCACATAACCATTAGTTGAGTGATCAGATATAGTTATTAAATGTATTTATAAATTGACGATGGATTATAGATAATTTTTTATTTTTTTGTAGTGACAATGTTTGTGGTGGTGAGTATTTAATAATCTATGAGAATGTGATTCTATGTGGGATACACAATGGGTGTTGTGAGACTGATCCATGGATGGTTAAAATTAATTGAGGGTGACACTGTGAATCTGAATATATTTTAATTTATTTAATAAATATTAATTTGTTTTTATCACATAAGAAATGTCGGTTATGGTTTGATTTTTTGTATTAGACTTCGGGTATAAATCGATGTTTATGGGTGTATCGATGCCCATGGTAATGCATGAACGTAGTTTCGTTATTAAAGGACTAGCCATTAGATGACAGTAACAGTCATGATCAAAAAATGGTGTAAATTCTTTAATGGTATTCGGATTCCTCATATGTTAAGTCATTATGATTGGGTGATGTAATAACACATCAACGGGTAAGAAAAAGTGTTCTGAGGAGTGTGATCCAAAAGTGGTCAGATCAGTGGAATTGTGTTTTTTTGGATGAAGTGATTTGGAACCCAATTTGTTTAAATAATTGTAGTGTTTATTTTTGTTTTAACAAAACTCTAATTGTGGGGTTACTAAGTATCAAAAGTTTCTCTTTAGAAAAATTCATGTGGTGGGAGCACCATATGCTAGGTAGATAATTTTTTGGTACATGGGTGGTACATCCAATTGGACGGATGCCGTGGACTATAAAAATGGTGTTCCAATAATTATAAATATATATTCTATTATGTTTTGGTGAATCAATAACCTTTATTTTGAAATTTTTCTAGAGAAAATTCTTCAGTTCTCTAGAGTGGAACACCCCAAAATAGTTATGGTTCGGTGAATTGTGTAAGTAGGGTGTTTGGGCATTAATGTCCTTGATACTTCTCAGGTATATGAAGAATTTCTATGGAAATGATGTAAGAACTCATCCCATTATGAATTACGAAATATACAGGGTTTTATAATTTTTGAATCTTGTGGATTGGAGGATTTTACAACTAGATTTTATATCAATAAACTGAGACTTGTATTGTCTTAATTGTATGTTTTTAGGTATAGGAAGAGGATTTATAGGTTCCTTGGGTTCAAAAATACGTATTTTGGTCCTTAGGATTAGTATTATGAGAACTATTCCTATGATATATGTTTTTGGTAACACAACTTTGGGAAAATCATGTGCTTCCCCATATCCATGTGGTATTTAGTTAAAACTATATATTTAATGTTTGAGTTCATTATTTTAGTGTAAATAATGGAAAATTAAATTTAAATCATTTTTGATTGATTAGATCTAGGTCTTCGCCCATGATTTTCAGATGGTTATAAAAAACATTGTGTATTATTATAGAGGGTTCTAGAGCTGATTCACACTGTTGGTGCATGTTTGAAAAATAGTTCAAATCAATTGTTTAAGGTTGAGTGTCTTGGGAGAGTGTTGACCTCAAATTTGGGGCGAATTTTGAAAAAAATGTATTTTGAAGTCGTTTGACCCATACAATGTTGAATTTTACACTTTTACCATAATGATTTAAAAAACAAATCCACATCATTTTTTTGTCTCCCTCAATCAAATTTCTTCATTGGATGCCCCTCAATTCCATATCATTAAATATAGGTATAATCCTAATCTCATGTCTATTTCATCTAATTTCCTGGCTTTTATCATAAATTTGATTTCTCTAAGACATGATTATGTGGGAGGATGTAAAAACCCATCCCATTTTAGATCACCCTCATATTTTTTGACTTCAGTTTCATGTTCCCTCTTGTCATTTATCTCAAATAAGCCCTATTTTTGGACAGTTTTCTACTTATTCATTTTATTATGATTTAGGATAAAACAGGGGACAATAAAATTTTAGTGTATTCTTTTATGGATAAATTGGTTGTCCTTAATCCTAACACATAGTCATTATTATCTATTTAGGTTCATGGGTAATGTACTCACAATGATTATAGGGAACAGAGAAAAATATTATTAAATTATATTACATTTGGTTCTCCACCCATTAAATTACTAATTTATATAATAATATATGGAAAAAAATAATACATTATTAAATGTCAAATTCAGGTTATAATTCATATTTTGTGGGGTTACTTTTTGAATCCATTATTATGAAATAAAATTTCACAATTTCCAGTTAACGAGAAGTGAATATTACCTTGAGTAAATCTTAAAAAATGTTATGAATGGTTATGTAAAATGACCACTATTTGTGTACATGATTTGGATTAATGAAATATAATTCTTTTTCTTAATGAATAATTTAAAAATGACGATGTTTATTATATAAATATTTAATGGTATCTTTGGAATAAATGGTAATGCCCACTCTGATCATATGAAATGAAAAGTTGGATTTTATACTAACATGGATTATTTTTATATGTTTTTTATTTTTCAAATTGAAAATTGAATAATTTTAGTTTTTGTGTCACATTTAGAACTTAAAGCTCATTTGTGAAATTATTTTGGGAACGTTATTTTTTTCAAATTGTTTTATGTTAATTAAAAAACATTATATGGGTTGTCTTATTTTAAATATAAATGAAAATTCCATTTGTAGTGGTTTAGTTTTAAATGAAATGATAAAAAAATTGTATCATTATTTTTTAAAATTAGATAATTGTTCTCCACAGGTTGCTATTATTTTAATGAACCAAAAAACATTCATCAGGTCAGTTCAAGAACCATATATAAGACACCCTTTATTGGTTGTTGTTTTTTGTTATTAGAATGATCCCATATAGGATTCCTATGTAACTTATTTTACTTTACCATTATCTAAGAAAAATACCACATGGGTGGTCTTTGGTATATATTAGCATATGAATAAGTAGAGAAAACATTAATTGGAGCGGTCTTTCATACCTATTCTATATATTGATGAGTCTCAAGTATTTTATATTATGAGTTATTTTTCTCACGATGTGGTCAGTGACACACAAACACTTTTAAAAAAACTATAGGGTTTGGGATTACAAACCTAATGATGTTAAGTGATATAGAAATCTATGTCTGTCACCACAAACCAAACACATTGGTTGTTATTTATCATTTTTATCAAAATTTTGTTTAATTTTTTTTTTAAATAATTACATTATGCACTTCTTATAGAACTTATTATTTGGATAGTTATACATAACGATTACATTGGTTGTGGATTATTGATTTATACTCACACCCTTCTTAAGATGATATCTCCCTTAGGATACCATGTAGATGCTGTATAATTGTAGTTTATTTATTTTCAAATGGCCATTAAATGATGTTTTTCCAAGAAGGAGCACGTGATGTGATATTAGGCTTGGACAAGGGGAAATTTCGTAGTTTTCCTTATTTTATTTTGTTTTTTTTTTGGAATTTGGAAACTAATCTAATTATAAAATATTATTGAAGTATGATTGTCTATAATTTCATATCAGAATCATCTTAATATATCATGTTCTATTATTATTATTTATTTAAACTTTTTTGTGTGTTGTTTGAGAAATTTACTTATCAAAATATATCTAATTTCATTTTATTCCAATTTTTACTATAATTTACGTGTATATTCTACCAAAAAAACCACCTTATATATGTGCCACTGTAACTAGTATTTAGAGTACATGGAGGCATGATTGGGAAATAATATCGATCATTGTTCCGGGGACACATTAGTGGTCCAATGTTTTATGTCATTACAATAAATATTGTATGAAAATAAATCATACCATAATAAGTATGAAATATATAGAAAAACTATTTATTTTATCTAATGAGACCGTGGGATACATCGAGAGGAAAATTATGTCAGGCCCTAGCCATCCCTAATTAAATGCAATGCATTTATCATATCCATTTAAAAAATTCCTAACATCCCTAATAGAACATTTTACTAAATCATAGAGAAAATATAACAATGGATACTTGTATGATTTAAATTATGAAAACAAATTTTCCCTTATTGAACGGAATAACATGTATATCATTGAGAAGATCAAGAAAATCAACATAAAATCTATGGGGTATTCATAATGTAATAGAAAGTACCATTTTCAAATAAAAAAGGATATGGTGGTGGAGTGGGTTATTTCAACATGTTGGGTTATAAATAAAATAATGAAATTGAGTATATAGGTTTTACATTGTAGTATACTAATTTAATGTTATAAAAATATACCCCCATGGTTTTTAAAAAACATTTTATTTATTCAAATTATATACAACTAGAGTGTATTTCTTAGGGAGTAGTCATAAGAATCATCATCAAGAACCATGTGAAGAACAAGTTGATAATAAAAAAAATTGGTGACTAATCCCAACTAAATCTATTTTATAGCTTCATAAAAGATCATGTATCAAGAAAGGTATATAATTTACCTAGAACCCACACACATTTTACATTCTAAATGTTAGAATTTTTTGGCATTATATCAACATAGGTTCAAATTAAATAAAAATACCTTAAAAGTTATAATTTCAAATAGAACATATAATACCATGAATAATGATTAAATCATGATGTAAAATTTGTATTTGGGTAATATGTACCCACTAAAATTGAAAACATGGTGTATAAAAAATTCATGTCTTAGAGAATATATAATTATGATAAAAACAATTATATTTATTCCCACATATCAAAATGTTCCATGTCCTCCTATTTAAAAATATAACAATATTAAAAAATAATTTTAAATAATTATTAATATAATAAATGTTTATCTAATTTATGTATAAATATTCAATACATGTATATTATTTAGCAAATATATATCTTTAATTTTGGTTGTCATTTATCTTTATCATTTTGAACTATTTTCATAATAATTGAGTCTGTATTTATTATTCTCTAAAATATCATAATTACGGGATGATTTATAATAATAGATAAAATACTTTTATTTATAAATAATTGAACATGTCCCATTATTTTTTTGTTTATGTTTTATTAAAGATTATTATGTGTCGCCATATTTTAGTAATTATAGCATTCAAATATGATATTTTAATTGTAATTTAACACATAATATAAAAAATATAAAATAATAAAAACAATTATTTTATTTCTTACTAATAATTTTTTATGTTCCCGCAATCATCCATGGTATATAATTATATTATTTTCCATGTATGTGGTTATATCGATCCAAAAAATGAACAATTTATAATTTGATGGGGAATTATTTTTTTGAAATTTATTATTTTGAAATAATATTATTATAATAGAATCATAATTATATTGTATAGAGTTTTATTTATTTTAAATATTATTTACGTATTTTGGAAAAATATTTAAAACCAGGATGAAAATTGTAAATTGTTACTTGATCGAGGCAGTTGTCTACATGTACAAATATAAGATGCTTCAAATATTTTTCATAGAATATGAGGAAGGTATGTGATGATTTATAATTATAGAACATTAATAATTTTATATATTTCATATTAATTCATTAATTTCTCTTTTATTACCATAAATGTAATATTTTTATTAAAAATAAGACACATTGTTCTTGGAGGCAGTGGTAAGAAACTATGGATTAAAATGTTTCAATTTTTAATCAAAATAGTGGGATTGAATGATTATATAATTTTTTTATTTATGAATCATATATATATTTTATATAAAAGATTTTTTATTAATTATGTCCTTAAAAAATCTATGGGATGCTGTTATAAAAAATAAAAGATTTCAATTTGTTGATGCAGTAGTCCACATGTATGCACTATTGACATTCATTTGTTTTTTATAGTGGATTTAAATTAATAAGTAATGGTCTTTCCATTATTATAATAAGATATTGTTAAATTAATTATACTAATTTCATTATATTAAGGAATTTAGATAATGTTTTATTGTGTAATATTTTGAATAAATGATTAAGAATGTGGTAATTCATACATAAAAATCTTGGTATTTGTCTTCGAAATATCCTTGGAAATAAATTTATTATGCTAACAAACAGTGAAATGTGGAATAAAAAAGATTGAGGTGTTATAAGAGGATAAAAGTTTTATTGTTTATGGATTAATATTAAAAGGTATGTTTGTACCATGATGTTCTAGAAGGAACCCCATTTATAAGTGCCGATGAGGGAAATTCTTGGTGAAAACCTTATATTTTATATAATATGAAGATATTATTCTAGGGTAAAAGTATCTAAAAGAATAAAGAAGAAGGGGAGTAATTTTATATTTCATAAATTCCTCAAACATCTCTTTGGATCATTTTGGGACATCTTTTGATTCATTTCCTCTTAGTAAATCAATTTTTTTCCAATTTTTTACTTTAATTAAAGTAATTAATTTTTTAAAATAGTAATTAATTTAAATGAAAAAATTTAAGATATAATTTCTTTTAAATTTTAAACTTCTCTATTTATATTTTAAAATAAATTTATCGAATAAAATTTTGCCTGGTGTAAAATTATAAATTTTAAATAAATACACATATCGCGTAAAACCAGTTTCTAGAAAAGTCGGTTTCCAAAAAATAAATTTATCCAAAGTTATAAAAAGTATAAATTAATTGAATTTGAATTTATTTATAATAATATAAATATAGTTATTTATATTTAATATCAATCCAAAAGATAATTTTTCTAGTATAACACTTAAATAAAATAACTGATAAAAAAGTGTTTATTATAATTTAAATATAATTTTTTTAAATTGATAAATGAATATTATATATATATTAAAAATATTTTTAAAATTAATAAATTTATTACTTAAATACATATTATTCCAACTAAGTGGTTTTATGAAATTTATGAACCCATTTATGTATTGATAAATTAATAAAAATTTTTGTTTTCCAAAATAAACTATATTTATCACCCTTCTTTTGAAAATCAATTTTCTCAAAAAAAAATAAAAATATATTAAGTTGATATTGAAATTATAGAAATAAAAATTAATTTAATTTGGTAAAATTAAAATTAAGATATAGAAAATTTTCATCTTCATCACCTAGGATTATTTACTGTGTGCATTCAGTAATATTTTCGGGATGTGGTGTTTAACAAATAAAGTAGTTTCATGGGTATTACATTCTCTACATTAAATAATTTCATCCACAAAATAGGATATATATTTCAATTAGTAAAAAAATGTATGTATTATTTCCTTCATATTTTATTCAGACTCAAATATTGTGTCATCTAGTTTTTGAGTTCTCCAAATGATTTTTAAAGGTTAAGTTTCCTGATTCCACAACACATTTTCTTTAGTTTAAAGAATATATATAGGATCTTCATTATAAGATAATCCTTGTTTAAAACCTATTTTATTATATATGAGAATTTTTATTATATTCAAAATGAATTTCTTCAATAGTAAAAAATAGATGATGTCATGTATTTAGTAAGGTTGGGTTCAATTTCCAATTCATAAGATACAACACAAATTCAATCTAAAATTTCAAAGGGGCTAATGTGTCTGTGCTATAAAGTATCATTTTTAAAAATCATATGAATCCCATCCATGAGGATTCCTTGAACAATAAATGATCTGATACATAAAATACCAATTCATTCATTCAATTATCACAATAAAACCATTGTCTCATTTGATATGTCGGGATATGATTTTAATAGTTCATATTCTTTGGTTGTATAATTCTTATGTCCTAGTCCAACTTACTTCATAACTCCATTTTCTTCACAACAAAATGGAGTAATAGATAACTTACTATAAAATTGATTATATAGTGCCATCTGGATACTCGAATGAAATCTATTATTGTTTTCATTTATCAGTAGACCAATATCCCCCATAGCCTATAGAAGTCAAGAGAATATAATCTGAAACTTTATTCAAAAATATTAATAGTCCTTTTAGACTACCAATCATTTTGGGGATTACAGGCATAGCTTAAATTTTCCTTGATGTCAAAAGAATTTTGAATAATCTTCCAAAAAAATCAGTATGAATCAAGGTTTATGTATATATATAGTTGATTTATGTGACCTATGAAGTCTTGTGATTTATTTGATATAGAGTCATGTGAGGATATCAAGGGCTGGGTCTTCACTTTGTTATAGGAATTTAGAAGACTTTGTAAAGAATTAAACAATGAAACTTATAACAGCATTCTTCATTGAAGTCTTTGGATGTCTAGTAATAATTTATAGTATAATATTTTTCTTCTTATATATATTGTAAGTGGTTTCATGACTTCCATTGGATATTGTCTTTTATCCCTTACTTATTGATAAAATAATCATTTCAACACATATTCTAAAATTTTATACTTCATTCCATCCCCTCATAATTGTTAAATTAAACTCCATTACATAATTGTGATACTAGGGTGTATTGATAAATTTGATATATGTGTTTCTCTGAGTTTCTACCTCTTCAATTACGGTATTGATAGAACATTTAAACTCTTTCGAAACATTAAAAAATAATCTATATAGATGTGGTTTTTCAATTTCCAATCATTCTATTTTCTAATCCATTATTTTATATATTTATTATCCTACTAGGAATTATCTATCTATTTTAGTAATTATATATTATAAATATCAAGTAAAAGAAATAATGGGTCTTATTTCCAAAAAATGACCATGTACATTATTATTAAATCCGTGAATATATGATCCTTATTAATCAAAATCATTGATAGAACTCCAAGGCCCCTCATAATCAATGCTTTATTCTAATTTTAATTCATCCTAGGGGAAGTGTATCGAGAAATGTTATATCAGCACTAGTTCCAACCATGTTATTTTACTCAGGCCAATATTTTTCTGAGAGAAAATATATTTCAAATAATTATGGTTAATGTATATGTATCATTTTTTTCTATAATGATAAATCCTCAATTGAATCATGTAAAATATTACTACTATAAAATCAATCACATGATTTGGATAGTTATGTTCATGTATATTCAATTTCGCTGATATAAAAGGAGAAACTCTATCATTCAGAACATGGATATGACCTTGTAATTTCCTTAATACCTCACTATATATTAAAAATTTAAACAATAATAATATAAATTTCATTACCCATTTTGAAATAAATATCATATTTAACTCTTAATAAAATTATTCATAAAAAATGGGCCATGTGAATTTAACCCCTTAAAATGTCACATTGCTTAATGGGTTAGCTCATTGGGAAAATTATTAAACATGTCACTGCTAATAGCCTATTAAACTATAACAACCATAAATCATATTATTTTCTTCATTATAGGACATCAATTTACAACCATTTTCTCCAAATTATCAATATATATTATATACATGTAGAAAATATTTTCATGAAAATAAAATTTATAGATAATTAATTAAAACATAAAATATTTCTCATATAATTTCATTTATCTAAGTGTCCCAATCATTATTTTGAAATGGTTCTCATGATCTTCAATGAATTTTCAGTATAAAAATCTATCATCAACTAATACAACCATGAAATAATAAATATAATCCTTGATTTCTCTACTCATCATAAACATAAAAATTTAAGGTGAATTAATCAATTCTGAGGGAATTAATACAAAAAATAAAAGACAAATTTCATATGAAAATGCTTATTTGGTATAACCTCCTTCACCAACATATAATAATGATTAGAAATGGAATGTTATATTTTTGAAAAATATTATTCTCCATGATTTATATTAGATAAGTAATCAATGTGTGGTAAATTGTAGTTATTGTTTATGGTAATGTAATTGAACTCACTTTATTCAATTTATAATATCCAAAATTATATTTCTATTTAATTTATAAAACATGGGACCCATATGGTGATTCAATATAGTGTCTAAATATCTTATAAAACAACTCTTGAATTTGTTACTTATTATCTATAAACCTAATAGATTCTATTCAATAAGAAGTTATGGATATGGGTCTTTCATCAAGAATGAGTCCAATTGAATTATCAACTTCATGCCGATGTGTATAACCAAGTAATTCTAATAGAAATAAATTAATGATTTCAAATAATGATTGAATCCAATAACATTAGGATTCACATAAAATTTATTTATAGTGTTTTATATTCATCTTATACCATAATTTAGTTTAGAGTATATACTAGCGGTGGGTTTAGAAAATAATTAGGATGTGGAGCCCCTCCCTTGAAAACAAGGGATTCTATACCCCCTTGACAAATAGTATTAACATTATATGACAAAAAGTACTTCAATTAAACATTATTATAGAATCTATAGAAATTATCAAGTAAAAATTAATCAATGGAATAAAAATAAATATTTTCAATAGATAATACATATTAAACATAATATAGTCTTTTTGGTAATCCATTGTTGTAATAATAATCCATTCAAAGTCTTAAATAACCAATCCTCTGTCAGATTATTATGGGATAATCCAATTTCATCAAAAAAAATCATGATACAAAGGAGCTCATAGATATTGAATTAAATAATTCAATCACTAACATTGAGTTTTGAATAAATGAACATGTTATCATGTAATTTGATACTTCAATCTCATCTTATGTGATCACATAAAATTAGTCTTCCACCCTTGGCCTTTTTAAATGTAAACTGTAACAACCTATTATTTTTCAAATAAAATTTATATTTAATTCATGAAACACTAATCCTATAGAAAAAAACACTATATTATAACCTATCCGGTAAAAATAATTTTTCAACCACTGTGATTTTTATTTTGAAACAATGATATACACAGTTGCATTCTGTATGATATTTATAGTAAGATAAGACAAAATTAATTTTTGTGTAATAGTAAAATACCATTATGAATAGTAATAACAATAATAATATTACCCATATGAATAGTAAATCAATTATTATTTTATTTTCATTAGTTTATAAGATATTGGGATCTTGATTGATTTTTGAAGGTGATATAAAATGAATTATACTATTAAAATTTTTATTCATAAAATAATTTATTACATTATATTAAAAATAATTTAATAATATTTTAAAAATTATTTTCAAAAAATGCGTATCATTTTTAAATAAACACATCGACGAATAGTTATGGTGATTTTTGTTGATTATTCTAAATTACTCAAATTTTTTATAAATAGTAAAATATAGTAATTTTTTGTATATATATATATATTATTAGTTAAATATATTATTCCTAGCAACATTAATGATGTAATAAAACTTTTTTGAACATATATACTTATTTTACTATTCTTGGTCATAGTAATCAATATTATTGGTTTTCTTGAGGGAAATCATTAAATAATAAATACGATATTCACAAATCTCTACACTCCTCAACTATTAAAAACCCCCCTAACTTCCTCTCCCTTCAATCCTCTCAATCCTTGTGCCTTGTATAAATTCTTCCCAAATCTCTTCCCATGATCCTATCCCACATCCATCATCCCTTGGGCTAATAAAATAAACAAATCCTCTCCCATAAAGTGGCTCTAAAGGAAGATAACATCAAGGGTTAAATTCCACTTTTCATTTCATTTATTCCATGTTCATTTATTTTATTTATCATTCATATCCTCTTTTAATACAAATATTTTAATGAATCCAGTACCTTAAATGTATATAAATGTTGTTATAATAATGTAAAAATAATTCGTCTCCTCTCCTTTCCCCTTATTTTATACTATAAATAAAAACATCATCCGAGATGTATGAATTTCTCACATTTAAGACAAATATGGTTTCAATTTCAATTAACATCTTTAATTATGGTCATGATACAACTTTTATGGTAGAAAAAGATGATATTATATGAATTATATCTTATTTAGGGTTCTATAATATTTTTTACCCATGGATTTTATAAATAAATAAAAATGAGTTCATTGTCTTAAAAATCATAACTAACCAAAACGGTTATCGTTAAATAATTTATATAATTATTCATCTTAACTCATATTATAAAAATGATATTTATTACCATGTAACCTTCTGAATGTTCTCAAATAAAATATAACTTCATTTAGGGATAACAATATCCATTTTACACGATTCGTCATTCATGCATATATATATACCGATAAAGAAACAAACAACCCATGAACAATGAAATTGATCAAATTAATCCATCAAAAAGGACATGAATGGACTTAATAAGGTTATAATAAATAAATTACATGTATAGGTGGTTCGGGAATTATTTATTAATGAATGTAAATTTTCTTATTCAGGTTATTAAGGTCATGTGAAGAAGACCATCTGACATAAGGTTAGGGTTTTCTTCCCAAACTCCCATTTTTATTATGGATAATTTTATTATATACATACCTCAATTATGTTATTAATTATTCATATATACTCCTGATAAATTATGTAATAATTTTATATATA
This sequence comes from Viscum album, assembly GCA_963277665.1. NCBI lineage: Eukaryota > Viridiplantae > Streptophyta > Magnoliopsida > Santalales > Viscaceae > Viscum > Viscum album. The sequence goes on from OY728142.1 coordinate 818,836,035, forward strand.
TTCATTCAAACCATAATCTTACTTTTATTTATGGGGAGTTATATGTTATAAAATGATATTTCATAAATTCTTCCCGAAATACAATCCTGATTCATGGGAATTTCTAAAATTCTTAGCTATTTTAAAGGGAACTCAATAATATGTTTTTGGAAACCATTTTCATTATAAAATATCTATTTTTATTATGAAAATAATATATTTCTTTACTTTTGGTTATATACCACGTTTTTTCCAAAATAACAATTCATTTCAAAGTAAAAAAGTATTTATCTCAAAAATTACTTGATGATTTAGTAATAGAATCCAAGTTTATTTCAACACACATGTTGATTATTATGAATTATTGGTGTTAATATTTCATGATATAATTTATCATATTTAATTGAATGGTTTATGAATATTTATACTATGGATGTTCTATCTTAAAATTGTTTCCCAATTTACTGTGAATGGTTAGAGTTTATACTAAATGTTTGAGGAATGTTATTTTCATTTCTTATGTTAGATTCAATTTGACTATATATGTTGTTTATGAATATCCCTATTCATATGAGAAAATCATTGGACATTGTATGTTTCTGTTGGGGCTCGATATATCCCCTCAGTGTACAGATAATTATCATTAGACAAACAATGGTTTTTACACAAGGAATTAACTAAATAAATATTTATGGTCTTGGAACAAGGCCTGCACGGTATGGTTATGATCTCCCAAATTAAGCATTAGATAATTATGAAACTAGTGATTGAAATTTCATTTGGTTATTCAACTAGTAGAATAACCATGATTATGTTTTATTATATAATTATTTATTCATCTCTTATTCATACAAAAATGTCTTCATGTTCTTTTTAAAGGAATTTTTTATTAAGTAATTCACCTTGCATATTGTTTATGTTTGTGATATCATCTGCTGTATTTTTTTCCCTTACTGAGTGTTTGATCACATACCTTTATTATGTTTCATTTGCCCAAGAGTCAAAGAAGTATATTATTAATGACATGCAAAAATAACCTAGTATTTTTTGATGTTTTCAATATAGTTTCTATGTTGTATTTCTTTTCATGTTGTGATTCTGAATTTATGTATTTATCTTGTTTTCAAATATTCCAAGATAATTGGTCCTTTGGGATGCATATTCCTTTTTTCTATGTCAATGTAATAAAATAAGGCACTAGATCCTGGCAACTAGAGTCAGATAATTACAGTTGGTTTCAAATGAATTTTATTATAAAACATATAAACAAGATATAGAAAACATAGATTCGGGAACAAAACCCTAAGATAGCCTCTGATGATATAGAAACAGGAACATCTTGGAATCATTGTAAGGAATAGATTATGTGTGTTTTTCTATAATATATACGCCTCTATAAATATTGCAAGTGGATGTGGTTTTGGTAAAGATGTACCTAGGAGTGAAAACTATGAAAACAGGTTTTGGGATTGACCATGGATATCACAGTAAAAGACAACGGAATTTACGACACAACTAGTTGGAAACATGAAATGGCTATGATTGTGATAATTTATATTTAACGTACAAGCCATTATGAATGATTTAGATGTAATTTTTTTCACAAATAAACCATGTTTGAGTGTATGAGAATCACCATGCATATGATTTCAATTTATTATATGTATTCTTATTTGTTGATATTATTAATTATAATTCATAACCTAATCTAGTGTATACCATTATCTACACTAGGATTATTGTGGAAGAAATAGAAACCAAAAAAACTTGCATTCCTATATATGGATTTCCCTCTAATGCAATATAATTGTGTTTGCTCTAGAGCTACGACTTATGTTGAGAAACATATAACTATACTGGTATAACTACTAAGGTTATGAGAAATAAAATTACACCTATGAAGAATCGTGATCCAAAATGTGGAGGATCTATATTGTATATCATTCTCAAACAATAGCATTTATCATTTAGTGGGACTACAATCCCATTTGTAGCTATATAGTGTATAAGTTCATTGTTGAAGATATTTCTCGCATTGGTATGTAATGAGTGATAGGTGGTTTTCATGGTATTTTATGATTAATTAGGATATGATGATTAGTGATGGTTGTTAATACAAAACACAATGAAGGAGGGATATATATAAGAGTTAAACTGGAGTCATTTTAATAAAATATTCAAAGAAAATAATTTCAACACAAACAATGAGTGGATATGGAAGGAAATTCATGAATCTAAGGAAGAACGAGGATGAAAATGTTTCAAAGTAAGATGAAAACATTATAAGACTTGAAATACATGCTAACAACTACAAAATTAATACAAGGAGAATGATTGATCAATTATTTTATTATTTAAAATCATTCCTCGGAAGGGATCTAGTCTCACAGTGGTTTTCATCATTTGAAGATATACAGTCAACTGCAATAAAGATAGAAAATGAATTTTCTATGTCTTATGAATTTAAAGGAATGAAATAGAAGAATAGTTATACTGAATAGTCTGGAAAATTAAATAAGGAAATGGGGAATAAGTGATGAATTTACCTTCCATCATGTAGTAATTCTGGGAATAGACACCCTGGAATTTTCTTGAAGGGAATGTGATTCTTTTATAAGTGTAGAGTGAAGGGCTAACTATCTTGGGATTATAAGGGGGAGAAATATGCTACAAATTTTTAACACCACAATTTTAGTGGGATGGGACATTATGCACATGAATGTCTGAAGCATTAGGAAAAATTTCCCCAATGAAGTACATGGGAGAAAGGCTACGATTTTTCAGTCACAACTATGGTGGTTGAAGTTCCTAATGATATAGTGGTAGGTACTTCAATTATTTAATTGAACTTATCCAATGAATTATTTGATTCTAGATCATCACACCTTTTCAAATCTCCCCAGTCTTCCAATAAAATTAGATATTTCCAATTAGATTTGATAATTGAGTTGTTATTAAAAACTCCAAAGGGAAGTATCATTGAAATAATATTGTGTTAGGAAGTCCGAATTAGGGAATCTAAACATGATTAATATATTGATATATATTATAATAAAAATGATTTAATTTTACACAATATTAGGTATGGATTGGATTTCGAACCATGATGCAAAAATTTATTTGAAGAAGATGTAGGTCACAATTTTTTAGGATGATATGGAATCCCTTATTTTTAGGGAAGAAACATCACCATATCATTATCATCTTGATCAACCAGTAGTAGCCCTAAAAAAATTCAATTATTTAGGAGAGAGGTATTGATATAACTATGGATGGTGAAAATAATGTTTAAATTTAGGATGTACCTATTGTGAAAGAATATGTTGATGTGTTTCCATCGGATGTACCCTGACATTCTCTAGAATAGAAAGTTGACTTCTCTCAAGATTTAATTCATAGTTCAAGACCTATATCAATGAATACATATAAAATGGCATCAATGCATAAGTATAACTTAATAAACAACTAATGGAATTGAGATATAAATGATTTATTCGCCCGAGTGTTTCCCTATGTGGATCCCCTGTTGTATTCGTCATGCTGATAGATGAATCAATGAAGTTGTGCATCGGCTATAGGGAGATCAATTCTATAATAGTAATGAAAAAGTATACCCTACATTCTATTGATTATTTATTTGATATATTTCATGTAACTCAATATTTTTTGAAGAATCAACTTCAATATGGATATCATAAGTTATTAATAAGGAATGAAGACATTCCAAAAATATCATTTTGCACTTAGTATGGGAATTTCAAGTTTACAGTAATGCCTTTTGAACTATCTTGTGCACCCTTTATTTTCATGGATCTAATTAATATAGTTCTCAAGGAATATAGTAATTAATTTTCGAGGGTACATGTTGATGATATTTTGGTATAATCCGAATTCTATGAAGATCATGAAAATTACTTGTGAACTATTTGGATGATTCTTAGAAGAAATTTTTTATATAGAAATTTTAGCAACTATGAATTTTGGTTTCAATCATTTTCCATTCTTGACCATATTATCACTAAGGATTGATTATCGATTTATCCAACAAAGGTAAAGGATATGCCAGAATGTCATACACCAATAAACATAACCAACGTACATAGTTTTATTGGATTATCCGGATATTGTCGATGTTTTTCTTATAACTTCACCCATTTAGCAAACCCATTGACCAAGATTACGCGTAAAGGTGTTAAGTTCATACGTCAAAAAGAATGCGAAGATTTTTTTGAGGAAATTTAAGGGAGAATTGTGAATAATTTGATCCTGACACTACCATCATGGAATGCAGTGTTTTTGGTCTATAGTGAGGCATCAATGTATGGATTTGGTTATGTCCTTGTGTAAAATGATAGAGTTATTGACAATTCATCCATGTAGCAAAAAATTCTTGAACAAAACTATCCTAATCATGATATTGAGTTAGTAGCTATAATAATTTCTATAAAGATATAGTGATGATATCTTTATGGTGATATATTTGGGATATATATGAATCAGAAGAGTTTGAAGTATATTTTCTCAAATAAATTACTCAAAACGAGGCAACGATGATGGCCCGAACTACTTAGGGATTATGATTTTTTCATAAACTATCATCCGAGGAATGAAAAAAGGTATTTGATGTATTGATTATGAAATATCATGGAGTTTTAAACAAAATTAGGATTGAAATACATCTTGTGTCCATGGTCATATTATGGTTATATAAAGGAATTATCAAAGATGGTGAAACATCATTAGTTATTCAATAGTTTGGAAAACCATATTTATTATAAATTATAAAAAACCTCGTCCTAATGATTATATCCGTCGAATAAAAATTAATGTTGTGAATGGTGGGATGTTTTCTTAACTTATATGTGGAATTGAATTTTTTTTGAAGAGGATATATGTTTCCACTATACATGAGATGAAATGGGAGTTATTGGAAAATTTCCATAGGTTGAATTTTTTCTATACACCCTGGTAGCACTAAAATTTGTAGATATTTGAAAGAGAATTTCTGGTGGGACAAAATGAAACATGAAATTACTGATAGTGTATCAATATGTTTACTGTGTCAAAAAGTGAAGGGTGAATGACAATAACCAAGGGGATTCATAAAAACTATACGTATTCCTACATAAAAATGGGATGAAATATCCAGATATTTTTCCACTAGATTACCCAAAACTCATAAAATGAATTATGTAATATGAGTAATTGTTGATCGATATAATAAATCTACAGATTTTGTCACTATAAAGAGAATTTTCAATAGGATCACATATCATGACTCTATATCAATTAATTTGAGAGACTTCATTGAGAACCATCCAAAATTGTTCTTGATTGTGTTCTATGAATTACATAAAAATTATAGAAAAGTATTTAGAAGTATTTGGATATTGATCTTCGATTGAGTAATACTTATCACCCACAAACTGACGGGAAGTAGAAAGAATGATCCAAACCATAGGGGACATATTGCGATCATGTTCACATGACTTTCAAGTTATGTTAGATCAATATTTTTCTTTAGTGGATCTTTCCTACAATATTTTTTCCATTCCATTATTCAAATTGCACTGTATGAATCACTGTTTGAAAATAGATGTTTTACACCAATATGTTGTGATAAAATTGGTGAAAGGAATCTAGTGGGATTAGAGCTTGTGGAGGAAACAATGGAGAAGCTAATGACTATTCAAGGACACATCAATGTAGCTCAAATCCGGGAAAATGAATTATGAAGATAATCATAGGAAGGATTTGGAGTTTTAAGTGGGAGATTGTGTTTTCATTAATGTATCTCCATAGAAGGATTTTATATGATTTGGGAAGAAATGGAAACTATGACCTAGTTACATAGGACCTACATAAAATTATGTGGACAATAGGAGTTATTTTATATCATTTGGCTATGACGACTAGCCTGTTTAATGCACAAAATGTGTTCTATGTCTCATTGTTGAGAAAGTACATGTCAGTCCCAACACATTTCCTCACTTGTATAGTTATAGAATTGGAACCAGACCAATCACACTGTGAAGAGACTATATGAATCATAGACACTATTGAACAAGTTTTTAGGAATCATACAACTCGACTAGTAAATAAACATTGAAAAAATCATAAAATCTAAGAGGCAACAAGGGATCCTAAGGAGTTTATGGTGAAGAACTTCCCAAATATTTTTATGGGGTGCCATTTTGGAAATTTCAAGCAAGAATTTTTTTAAAGGAGGGGATAATGGAAAAACCCATGACTTTGGAAATAAATATAATATTTAATCCATTAAACAATGAGTCTTTTCTTAATAGATCTTAAATATAACCTAGCCAGTAAACAAAATTTTTCCACCTCTATGGTTTGAATTTTGAAAAAATGACATACACAATTGCGTTACGTAAGATGATTAGAGTATGATAGGAAAATATAATTTTTAGTTAATAGTAACTTACCAATATGAATTGTAATATGACCCTTATGAATATTTAATCAATTATTATTTTATTTTATTTAGGTTATAAGACAATGAGATCTTGATTAATTTTTTAATGTGATTTAAAAAGAATTATTATATTGAAATTATTATTTTTTGAAAAAATTATAATTTTTTAAATACTTAAATTGATAATATTTAAATAATTATTTTCTGAAAATGGAGTATATTATTGAATTCAATACGTCGAAAAATGGTTTCGGTGTATTATTTTTATTTTTCTAAAATACTCGAATTTTTATGAATAGTATAATAAGGTAATTTACCATATATAATCATTATTAGTTAAATTCACTATTACTAGAATCAATGGGGATTTTAGCACACTTGTTTCAAAATCAAATGAACATATTACTATTTCTGGTCACAAGAATCAATATAATATGTTTTCTTGAGGGAAATTATTATATAATGAATAAGGTATTCACAAATCACCACTGTCATCCACTATAACCACCCCATCACTCCATCTTCTCTTCACTCCTATCAAGGCTTGTGCCTTCTTTAAATTCTCCACAAGTATCCTCCCAAGATCATTCCCTATTTCCAATAGCCCATGGAATCATAAAATATCCAAAACCCCTCCCTTAAAAGGCCCTCAAGGATGATAACATCAAGAGGTAAATTCTTATTTTCAAATTTTTTATTCCAAGTTCCTTTCTTTTCTTTTTATTTACTCACATGTTTTCATTCAAATGTTTTGATTAAACTAGTAACATACATGTACATGAATATTTTGATGATAAAGTAATAAATCTTTATCATCTGTAATTTCCCCTTCATTTATGTTAGAAATTAAAACACCATCTGATATGTGTTAATTTATCACATTTAAGGATGACGTGTTTTCAATTTCTATTACAATTTTCAATTTTGGTCACGAAAACAGTTTGATGGATTAAACAGACTATAGTATATGTTTTATATATTATTTAAGGTTATGAATAATTTTTTCCCTATGGATTTGATATATATATATATATATATGAGTTTGTCATGTTTAAAAACCACTAATTAACCCAAACAATTTTCATTAAATAATTTTTATAATGATTCATCTTCACTTCATGTTACAAAATTAAATTTATAACCATTTAACATTATAGATGATATTTAATAAAATATAACTTCAATTCTATAAAACCATCCTCATTTTACTTGATTATCCATTCTAGTATATAAGTATACCGATCATGAAACAAACACACCTGAACAATGAAATTGAAACTCTTAACCCATCAAAAAAATCGTGAACGAACATAATAATGATATACAAAAAAAATTAATTTAAGAGTGTATTCTATAATTATTAAATAATGAATGTAGATTTTATTATTCAGGTTATTAAGATAATGTAAGGAACACCTTCAGACATTAGGTAAGGGTTTTGGACCCTGTAAAGACCCGCAAATTTCAAGGAAATTTTTTTTCTTAATTTTCTTTGGAATTTTACAAGGGCGCATCTTCAGACGGCACCTGATTCCGAGGCCCGGTGTGCCCGGAATCAATTTCCGAAGTTTGGCTCGGGTACGTTCAGTGAACGGACGAGCGGGTTTTTCTATCTTTTGAACCGGTGCCCGGAATCGAATTCTGAGGGCACCGATGAAATCGCAGCGCCGGTATTTGCTTAGAAACGCCTCTTCCGGAGTTGCATTTGCTCAAGACGTGGTTTTTAAATTTTGCGGCTTTAAGTCAGAATAAAATAAAGTTGTGCGACAACTTTATTTTATTTCACTTAAACTGCTTGGAAGCCACTTAAAGTCACTTAAAGGCGGCTTGAACTGAGTTGAACTGGATAGGATGCTATCCAGAAATATCCTACCCCTTGGTAGGATATTTGTGCGGTGGGACCCGCACGAGCCCCGCCGTTTCTTTCGCTAAGTAACGCACCCGCGAAAACCCGTCAAAGTAACTGAAAAGTCAACCGACGCGTTTTCTTTAATTCTTAACAGACCATTTAATTGGGCGGTTTATTTCGTAAATTAAATGGACTGTTTCTTCGTGAATTAAATGGGTCGTTTCTTTCGAATTGATGGATCGTTTCTTAACCGGTTTCGTGTTGGCATGTTTATAAAATAAGACCAACCTAAAAATCCTTGGAAAGGATTTGAGAGAATCTTCGTTCCTCCACCCTCTCCGCGAAGAACGCGAAGAACGCGAAGAACGCCGGAACCGGAATCCGACGACGCACGATCCGCGACGTCAACAGCTTTTCCGCGACCTTCTTCTTCTTCGGTGCCTCTTCTTCCGCGGCGAACCTGCGATCGGCGGTTAAAGGTGAGAATCGAAACTTCTAAATTCTCCCTTCTTAATTTCAATAACAACGGATTTAATTAATTAAATCCGTTTGTTCTTGATCCGGAGATTGGCGACGCGACGCCGGATACCGCGACGACGCGACGATCTCCTTCTTCCGCGACGAGCGATTCCGCGACGACCTCTCGTCCGACGACGACTTCGAGGTAGGGATTTATTTTGGAAAAGTTACCCCTTTTAAATTTTCTCGTGAACGTTCTTGAAAATTTAAAAAGCCGGTTTCAAGCGAACAATTTTATCTTTAAATAAAATTGTTGGATCATGTGTTGATCATCTTATTCTTTTCTCCCGTTGTTTATGATTAACGCGGAGGGAGCGGGTCTAACGAACAAGACCCGGCAACCCTCCGCCGATCTTCCTTTTTGTGCGGATTTGGCGGGCGACGGCAAAAGCACGACGCAAGGGCCATTTGTTGATTCCGAAGTGGAGGACGCGTCCCGGGAGGAACAATGGCGCAGACGGGAGGCAAAACGGGCCACCGGAGCAACTCCGGCGGCCCGCGGAAGGAGGCGGCGGCGCGGGTCGCCGGCGCGGCGGCGCCGGCGACCGGAGGCGGCGGCGCCCGGCGCGCCGCCGTGGAGATCTCCCGTCGCGGCTGAAGCCGCGGCGGCGGCGGCCGGTTCCGCGGCCGCGCGGAACCGGGAACGGACGCGGCGGCCCGGCCGCGTCCGCGTGACAGGCGGCCCCCCGCGGGGGCCGCGTTTCTCCAAATGCCGCGGGTCAAACCCGCGGCGGCGGCCTGCTCGGCTTCGGCCGACCCAAGGGGGGGGGGGGGGGGGGGGGGGTTCGGGCCGGGTCGCCCCGGGCCCAGAACCCCCGTTTCGGGCCTTCTTCGGTCTTTCGCCCATATCTTGGGCCAGGGACCTCCGATTGACGAACCGTCAGTGGCTACGCGATCCTTGGATCGAGACGGTCGTTTCGGTATATTACACTCAAGGTTTCGGAAGACTTTGGGTTCGGCCGGGTTGGTTCGTACACGAAACCAACCGGGCCCTCGGAGCGGAAACGCTCATAACTTGAGCTACGGACGTCCGATCGACGTACCGTCAGCTGTGTTAGTTTCCTCTAAGTGAGACGGAACTTTTGGCATACTCCGCCCGAGGATCGGACACAGGCGGAGTACGGTCGGGTTGGTTTTGCCCTAAAAACCAACCGGGCCCCTGGGACGAAAATGCCAATAACTCTCAGACCGGGCGTCCGATTGACGCGCCGTCTGTTGCTTTGAGATCCTGTTGTCGATACGGAACTTTTGGATACATCAACTTCGGACTACGTGTCAGTTGATGTATCAGCCTCTCGGCTCGTGGAGCGGACCCTCCTAACGAGCTCGCTATGTGCGGGAACCCTAGTGCTGGCTGTGACTTCGACGGCAGAGCAGAGATCCTCCGTGGACTGCGACGACGGCAGAGCAGAGATCCTCCGTGGACTGCGACGACGGCAGACCAGAGATCCTCCGTGGACTGCGATGACGGCAGAGCAGAGATCCTTCGTGGACTGCGGCGACGACTGTGCAGAGATCCTCCGTGGACTGCGTCGACTACTGCACTCAGCGATCCTACGTGGAACAGTGCTACCGAACCTGTGTGAGCTGAATCTTCTTTTTACCTTGAGCGGTGGAGCGCTTGGGTGTAGCGGCGGACCCGTGGTACTTGACAGTGGTGGTGCGCTTGGATGCAGCAACAGACCCTTGGCGGTGGAGCGCTTGGTTGTAGCGGCAGACCCGCGATACTCTACGGAGTGTGTGCGCTTGGTTGTAGCGACAGACCCGCGACGGTGGAGACGTGCGTGCGGAGTACGGAGACCGTGTAGATGACTGAGACCTGACGACTGCTTGACCGACTCGACTTGGAGTGAGTCGACTAGCCCAGTGGACGGAGCGCCCAGTAGTTGGCAGCAGACCCACGGCGGACGGAGCGCCTGGTAGTTGGCGGCAAACCCGCAGTACTCGACAGGAGGAGTACCTCAGTAGGCTATCTGGGTGAGCGCCCGGTATTTGGCAGCAGACCCTCAGCGGACGGAGCGCCCGGTAGTTGGCAGCAGACCCGCGGTACTCGACAAGAGGAGTACTTCAGCAGTCTTAGGTTAGTGAGCAGTACCTCGGAGTCGTGACAGGACCACTGTACACTTTAGAGATGGGGCTCTTCAACATTTACGGTTTCGATAATGAAAATCCTGGTTGAGCTGAATCTTATGTTACTCTCCTTTTTGGATTGTGTTGAACTATCCTATGTGGATTTACTGTTACTCTCCTTTGTGGATTGTGTTGAACTATCCTATGTGGATTTACTGTTACTCTCCTTGTGGATTTGAGTCTTTCTTCCTTTGTGGGTTGAGTTGTTCTTGAGCTCGTGAGCAGAGCTAGAATTGGGGACTTAGGTATATGTATGGGCATATACCTAAGTCGAGTCAGATGTTACTTCGTGATTGCATCTTTCTTTTGTGCTATATCCTTTGTGGATTTCGGGAGACCTTCGGGGGTCTCGGGGTCCTTACTGAGTAGCTTGTACTCACCCCTGCACGGTCTATGCCCGCACCTTGTTGTGTTGGTTGCAGACGACGGACAGCGCTGATCGCGGTTGGGGCGTGGAGCAGGACGGTACCTGGAGGTGGACCACTGGGCGGGACGTGCTCGGAGCGGACGTGGGACCCGAGGAGCCTGGAGGCTATCTGTACCCACCCTTCAGGTGGGATTGCCAGTGGACGACACGAGGCCGCCGTCTTTTCTTCAGTTGTTGTACTTTACTTTTCTGCACTTTACTTTCCGCTTGCTGACTCTGTGTGGTTGTTACTTATAAAGGCAATGCCTTCCCTGTTTACTGGGATTTTACGCCTTGGTGCTAGTCGCCAGCCCCTGGCCTATGGAAGGCGGGCTTGGGGTAGTCACGGCACGGGCCCCGAGGACGGGTCGTGACAAATTGGTATCAGAGCTGGTCGGTTCTACCGCGGACTCTGATCGTCCTTTCTTTCTATGTGAAGCAATAGTGTTTAGTGTATTGAGTGTGGTTATCAGTTCAGGGAGCCCAGTGTTGGTGCGGCGGCCGACGTATCCGTACACCAGGACCCTGACTTCTGATTTCCAACTTAATGCACGAAAACACTGATTGCGTGTGTGTTTCCCAAAAGGTTTAAAGTCAGCTCAAACCAGGTCAGCTCACCAGGTATAAATCGTTGACCGTGACACAACTGTTCAGGATGTCACCATGCAGATAGTTAGCTGGAGTTCCGAGAGAGTTCTCGATGATGGCCCACCGAGCAGCGAGACTCCGGTGCAGGGCCCTTTTTCAGTGTTGGCACCTTCGGGTGGTGTACCGGCAGCACCACCACCCGTTAGGCAGAGGATGCCACTAGCTGACAGGGCACGCTAGCAGAGCGCGATGCACGAGTTCCAGCAGTAGAGGCCTCTGAGGATACGAGGCGAGACAGTTTTCCCAGGCAGCAGTGGACTGGATGGAGGCGGTTGCTAGAGTTCTACGCCTAGCTTGGATACTAGTAGAGCGGATGATGATCTTAGCTTCTGTTGTTTCCAGTGAGTGACCATGAGGTTGGTTCTTATAGTAATGAGGCTTCGGTATGCGAACCGATACCTGGGATAGTACCTACGGGTAGTGCGCCAGCTATGTCACTACATGTTGGTCAGTAGACACTACCGGCGGTACCGGTAGCAGAGAATCACAGGCTTAGTGCCTTACATATGTTTTAGCACCAGATATCCCTCAAGTTTCGAGGTGAGCCTGACTCGTAGGCGGCTGAGGACTGGCTTGAGGAGGTGGTTGTGAGTTTTCTGAAGCTAATACAGCTTCGACAGTACGACATGTCGGAAGCAGAGCACTCATCGTGGCTTACCAATCAATCGTAGTACTCGTTGGTTACGTTGTGATCAGTTCCTTAGACTCGAACTTCTGAGCGAAGTGTGTCTAAGGGAAATCCGAACCATTACTTTTCCTCTATGCATTTCTACCTATGCTAGGATGATAGAGAGAACCTTTTTGGTTGTGAACGTTAGCAGTGAAAGGCAGGAAACTAGCGCCAGTCTCAGAGACTCAGGCGTGTAAAATGTTTCAGGAGGAGGAAGTGCTAAGGACAGATGAATCTGCAGGGTAGCAGACGTGGAAGCGGAGCTTAGAGAGCAGCATGTGGTGGTGTACATTTCGACATGTTACGACCACCCGACTTAGTAGTCCCCGCCAGGCTCAGGGAGCAGGAGGGCTGGGGAGGAGAGTAGCTGCATTGTGGTCAAGGAGTGTGACCCAGGAACTCTAAGAATGATTCGGGGTACGAATTATGTCTACTACGAGCTGCCATATCTATAGACATAGGAACCGATCATTCAACCCTTCCACGAATCATGTCCCAGACCTAGAGGTTCCAGGTAAGCCATAGACTTGACCCTCACGTCTGGAGATACCTTTGGGAGGAGACTCGATAATCACACTTACGCCGACGGTGTGATTTGACCTCGAGGCGAGAGTTTCGGTTGGAATCTCTTGGTGGCAGCGTAGAGGCCTTACGACGTTGATCTGGGTATGATTCACAAATCATACCCCGGTTGACTGTTTTAGGCAAACGTCGGAATGGGTTTTCCTTGGTCGGCGAAAAGGAAACCCTGGGCAGCACATGTTAAACTCAGGCATAAGAGGGTGTGGCCGATCACTCTTGAGTTGGTCAACCCTACCCTTGTGGAAGCAGGAGTTTTGAGTTTCAGTTCTAACCTAAAAAGGGAAACCTCTTGAATTCGAGGGGGACGAACACGTTCTTATACGGTCTCAACCCGATGAGGTTTCAGAGATGTGGCCGAGGCGGCAGGTTATCTCCGAAGTTCGATGGGCCTTTCCAGGTCCTCAGCAGGATAGGAGAGGTGGCTTATCGCCTGGCTCTACCACCTCAGTTGCACCGGGTGCACGATGTCTTTCACGTGTCTCAGCTGAGGAGATACGTGCACGACCCGACGCACATCATCGACTTTGGGGAGCTGGACGTGGACGATGGGGCGACTTTTGCGGAGGTCCCAGTGGAGATCGAGGATCGACAGGAGCGGGTCCTACGTGGGCGGTCGATTCCTCTTGTGCGCGTCAGATGGCAGCACGGGAACCTCCAGGAGAGCACTTGGGAGCGGGAGGCTCAGATGCGTGCTCAGTACCCCCATTTGTTCCCCTAGTTTTTGATGTATCTTTACGGGGACGTAAATCCCTGAGGTGGGAGTAATGTAAAGACCCGCAAATTTCAAGGAAATTTTTTTTCTTAATTTTCTTTGGAATTTTACAAGGGCGCAGCTTCAGACGGCACCTGATTCCGAGGCCCGGTGTGCCCGGAATCAATTTCCAAAGTTTGGCTCGGGTACGTTCAGTGAACGGACGAGCGGGTTTTTCTATCTTTTGAACCGGTGCCCGGAATCGAATTCTGAGGGCACCGATGAAATCGCAGCGCCGGTATTTGCTTAGAAACACCTCTTCCGGAGTTGCGTTTGCTCAAGACGTGGTTTTTAAATTTTGCGGCTTTAAGTCAGAATAAAATAAAGTTGTGCGACAACTTTATTTTATTTCACTTAAACTGCTTGGAAGCCACTTAAAGTCACTTAAAGGCGGCTTGAACTGAGTTGAACTGGATAGGATGCTATCCAGAAATATCCTACCCCTTGGTAGGATATTTGTGCGGTGGGACCCGCACGAGCCCCGCCGTTTCTTTCGCTAAGTAACGCACCCGCGAAAACCCGTCAAAGTAACTGAAAAGTCAACCGACGCGTTTTCTTTAATTCTTAACAGACCATTTAATTGGGCGGTTTATTTCGTAAATTAAATGGACTGTTTCTTCGTGAATTAAATGGGTCGTTTCTTTCGAATTGATGGATCGTTTCTTAACCGGTTTCGTGTTGGCATGTTTATAAAATAAGACCAACCTAAAAATCCTTGGAAAGGATTTGAGAGAATCTTCGTTCCTCCACCCTCTCCGCGAAGAACGCGAAGAACGCGAAGAACGCCGGAACCGGAATCCGACGACGCACGATCCGCGACGTCAACAGCTTTTCCGCGACCTTCTTCTTCTTCGGTGCCTCTTCTTCCGCGGCGAACCTGCGATCGGCGGTTAAAGGTGAGAATCGAAACTTCTAAATTCTCCCTTCTTAATTTCAATAACAACGGATTTAATTAATTAAATCCGTTTGTTCTTGATCCGGAGATTGGCGACGCGACGCCGGATACCGCGACGACGCGACGATCTCCTTCTTCCGCGACGAGCGATTCCGCGACGACCTCTCGTCCGACGACGACTTCGAGGTAGGGATTTATTTTGGAAAAGATACCCCTTTTAAATTTTCTCGTGAACGTTCTTGAAAATTTAAAAAGCCGGTTTCAAGCGAACAATTTTATCTTTAAATAAAATTGTTGGATCATGTGTTGATCATCTTATTCTTTTCTCCCGTTGTTTATGATTAACGCGGAGGGAGCGGGTCTAACGAACAAGACCCGGCAACCCTCCGCCGATCTTCCTTTTTGTGCGGATTTGGCGGGCGACGGCAAAAGCACGACGCAAGGGCCATTTGTTGATTCCGAAGTGGAGGACGCGTCCCGGGAGGAACAATGGCGCAGACGGGAGGCAAAACAGGCCACCGGAGCAACTCCGGCGGCCCGCGGAAGGAGGCGGCGGCGCGGGTCGCCGGCGCGGCGGCGCCGGCGACCGGAGGCGGCGGCGCCCGGCGCGCCGCCGTGGAGATCTCCCGCCGCGGCTGAAGCCGCGGCGGCGGCGGCCGGTTCCGCGGCCGCGCGGAACCGGGAACGGAAGCGGCGGCCCGGCCGCGTCCGCGTGACAGGCGGCCCCCCGCGGGGGCCGCGTTTCTCCAAATGCCGCGGGTCAAACCCGCGGCGGCGGCCTGCTCGGCCGCTCGGCCGAAGCCGAGCCGGCCTGTCCGGTCGGCCGGGCCGCGCCCAGGCCGGACCGGACCTGGCCGAGCCGGTTCGGGCCGACCCGGGTCGGGCCGACCCGGTTCGGCCGACCCAAGGGGGGGGGGGGGGGGGTTCGGGCCGGGTCGCCCCGGGCCCAGAACCCCCGTTTCGGGCCTTCTTCGGTCTTTCGCCCATATCTTGGGCCAGGGACCTCCGATTGACGAACCGTCAGCGGCTACGCGATCCTTGGATAGAGACGGTCGTTTCGGTATATTACACTCAAGGTTTCAGAAGACTTTGGGTTCGGCCGGGTTGGTTCGTACACGAAACCAACCGGGCCCTCGGAGCGGAAACGCTCATAACTTGAGCTACGGACGTCCGATCGACGTACCGTCAGCTGTGGTAGTTTCCTCTAAGTGAGACGGAACTTTTGGCATACTCCGCCCGAGGATCGGACACAGGCGGAGTACGGTCGGGTTGGTTTTGCCCTAAAAACCAACCGGGCCCCTGGGACGAAAATGCCAATAACTCTCAGACCGGGCGTCCGATTGACGCGCCGTCCGTTGCTTTGAGATCCTGTTGTCGATACGGAACTTTTGGATACATCAACTTCGGACTACGTGTCAGTTGATGTATCAGCCTCTCGGCTCGTGGAGCGGACCCTCCTAACGAGCTCGCTATGTGCGGGAACCCTAGTGCTGGCTGTGACTTCGACGGCAGAGCAGAGATCCTCCGTGGACTGCGACGACGGCAGAGCAGAGATCCTCCGTGGACTGCGACGATGGCAGAGCAGAGATCCTCCGTGGACTGCGATGACGGAAGAGCAGAGATCCTTCGTGGACTGCGGCGACGACTGTGCAGAGATCCTCCGTGGACTGCGTCGACTACTGCACTCAGCGATCCTACGTGGAACAGTGCTACCGAACCTGTGTGAGCTGAATCTTCTTTTTACCTTGAGCGGTGGAGCGCTTGGGTGTAGCGGCGGACCCGTGGTACTTGACAGTGGTGGTGCGCTTGGATGCAGCAACAGACCCTTGGCGGTGGAGCGCTTGGTTGTAGCGGCAGACCCGCGATACTCTACGGAGTGTGTGCGCTTGGTTGTAGCGACAGACCCGCGACGGTGGAGACGTGCGTGCGGAGTACGGAGACCGTGTAGATGACTGAGACCTGACGACTGCTTGACCGACTCGACTTGGAGTGAGTCGACTAGCCCAGTGGACGGAGCGCCCAGTAGTTGGCAGCAGACCCACGGCGGACGGAGCGCCTGGTAGTTGACGGCAAACCCGCGGTACTCGACAGGAGAAGTACCTCAGTAGGCTATCTGGGTGAGCGCCCGGTATTTGGCAGCAGACCCTCAGCGGACGGAGCGCCCGGTAGTTGGCAGCAGACCCGCGGTACTCGACAGGAGGAGTACTTCAGCAGTCTTAGGTTAGTGAGCAGTACCTCGGAGTCGTGACAGGACCACTGTACACTTCAGAGATGGGGCTCTTCAACATTTACGGTTTCGATAATGAAAATCCTGGTTGAGCTGAATCTTATGTTACTCTCCTTTGTGGATTGTGTTGAACTATCCTATGTGGATTTACTGTTACTCTCCTTTGTGGATTGTGTTGAACTATCCTATGTGGATTTACTGTTACTCTCCTTGTGGATTTGAGTCTTTCTTCCTTTGTGGGTTGAGTTGTTCTTGAGCTCGTGAGCAGAGCTAGAATTGGGGACTTAGGTATATGTATGGGCATATACCTAAGTCGAGTCAGATGTTACTTCGTGATTGCATCTTTCTTTTGTGCTATATCCTTTGTGGATTTAGGGATACCTTCGGGGGTCTCGGGGTCCTTACTGAGTAGCATGTACTCACCCCTGCACGGGCTATGCCCGCACCTTGTTGTGTTGGTTGCAGACGACGGACAGCGCTGATCGCGGTTGGGGCGTGGAGCAGGACGGTACCTGGAGGTGGACCACTGGGCGGGACGTGCTCGGAGCGGACGTGGGACCCGAGGAGCCTGGAGGCTATCTGTACCCACCCTTCAGGTGGGATTGCCAGTGGACGACACGAGGCCGCCGTCTTTTCTTCAGTTGCTGTACTTTACTTTTCTGCACTTTACTTTCCGCTTGCTGACTCTGTGTGGTTGTTACTTATAAAGGCAATGCCTTCCCTGTTTACTGGGATTTTACGCCTTGGTGCTAGTCGCCAGCCCCTGGCCTATGGAAGACGGGCTTGGGGTAGTCACGGCACGGGCCCCGAGGACGGGTCGTGACAGACCCGAACGTCCATTTTCATTCAGTTACTTTTATTGTCTACATACCCCAATTAAATTCTAATTTATTCATATTTAATCATCATATATTCTGTGATAATGTTCTATGTTTTTTTTCAACCAAAATCAAAATTTCTTTTATGAAGAGATATATGTTTTAATATGATCTTTCAAAAATTCATCCCAAAATACAATTCAGATTGAAGGGAATTTATATAATTCATCAAAAAAATTATTGGTACAAAAAAATATATTTTTGTAAACCATTATCTATTTTAAATCAACCATTTTATTATGAAAATACTATCTGACATAGCTTATGGACTTATACAAATAGTTATCCAAAAGAACTATTCTTTTCAAAGTAAAATTGTTTTCATCTCAAGAATACTCGATGATTTTATAAGAGAATCATCATCAATTCTAACACTCTTGTTGATTATTATGTGTTATATGGATTAAAATTTTTCTTATAATATACCATATATAATTGAATGGTTTGTTTTTTTTCAATGAACTATCTTAAAACCATTCACCAATTTACTCTAAATGGTTAGATTTTATGCTAAATGTTGTGATAATTATTATAACATTTTATATATTAGTTTAATTATGAATGTATATGTTGTTTATGTTTATCTCCATTCATATTTGGTGTTCATTTTACTTGCTAAATGTTGGGTGGGGCCCACAATATCCCATTGGTGCATCGGTAGGTCTCGTGTGACAAGATATGGTCTTGGAACACAACCTTAAAAAAAAGATTATTATGGTCTTGGAATGAGGCCATAGAGGTATGGTTACGATGCCCCACATTATGAATCCCTTCATAATGAAATCATTAATTTATATTTCATGTGGTTATTCGATGAGTAGAATAACCATGATTTTTTATTATGGAATTATTTATTATGCTCTTATTTCTTCCACAAGGTGTTCAAGTTCATTTTTATGGGCCCGTGTTTTTATGCTATTAATCATTCTTAATATTTTTATTTATGAAATCTTATGATTTATAGATTACCCATACTATGCATTTGAGCTCACCACTTTCTTATGATTTATTTTCCTATGACACAAAGAATTATACTATGAATGACATTCAGAAATATCATTGGAGTTAGAGATGTTATTGAATGAATTTATAGGTTTTATTTTTTTCAAGTTGTAATGTTGACCTTAATTATGTATCTTGTTTCAGAGGAATCTAAACAACTCAGTCCTTTGGGTTGCATATTCCTTTCTTATATTCCAATGTAATAAAATTAAGGCACTGGCTCTTGGAAACATGGGTCGGGTAATTAAAAAATAAACATGATGTTTAAGGAAATAGTTTACATATTTACCCATCTATTTATATTTTAAAACTATAATGTTATAATATTCATCCTTTACATTTAATTCAAAATCATTATGGTCCTTTATAAACACTTTAATGAAACTCATAATCCCTTCATGAAATATGTTACATCTGTTAAATTTAACTCTTTCTTTATTCCCCTTTAAAAAAATCATCATATTATTCCAAATAGCTGCATCTTATTTAGATTTCTATTAATGAAAAAAGTCGTTGTGAAGTCATTTTTAGTCTTTAGTGAACATGAGACTATATCCTCATATGATGAAAATTTATTAGATAATAATTCCATTTGAAGGGTTTATATAATCCCGTTATGGAAAAAATTTCTATTTATTTTTTATCAATATACATAGTCCACAACATGTCATGTAATCTTTTCAATGTTTTCTTCATACTCATAAAAATTTTATATAAGAGATTTATGAATTTATTTTCCATTTCATTCATTTCTCACAAGGAATTTATTTTTTGTTAAATATCTCCTCAAATGTTCTCCATTCCCCATATCATATCTACACTTCCTTTTTAGTGTCATAAATTGCTGACCACCATCGATATGTATCACTTTTCAAATGATATATTTCATTGATGTCCTTTTCCCTTTCACTATATACCTATGTGAGAAATATCTTTTATAGGGGCTTGACTCATTTATCATCAACCGATGGATTATTTTTTCAACTAACTTGTTAGGGTTTTTGTATCATGATATAGTCTAACATAGTCACACTACATTGTAGATCGATAGTTACATCTCTATGCAAGATTAATTTCTCATAAACTAGGTAAACTAACCTAATATGGTTATGATATTGTTACATCATACTCCAACCAAATCTAATTTCTTTAGAGGAGTTTCCCTACATTGACTAAATTGTTGATACTATTATTAATTAATCCATTAATTGAAAACTATAAAAATTAGTAGTGTTATAATTAAATCCTGATATTTAATTAAAAAAATAATTCTTATTATGATATAAATAGACAAATTCTTTAAAATATTAGGTTTTTTCACAATATTTTTGAAATCTAACTAGAATTATCTAGATCTAATCCCCGTGGTTTCTATTTAACATTCTCAAATACCAACTGTAACAACTCTGTCACTATAAACCCATAGATGGTAGTTAAAATATATAATCTTTATGGAATTCATGAATCCTTGAATGAACTAATACCTTATTAGTCTTTTAGTTCTACATAAATATTTATTGTTCACATTACACTTAAGAACATAATATACATCCTCAAAACACCATGATAAAATTATTATCATATCACATAGATCATTTAGAAATATGCATTATTCTCTTCTAGATTTAACAAGTAATGGAAATAAGATATGTGTGATCTCAAATTCCATGTATGCAGTAGCATAATATATAATTATTCATTAAAATAATAATGAAAAAAATGAAAAAAACAAATGATCAAAATATATTTATAATCCAATTAAAATAGAATGAATACTATATTAATTCAAATAAATAAAACCATTG
Source organism: Viscum album (assembly GCA_963277665.1). Classification (NCBI taxonomy): domain Eukaryota; kingdom Viridiplantae; phylum Streptophyta; class Magnoliopsida; order Santalales; family Viscaceae; genus Viscum; species Viscum album. The sequence goes on from OY728142.1 coordinate 818,856,812, forward strand.
ATAATAATTCATGGTCTCATACTAATGGAATGGATAATTCCATACTTATTAAAAATATTTACAAGGAATTATTCAATGAAATCACACACAAATGAATAACGAATACGCCAATTCACATCCTATTTTTTCTCATGACACATATAGATGCATTAACAGGATAACTATACTAGTCCCTACCTATCACTACGTATTTATAATGCAGTATTTATGTGATTTATTGATAAATTTAATAAAATTTTAAAAGGATATTATCACTAAACCATTTAAAAAAGAACATATTTATATTAATGATGGGAATACAGATGTTAAATTTTCACCCATTTAATGGAATAATGTTGTTATATAGTAGAATATCTAAAATATCAATATAGTAACTATAAGTTTTTAAACATTGATTTAAATATACAAATGAAATGATAAATGTTACTTCATGGGTATTGTGGTCCTCACATAACCATGTAAAATGTTTTCATTTATTTAATAGAATATGTGGAAAGTAGGCAATGATATAAAATTTCAGAACCATAATAATATAATAAATATTATATTAGTACATCCATTTATCTTTTAGGAAAATTGATGTTAGTTAGTTTAGAAAAATAATACACATCATTCATAGAGGCGGTAGTTAGCACGTTTTCATGAAGATCTATTTATTTTTTTAACAAATTTATGGGATTGAATGTAAATGTTGATTAATCAGTTCATAATAATAAATTTATCATTTATATCAAACTTATTAATAATGTACATTGAGAATGAATTATTGAAAAAGGATGACATTGATTATTGGATGCGGTAGACCACAAATACACAATATTAATGTCCCTTTTTTACCAAGTTGATTAGAATTAAAAAATATGGGATTTAATTTAATATAATAATATATATGTATCAATAATATACTAATGTAATTATTTTAAAGTGACTAGAGAAGGTTTCAAAATGGAATATTAGGAATAACTGATTCTGAAGGAGGTAATACTTACATTTAGAGGTTGAGATTATCTTCAATATCTACATGGAAATCAATGCCCTAAAATATCAAATAGTGACCACAAGATTATAGAAGTGTAAAACGGTTTTTTGAAGAACAAACTAAATTGGGTTGGGGAATAAATTCATAGGTAAATCTTTAATATGATGGGTTAGAATGTTTCACTTTTTGATGAAGAGGGGGGAATCATTGGAAACACCCTTCACATTTTCAATAAAATAATGTTATTATTCAATTGTAAAAGGGTAAAATATGTGGAAAAAGGATGGGATGTTTTTTATTTTATCTACACCACTACCATCCATTTTAGAATAAATTTTAATAGTTTTTGGGTTATTTCAACTACTTAAACCAATTATTACCATTTTTAAATTTACCTATGTTATTACTATTTAACATTAGTAATTATCTATATAATAAAAAATTATAATTTATTTGTTTATATTATCTGAGTAATATAATTTCATATTTAAAATTATTTTTTTAATAATACATTTCTATTTGTGAGAAAAATTAATTTAAAAATTATTACACCTATAAACAAAAACACAGTTTCTTGGAAAGTTGTGATTATATGATTAAAAGTTATGGGTAATACGTGGTTATAAAAATTATCAATTTTCATGCCCGAAAATAGTTTATTATAAAAAAATTCCTTTTTTATTTCATAGAATTTAAATAGTGACTTATATAATTAAAATAATTATTTAAAAGAGAAGATTAAACTTTTTTATCAGAATTAAAATATTAATCATTTAATAAAGATAAAAATAATTTTTATAGAATTTTCTAAAAATATATTTAAAATACTTGAAATTATTTGATAAATGATAATTTGATAAATTTTAATATTTTTTTAAATTCAATATCATTCCCATACACTAATAATGGAATTAAAATCATTGTTTTGTAAAAAAACTACATTGTTCATAATTCATCTAAAAATCATATAACTCTGAAAAATCAGAAAAATTTATCTTATGATAATATTTACATTATAAATAAAAAAATTAAATTGTTGAAATTAAAAAAAAATTAAAATTTACATAATTTCATGAAAAATGGTCTTTAGACTGAGTATTATGTAATAGTTTTGGAATTTATTGTTTTATTTCTATTGTAGTGTCTCCACATTTTTTACTCCCCCTACCTTATTTGATATCATGGAACCATATTTTCCGCCAAATATAATTCCCTAGGATATGAAATTTTTACCCTTACTATAGTAGATCATTTATACTCTAGAAAAAACACTAGTTGTATGATGAGATCTGATCATACCAACATTATCTCTTAATAGAAAACACTCTTATAGATCTTGAAAAATTAGATCCAACCAAGAATCACATAATATATGTTCCTATAAAACCTAATGTTCATCATTAAAAAATTATTTTAAGAAAGCTATTTTCAATTCGTATCACTGGTTTAGATCATCTTAAAATGGTCTCTTCAAACTACGAATCGAAAACTCAGGAAATATAATCAAATGAAAAACAATTCACATGAATGACCCTATATAACAACCAATCCCATATAAACCTATAAATCATAGTAAAATAACCATTCTCTATTTGATATCCTTCTCAACCATCCATATCCTATAATAAAAAGTTCACTAAATCCACTAAAATATCCATGAACAATATAAAATAATCATACATACTTGAGAGGAAAGTGAGTATTGATATTTCTATTGAGCCACTGTAGTCTACAAACAACAAAAATACAATAACCATATCTTTAGAGAATTTGTATACTTTAGTAAAATAAAAAACTTATCTAGATCCCATATTAGCCTAAACACTGGAATGTAAATCAAATGATATATTTAACTATTTAAAATACACTTGATTTTTGATCAATAAAAAAAGGACTTGAACATGATGATAGGGTTGTCTAATAATATCACTCTCTATTTACTTATAACTGTTAGTGTTTTATATTTGCGGTTAAATAAGTATAGGTCTATGGGAGGTCACATTTTTTTGTCTCTCTGGGTTTTCCATCGGTGTGGGTGGTTGGGTGGACTACGATAGTCCTATGGGTTTGATCTCTAGTCATAGTCTGATGGATGATAATTACACATTACATGACATACCTCACCTATATGTTGGGACCTAGAGTGTGTGATAGTTTTATCCAATTAAACAACACTATAAATTGTGACACCAAGTCATGTAATGTGGTTTTGGGATTTCTATAAAAAATATTATAATAAAATTGTCCTAAAGAATATCACAACATTTGGAATGAAAATATATCGATAGGACATATTATTTAAATGGTTAATTGAAAGAAATGCAGTATGTAGGATTTTGGATCACTTATTAAGAAGCCTATTATCATCATTATGTTTAGTGGGATCATGTATATTAATTTACAATCAAGGATATATTTTTATTACATATTATTATTAAAAAATTCATTTATCATGTAGATAAAAATTCAAATTCATATAAAATCATTAAAATTATAATTCAATCATTATTAATAATTTTACATAACAAATTAATAATAATTAAATATTAATTTTAGATTTAATATTTAATTCCAAATGTATATTTTTCTCATTAAATTCAATAAAATATAAAAAAATTATAATTCTACTTAAAATCACCAATCATATATTAACATAACTTCAATAATGATTATAATATCAAATGAGGTAAATAGTCATGGATGTTTATTGGAAATAAACTATAAAGCCATTATTTAATAATCACACAAAATAATATTTTTCAAATAGTAAAATTATTCCTTAATCAAATATTAAATCATTTAAATTCATAGTAGTAAATTATTTTCATAATATTTTATACTTCATTATAGAAACTATGTTCATTTATTTTTCACATTTAATTTATTAAAATTCATTTAAATTATTTGATACATCGATGCATACAGAATCCTACAATCTATGGTTTTTTTATTTCACACTCAATAATTAATTTATATAATAATTTAATAAAATATAGAAACATGTGAACATAAGATTTCATTGATGCATTTATTTTTCCTCCACTAACATAAAAAATATAATGTAGGAAAAATTTATTTGAAAAATGATATTCTACAATTCATGTCTTGATTGTTAAATGTAGAAAAATTAGGTCAAGAAATTTGAGGATTTTATAGTGACAGAAAATTTTATCCAATTGAAACATAGATAAAATATTTTTTCATATAATAAAACCACCAAAGATGTAAAATGATATATTTACCACATTAGTCAACCATTGAAAAATTTCATGATGGATTTGTTGATTCTGAAGGGCAGTGTTTATCCAAAGGTTTATCCAATGTTGTCAAGATTGAAAATAATCTAGAAAAATATTATATAATACTTTTAACCCTTTAAATGTATTTATAGGTTGGGTGAATTTGGAACAACAAATCTACACTTGGTCGAGCAGTGTGGTCCAACCAGCCGGTCCATCTTAGCCCATAAACCAAGAACATTTATCCCCCTTCAAGGGAGTTGGGTGATTTATCTTGATGTGATTCAAAATGGAACACACCATATAAATGGGATAAAAACCCTAATTCCAGTACCCCATAATACTACATGGCACTCCTAAGGGCCACCACATTACCAAAAAACAATATTCTATTATTATTTTCATGATTTTCTGGAAAATATACATTTTAGACAAATAAATAACCTATAATGTGTATTATTTGACTTTCACACTGTATTTTTTTAATTTATATATTGAGAGAAATTTTCATGTTGTGATAGGCATTTCATGGATTTATCAATTTAGGGTTGATGATGGTGTTTAGGAGATTATTTTTATAGCATTCATGGGGTTAGTTCTTTTTTAGAGGCATCCTATGATAGGTCATCTGACCCCTATTTTCCATCATGGATTTTATAACTCCCCCACATACTTAGGGTTGTGATCCTCTTGATCTTCATGGATTCAGCAATCCCTAGGTTCCAATGAGGTGAACGTATACCACACACTACGATTCGGGTCTAGAAATACCTTGACTACGGTTTCTTATACGGAGGTGTAGGTCCTCTATACATGGTTTCAACACTCCCTCAAATACGGTGTCTCACAATGAGGTGTTTTTACACAACAATAGATCTATGATGGTTATGTGGATTTCTATTTTTTGGTAGTTTGGATTTTTAGAGTTGTGTTTTGGTTTCTCCTATGCATATACATTGTTAATTGGGAATCATTAATTAGATAAAATTATTCTCCTTTACCAAACACCTATGTGGTTCTAATATTACTGGTTAGTTCCCCATTAACAGGTTTCTATTCATTGTAAAGGCATGGGTTCTCCTATGGGTTATAAAGATAACACTATATTGACGGTTATGAATGAAAGGGTGTCTATATAATTTGGATGATACCCATGCAATCATGAGTATTTGGGAATTAATTTATGATATCTTAAAGAATCAATAATGATGTATAGGATGATTGGTTTAACTGCATTAAGGATTTCGACTCCTTAGGTTCTCTATAGTTTCCTTTGGGATGTGATGTACCATTGGTCTATTTATTTATTACTTTATATACTATTCATCACTTAATAAATCCATGATTATGAGGATTTGTGCCTACATGTTTAGATTTTGTGAAGAAGATGTGTATGTTAGATGATTTTCATTGTCAAATTGGTGATTGTATTACAAGTTAATATTTAACACCTGAAAATTCTCATTGAACGATGATGGTAAAATTTTCTGTTACTGATATATGAAATTCTCTGACAACTCAAAATGGGGAGGAGCTTTACAGTGTCTCATATCTTTCAAATTCATAAACTTGTTATATTCATAGTTTATATTTTCCCATGTGGGGTTGAATTTATACATAATATATTTCTGTTGAATCATATACCATTCAATTGATGATATCTGTATCTTTTGTAGTTATTATTAGTAATATTGTGAATCAAATGTGTGTTTTTTTAGATGACATAGACTAAGGACTTGCTTGTTTTTAGATATTCCTACTTGATTATAGTCACCAGTTCTCAGCTTATTAGATGATGGCTGGTGGTGGAAATTTATATTACAGCTATCCCGACCGAGGCCCCGATGGGTTGAGTAATTCCATTTTAAATTAAATTAAAAAAATATGGAAATAATTAATGAATATTGTGGATTAATCATGAAGTAACATATATCATGTTCGCAGAGGATCTAGAAATAAATAAACCTTATATAGTTTTTTATTTTTCAAAATCATTTTTTTCAACACTAAAATATTTTCCGATTCTATTAAATATTTTTTAAAAAATAGTTTTTACATTTTTAATCCTTATGATATAAGCTATATTTTGAGATAGTGATGTCTTATAGTTAATTATATTATTTAAAATTAATATTTATGATTATTTTCATTTTGAAAATGTTTTGAGATAATCAATACATGATCTATAGTTTTAACTCTATATTAAATTTAATTTTTTATTATTATTTTTTATGATAATTTTCATTCTATAAAATATTTTAGTATTTTAGAAACATAATATTATTTTTTCTTAAAATTTTATTATTTTATAGATAGTATTTTTTTATTATTTTATAACCAAAATAGTAGTTATCATAATGGTTTATTGTTTTTAGTGGTTATAATATATTCTTTTTAGATATCACTTGGCAATCCCTTATAAATATATGATATGTAAATTGGATGTCAAAATAACTTTCATTGATATAAATGTTTTCTATTCCATGTATACAACATATCATAGAGGTTTTATAGTGTAAAATTCGGCTGCAAGGTTTCTAAGTGACAAAGGTAAATTTATGGATTAAATTAATCTTCTCATAGATGGAATATATAGTTTAATGATTCTATCAATGAATGCAGTTTTATAAATAACAATGATTAATATTTTGAATAATGGACTGTTATTGGATGCATCATCCTATTTTTAGTATTATGTCTCTATGAACCCCATCTTATCTAAAATTATATCTTGAAATTACATTCTATAATGATTATGTTTATCTAATGAAATACATTAGTGAAACAACATTTATATGGGTTATGAGATATATCCAAAAAAATTTAGGAAACGATTCAATGAAAAAATAATGGAAAATTTATATTGTGGTTTAGTATGGAGAAAAAAATAAGGGAAAAATAAAAGTGTTACATTGAATGAATCAGAGGAATATCCTTGATCATTCTAACCTTTTTGTGAGGATATCTAAAATTTCTTTTGCTTCCACCAAATGATGTGTTATTTATACCATGATCTTTATTTGAAGTAATGTTTCTTATTATCTAAAAATAAAAAATAAATTCCAATCCATTTTTGGTAAATCACATAGATATTTTATGGTAAATGGTTATATACATTAAAACAATTATGTATATGTCCCCAGTAGTTGGAGGTCATGATGATCTCATTATAAGTTCTTACACTAATGTTGGTCTAAAAATTTATATATATGATATGAGATTTCAATATGGTTTTATATTTTATCTTTGTAGTTAATCCATTATTCTCAAGAGAACCAAACTAGACACTTGATCCATGCAGACAACAAAGGAAGATAACATGTGACATTAGAAGTTGTGAAATAATCTATCTTGATCATGAATATAATTTTTGATCATGGGGTTGTTATATGAATTGTAGAGGAAATTTAAAATTACAATTATAATAATGTACTTTTTTCTATGGACAAGGAAACATTATCTCACCAAATAACCAAAAATATAATCTTCCAATTATATCTCATTTGATATATCATTTGGGGGTGATGCAATGTTTTTTTGGGTGGCAGCATACCATAATGAAAACAAAACATTGAGAAAATAATTCATATAGAAAAATATGACGGTAAGGACGAATCGATAGTTATTTGGAACAATTATTGTAACATCCCAGGTAAATAAAAAATAAGACATATTTAATTATTACTAATATTTTTTAATTAAATATTAATTTTACTTTAAAAGGGTTGCTATGATTGATAGCGTACCTGATATGCACCAACGGGTTTCTTATAAATCTTTTGTTGCACACTAATAATACTATAATATTATTTTAAATGGAAGTTAACACATGTCTGTTGTATTGGCAGGAATGAACAAAACTAACTAAAATATTATTATACATGTTTGTTAAATGTATTTAATTTTATCTAATAAATGTTAGTGGCATAAAATGTAAATGAATCTAATGTTAAGCATAATTTACCTTAAATGGTCTATTTACCACTTTTTAATAGAGAACCTTCTTTAAATATAGTTTTTTTCAATTTAATACAATATATTTGAAAAAATTAAAATTCTTCTTTAGATTCGGGACATCAAAATTTACTTTGGGTAATTTGTTGGTATTTTTTTGATAATGTCCATTTTTATGAATAGTGAAAAATATTGTATCATAATTCAAAATTGCCTTTAATTATAATATATTTATATTGTAAGATTACATTTTTAGTTGGTTTTAATGTTTATTTATAATATATATTTACCAATTAATCTAATGTTGGTCATTGTAATTAATTTCACTTTAAATTTGAACATAAACAAGTTTCAATCTTTTGATAGTTATTGTTTCTTAAAAACCCGCTATTTTTTTAACAACGGGAATTAATTTTAAAGTAATTAATGAAACATATACATTTAGAAATTTGTAAAATAGAAATCATTTTTTAATTCTTATATCAAATATATCTTAGGCTGAATGTTTGGTATTTTTATGAAAAAACATCAATTTTTGATGAATAGTGAAACCACTTAGTATTAGTTAAAGAAACTGACCAATTCATTTAAATTAAATTTTACCACTTTTGGGAATTAAATTTAGAAAATCCGACATACATGGTTGTTATTATTACGTAAAATTGGGTTTACTAAGATGAAAATAATTTCTAATGAATAGTAAATTTTGACTTTTATTTACCTCGGTTAAAGTTAAATAGAGTAATTCAAGGTAAAAAGAATATTATAATAATTCAAAACTACCTTTACACTTTTTCTAACATTATTAGATGAGTAATGGCTGAGCATGGGATCCCTTGTGTCTATTTTGGGACCCCATGGATCCACTTATGAATGATAATGACACTTTAGATTAATTAACATAAAGTAAAGACAAAAATGACATAAACAAAAATCTTTTACTAAATCAATTTTTATATGGGGTTATATAAGTCATATTTTCAAATATATATATTATTTTAAAATCTAAAAAGATTTACTAAATCATAGTATCTTTTTTTAAATTTTAAGACATTTAATAAATTAAATTATTTATGACACAATAATGATGCAGTATTTACCTCATTACTAAATGATTAAAATAAATAAGATTTTAATGATTAAAATATAATCCAAAACATGTCCAATTCCTATTTGATGATATAATTTCCATTATTAGTCATTTTATCTTTTACTGTAATGATTTTTGGACCCTTGGAAACTGAATATCATTATATAATAAAATAATATTTTCTCACTTTCCTATAGAGCCCCTTCTCCCCCTTATAAAAGGAGACCATTTATAACTAATTTCTCACACCTCTCAAGCCTTCTGGCTCATCTTAATTCTTACCAATTAATCTCCCTACATCCATCTATTACATATATAAGCCTTACCTTATCCATGAGGCACTTCAACAAAACATTTTGGTTCAAACCAAAAGAAGTTACCCAAATTAAAGGTAACAGTTTCTCTAAACTTATTTTCAATTATTTTACTTATACAACCCCTAAACTCCTTTTATTCCTTTATTTTATAACAAAAATAGTATCCTCAATATACTAGGATGTTTTATGATAATTATTCAAACTAAAAATACATAAAACTCTATCTAATGGGTGAATAACATATTATTTCTGTGGTTGGAAAACTAACACCTCATGAAAAGATGATTGTGATATTATATCCTAGCGCCCTTCATGGTGGCCATTAAGATGAAACTATATTTATATATGATATATATTATGTTTATTTTTTCTTTGTGCGTCTGCATTTTTCTTTTATAGCATAATTTTATTGTTTTCATTGTGGGTAAAGGCGATAATTTCATTTGAAGAAGTGAGGACTACCGCCCCATCAAAGTGATATGACTCGTTAATGCCATATGTGGGACATATAAAGGATGGAGTTAATTATATTATATGATATTATACTGAAAATATATTATAACTATGTATCATTATGTTTTAATTCTATTAAAATATGAAATAGAAATTGAAGTAGCGTTCATTCGTACGTACGGCTTACCGTCTCCATGAACGGTGCATTTCATTTTTTACCTCCAAATGTTATATAATATTATAAATACGTGTATATACTGGATTATTATGATATATATTATATCTAAATCATGAATATTATTCTGGATATAATGAACTATTGACCATGTTAACAACTTGTAACTATATGGTGTTCATTTATGACTCAAGTACCAAATATCGACAAAACTAACATTATTAACTAGAATGATTTCATAAAGATTATAACATTGTAATAATTGATATAAAAGAAATAATAAATTTGAAAAAGGTTCTTAATAAAGTATAAATTAACAATAGTTTATTATTCATGATATTAAAGAATGAATGGGTCAAGTCAGACACGAGGTAAGGGACTATGTCTCAATATCCTTTCAAGGAGGCATATTTTGTTTTAATACACGTATTTATTTTATACGCTGTATAAAAACCCTTGAATTTTCAAAGGGAATCTATTTCTATGATGTTTTTTACTAAACAAAAAAAATGGAATGTTTCTTTTAACGTAAGTAGTGACGAGGACATTTCTGCAACCATGAGTATTGTATGTTTTTTTGGCTTCCTTAACAAGCTGTAATGTTTTTTTTCATGGAAAATAAATACCACATGCTCTTTTATGTATTTTGGTTTTGAATTTGGTCTTGATAATGGATTTTTTATGTAAATATATTTATGTGATATATTGTGATTGAAATTTGGAAATTTTTTCTTTCCATTATATTTGTTTTATGTGTTATGATTTTATAATGGTACTTATAAATTTGACGGGGGGGTTACGTGATAAACCAAATGATGGGTGGTTACATGATAAACCAAGACGGGTGGTTACGTTAAAGCCTCAAATGAATTGGGTATGGAAGTTGGAGGTATGGTTATTCCATGTAGTGATAAGTGTGGAAGTCGACCGTGTGGTTATTCCATTTAAGTATGTTTATGTCCCAGGTCACCTTTATATGTTATTTATTCTTTATATTGGTATTATGGTAATATTTTGGTAAAAAAGGTCATGTAGTGATCTTTTATTCAGTGAAGAGTATGTACTACTTGATAAAAGAAAAAATTATTACTTGTGTTAAAGTATTCATGGTTTACTTGTTGTTTTGAAAAACTAACAGTTTTCCTTCTTTGTGTATCCCTTACTAAGCTTTTTATGATCATTACATATTTTTGAAATGTTTTTCACAGTACATAATAATTAATAGGGTCAAGGATTGGTTCATGGAAAAGTCATGATTTCTTAAACATGGAACTATACATGAGCCTTTTTTTCAAGAGTTCTTGTTTTATGAAGAAAAATTGAAACTGAGTAGAAGTGTCTACTTTGTAATCTTTTTGAGATGTAATTGTTAAGTCCTAATTATCTAAAACACTAAACCTGAAATGATCCTCAATGTGAATTATTCGTTTAATTCAATATTATGTAATGTTTTAATGCTGGATCCTTATAGTAGGTATCAAGGTTTAGTTTAGACATCTTTAAGAGCTAGGGTATTGTTAAATTAATATCCATAATGTAATTCATGGTAATATTGAAATCATATTGCATTTACAGATTACCATGTTGCTTCACCTAAGATACTTCAGTGTTTAGAATGGTTTTTCTTGGAAGAAATAGGGTAGTTGTGATGGGAAGGTTTACAGAGGTAAATGACCATCCAAATCCGCATCCAGAGATGGTCCGAATTAGAATTTAATAGTTTTTTGCAGTGATGGATCAGTTGACTCAGGTGATAAATGTTGGTTTTCTTCATTGATGATATTTTGTTTTATTCTAAAAACTAAATAGGGGCATGAAAGTTATTTAAGGGTCATCTATCAAACCATAAAAGAAAAAAAAAACATTATTGGAAATTCAGAATGTGTGAGTTTTCGTTACAACAAATTTCGTTCCATGGTCACATTGTTTCAAAAAATGGAATAACTGTTGATCCTTCTAAAACAAAAGTTGTTTAATAATGGAAAAGACCCACAAATATAACTGGTATCTATAATTTTCTTGGTTTAGTTGGTTATTAATGGAGGATTGTTGAAAATTTTGAACAGTTATATAGCGCAATGACTAAGATAACTCGAAAAGGTGTTATATTTATTTGGACAAAAAAATGTGATGATTGTTTTTTGGAATTGAAAAAAATATTGGTGAATTCTCCAGTTTTGGCACTGCCTTTCAAAAATGGAGAGTTTTTTATTTACAGTGATACATTATTGAAAGGACTTGGATGTTTACTTATGCATAATGATCTGGTAATTACTTATACTTCACGTCTATTGATACATCATGTGTTAAATTATAATACACATGATTTGGAATTAGTTGTTGTTGTTTTTGATTTAAAATTTTTGAGGCATCAATTGTATGGAGTAAGATGTGAAAAATATACTGACTAAAAAAGTTTAAAGTTTATATTCACTCAGAATTATTTGAACATGAGACAGAGGAGATGGATGGAATTAATCAAGGATTATGATTGCATGATCCATTACCATCTGGGAAAAGAAAATAAAGTGGCTGATATGTTGAGTCGAAAAAGTAATGTCTCATTAACCATGATACGTTTGGAACGAGATCCTTTGGTTTTTGATTTGATGAAATTTAGCATAGAAGTTGTTGGTGCAAGAAATTCTTCTGTTTTGTTTCTGGTGTTAGTTAAATCATATCTATCAGACAAAATAAAGCAAGTGCAGAAAGAAGACAGTGAGTTGCAAAAAAATGTAGAGTTGGTTCAGAAGGGTAAGTTTCCTCATTTTGACATTGATAATGATTGTGTTTTGAGGATTGGGAAGTGATTATGTTTTCCTTGTGATTCAAAGTTGACGAATGAGTGGTTATGTAAAGCTCATAGTTCTTATTTTTCAGTTCATCCTGGTAGTTCTAAGATGTACAAGGATATTAGGGATTTTTACTGGTGGGATGGAATGAAAAAAGATATTTCTTATTTTACTGTGAAGTGTTTGACATGTAAACAGGTTAAAGAAGAGTAGTGGTTACCGAAAGTTGTGTTTCATCCTTTACCAGTGCCAGAGTGGAAATGGGAAAAATATATCCATGGACTTTGATGTGGGAGTACCCAAGACATCTTGAGGTAATAATGCATTCTGGGTTATAGTTGACCGATTGACTAAATCTACTCATTTCCTTCCTATTCGAGATACTTTGCTTCTAAATCAACTTGCTCAATTTTATGTTAAAGAGTTATTCAGGTTTCATGGAGTTATACTCTCCATTATATCTGATCCTGATCCTAGGTTTACTCATATCTTTTGGAGAGTCCATCATAAATCGTTGGGTACTGAATTAAATTTTAGTACAGATTTTCCACATCAATCAGATGGGCAGTCAGAATGAAAAATTCAGACATTGGAGGATATTCTATGTGCTTGTTCACTTTATTACCAGGGTAGTTGGGACCAACAACATTATTTAGTTTTATTTTCTTATAATAACAGTTTTTATTCCAGTATAATGATGGCTCCATTTGAGGTAATATATGGAAAGCGTTTTCAAACTCCATCTTTTTTGGTGATTAAGGTGAAAGGAAGCTGATGGGACCAGAATTGGTAGAAGAGATGGCAGTGAAAGTTTATTTGATTCAGAAGCACATGAGAATATCATAGAGCAGACAGAAAAGTTATTCGGATAACAGGAGGAAGGATCTCTCTTTTGAGGAAGGTGATCATGTCTTTCTAAAAGTTTCTCCATGGAAAAGTGTGATGTGTTTTAGCAAGAAGGGATAGTTGAGTCAGAGGTTCATTATACCTTATGAAATCCTAGAGAAATATAGACCAGTTTCATACAAAGTGGCCTTACCTCCAGGTTTGTCCCAGGTACACAATGTATTTCATGTTTCAATGTTGAAAAAGTATATTCCAGTTCTATATCATGTTTTGAGTCTAGAGGTTGTTTAGTTGGAAGATAATCTATCTTATGAAGAGCAACAAGTACAAATTCATGACCATAGATAGAATGTTTTGCGGAGTAAAGTAATTAACCATGTAATGGTTTTTTGGTAAAACTGTATGGTTGTAGAGGCAATGTGGGAATCTGAAAATGCTATGAGGGATAAATACCCCCCACTTATTTTGATAAGCGAATAAAAATTGTGACGACAAAATTTACAAAAGGGGGGAAGGATGTAACAACCAAGGTAAATAAAGAATAATACATATTTCATATTTATTAATATTTGTAAAATAAATATTAATTTTACATTGAGGGGTTTTCTATGTTCGATAGCGTACCTGATACGCAATAACTAGTTTCTTTGAAATCTTACGTCACACACTAATAATATAATATTATTATTTTAAATGGTTGATAACACATAGCTGTTTTGTTGGAAGGAATGAACAAAACTAACCACAATATTATTATACAAGTTTGTTAAATTTATTTACTTTTATCTAAAAAAATATAGAGGCTTAAAATTTGAATGAATCTAATTTTAAGCATAATTTACATTAAAAAGGTCAATTTACCATAATTTGTTGGAGAAACATCTTTAAATCAAGTTTTGATCACTTTAATACATTCTATTTGAAAAAATAAAATTCTTCTTTAGATTCGGGACATCAAAATTTACTTTGGTTAATTTTTTGGTATTTTTATGCAAATGTTCATTTTTTATGAATAATGAAAAATAACATATCTTAATTAAAAAGTACCTTTTAATATAATTTATTTATATGGTCATATTACCTTTTTAATTGGTTTTAATGTTTATTTAGAATATATTTTGGTCAATTAATCCAATGTTGGTCATTGGAATTAATTTCACATTAAATATGGACTTAAAGAGATGTCAATCTATCGATAGTTATTATTTCCTAAAAACACACTATTTGTTTTAACAACAAGGAATTAATTTTAAATTAATTAATGCAACTTATATGTTTAGAATTTTGTAATATAGAAATCTTTTTTAAATTCTTAATATCAAATATATCTTTAGGTGAATTTTATGTATTTTTTTGAAAAACATCTATTTATGATTAATATTGAAACCAATTAGTAGTTGTTAAAAAACTGACTTTTTCATTTAAATAAAAATTTACCACTTCTATGAATTGATTTCAAAAAATATGACATAAATGGTTATTATTAGTATGTAAAATGTGGTTCAATAAGATGGAAATAATTTCTAGTGAATAGTAACTTTTGAGTTTTGTTTACCACGGTTAAATTTAAATTGGGTGATTTAAGGTAAAAAGAATATTATAATAATTTTAAACTAATTTGACACTTGTCATAACCTTATTGTATAAGTAATGGCCGAACATGGGCTTTCTTGGATCGATTTTGGGACCCCATGGAGCCTCTTATGAATGATAATGACGCTTTATATTAATTAACTTAAAATAAAGACAAAATGGAAATAAACAAAAATCATTTAGTAAATAAATTTTTACATGGGGTTATATATGTCATATTTTAAACTATAAATATTATTTAAAAAGATATAAATATTTTCTACATCATAGTATTTTTTTATAAATTTTAGAGATTGAATAAATTAAATTATTTATGTCACATTAATGATGTCGTATTTACCTTATTAATAAATGATTTAAATAAATAAGATTATAATGATTAAAATATTATCCAAAACCTTTTCAATTATTATTGGATGATATTAGTTCCAATATGATTCATTTTAACTTCTATTTTAATGATTTTTGGACCTTTATAATCCTAATATCATTATATAATGAAATAATACTTTCACACTTTCCAAAAAATCCCCTCCTCCCATTATTAATGGTAACCATTTCTAACCAATTAATCACACCTCCCAAGGCTATTGTCTTGTCCAACCTCTGCCCAATTAAGCTCCAAATGACCTAAAAACACATAAAAACTATATTATATAAATATTTAGGAAATATAATATCTTTTGTGTAATATGGATCATTATTTTAGATATATGATCTATGGTAGACATCCAAATTGTGTTTACCTTTTAAAATTAATAAGAATGTCACTCCTCCACCACTATAAAAAGGCACAAAACCCCCTCACACATCAAAAGACCTTTTTATCATAAAATATTATCTAAATATGTTACCAATATACCTACCCTCATTATATAATATTTAATTTTGTAATAAATCCGAAAAGGAAGTATTTTGGTATAAACCAAAAGGAAGTTACCCAATAAAGAGGTAACATTCTTCAACGAGCACATTAGTTTTATTTCCTTCCACACCCCTTCAGTTATTATTATATATTTTTTATATAATAACCTCATAATAAAAAATATAATAATATATTTTTTTGATTGTTCTTCGACCTACAATCACATATACTTCAATTAAATTTGATAAAAAATCATTTTTTTGTGTGTGGGGGAATACTGCCTCACAAATTTATGTCATTGGTTCTTATATTACAAGATATAAAGGTTGTGAATAATGATGTAATTGATATTTTTATATGAAATATTTGATAATTAAAATTTCATTATTCTTTTTTACATATTATTTAACACATACCTTCATGATTTATATTTTTTAGGAGTACGAAATCATTGTCTGTGGACATGTGCACTACCGATTCATGAATGTGATGTGATTATGTCACACATTACAGGGATATTATTAAGGATTGTTTTAAAAAAATTCCAAAAATATGGTATAATAATAGAAAAATAAAATAATATACATATATATAATTTACTTTCCATTCTTTTAATATGAAAATAAAAGCGAAATAGCTTTCACACGTACGTGAGGCCTACCATTCCCATGAATAGTGTATTATATTTCCCATTAGAAAATATTTTGGGATACTATAAATACATATATAATAAATATATATGATTTTTATTTAATAATTTATATTAATGAGTTTATTAAATCATGATCTAATTAATATGAAAAAAATAAGAAGTCAAAACATACTAAAAAATAAGGCAATAAACACTAGAATCAATGAAAATAGTGAAATATTATTAACAAACATATTTTAAGGTGACATAAAAAATCATATATGGTATAATAAATATTAATATGGATTTTTTTAATTTAAAGACATGATTAAATCCATTATACATAAATTTGAAACATGTTTATTCAAAAGGTATCATAAGGTAATGGATTACATCTCTATTTACATTCCATTGATACTAATTTGTAATCATATAACAATTAACATTTATGTGGTTTATATACATCCTTATTTACATGGAATATTATTAATACTTAATCATTCATGATATTTTAATTTATTAAAAAAATTATTATGATATCCCACTTTTTTTGTAATGGTTATCTTTCTCTTGAAACAATCACTTTGTTGTAATCATTTTTCATTTGAAATTAAATTTCTCCAATATAGCCAAATAATTATTAATGGATATGATTATTTCAAAAAAAATACCATTTTTACATTATATTTATACATTAATGGTTATTTTATTAACTAGGGATGTTTTGATAAGTCATTATCCTTTACTTCGTAAAAATATTTGATATGACACATTGTTTATGAATTTAAACAATTATTCCATATAGGGGTATTGATTAGTTCATGAACTACATGGGTTAGAGACTATTTAATTCATGTCCATTGAATCATTAGTAGTCTCATGAGATGAATCATTTTTTCAATCAAATAGGTTTTTATCAAATATGTTTTAAATTTTTGTGGATAGATCATTATTGTAATGTTATCATGTTACTGGGAAACATGGAATTTGATAATAAAGGATTTCCTTAATTTATTACTTTTTTATTATAATATAGAGGATTTTGAATTTGAAAAAATAATATAGATTCATTTAATTCTCAAATTATTAATTAAATAGAATGGGTTTTCAATTAGTTAACAAGTCATATTGTTTAATCCTTATATAATTATTTACATGGAATGTGTGTTTAATTTTTTACCTTTCCATATTTATGGGGTTCATTGATTCATTATTGTTTCCACTTTATTTAACCCTTACTGTGAATTTTAGACCACCTGTATTTTTTTCCTTTCTCCAAGATCTGAATATAGATTCTTGTAATCTTTTTTCTAGCATTCAATATATTATCTTTTTTAATGTATTGTATTTAAATTATATATCAAATTTAGAATAAGTATATTATATGTAATCTAGTTCATCAAAACATCTAAACCGATCGATACTTTATGATTGATTCCATGTTATCCTTACAATGTAAAAAATTAATGAACTATATCTAGGATACTAGGGTTGGGGTCATTATATTTGGTATAATTGAACGTTTAAGAGAATCCTTGGAAAATAGTTTTAAGAAAACATAGATTAAAGAGAATAAATATATGATAGCCATTATGGGTTTCTATATAAGATCCTCATTATGTTTTGTTATTGTATAGATTATGTGTTCTTTCTTAGAAATGCATCCATGTCTGGATACTACAAGTGGAAGTAGATCTCGAATTGATGTATTTAGGGGTAATAACTTTGAGAAGGGCACATCAGGCTTGACTTAAGCGTAACCTGGTACATGACAATGGACATTACTACATTCTATGTTTCAAAGTAATTTGGGATATAATTTCGATAATTCTCAATTTCATTACAAACCATTATGAAAACATTGAAAATAAAAATATCCCTATAGAAACCATATTTTTGAATATGATATTTATTATGGATAAAATATTCAACATATGATAAATATTTCACGTGTTTTGGGATTAAAATTTTTGTAAAATAATGTTTTGATCTAATATCAGGTATTCTATAGTTCAGAAATAGAACTTAGAAGGAAGATGTGCTTAAATACCCATTGGCAATGCTGAGGTTTCCCTACTTAAAACGAAAATATTAACATTATTATAACAAATAAAGTTATAGATATATTAAGGATTTGTAATCATGTTTTGAAAAATAACCTTACCCAGATAGGGAACCCATTCCATAATGTGATTACACTATGTTAAATCTCTTTATATTATAGATTCCTCGATCATTTAGAAGGACTTCTGATCCGATGGTAGATGAGTAATGGACTTACTATTAAGAGAAGATATTTATTTATTTAGGATGTATGAAAAATAAAATTTTTCAATATAAGATTATTTTCACAATGGAAATATTGGTCAATGGTGGTCACTGATACAGAATACTAGAGAAGAAAATGAAATTGAACTCATAGAATGTACGTCTTTTATCGATACATTCATAGATAATTATTTTCCCCATGAGTGAAAAAATTAGATGAAGAAAAAATAATTTAGATTAATGATAAAGGAGAAAAAAGTATTGTGGAGTACGAATATTCTTTTAAAAGGATAGCTAGGAATGATACCAATTTCATATGTAACATGGAATTTAAGATTGATTACTTATTTTAAGTTATTAAGTGATTTGTCTGAAGGGATATAGTGTCCCAAAATCTTTCTCTATACGATGATATAGTTTTTTGGTATATAAAGGCTGATAAATAATTCTACATGTAATAAGTATACAAAGGGAACAAATAGAAGAAGGGGACAATAGGGGAAATCCTTAACAATGGTAAGAAGGGAAAAAGCATTTTCACACATCTGATATATTTTGAAATAATTATCAATGAAAATGTTTTAAATTATTTTGAGTTTGTTATAAATTTGGTGACAAGGGTCACATGGAAAAATAATGAAATGGAAATAAATAAAAAATGTTATTCTATGTTTCTATTAAAAAGGAGGTGCATACAACACAAATGATTTCCCAAAGATTCATGTGAATCTACCATAAAATAATCCCATGGGTCTTGTTGAAGAATATGATTTTGATAAAAATATAGTGTAATGATTGATGTTCTTATTTTGGGATTAAATCATTGAGTCACTTGACTATTCTATCAATGATTTTATGGTTATGAAAATCATGTAATATATAGGAATTTTACTATATTACTATATCATTTTGCATATAAGATCTTATGTTGAATGATACCAAGAAAAGTGATTCATTAGGAAGATAAAAATTTGAAAAAACACATGGTTGAGGGAAAGATAATTGTAACTATGTCCTTGATGTTGAGATAATGGTATTTGGAAAACAAAATGTTGGATATGGATAATGAAAATTTGATAATACTAACTACCATGAAAATGATTTATAATTTATTATATAATTTACTGAGTTTAAAACATTTGGTGTTTAAAAAATATATCCGATATATTATGTTTTAGGATTTAAATATGGATTCATGTAAATTTTCATAAATTTTTTATTGTAATTCAATTTATCTTCCATTATTCTAGATAATACAGAAAAAATGTATTCACATATTGGTAGGTGATGATTAAGATTTAATTCGTGTTATTTGGGGAATTAATGGTGGGAACATTTTTTAAATTTAGTGATCTTCTTTCAAATTTTTTAATCATAATAATATTTAATGGTAATAAGGTTAAACATTTATAAAATTGTTTATGTTAATTTTTGGATGAGGTTTTAGTCCGATGTATTACTCTCCATATGAAGAAAGCTATTTTAAGAAGTCTTGTAGAAATAGTTTGAGGTACAACTCCTGTTTATGGTTTTTTTTATGAAATATAAATTTATATTTACTCATAATATTATAATGTAAAATAATTATTCAACTATAGGAAAAAGATATTGGAAAAACAAATTTTCCCAATTATCTTTTACCATTTTACACCTATGTGGACTGTGTAAATGTTCTCATAATCCTTCTAAGGATCACCCACATCATTGTGATAAATGGTATCTATCCCACTCCATTAGAACATGATATTTAAATTTTTATTCTATATCTATGTTTTAATTTCCTACTTATGTCCTACAACTCAAAGACCTAGTTATATTATTATTCTTAAAGACTATTTTATATCCATTTCGCACCTAAAAAAATGTGTTTTATTTATTAATTTACATTGTGGGTATGTTTAAAATAGTATTTTCAAATATCAAAATATTTATTAATGATATAATGATTTATTTTTATGATGCTATTAATTTATGGTGGGTACAATGTTACACCTTTAAAAATCTAAAAGAATAAATTTTAATTTAACAGAGTGTATGAAATAAAACAACAAGCATAGAAGGGAATATAACATCCCAAGACATTAAAATATATTTTATATTTTAAATAAATTTAACCATTTTTATTGTTTTCAATGAATTAAATAATGAATTATCTTTCATTGCAAACAATATTGACATCCTACAATATCTTGTGTCACATGCAAGACTGCGTTTTATTGAACAACAATATATTATAATAATGTTATTTTTTAATACAATAAAATATAATCTAGAATTTAATTAGTGTTTATGAATAGTATTAACTAATTTATGAAAATATATGGTTCAATTAATTTGTTACCAATTAAAAATAAATGAATATAAAAACCTAATTGAATATAAATGAGATGTTTTTATAATAAAATTATATTTATGAAACCAATGATTTTTTTTCCTGATAAACTATATTAATTCAATTTACATAATTATTTTAATGAAATTTATATATTATATTCCATAAAATGATTTTATAGTCATCCAATAGATTTTATAGGTATATGATAAGAAATAATTAAATTGTACACATAACATTCTAAATTGGTTATAAACTTTTTTCTCGTTCTACATTAAAATGAAAATTTGAAACTATTATAAATATTAATTAAAAAAGAACCCTAATTATTAAAATCTAAACAAAAAATTAACTTATGTTGATTTTATTTCATTTTCCAGAGAAGTTTCATTTTTTTGATTAATAGTGAAAAATACTGAATTCTAATTTAACATCGACATTTTGAATATATAATTTATGATGTTAAAATATATTTGTATTTGGGTATATTGTATAAATATAAAAATTATAAAAAAATAATTCAATTTAGTTCATTGGAAGAAATTTAACTTTTAAATTGGATATAAACATAATTCAATCATTTGAGCATTTTCACTTAAATACTAATTTTATCATCCCATTCACATGATTAATTTTCAATTATTTTTTACAAATTATAAGAATGGAATTTAGAAAAATGGATTTCATATGTTGAATCAAAATAATTTATAATGTCTAGTGTGGGAAACATTGTTTTTTACTAAAAGGTTTTGTGCGTGTAATTAATGTTTTTTATAGCGATTATGTTGAAAATCAGTTTATATTGTGGTTAACCCTAAATATTAAGAATAAAATGACCTCAAAAATCATATAAAACATATTGGATGGAAATATTCTGAATATATCCATATTTTTATCTAATTTGGTTTCTTATTGGAGTTACATGATGTAAGGTAGACCACACAATATTGTTTACTTTTTTATTACTTGAATGTCACTCCTCTGGTACTATAAAAACGAACTCAGTCCCCTCACATACTCACACACATAAAACACTTTGGATCATCCAAAACCATTCCATATAATATCAAAAAATCCATCCCGCTGTCTTAGAAGATTCTATGTTTTCAAAAATGAATCCAATGAATTATTTCGTTATAAAACAAAAGGAGTTACCCAATGAAGAGGTAATGTTCATCAACGAGCACTTTGGTTTTACTTATTTATAAAAATATTTAGTTATTATTATATATTGTTTATATAATAACCTAATTATATATAATATAATGATATTTATTTATTATAATGTTTCTACCTACACCCACACACACTTCTAACAAATGGGATATGCAATTATCATTCATATGTAAGGTGATCTATCATATCTGAACTAATGTCCTTCATTCTTCTATTACCACCTATTAGGGATTGATATATTGATGGAATTATTATTTTATATGATATTCTTGATATTTATAAATTTATTATTCTTATTTAATTTTTGGGTTACATATACCTTCATTCTTTCCATTTTATGAGAATTTAATAACA
The DNA here is from genome assembly GCA_963277665.1 of Viscum album. Taxonomy (NCBI): domain Eukaryota; kingdom Viridiplantae; phylum Streptophyta; class Magnoliopsida; order Santalales; family Viscaceae; genus Viscum; species Viscum album. The sequence continues at coordinate 818,879,876 of OY728142.1, forward strand.
TTTTTTGTGGACATGTTGGCAGCCGCCTCCTCAAAGTGATCTGATTCGTTCATGCATTAGATGAAATGTTTTGAATATTTTATCATAAAAATATGTTATATATATATTTAATTATAATTATAATTTAATTACAATATTAATATATATCTTTTAATTAAAATTCCTTTTATACAACATGAAAATATATATAGCGTTCATGAGTTTGTACGACATACGATCTCCATGAACGATGTATTCCATTTCCTAGCACAAAATATTATAGATTAATATAAATAAATATTTAATAAATATATATTAAATTTATATCATGTTTTAATGTCTGGATTTTTTCAAATCATTATCAATGTAGGAGGAACAAAAATAAAAAGTCAAAACATACTCAAAAAACATGGAAATTAACACACAAAATATTGAATATAATGAATGATTATTGAAAAATGGATTATAAGGTGTTATAAAAGAAAATTATTTGATATCATACATATTAAAATGGTTATTTTGTAAGTTAATAACATGATGAAAACCATTATATTGGTGATTAATGGGTGCTCATCCCAAAGGTAATGTATGGTATGTAATTGGTCTCAATTCACATTTCACTGAGATTTTTTGTTATTATACACCAATTCACTTTTATGTGGTGTATATACTTAACTATTGATATGTAATATATTTATTACTTTAAAAGACATGGTATTTTATTTTTAAATTTGAATTATTCTACAATACCTCTTCCTTTATATATATTTACCATTCTCATGAAACAACTAGTTTATTGTAATCATTTCTGATTAGAAATTAAATTTCTATTAAATATAAATAATGTTTATCATAGAGATGATTAACAACTAAAACATATACCATTTCTACTCTAAATTTATAATATCAACGTAATTTTATAAAATTAGTAGTTATTGACAAATCATTATCCATTACTCAATATAGATATTTGATAACGAATATTTTTTATGAATTAAATGGATTATTCCATATATAAGGAATGGTTTGGAAATACACTCTATGTCTGACAGACCAATTAATGTAAGCCTCTTGTTGCATCATAATTCTCATGATATAATTCAGTTATTGAATGATATAAGTTTTCACATACTATGTTAGAAACTATATTGAGGATAAATATAGATATTAAAGGTATCATATACCTGGGAAAAATGACATCTAGTAATTCCAAATTTCTTCCATTCATTAATTTGTAATTATTATCCAAATTATTTTCCAAATGAAAAAAAAATCTATGGATTCATTTCATTTTTATATTATTGATTTAATGGAATGAGTTATCATTTATTTAATTCTTCATACGATTTTTTCATTTTTTTAGTTATTTTAATGGAATGTGTGCTTAGTTTTTACTTTTTGATATAAATTATGATCATTGAATAATTATAGATTCCACAATATTTTACCCTTACAATGAAGTTTTTTATCTCCATTAATTTTTTCAATTCACCAGGATATAAAGATGGATTCTTGGATTGAGTTTTGTGGATGTAGATCATCATCTTTTGGTAGTTATTTTATGTCATTTCCATTATCCAATATAAAAAGGGTATCATGTGTGTAATCTAGTTTTTCACAGATGTTATACTATTCTATACATTATGATTGATTCCTTGTATTCATTATAATGTAATAAACTAAGGAAATGTATTTGGGATACTACAGTCAATATTGTTTCATAAAATATTAAAATTATACTCTGATTTTGAAACATATCATGTTCATAATAATATACATAAATAATTTATATATCATAAAATTTCTCATGAATTCAAAACCAATTTTTTATATCAATATTATTGTTTTTAATTGAATCTTACAATATTTAGATTATATTTATGAAAGTATATATAAATTTTGGACATACATCATTAATTCTCCTCACATGTATTTAGAAATTCATTATCATTTTATATAATTTTATGTAGTACAAAATTATATCCTAGTATTCTTTTTAATTAAATAAGTAAATAATTGAAAAATATATTAAATATAAACAAACATATAAATTAATATATCATTTCACTAAATATTATTATTTCATTTAATATATGTTTGAATTTAAAAAATGTTTCTAAACCATTTTTCCAAATATGTCAATGAATAGTTTTTAAAAATAATAGGCATGCATAAATAATAAGCTTTTCAGAAAACAATTCAAGGAAAAACATTTTTTGAACATTTTTTTCCAATAATTAAATCATACTATCACAGAATCATATAAATTCAAAGAAACAAATTTAATTTCTAAAATTATATTACCCATTTATCAATTAAAATAATACTATACATAATGTATTAATTTCATCATCATATATGATGACAGAAAACAAAGCTCCTCATTCATTCGTGAGTCTTATGATAAATTGAATTCAAATTGAATGTAACACAATTATTTTTGGTGGAAGATATCATTATAGCATTATATAAAAAAATTAACAATAGAAAATAATAAATCAATTCATGAAATTAAATGAATCCTATGGAGTGGATTCATGCATTCCTTCAAAATTATATACCCTATAATTAACATATTTTCACCCTAAACATGTTTAGTTATATATCATTTCCATTATAGCATATAACAAGTGGATACATTACCTAGAAACTAGATATTCTCCATCTCATCAAGGTCATATCTAGGTTCCCATGGGTCCTTCGATATCTGTGTTCCATCCAGTCCCCCTTCTTCATAATAAGTTAGGATAAATTACATTGTTTCCCAACTAAATTCTTGAATTCTTCCCATTTCACTAACTCCATACTCTATACTAACTCTCAAAAATTGTTCTGACACCAATTTCCAACTATTATTTCCCTTATAGACTATGTTGGGATTTAAACTGATGGTTTCAGGTATAGGAGAAGAACTTATCAAATATGATCGTAACTAAAAAAAATTGGATTTCATGGATCATTTTTATATTCTACAATCAGTAATCATCATGAAAAATGATATTTTCTAATTAAATATGTACATGAAAGGATTATAGAACAAAAATAAGTTCATTTTTATGTTAAATTTAAAATTAATTTACTAAAATTGGAATAAATATTACATTATTCATGATAAAATTATTTATAGTAAATATTGATCATAAAAAACCCATTTCGATAATATAACATTGAACTTCTTGGATACAAGTATTGAATGCATCTATTGGTGATCCAAAAGTTCTCATATGACCTCTAAACAAAACTAATGAATATTTGGGTTCTAGTGTTGTTGATTGATCGTCATGATCGCATAAGGATTATTTTACTTGATGAAATTCTCTGGGTCTTAGTATTCCTACGAATATATGAGACGAAAGATGTGGATTCTATAGGGAAATTAGTTATGGTCAACCATTCTTGACTAACCTATCTTATAATGTGTTAGTTATCAGTTTATAGACATTGGGTTAGGGTTTTTAATTTAGTTTATTGTAAATATAACCTTAATAAAATTCAAATCAAATGTATTCCCCATGAGAAGTGTTAAAATAATAATATTTTTTAATTCAATGTCTTTCAGTATCTAGGGAAATGATATATATTATTTTCCAAAATATAAAATAATATTTATCACTATAATGAATCATGGTATTCCGGTCCTCTTTGAAATTTAATGAATAATGGAACCAATTAAATATGTATTCAATAAATAAATATTACATATCTGGGTAATTTAGATAATACCTTGTGAATAATTATTTATTTAATAATTATTATTTTTAATCATGAATAAAATTATTCCTTGTTTGTGAGAATTAAATTTATACTAATAATTATATTCGAATAGAATTTAATTGAGTTGAATGAAAGTACTTATTGTGGGACGCTATGAGATTCTGTATCTTTAGCATTACGTGGGATTTCCTAATGTCTACAATTACTATACAGAAATTGTTCAATGATCTGAAGAGAAATAAGTTAATTACAAAACATCAAAAACCACATACAAGTGCATAGTGCATAATATAATCTACTTTCGATAATATTTCATTAAGATTTTTTCAAACCCATTTCATCAACCAATATGATTGATATGCATTTCTGTGACTATAAGAAATAAACATATTAGTAAAACATAGTGGTGGAATTTTATTTGACTATTTTATATCAATTAAATGATCGAGTTATTAACATCAAATAATATGTATGGGGAAAATACTTCATTTAATTATTCACAAATTACAAGTGATTTTTGATGCACCAAACATACCCATCTTCACATGGAAGTGTTATTATCATGGTTTATGATAGTACATATTAGTGCATGAATCATGACATAAATTAATAATAATCTTCAACTCATAGTACCATTACACATACTTTACGACATGAATATATAATGACACATAAAAATGAGGAATTCATACTAGTGGTTTTGTTATCATAATCCCCTGTATTGGAGATTACCAAGTGATAAATTCCAATGATGAATCCACATCTTCATATGCATACATAGACATGGAAATAAACATTCTATGTTCCCAATTATACACGGTTATCTTGCTGAAGAACTATGTTTAATAATATATTTGTGGTAATTCTAGGTTCTCAGAATAGTAGGGAACTCTTAAGCTATCAGGACCCCCTACCTCCAAAAATACCATAATGAGGGGAGATAGATAATGAATCATAAGTCCCATCTCTAGTAGTCCCCATGTTGGAGACTAGAACAAAGGGTATATGAATATATCATGATATGGGAGTCATTACCCTCTATAATAAAGGAATATTGGGAGATAATATGAAACATCTAGGAGAATCTATGTGACATAATATAAATGAAGTCAAAATCATTCCATAATGCATGTATAAGTAAAACAAACAATTTTAAAAGTCTTAAATGTAAAATAAAAAAATGAAAATTTCTAATGTAGAGGAAAAATAGAAATCCAATGGTACAAGATTTTATTGCCTATGTTGATCCACATAATCCTCTTAGAATATTGAAAACATATTTATATACGTAAGGTGAGCATAAAAGTATACTCAATAGGATAAGAAACATCTCTCGTGCCCATGTGATTGAAGAATACTAATGCACCCATGAGAAAATATAATTTCAAAGAAAACCTAAATTGGTCAACTCTCTATCCCAACTTCAATAAGTGACACTCACTAAATAATTTAAGTGATATAATATAATATTACATGGGTCACATTGACAAAAGGGTAACCCACACAACATTCCCACTAGTATTCCACTCTCAAATACCAACATTTTATTTCATTTCACTCCCATATCTTATGTATACCACACCACCTGCAATAACAACCACATCACATCTCACCCACAGACCCCTAGGCCACCACCCCACAAGCACCGTCACACCACATCTCACTTGTAGAAAATTAGGCAATCACATCACAACAAATACCGTAACTAGTTTATAAGGGTATCAATAACATGAAGGAAATAAATATCATCACATCCTCTTACCAATCATGACCCCAACAATAATCTACCCCACAAGAATACTCATATCACACTACACCTAAAAATACCTAGGATAACTCTCTATAATCACATTCACATCTTTCTCAAAAATGCATAGGTCATCACATCCATATAAATCACTGAAAAACCCTTAAAATATCACGCCATAGCAATACATACCACATTATTAAGAGAGAGATGAAAATTGTGTATGCAACTGGCCATCCTCCACCCTATATGTTTGAAAAAAAACCCAGGAGATGATGCAAGTTATAGTACATAGTGGTCGAAAGGTGTGGGTTTCATATAGAGATATCAATGAATAAAAAACTATATATATATATATATATATTCAAACATATAATTCAAACCTATGGGTTTACAACAAAGAACCAACCAAATTACAACATCCCCAATTTTCCTTCCACCTTTAAACACATAAGCACGAAACAAGGCACAATCCAAAATTCAAATTTTCCAAACAAACCCTTTATTATTTATTAATTAACCAATTTATATAACATTAACCCAACCAAAACCCTACCATTTCAACCATTATTAAACATTTATTTAATCACTACCTCAGCATATATCACAAATAACCCACATATAGAAATATCTCATCAACCCCATCGAACCATCACCCCAGCACCCCAATGGACATCCAAACAAGCCATCACCAAGCTACCCCAAAAGCATTACCAAGTAAACCACAACCTTGCCTCACCAAAATCACAACCATGCAATCAATGTCCATACCTCACAAAAAGAGTGAAGAAAAAATCCATCACATTTGCTACTTAAAAGTACATACATTCAATTTCCACCTCATTGGCCCAAAATCATAGACATACTACCATAATATCCACATTTCCATCTACAAATCAACCACACATCACATCCCCACAACCATACCACTGACAGACCAAATTCAGAAACATTTTTTTATTTAAATTTTTTTGACTTTATCACATATCACATTATTTTAGGTTTGTTATCATATAAATAAAAATCACGGGGAAACCATGTTATTAATTAAATATAAGTGATTAACCGATTTTAGTTTTTAGAGTGATATGAAACAATCATAAAAAACATAACATTCATATCTGCTATCATCTAGTGTAAAAAATCTTCCAACATAATAAATTTTTAGAGGGGATTCAAAATTATCTAATCCATCACATAAAAATAAAATAAGAGATATAATCGAATGAAACAATCATACCAATTTACCCTTGAATTTAAATTAATCAATTATTTTTCTTTTATTATGACATTTGAACCATAAGCCTTTGGTAAACAAAACCATGCACCTATAACACAATACACAATAATGAGAAATGAGGGATTACCTGCCTCAAAGATTCTTTACAGACACATTGCACAATAGAGGGTATAGAATAAACACCAAAAAACCAAAAATGCATCACAAAAGCAAAGGATCAATCTACACAACACACAAAGAACATCAAAATGAACCCCAAACACACAACCCAACCAAAACCTTACCACCCCAATGAAGCACAGAATAATAACTGATGTAAATATACTATAATAAGAGGATAACTCAGCATATATTAAATATGGGAATCCATGAAACAATCCCCATTAACTGGAATTCAAAATTCTTGAGGATGGTGCAGTGGGATTTACAGGAACACGAGAGGGAGGCCTAGCTATAGGATTTGAGAAATAACCCAGAGCATTGAACCCTTTAATGATGTACATAATTATGTAATTACATGATGTGTAATACCATTTCACATCATATAATACTCAGGTCTATGTTGAGACTAAAAGACATATCACATTTTAATTATTTATCCCCAAAATATTACATGTCATGAATCAACCCCAAACAGTACCTTAAAAATCCGTCACATTATGTAACAATTAAATCACTAGTATTTCCTCTATTTACAAAATTCTGAATCTAAACTCATCTGGACCACTTCCATGAATCCTACATGCAACACCAACACCAAAACTTGTAATGTAAGAGACAAGGTGGGAACAGACTGTTACATCGGATACCCCTCAAACAATTCTCTTCCTCAAAAATACAAAACCAATGCTGAGTGGAATAATAGTCTAAACAAAAACTTCATAAGATACCTCTCAATAATATTATCATGTTATAAATTCTACCACTACAAAAACACACCCAACCAAACATCCTCAGTACTCCGTACACAACCTCATAACAACACACCCACACCATAAGAACCATATGAACCAATTCATATACCTACCAAAAACCATAGTAACTAACTACATTAACAATCAGGAATACATTATTTAGGGAGTTTTATCATACATGTAAAGATATTATTTTTTGGGAATCACTGTATTTCTTACATAGGCTTAATCATATTATTGTTAATGCATCTCAATTATAAATAAGGTCCTCCCATATTCATATGTAATGATTTTTTCACACATCACACAATAGAAAAGGGGGAAAATATCTCATCACATAAATCAAAATATTCTCAAACAACACATAACAAGTTAAAATATAAAACATAATACCCAAAAAACTCTAGGTACAGGGTGTAAAAGATCACCTCAGTACCAAGTACTTTTCTCTAGGATACCATTCCTTCACAACATGTGAATCAAGGGAATGGATCATCCACAAAATGACTTCTCTTGGAAATATTGGATCCCCATTTCCAAATCCACGAATGTCACATTGTCCACAATATCTCAATCCCCCCAATTAATGACATGGGAGAAGTTTTAATGACACTAATGAACCATTGATAGGTGTAAGATGTTGTGGATCCACTCTAGAAAAGGGTGAAATTCCAACTGATACACCCCCTCACCTACTCACCCCACATCTCTATGGGCCCAAATACATAAGATAAATCATACTTCCCCTTCCAAACCTATGATTTACCCATAACGGTGAAACCTTAAAGAACACATGATCCCTAAACTCAACCTCCAAGGGCATCCACCTGTTATTGGCATAATAATTTTTCAGTTCGTACATGTCTTTCATTCCCTCATGAATAAGATGAACCTTATCTATCATTCTCCACACTAGATCAGTTCCAAGAACAACTATCTCCAAAAACCATGGCCATCACAATAGAAAATCACACAATCTCCCATACAAATCCTCAAAGAGAGTGATGCCAATGGAAAATCGATAGTCATCATTGTATGAAAACTCGACCAAAGGAAGGGTTCTTACCCAAGATCTTATAATGTATAAAAAACATGACCAAAAAATATCCTATATCATTTGGATAGTCCGCTCCATCTTCCCATCCATCTGATGGTTTAAATCAGTGCTGATTTGTTACCAAGTTCCAAAATAATGCTACAACTCCCATAAGACTCATGTGGTGAAAAATAAATCCTTATACAAAAAATTACCTCATAAATCCATCCAACTATACCATCACATCCACATACCTCTTGTCCAAAACGACCATTATGCTAGAATCCTTGATCACAAAATGTGGGGTGATTTCATCAGCTAATCCATGAATTCCCAAATAAGATCATAACCACCATTTTATAGGGAAATAATATTACGAAATAAATCTATATTTCACCTCATTTATAATTAGGATCCTCTAAACGATGCCAAAATCTACTAGGAATATAATTTTATACCAATGCTTGCTGGGAAACCAAGCACTATTCTGCAAAATCTTCAACCACCAATTTCATCTGGGGACACTAAAACTGTATCCTCAAACCATGGTACATCAATGAAACCCCTAGGTTTAGTTATAAATTCAAGATATAAAACTGACAAAGATACCCTTAAGCATCCTTGAAGTTTCCCAGTAAGGATCCAAGTATAACTGAGAGGGAGAGGGGTGAATTAGTAATATATTTTTCCTTTATGTTCCCTTACGCATGAAACAAACATCACCTCATGTTAAATATTTATTTCCTTTATAATAAAATCAAACCCAAATCCATATGAATATAATAAATTACAAGGTTTAATACAATATAAGTGTAGCTACTTCCATGGTATGATTTGGAAATAATCCAATTCTACATAATCCTTTAGAAAAAAAAATCATTTAAGGTGGAATACATTGAGTGGGATAAACTATTACTGTCATGTGGCAGTCTACAAAAAATATAATGGTCTTTTTTCTCCCACATAGCAAAAATATGGTAAAATAATTTCTCAATGCTTCTAAAAAAAATCCTCAAATTTTATCTCCCAAAACTAGACTTCACAATTATAACCAAATGTTTGTTTGAACTTCCCTGCACAAAACTTACTACTGGCGCAAAACACCCTTCTTACTTGTAACTAACATCTTTCGTTCCACTAAATGCTTACACAGAACTCCATGATTTTTATACCTTGTTGCATGATAGTCTTTTCTTATTTGCATGTCACTTAATTACACGAAACTCGATGATTTAATTCAACACAATACTTTTGTGTGACTACCTACTTGTGCGCCACTTATACTTTCATGATTCAAGGCTCGAATTTTTCCTATGTGTTGTGAATTAATCTTATAGGGGTATCTACCTTTTTATAAGAATTTGGAAAACACTATGAAAATATCACAATACTTTTCCCCGAGTGTGCATGTCATTTCTCACTAGCCACTTTCAACCAAACTCACCTTGTATAGAAACATCATTACATGAACGCCCTGATTTCCATTTCCTTATTTTCATTTTTAACCCAAATTTTTTTTGGATCACAACTCTCCTAAGTTCCCTAAAATTTTCACACAACTCCCTTTTCAAAAAACACTTTTCAACATTCTCTGATTTTTGGACCCAAAAATTTGAAAACAGTTAAAAACAATGTCACCATGAATTTTTTTTTCAACAACACCAACCGCTTGGATTCAAAGTCATATTCTTTCATCAAGAACTCATTAAATCAAGATATATAAACTTTCATCTTTCACCTTTTTCATCATCATATTTTTCACAAATTTTTCAATGTGAATTGATATATAATTATTGAAAAAAAAAGATGAACCTTTTAAAAATAAACCACTTCTTACATTCCTATCCATAAAACATCATCCCGGTAATAATTATCAGAACAAATCACCTCCCATGAAACAAACTGTGGTTCTTATCATCTTCCAAACATCACTTATGAGCCTGACTACAGCCAACATGATCACGCATCACCAAAGCCTATAAGTCTCCCTAATAAGACTCCTCCATATATTTCATAATAGAATATAAAAAAATTAGTTTAAATAAACAACCAATTCCTTAAACCACTCTTGAATAAATTTGAAATGTTTAACACTCCTCCATAGATCTCTAAGCATCACTAGACTCCAAACAATACCCTTTCCGGAAATTCTGCTCAAATCATCAGTGAAAACATTACCTTTTTCTACGGTCTAGGAAATATCAAAATAATAATCATGAGGGATCTACATCCACCACTTCTTCCACAGATTTTGATGACACTAAGAAAAGAAAAACCTCAATCACTTTTAATCTGTATATACCATAAATCAATCCCCAATGATTTAATGCTTCAAAAACATCAATGATAACTCAACCAATGTTAGTTCCAGATGATGGGTGTCATAGTTATTCTCATGGGAATATAACTAACATGAACCATAACATATATAGACACAATATTTCAACAAAATCATCCTACTATCATATGGGAATCATCATGAAAAATCTAATAGATTACACCATCCTCAGGTAACTGAAGCACTAGAACACTAACCATCTTTCCCCTCAAGTAACTGAACACATATTTCCCATCATAAATCCAAAACAATCTTGGTAATTATTATTAATCATTTACAATATGGATGAAAATCCAGGGAAATCAGCTACAAACCTTCAATAATATCCTAAAAGACCAAAAAACAAATGTTCCACCTCTTACAGACACATAGGCCAACAAGTGCATATCACATCCATAAACAGAGTAGTATGGTATCAAGAATGTGATGGACCTAAACATTGTGTCCTCATCCTACATTGAATGATCCCCACTAGATGCCCCCCACAAGAACAGTCATATCACACCTCATATAAAAACACCTGGGTAACCTCCCCACAATCATGGTTACATCTCAGCCGAAAACACCTTGTCCATCAAAACCAACCGAATCACTAAAAAAACATTGGCCATAATTGCATATTACAAACCTACCTCGGAAATATGATAAAGTGGGAAAGAAATGTTACCCAAACATCTGTCCTCCTCACTGGATATTGGAAAAACACCCCATGTGATGATGCAGGTGTTGGCACATAGTGCTTGATAGGGGTGGGGTTCGTATAGATATCACAGTGAATATACATGTATATATATTGTCTCACCCAAAATCCCATAATATGGGTTAAAAAAAAACCAACCCTCTCCCAACATCCCCACTATTGATTCAACTTATAAATCCTAACACAAACAATAATCCATAATCCACTATTCACATTTTCCATTCAAACCCATCATTTATTTTTTAATAAACTAATTCCATACCATTAACCAACCCCTACAGTAGCGATTTCAAAAATTATTGAACATTTATTCTATCACAACCTATGAAAAATATCAAAAATAAACCACATATCACAATTGGTCATCAAACCCATCAAACCATCACCCCAAAACACTAAAAGCGCATCCAAACCAACCATCACCTCACTACCCACAAAAAACATCCAAAAAAATCAATGCCTCTCTAACACAAAAATCACATGAAATCCAAACATCACCTCACCACCCCAAATTCATGACCAAACAATTCATCACCTCACTAACCAATAGTCGTGGAAAAAGAATCGCCACCTCAACACCCAAAATGAAAGACCATAAAAACTACAGTCCCACATTCCCCAACCAAAAATCCACAACAGATTTTCACACCATAGCATGGACAGACACTTAACACATCAAGTATCATTTTATAGATTTTATAAATTGGAATTTTATTAAATTTTAAATTATTTTAGTGTTATTATCATAGAAGAGATAATCCAACAGAAACCATTTTATTTACCATATTTAATTGGATAACCAATTTCCATTTTTTTGGTTGATACAAACTTTCACAAGAACGAAATAGTCATATCATATATCATCCAGGGAAAAAAAGACTTAAATGGACATAATGTTCAATAGGGTTCCAAAACCATACAATCCATCACATTACTATAATATCAATGCTATAAAATTAGGTGCGAATAAAACCCCTTTATGCATTAATTTCATTTAACAATTCATTTTAATTTAATTATGTTAGCACAAACATAATGAATTGGTTAAAAAATCAAAAGCCTATCTCATGATACACAATAATGATAAAATAGGGACACCCTACCACAAGAAAATATTTTTTGACTCGTTGTGAACCATGAGGCGGATTATAAATGGCTGAAAACCAAAACTGCACCATTATAGCATAATAATATACTACACCACACCCAATGATCTTCAATATGTAAACCATACACAGAAACCAAACCACGCCGTATCACCATTGAAAAAATCTGAAGAAGAACGTATGGAAATAGATGAAAATGAGATAACTAACTAGGGATCAAAGATGTGATACTGAGAATAAATCTCTATTTAATGGAATTTTAATTTCTTGATGAACATAGAACCAGATTGTTAGGAATGAGAGTGGGGGTGTTCCAATAGGGTTTATGAAATAACCCTAAGCATTACACCCTTATAGATTCACATTACCAGGTAATTAATAGATGTTTAATCCCCTTCAATGTCATTTAATATCTGAGTATATGTTGATCTTAAAAGAACAATTTCATTTTTATTATTAAACCTCAAGAAATTAAATTATGCGAATTGTCAGAAAAAAGATGTCATGCGTCCTTTCATTTCATGTAAACATTATTTGCTGTTTATTTCCAATGCTTCTATAATATTCAATAAAAACCACTCTAGACCTATTCTTATCCTCTAATGAAAATCTCCAACACCAAAAACTAGAAATGTAACGGATCAGGTGGGATCAAACCGTTATATAATCTCTTTTCAATTAGAATGTAACTTTAGAGTATTATTACATTAATTTCATACAAAACATTAAATAGAATGTCATGATATTTTAAATTAATATTCACTTTTTTGAATACAAATGTATTCTAATGTACAAACATTTGGTTCTAGAACAGCAACTCCGATGGAGTCTCACATGGACTAGATCCACCCACCTATTACATTTAGTCCACTAGACCATACATGATAAGAATTTTTTTGATGAATTAAGTAATTAGTAAAGTGTTATACAATATTATCGACCACATAGTCATTTTTCCTTGTTAATTCAGCACTAGAAAGAAAATCCCTTCATTAGATGATATTTCTGAAGTATGTACATCATTTGTTGATTTGATCATGTATCACTTACAAGGGCCGCCTCTTACTATTATCATAATAGAGTGTGATATTATCTACCCTTATAGGAATCACAATATGCTCTGGGGTAATGCTTCATATCCTATCTACTTCATTAGATTCCTTAAAATCCACAATATACGCAGAATATACTATATAAACAAAAACCATGGATTTCATTGAGCTCTTCCATATCTTAATACATTCATTCAGATTAAATATTTATCTAATCTACAATTTTAGATCATCTTGATCTATTTGAGAACTGGAATATACATATACTATGATGATGAGATGCCCATCTCATATATAGATCATGAAAATATACATAGTTAAACTCCTATCCATAAGGATAATATTGCCTTCTATAAATTATTGATCACAGGGGTCTGTAAGGTCCTAAAACTGGATACAACCAAAAAACAAGCCCCAGATCCTGGTTAGTCACAAGGCCTCAAGTGCATATCCCCAAATGTTAGAGGCTTATGAATAGTAGGGAGCACCTAGTTGAGTCAGTGGGGATACTGTTCCCTCACTACATGAGTATCAAAACAGACGTCAGAACGAATAGTAAAGAGCATAAGTGAAAAAAGAAGTCATCCTAATGTAAGACAATACACATAGAACTACATGAAAATAACCATAAATGCCTCATATATAAATTAATGCAGATTATAAAAGTATCTAAAAATAATCCATAGTAGTACATGGAAATACAAGTAACCCAAAAATAAAAAAAATACCAAAAATGAATCCTAACATAAAAAATGACAGCTTGGTTTTATGCTCCCCTACTCTAAAGCCACAATCAACCAGCTGTACTTGGATGCTTGAATCTATCATCACCTGCTACCATATAATCTACTTGGGTCCTTGAGGAGGCCCTAATAGTGTGTATGATAAACATAACAGTATGTAACCACCAAAGTATATTCAATTTTTATATAAATTCTACAAATGTTCTAGAAAGTGAAATGAACCAGTTTAGTATGTGTGTGTGCCCTTAGAATATGTCTATAGTAGTAAGCAAGAGAAACCATCCCACAAGGGTACTTAAAAAGTAGTTAGATCCTATCATGGAATATAAAAGAAAATTAAACAATTCACTTGGACATTCCATATATCCATAGTATACCATGGACACGCAGTATAGTGATATGTTGCACCACACTGCCACATTGTATAGTGAAGATTAGACCTCATGGAATGGATCCAATTTTTTTGCCGACTATGGAATCCATATAACAATTCTAAACCATAAAGGGCCAAATTTAAGGATCTTGTCTAAGGACTCCCATTGAGTCCCATGGGCTTCCCTGGTGGAATCACAGTTAGGCACTAGTTGGGGTCCTAGGAGTATATCATTAGAAATTCTAGCACAATCCAAAACAAGATATATCCATAGGTTATCAAGGCCCGAGGAATCCCATAAAATCAATACCCAAGGAGTAGAGTCAGCACAAGGTTTCCACTATCGCGTTCCAGATCCATGGAGACTAGTCAATGGAATCTATCAAACCATTCATCAAGGCATTCAATCATTCAACATTATCATACATTACGTGTAAGTATACCAACTCACATTAACCAGAAAAAATCCATGAGTATATCCACTCATGAAAAAAAATTAACAAAACAATAATATGGTAATACTCACCCATATAAACCAATTTTTATCCCATTAGTGATTTCATATTTTTATACCCACCAATAATATCCATTTATCATGTATAACTATAAAAATAAGTGAGCAATAACATGATATTCATTAGTCGAGGAGGATGTACATATCCTACACAATTATTCACAACTATTTATGCATTAAAAGGATTTATCTACATAGGAAAACACAAGAACACACCACATATGTGGTTTATTCATACATAAACGAGTTCAAAAAATAAGGAGTGCCCCTCAGTTGACCTAGGAACATGTCACGAGTGCCAACACACCTAATAAAGAACATATGGTCTACCACACTAGGTCTAACTAAAGCTACTAAAAACAACTAACCAAAAAACACCTCACTAGAAATTCTAAAGGATTGTGTAAAGGTGGAATACCTAAAAACCCAAATCAAAAGAAGAAATAATGTATAGAAAACCTACCACTCCTCGGTATTAGATAGATCGTCCTGTATCGAGTTCTGATTCCCCATGGTTTGGAAGAAATCTAAAGAATAATGGAAGAATGGAATACTAGAGCATATGGTCCTAAATCCAAATAGTTCAAATGATTTCATGAGGAATTGAAAAAAACCAAAAATGAATATAGGCCTTACTGATGTGGATTTGATGAGATCATTGATGATAAAAAAGGATGTTTGATGGTGAATTAGGCACAAATACTAGGTTAGGTGCCCAAGGGGATATCTCCACATGAGCTTCTCTACATAGGAGAAGAAAACCCAAATTTGATTTAAAATGGAAAAATATGTTTAATTAATGAAAACAAAAACACATACCGAGCTGGGACACATGGTTTACCTATATATTTTCCCAAACATTGTGCTAGTCATTTAGTACTCACTTTAATGAAGGGGAACTTCACATGGTTTCCATTAATGGTTTAAATAAGCATGTGGTAACCATACCAAAACACTCTGCTAAAATCATGCAACATTTCAGTCCTCTCATACAGTTATAATAAATATGCGCAAACCATGTTCTAGGTCAATTTCATCTCAAAACGTGGATCTATACATCTTAAAATCCCCTCACACATCCAAAAAAATATATAATCTAGCTAAGCTTTCTCATAATGCAATAAAAAATCATTTAAACCAAAAATAAATAGATCATTTTTTTGTAAAAGTCTTATGTTCTTTCTATATTCCCTCTTATTACAATTCGGCCCCAAATCGCACTGTAAAGGGTTGTCATGATTTGTGTGGGAACAACTCTAGCCACTGAGCACATACATCGGTCTCTTCTCCCTTGTCTCGTATGGTAAATAGTCATTCTACCATAACACAAATAGTAATGTAACTGACCAGACTCAGAGATACTTCGTGCTTATGTTAGTTGTTCATTTAAAATTCTCTTCAAAGGACGTATAAACCTATAACCCAACCTCCTCAGGATAAAAAACATGATATGGATCTGTTTGATAGACGAATATATGAGATACATGGAATAAGTTGTTCATTTCGTAGTGACTATGAGGTAACTTCAACCAATAGGAAAACCAACTGCACTCTGTCTAGAATATCAAATGGCCTGACAACTCTCGGTGAGTGTTTACAATGTCTCCTGATCCACCTATGTCCCAACCATGGCGAAACACAAAAGTGAACATGG
This sequence comes from Viscum album, assembly GCA_963277665.1. Taxonomy (NCBI): domain Eukaryota; kingdom Viridiplantae; phylum Streptophyta; class Magnoliopsida; order Santalales; family Viscaceae; genus Viscum; species Viscum album. The sequence goes on from OY728142.1 coordinate 818,896,986, forward strand.
TCCCAAACAAAAAAGCACTACAGGTAATTTTTGGTGATTGGAATTTGATTTTTGGAGATACTATGCAGTAGACATCAACTTCTAAATCATTTAGACCAATTTTGAAGTCTCTTTCTCAAGACACAGTCCCAATAAGGTTGTCTCTCCTACCTCTAACCAGCCTAGGGAAGAACAACATGGACTACCATATAAAATCTTGTAATGTTCCATGTGTATCATTTCCCGGTAATTATTATTGTAATCAAACTCAACCATGGTAATCTTCCACTCCCAAGAGCCCCCAAAATCAAGGACCCATGCTCACAGAATTTCATCTAAAACCTACATTATATGCTCAGACCGACCATCTGTCTTATGGTGGTGTGTTGTTCTTAAAATCACCTATTTACCTAGAACCCTTGGAGAACACTACTATAAAAAAGATGTAAACTGAGAGTCCCTATCTGAAACGATTGTGAATGGGACCCCATGATGTTGTACCACCTCTCAAATATAAAACATGCCAATATAATCAACCCTGAAGATCACCATGATTTGAAATAAATGAATGACCTTCATAACCCACACACCATCATTACCTTGATGTGATCATGGAAAACCAGTCACAAAATCAATCACAACATCATCCCATTTACACTTCAGTATAGGTAACTGCTCGAAAATCCCAACTCGCCATTGATGTTACACCTTCATCTGCTGATAGGTGGAACACCTCATAACAAAACCAGTTGTCTCTCTCTCTTCATTCCCAGCCATCAATACTATCGTCACAAGTCACAATACATCTTGGTGATCCTAGGATGCAAATACCATAATGAAGCTTTAACTCTCTCATCATCTCCTCATGTATATCAACTAGAACCCAAACACATCCATGGATACACAAAATCTCATCCTCACCTACCATACAACAATGAAGAGGTTCATCACCTACCACACCTTATCGTAAAACTCGGCCTTTTTAATTCTATTGATTCCACATCCTAAATATGTCTCGTAGGGTAGATGTAACAAGTAAGTATGAATGAAATTTCTTTCCCTCTCATTAATTCACCTTTAGATGCATCTCTGAAAACAAATCCACAATGTTCCACACATTACTAGCATGTCGGACTACATGTATCTATGTCATCCACCTCCGTGAATCGGCTACTACATTTACTATACGAGGCGTTTAGGAAATATTGAAGTGAAAATAATGTAGGTATTCCACCCACCTTCTCTACCTCAAATTCAAGCCACACTATGTAAAGATATACTTGAGTATTTTTGTGATCTGTGTACACCACAAAGCACTACCAGTAAATAGTGCCTCCAACAACATAATGCATGAACAACTACAGGTAAATCGAGAACATGCGTAAGGTAGTTATTCTAACGAGGCATCAACTACCGAGACCCATACACCAAAACTCGTTATACATAAATCATCACTTCCCCCCTGCCGAATACCTGAAGCATCATTGTACACCATGTACCTCTTTCCTTACTATGGAAGTATCTGGACAAGTGTTGATGTCAACCTCCATTTTATCTCTTGAATGTCTATCTCATAAGATTCTCACTACACATACATCACTCCTATCTTATTCATTCTATTCAATGGTGATCCAATTTCTGAGAAGACCTATATAAAATTTATGTACAATCCATCTATCCCTAAGAAACTCCATATGTAAAAAACGTCCTTGGGATGTTCTTAGTACACTAAATCTCTCACCGTTTCTAGGTCCACCGATACTCAAATCTTAGTGATGTTTTGATCCATGATGTGAATATGATCCATCCAATGTGGCACTTTGCAGGCCTATCATATAAATAATACCCTCTCATTGTATTCCAAATGATCTCTAGATGGTTGGTATGGTAGTGTCGATTGTGAGAATACACTAAGATGTCTTCCAAAAAAACCACAATAAAAGAATCCATGTAAGGATGGAACACTCAGTTCATCAGAACCATGTAAAATGTTGGTGTGTTTGTGATACTGAATTGTATAACCAGATACTCATATAACTTGTGCCTTCTATGAAAGGTTGTATGCATTATTTATATAGGTCGAACACGCACGTGGTGATATCCTGACATCGATTCAATCTTCGAGAACACTCGAGCTCCTTGAAGATTTTTTAAACAGTTCATCCATATATATAAAAGGATATCCAGTTTTTAACATAAACTAGTTTAGTTTATGATAATATATTCATATCCTAAGAGTTGTATCCACATTTTTCTCAAAAAGTTCATTCGAACCCTACAAAGAAGTAATGTTTCTGATAAACACCTTCACCTCCAAATCATCCATCTTTCTCTTGAGATCATATAACTCCATCATAGTTATCCTATCAGGAGGAATGGAAACTGACACATTTCCTAATAGTATCTTGATGGAGAACTCCCACTCTCTCTCAAGAGGTAAACCAGAAAATTCATTGGGAAAGATGTCCCTAAAGCACTAAACAGTTGGTGGAATGTCTTCCAGAATCACTCCCTCATTATTCAAAAAAACTAGAAATCTGGGTTGTAATACCACCAAGGCCACGATTCTATTTTCCATATTTTTTATCCTTGACATCCCATTAACCCATGTGAATAAAAATTGCACCCTATAGTGTTGTCAAAGTCACCCACTAGTGATAGGAGTTAATTACGATAGGTATGTTATTATCCAGTCCATCATGAAAATGACATCAAAACTTGTCATCTCAAGGTAATATAAATTCTAGAGGAAGTTCCACCCACCAACCTCAAGGGGATACTCCATAAACTAATATAAATCTCCCGTTATATCTCCCAATGGTTTTCCTAGTGTCAAAAAATCTTTAGAATGAAAAACCACAATTCCAATGATTTTAACCACTTGTGTAGAGATAATGTTGTGTGAGGTACCAATATCGAAAAGAACAGATGCGATAACCCACGAAACTTTGATCTTTCTTCTCATTGTTGACAATATGGGATCTTATTCCTTTATGTTATGTTTCAATACATATATATTGCATGTACCATGGTCTTATGACCATACCAGGCCATCTTGAGCAGATCCACCCTATTATCTTTTGGAACCCAGTATTTGCATACCACGAAAATGACCACCACCACCCTAGCCGGGTTTGACTACACTACTCTAGCTCCATGCCATACATGGAGCTGAAGAACCTACTCCTAAACCCAGTGTTGGAGAAGACCCCCTACCCCTCCGATCTAGATGGATGTTCCATCAAAACTAATGCATGTGTCTCATCTTGACACAATGATCAAAATTCTAGTGGGTCATAGTCGTACTGATTATTCACGTGGAATTTTATACCACACTGATGAAAATACACCAAGATGCCTGCACCCATAGCCTGACTAGCACTCATGTCGTCTAAAGCCTCAAAACGATTCTTCCTTCCTAAATATGTAGATCAACTGGGGGAAGAAACAACACTCCCATATTCTATACCCCCATCTACCATCTAATTCTGATCTATAATCAGAGCAAGATTCACACTCTCAGTGGTATAAGGAAACCTGAACATGTTGTCCTGAGATTTGATAGAATTACTGAGGATTTTCTCAAAGAATCTCTTCGTCGACATCTCATCTGTAAGATACATTGGCACAAAACGATGTAGCTCTAAAAAACATGCAGAGTATTCAATAAATTTCAGCATTCCCTACTATAGACGTATAAATTTAGTAGTTCACTTTTCTCTCAGAGTCATGGTATAATTTTTTTTTAAAGTAGTGGGTTTGGAATTCATCCCAATCCATATTTTGTATCCCATCAGCTTGGTTCAAAACATTGCAGCAACTATTTTCCTTTTCACATAGAATATATGTTATGAGATTGAACCTCTACTCAAGAGGCATCTCCAGATGCTCAAAAATAGGTAATGTTGTCTCGGGACACAGCTCTGCATCATGTGTTCCAACATCCACTGAAAACATAAGAGGATGTTGCTGCTGGAACACCCATGTCATCTCAACCCAAGTCAAGTATTACTGCGGTGCTCCCTATATCTTTTTAATATATCAAAATAAACCCTCATTGAACTTTTCCTCCACACCTATGGGTGAAATAGCCTCAGGTGCCATTGCTAGAACTATATGAAGATCATCAGATAGCCTGTGGCCCACCATATCTAATGAATGGCCTTTATCTCCCTCATGGTGTACCACTAGAGCTCATCATTGTGGAATATCTATACAATGAAAAACACATTCCTCAGAAAAGAACAACATAAATGAATAGATCTGAAATCATAGGTTCAGTAAAAACCCTCCTAACAACAACATCTAACTTACAGCCTACTCCTAATTCCATGATTGTATAAAAAAATCCATCAAACCACTAGAAACTATACCTATTTCCCACTCAAATTCTAGGTCTAGCTTATGTATCCTTTCACCATTCATGTTCCATTTCCATTTCACAGTTAGTTATTTTGGATCCCCCACCCATGTTTTACCAATTTCTGAATCTGTGAGGGCCCAAAACTCCTCATTTACCCAAACATGGTTCCCAATAAAACGATACATGACAAAATTTCATTTAACATAAAAATTTATTTGGTGCGTCATTTCCCAATTCATGAAGACTCATACTCATTATAGACTAAATGATGACATCACACTATTATATACTACACCAAATTAAAACATCCTAAGGGAAAACTATCACAAAAAATATCAGTACAACATGAAATATCTAATTCATTCTAGATGGGATGGAATAATGCAAGACTTCAGATTCTAACAGCTATCAATATGATTCATGAGATTGAACCCCCTCATCCCATTGGGTTGAAACTTAAATTAAACCCACAATTACATCAATATTAATAGATGAAATAAAGTGTGTTTCCCATCGGAGAAATTGAATCAAAGGTAATAGTAATAAAATATACAATTAGAACTCCATTCAAGTTAATTTGGCTTTTCATTGTGCACAAGCTAACTACTCTTGGGTAGAGTTTAATAAAAAACTCCATTTCTGTACTATTGCTATCTAATTTTTCTAAATATTATGTCAAACTAAAAAAATATTCTGGTACCACTTTGTAATGTCCTGAACCTAGATACCACCAGAAATGGTGCCCCAAGCCTAGTTGGTAACATGGCCTCAAGCGCATCTTCCCAAACACCAGAGGCTTCCGACTTCCAGCTATTGTCTGTGTCAATTATTGCGAAGACTATTCCTTCATTACTAGAGTGTCATAATAGAAGTAAAAACATTCATTAAATATTAGATGAAAATGAAACAACTATAAAATAAAATTAAGACAACACATATATGAATACATAAAAATAACAAAACATGTCTTATATAAGAAATGATGTAGATAGTATAAGTATCTTGAAAGCAGCCAGAATTATACATGGGAATAAAGTACCACAAAAAGTACAAAAGATAAAAAAGGCATACTCGCATCGCAAGTCTCATCTTGGTACTATGCTCCCCTGCTCCAAATCCATAATCAACAATCGTTACTTTTGTGATTTCAACTATCAACAGCTACAACCATAAAATCAATTTTCCTCCCCAAGGAGGCCCAAATAGGGTTTGAGAGAAACATCCATGTTGGAAATCACCGAGGTCTATATAATCCTAACACAAATTCCAAAAAAGTTATACCAAGTGTTAAAACCCAAGAAAGTAAGTTCATATACCCCTTGAATATATCAAAAGGAGTAAGTAAAACCAACCATCCCACACGGCTACCTAAAAAAGAGTCAGCAACTAACAAGGTAGTAAAAAGAAACCCTAACAATTCCCATGTCCACTATGTACATCCGTCTAAAATATGAAACCCATAGACACAATGTATGAAGAATTCAAGTAGCCAATATATACTCCATATTGGGAACTATAGTATCCCATGGCCACATCATACAATGAAAATCAGAACTCAAGGGTTGGATCAAAGGTGATAGTAGACCGAAGAATCCATATAAACATTTTATACCATGGAGGGCCCGATCCAAGGATCTTGTCCATGGAATACCAATGAGTCACATGGGCCTCCCTTGTGGAAAATTGGTTAGGCACTGGTTAGTGTCCTAGGATAATGAAAACAACTAGTCCTACACAAGAAAAATAAATTCCGATTTACAGGGTAGAATGGCCCGAGGCATCCCACAAAATCAAGACCCAAGAGAAAGCCAATCCAAGGGATCGATAACTACGTTCCAAAACCATATAGTGATGTCCGTGGAATATATCAAGCCATACGTTTTTTAATTCAATCATTTAATTTAAACAAACAGAACATGTGAGTATACCCACTCCCATAAACCTTCACAAGACATGATTTTACCAAATCATGGTAACCATTTAATAAAACAATCATATGGGCCCACCATCCATTATTAAAAATTTAACATGCCATTATTGATATCATATATGTAAGCCTGACCATATAATAAACTGAAGATGTAAAAAAATATAGATAGATGAGGCATTAGATGATCTTCATTCGTAGAGGAGGCATTACATCTACGCAATTATTCACAACTATCAAGGCATTAAGAGGCTTCCCCTACCTATTCAATCACAATAACACATGCCTTTGGTGGTTTAAATAGGAATAAATATATTTAAACATAATTTTAACCCCTTAGGTGACCACGAAATGATAAATGGGTTCCAATGCATCTAAACAAAACCTATGGTCAACCTCACTATGTAGAATTACTTCCACTAAAAGAAAATCACTCAAAAACAAGGTCTCGTCAAAATTTCTGACGCATGGAATAAACGCTGGACACCCAAAAAACACCAATGAAAAGACAAAAGAAAATATCTACCACATACCTAGCCTCTATAGTAGATAACTCATCTAGTATAAATTATCGATCTGCCCTATTTTGGATGAAATTTATTGAATAGACGATTAATGTAATATTAGGGCATTTGAGCCTAAATCCAAATAGCACAAATGATTGTGAGAAGAATAAAAAATGGAATATAATAAAAATAGGCCATACTGACACAGATCTGATGAGACAATAAATGATCAAAACAGAGGTCAGAAGGTAAAACTTTTCAAAGCCTAGGTTAGGAAAAAAATGGGAGAGTTCTATGGAATCTTTTGTGCATCTGCGAAGAAGAAACAAATTGGTTTTAAAATAAAAAATGGTTGTTAATTAATTTTTTTTCAAAAATCATACATATCATGGTCAGACGGTTGCACATACGGTTTCTAAACCATGCAGAAACTGTGTACAACTCATATTCTAAAAGGGTAACTCCGCACAGATACCCTACATAGTATGACTAACAATTTGATAACCCTATGAAATTAATATACTAAAAACCTATAACTTTTCAAACCTCTCACATGGTTAGAATAACCATGCACAAACCATGTGCGAGGTCATTTTCATCCAAAAACATGGCTCTGGGATCCAAACAAGTCCCACACACCTCCGAAACACCCTTGATCATGATAAGTATTCACATAACGTCATAATAAGGCACTTAAAAAAATGATAAGTACCTCATTCAAAACCAATGTTATTATAGGGTTTAAATGATATCTTCATACCACACATAAGGCATATGGATGATATATCCAAGTATATAGAACATAATATATGAATGAATAAATCATTTATGTGTATGGAATTCTTACCATCATTTTTATTTCCTCTTCTATTCGAGGTAAAATTTTCATTGAATTATGAATGACATATGACATTGGAAACAATACCTTCATGGATTATTCCATACTGAATCTCTTCATTTCTCTATCAATATGTTTATTTTTTACTTTGAAAAAGTAGTCTCTTTGATATTTTCAGATCGAATAGGATCCCAAGATTTTTTTTGATTTAACTAATTACTTTGTAGAGAATAATTCATTTAATTAGTCTTTAATTTACTATAAGGTCGATATTTCTTTTCTTACAAGACCTATTTCACTTACATATAGTATTAAGAAAATGAACACCCTTGAACTAAATCAATAATAAGCACAAGTATCATATAAAAACATTAAGAGACCAAATTATGTTATGTATTCACCAAAATAATAATTCCATTCCATGGATACATTTTTAATTCAAAAATGGATCTCTCAAACCTGGATGCAATATATGAATCCTTTTGGAGTCACAAGTCATTTAGGTTGTGTCATATAGACACGTTCTTGAAAGACAACATTAATGAATACTATTTTAACATCCATTTTCCAAATGTCATATTAATGTAATTATTCTATGGTATGTATCATTTTAATGGATTTTAATATAGAAACTGGTGAAAATGGTTCATCACAGTCAATGCATTGACGCAGTTTGGACCCTTTTCCACAAGTCAATATTTATAAGAACTAACATATCCTTCAATGTCCATTTCATTCATGATTAAAAATTTATAAACATAATTATTTATATCCAATGTAGGATCTACCAAAATACATAGTTGGTTTTGGTACACGAAATCCATTTTTGGTATTCTTATAATCATTCCATTTGATAACATTGGTGGCATTGACAACTTCCATGTAGGTTAAAGGGCCATTATTATCAACTAATAATGCATCCCAATCCTACGTGACTAGAAAACCATGTAATTTATGTTCTATAACCTCTCTTGTAAACTTATTATATAATTCTCTTTCATTAATTCTCTCGTCCATGGGCTTTTTGGAATCTATATTTTTTAAACTGTGTTCTATCTTCTGTTTAAACTTCATCAAAGAAATTCTTTCTTCCACTATCACTTTTAGAGATACATTCCTTCTCATTTAGTGTGGGACATATATCAAACACAACAATTTATATTATTGTTCATATAATTAGTATTTCATTGTTTCCTCATGAATTCTTATAATGATACACATAGTTCTTCATGGTGAAATTTTGTTGCCACAAATATCCTCAAACAATTAATCACATTACCACACTCTTATATGATACAAAATAGAATTATTTTCATAACCAAGTTCACATAGAATATAGTTATCTTCCTTAGTTGGAACCTAATTTAGATTGTGTTTTGCTGTCAATAATGTGAATCCCCAAAAGGATAATGGAAGACTCTCGTAAATAATTATTGATGTTAAAATGACATATAGGGTATTGTTACTACATTAACATACATAATTACACTATGGTATATAATTAATAGTGTTTTGTGAACTCATCCAAAAATTCTATAAATAATTTGTGATTGAATGAATAATATATTCTCCACTATTTCATGAGTAGAGTTTTATAATATTATTTCCAAGATTATTCTAAAATTCATTCATGTATTCATTAAATATCACAATGAAATTTTACATATCCCTATTATTCATACATTAAGATACCAAATTAATTTATGGATTCATTAAAATAACTATTAAAATTTTTTAATGTTTTTTTAATCCAAATAGTTATTTCTAAAACTTGGATGCAATATAGGAATCCTTTGGGGTCACAAAATCTTCATGTTGTATTAAAGTGAAAAATTCTAGAAAACCCACATTAAGTAAATCTATTTTGACATCCATATTATATATTTATAGTAATGGAATGATTGTATGGTATGTATAATTTTAAAGGATTATAGTATAGAAACGGGTGTAAAGGTTTCATCACAGTTAATGCCATGACACAGTTTGGAAACATTTTCAACCAGTGATGACTTATAAGAACTAAATTATCCATCAATATCTATTTAATTAATAAATACCCATTTATAAATATCATTATTTATATCTGATATAGGATCTAAGAAAATATAGGATTTTTCCTGGTACATGGAATCCATTTTTGGTACTCTTATAATATTTCCATTTGGAATCATTTATCCCACTTACTACTTACATGTTGGTTAACGTACCATTATATTAAACTAATAATTTGTCACTATCCTCAGTGACTTGAAAACCATATCATTTATGTTATAGAACCTCTCTTGTATTCAAATTATGTAATTGTGTCTCTATAATTATCTCATCTATGGGATTTTTGGAAGATAATTTTTGGAAAACTCTATTCTATATTATTTCTAAACATCCTGAATTATCTCTTTCATCTTCTATCCCTTTTAGAGATATGATCCTTCTCATAGTGTGTGGGAGTTATATGAAACACAGTTTTTTATATAATTATTTTTATATGTAGTATTCCCATGTTTCCTTGGGATTTACTATAAATATTCTTATAGTTACATAGGGTGAAATTTTCATTCCACAATTATCCTCAACTAATAAATTACATCCCCTTAGATATAGATGATACAATATTTTTTTATTTTCATACCAAAGTTCACATTAAATATAGTTTTCTTTCACAGTTGTAACATGATATAGATTATGTTATGATGTCTATAATGTGAATCCCCAAAATAATAATGAAAGAATTACATGAATAATTATTGATATTGAAATAAATTATAGGTTATTGTTCCCCCATTAACTTACATAATTACACTATAGTATATAATTATGAGTGTGTTGGTATAGAATCTAAAACTACTATAAATAATCAATGATTAATTGATTAATGTATTCTCCACCATGGATTGAGAAGCGTTTCCTAATTTTATTTCCTTGATTTTTCTAAAATGAATTCTTGTAATTGATAAATTTCTCAATGAAATTTTACATATAAATAATTATGTATATGTATCAATATATATTAAAATAATAAATAAAAGTTATGAATTATGACTAAAAACCCCTTGAATTAACTAGAAATGGTCACACATATTGTTATAAAAATCTCCAGATTCTCAGTGGGCCTTTAACAATATCCACTAAATAGTGATTTGGTTATTTTCTTTATAAAAACATAAATTCCCCTTGTGGTTTTAGTGTAAATAAATATAAATATACATTTTGTTTTAATGTTGTCAAATTATTTTAATTTACATAACATATTCAGTGATTCCATAGTTTGGTTTAGTGTTAATCATGTGTGCTATTGTTGTTATCAAATTCTATTATATATTCTATAATCCAACATGTTAAGAATGTTATTTTAAAATACCTTACCATAAACAAATTATTTATAAAATAATGAATAAATATTCTAAAACTAAAAAATAAATATGTAAGTATCAGGTATGGATCCATATTTAATGATTTTTATAACTGGTGTCACATAATACAAATATTTCAAAACTAGGATCATTTTCGTCCGAAGAATGTAGTGGTAGTTCCCCATAGCCACTGAAAAATTTAATTTTCCATTAGTTGGTCATATAGTTACCAAACCTCAGTAATGTTTTGATATTCTTAATTGTTTCTATATTTGAATACATATGTGATCCCCCTATGTTTTATCTAACAACCAATTTTTAAAAACAAATGAAACTCACTCGATAATGAATGAACGTGAAGTTTCTGTTTTAAAAATTTTTAAGTGATTTTTTTTCTTATGTACCTTCTTTCCATATTTAAAATAGAAAGCATCTAGTTCTCTATATTTATCAATGATCATTCACTTATTTTAAGTGTAATTTGAAAAATATTTGGAGTAATATCTCTTTGTAAGTAATTTCCTTTTATTCAACATAAGGACCAATATTTGTTTACACTTTATGTCCTAGTCATCATGGTGATGTAGAGTTATAAGATCGAGGAGGGACTTGTCTATGTTGTTAATTTTGAAATTAATAACAGTACTAGAGATGATATTTGGGAGTGGTGAATAAATGATGTAAGTTCATATATTGGTAGGTAGTTTAAACACTATATCCTATAGGTTCTTAATGTACACAATTAGTTTGATTACACGATGACTAGATAGACCACCTTCACTATGTTTACATTAAAAGAGTTTCATGCATATCTATAACCATTGCTAACTTTATTTCTCCTAATATAGACCACATTGATGTTGGAGTATTCTATAAGAATTGTTGTCTTCATGTTACTTAATTAGATAATTAGAAAATGATGAAATAATTAAAAACTGAATGTTAACCAACTCACACAAATTTTTACCATGGACAATAAATTACTCATCACTAACCTTTTTCATGTTGATAAGTAATTGAGGATTTTAGTACATAATACATCTATACATGGAGAAATAATACTTTTAGGATTGTGATCCATTCCTAGAAATTAATTCTAATTAGGATATGGAATCTCTTAAAAATTGATCAAATGGATAATGTGGTTGAAAATATACTTATTATTCTATAATAATAAAAGTGAAAATTTTTATTAGATAAATAAAGTTTTGTTAATGTGTGGAAAAAATAAGTTTATCAAACTAATTATCCTGATGTTTTTTTATGTCTCAACAAATCACACCAATTAAATCAAAATTTCTCATTACTATAGACATTATAGTAAAAATGATCCATAATTACCTTATTATAATCAAGGGGGAGTCCACAAAAATTATAATAATTTAATTAGGTAGGAACCCTTTCCCACTGAAAACTAGAAGATCATTAAATTAATCAGTGGTCTCTCCAATTGATTAATCCTAACTCATATTTCTATTACACTTGAATCCACATTTCCATTATGAAATCATAGGTCATTAAACCTAATATAAGTACATTTATTCCAATCCACTATTTTAGTTATGTCTTCATCACAATGGAAATCTCCCCAGAAGTAGGTTGAATAGACACTTTAACTATCAGTTTTACTTAACTAATATTATGGACAGTTTAATGAAATAACATTAAGTTAATGTATTTTTTAATTAGGCATAATTGTTTTTATTATTTTCATCATGTCCTTTTAATATAAAGTTTAATTTTAAATGGGGATTAAACATGTTACGATAAAACAGTTAAACATAACCCATTTATTTTAATTCAATTTTTTCATTTAATTAAATTAATTTATTTGATCATATTATTGCATCCATAAAATATGTCATGTATAATAATGAAATAAAATAAATAAATAAAATACAAAATCATGAGGTTTATATAGTAGTTAAATTATTTACTGAAAAATAATCTAACCTATGAACCTATTGATAAAATATTTATGTTGGTCATCCAATTAGTTTCAACATCCATCTTATCCACTTATGTATCTCATGAGTTCGATTTTTCTCGGTTTCATATTGAACAACCTATACATCATATCCACCATAAAGTTACTACATATTCCATTATTTATTCCTTTAATTATATATGTGTTATAAATCACACAATGGATAGAAACGCCAAAATATTGGTTGTGGTTAATTATATAAAACAACCTTGGACATGCATATCCCACATTATAAATGAAATTGGCATGACTCTCAACACATCATATTTATTTAAAAAACAATCAATTGAAAAACCATGCTATAAATTATGATAAATAAAACCAAAAAATTCATTGGTCTATATAAATATCAATATCTATCATACACATATAATGATTACACATTTTAAACAACAAGATAAAATTTATTTATATTCATTCTATATAATGACAAAATAAACCTGAATTAATTTGATAAATTATATTGTTAATCAAATATATCATTATATATTATTTAATATTATTTTCTTGATATTTCCATTTTCTGGAATTTTATATATAAAAAATTATTTTATATTATTTAAAATTTAATAATATAGTACATATCTTTGTACACAGATGAAAATTTACTTTTACCGGACCCAACTACTCATTGTAGACTTGTTTGTAAAAAATAAACTCATGCTACATATTATGTACATGACATGTGTCATAATTTAAGGTCATGTATTGAAAAATTAATATCCCATAGAACACATGAAAATTATGTAGCTTTTAAATTGTACTGCATTGAGTCATTTTTATATAACAAACATTCAAAATTAATAGTTTAAAATTTTATGCAGATTTAAATAAAAAGTTAATAAAATTTAAAACATAATTATTAATGTGTAATGTAAACATAATAACTCATGGAACTCAAGTCGAGGTGTTTTAATGGAGTAATTAATTATGTTTTAAAATTATGTATAAATAGGAAATTTACAAACAATGTGAAAGTTATCTACAATGAGTTTACTTATTTTCATATAATCTCTATAGTACATGACCAGGGACATAGAAAGTGCATTTCAAAAATTTTTATAATGTAAAATGTTTGTGCAATGAGTTCATGCCATGTTCTCCAACATAAATGAATTCTAGTATATATTCATTATTCATTAAACACACATTGGGTGTTAATTAAGTGATGTGGTTTGACCCCATGTTTACTACCTTGAAAACATATGGACAACAAGTTGTATAATCAATTAACACAACATGTACCGTATAAAAGTCATGTGCCACTTTGGGTTGTAATAAGGTGGTGAATTTATTGCACATGGTGTATATAAATTACTTCACGATAAGGAATCCATGCGAGAAACCTTGCGCAATAAACATGTATCCATGACATAAATCAAAAGAGTACAAATATTTATTATCTGGTGTTATGTATTCATTATAATTGCCACCACCAAATAGGTTACTTATATGGGATATTCATTAATAATTTACCAATCATGGTAATATAGGTGAGAAATGAAGAAAATAAAGAGAACAATTCCAATATGAATTCAATAATGAAATAAAACATGAAATGAATTAATATTTTAAATGTGGAAGGATCAAAAATCATATAAAGAATTATAATTTTGAATGTGACCAATATGATAAAACATTAATGTTCAAGACACAATATAAATTTTTAATTGTGCTAACATTGAATTAAAAAATGTCATATTCATTTGATTATTTATATATTATACCAGATGTTTATTTCCTGACCATTTAAATATTACTAGTTGAGTATTTATTATAATTCACATAAAAACCAAGGAAATATATTTTAATTTTAAAATTACAATTAATTTAATTAAATTTGAAGAAATATGATGTTTTTTAAGATCGTTCTTAATAGTAGATATTGCATATCCAAAACTGTTTTTCGATAGTCAATCATTTCCCTTATAGGATCGAAGTGTATAGGACCTCTAAAAGAAATCCACATTTGTTCAAATAATCCTTGAAATAGACTAATGAATTGTTCATTGATGTCACGATCGATTAATCAACTTCTATTTTTTCTATTGATCACTACATGTTTCTTCATTTTGGATGAATTTATCTTGATATTATCATTCTTGAGTGTATGTGAGAAATAAAAGGTGGGTTATAGAGACCAGTATTTCAGGTGCAATAATTCTTAATTAATATATTATTTAATTATTTAATTTCATATTTATAGATAGTGTGTTATGGTTTTTATTTTTATTAATTATACATGTTCCACTAATAAAATGTTAAACCAGTGTCTGACCTCATACAAAATATTAAAATAATAATATTATCTTTATTCTACATCACAAACATACAGGTGTAATAATTAATGTTATTATACCATATTCTAAATTAATACTTATTGTGTGATTCAATATTTTTTAACTATTCATTATTATTTTTTATTCAATACATAAATAATTAAATTAAATATTTATTCATTCATTAAAAAATAATAAATATATCATATATCTATGTAATTTAACAATTACATTATGATTAGGTATTTATTTAAAATATGTTATAATTAATCCTAACTACAATTCTCTCCAGTCTATAGAATAAAATTTATTCAAGTGATTTTTACAAATAGAATTAAATAAATATCAATGGAAAACATAGTGTGTGAACTATTGGGCTTCTTTCTCACAAGTTTTTGGTTGGTTTTCCTATTTTCCAGAATTACTGTCTAACTGATGATTAGGGAAACAAATAGAAAGACATTAATATCACAATGTGGAGTGCCACATAAATTCAATAATTTTGTAATATAATATTGTTTTCTTTACATATCATCAATCAATTTTCAAACCCATTTCATTTTCCTATAACCTTCAAACTTCATTATTTGACGATATTAAATAAGGTCATGATTATACAATAGACATGGAATTCAATGTGAATGTTTTATTCAAATCAGAGAGCTAAAATATCAACGTCCATTAACATTTAAGTGAAAATCTATCCTCTTATTAATCAATAATAATACATATTTTGTCATCACTACTACATAATATGACTTTAATAGTGCTAGAATTAGACTATATTAGTGAAAAAAATCTATTGTCTACCTAAGTAAGATTAAACACCCTAATCATTTGTCAGTGATTAGGAATCACTGATAAAGGGGTCCTTTATTTTCGCTAAAAAAGATGATAAATATGTCCATTATGAGTACTTTAAAAATCATTGATAAATGACCCATTTATCAGAAATTTTTTAGGATCAATAAAGGCCCCATTTATCTACACTTATAGAAAAGCAGATTAAGGGACTTCATTAAATTCTTACAGAAGTGATGATAACGTGTACTATTATAAGTTATTTAAAAGCACTGAAAATTTGTTAATTATTAGTTCTTATAAAAATGTTGATAAAGGACCATATTGGAGTGTGCTGCAAGAGCACACTAAAACACCAGTGCAATGTGATGTAGCTGCACATAATAGATTCAAGAACACACCAGATATCAACAAAAATAAGTCCAAATATAGAATTTAAATGAAATGAAATTTATAACTCAAATAAAATAAAAAAACTATAATTTAGAATATTAAAAAATTGTTTAATATAATTATACAAATAAAAATTATCACATATATTCAAAAGAATAAATTTTCTATTTCCTTTTAATCCTAACCCTGGATCATGCTATTAGTGAACAAAACACCCCAAATCGACAAAAATAATGCCCCTGTATAAGATAATAATTCTTATGATAGTAATACTATGAAGAAATAAATTAACATAAAATATTATTTTTTTCTATAATTTATGTTAACTTTACAAAATTTGATGACACTTTTCAATAAAAAGTAGTACATGGAGTCTTATAGACACACTATGCATCAGATTGAGGTGTGACTGATTCAAACACATATTAAATGTATTTTAGATCATTTTATTAATGTATTCAAATATAATAATTTAGAATATGGATTTTGAGTATGTTATTAGTATTTTTTACTAAATATCATTTTAAAATGGGAACTTGGACATTTTACTCATTATAACCACATAGTGTATTGGATTGAAGTGAAATTGATTCATTAATGTCACAAATGATTTATGAATCATTTTACAACATTATCATTAATATATGAGTATGTTGGATTGATTTTTAGTGAGATTCACTTTTTGAACTAAAATAATGATTTTAATATGATAACAGATACATTAAGTAATAGTGGGCACATAATGTATCATATTGAAGATTGACTGATTCCTAGACATTAAAAACTAATTATGGAACATTTTTTAATGTATAAAAACAACTTCAATAAATTTTCTTGGTTTTTAGTAGGTTAGTAGTACATTTTACAAAGATTGATTCCATATTTTTAAAAAAATACATACATTGAATCTTACTAGTCACACTGTGGGCTAGATTGTGGAGCGGTTGATTCCTACATATATCAAATGACATATAGATCTTTTTTGTAAATTATCAAATCGTTCCGAATGTGTTTTATTTTTATTGAATTGTTCGTTTTATTTTTTACTAAAATTCGATTGTAAACTGCAAACATGTACATTGACTCATTACAGTCACATCATGTATGAGTTTGACATAAGTCCAAATCCTACACATCAAAAATTACTGATGAAACTTTCCCGAAAATTATCATGTAATCATGAGAAAATTTGATCAGTTTTTAGTGAGTGATACTTTTTGAACTAAAATGTTTACTTTAAACTGATAATGGTGACTTATAGTCATACTAGGCACATCCTATATTTATTTGAGGTGTGTCATATCCCTAAACACCAAACATTACTTATGGATCATTTTTATAATGTATGGAAACAATATGAATGTGTTTCTTGGTTTTGAGTGCGTAAATTATCCAATTTAATGAAATTGTTGTTAGTTTTAAATAAAATGACACCCTTGGAGTCACACCGGTCAGCTCAGGCATTGGATTGAGGTTCTCTATATTTCAACACATCTAAAATTACTTTTCCATCATTTTTTTGATTCATCAGAACAATATGAATTTGTTTTCTCAATTTTGAGTACGCCATTTTTCTTTTTTACTAAAATGTCATTTTCAACTTGAAAGACACACTTTTTACACATCTGATCATGTCATGTATTGGTTTGACATGAAAACAATTACTACACATCATAATGAATTTGGAATCATGTTCATAAATTATAAATTAATTCCAAGCATGTTTGATCAATTTTTAGTGAGTGACACTTTTTGAACTAAAATCACAATCTTAAACCAATAACAGAAACATTGAGTCATATCAGATACATTATGAATCATATTGTGTTTCAGATGATTCCAACAAGTCAAAAATTACATATATATTGGTTTATTAAATTATCTAAATAATAAGATTTTTTTGCTCAGTTTTGAGTATATCTATTTTCTATTTTTCTAAAATTAAAGTCAATTATAAATAAAAAGAGGTAATTGGAGTCATATTGGTCACACCGTGTGTTGGATGGGGGTGTGGCTGATTCCTACACATCATAAAGTACAAAAAAAGAATAAATATCAATTTTACCTCGATATACTTTGAAATTCTTTATCAAACTATCAATATAGTGTGAGAATCATTGAACAAATCACCCCTTCCCAGAAAAGAGAATTCACCTAAAAAAGAGAATAATTATTATATGGGTAATACTAAAAAATTAAATTAAATAATTAAAAAATACATTACATCTATTTGCAAAGATGTTACTATGGAAACATAAATATTACTTTGTGATTGAGAAATGGAGGGACGTTTAAGGAAAGTGATAAAAGTCAAAAAAATTCAGATAAAGGGTTTTGAGGGAGATGAAGCTTGTGGTTGTTTTAGTGCACAAAGACATGAAATATGGACATATCACCCCAAATAGAACAAAAGAAACAACCTGTATAAGTAAACTATTATTATATGAGTAACTCTAAAAAAAATTAAATATATATATGAAACAATACATTAATTCAATGGAAAATTATTCAACTATGAAGACATCAATACCACCACTGTGATTGAGAAGAGGCTGTGTCGTTTCTCTTCCTGCAATAGAAGTGGGGGGAACAGGAAGGAATGTGATAAATGAAGCACTATATGGGAGAATATGTTTTTATGTAGAACAAGACTATAGATGCTTCATTGTAAAAAGACATGAAAGATGAACAGAATACCCCAACACGAACAAAAATTCCACATGTATTAGAAAATAATTATTATGTAAGTATTACTAAAAAAATATGAAACATTAAATGAATTCTATGGAAAGATATTTTACTATAAAAACATCAATATTACCTCTATGTTTGACCAGAGACTATTTCATTTCTCTACCTAAAAATTCAGTAGATGGAAGTTGATTAAAAGTGACAAATGCCAAATTCAAGGGGTGAAATGGTTTTTAGATAGAAGATGTCAATGAATATTTTGTACTGAAAGGAATGAATGATGTTACAACCACCATTAATTGAAAACAAGTTTCAACATACCTAAGAAAAAAATTATTATGGGAGTCATACTAAAATTAAATAAATTAAACAAAAATATAAAATAATAATTAATTTTATTTAAAATGATTTTACTGTGCATACCTTAGGATTTCCTATATGATTGAGTACTGGAAACATCAATAAAGTTCCTAAAAATACAAGATATATGGATTGGAATCATCTAAAATAAAAAAAAAATCAAGGAATAATGAAAATTGAATAAACATTCCCTTATATAATTTTCATTAAAATATATATTGTATATCGTAACATTACCTTTACAAATTTTCAAAGGGTTTCCTTCATTATAGACGATTCATACATGGGATTGGTAACATCGTCACATGTAGAAGAAATATTCTACAAGATTAATCAGTAATTTATATTATATTATATTAATAAAGTAATGAAAATATAATATTATGATAAAAACATTATATATTTAAAAAACATCATCATTTTCATTAAACAAATTTTTTTATTTTAATGGTTATAGGGATTTGGTATCTCTATCGAGAATCCAAACCCTCTCTGTGTGGACCCCTCAAACCTACAAAACACTGTCTACGTTGGGACCAGTTCGAAGTGATTGTGATCTCCCAATAAAAGTGTCATCCTTGATTGAATTTTAATCTGATCAAACATTTGATTTAGTAACTAGTTGTAAAATCAAAAAAAAATAGTTGGATCAGATATATAAAATATTGGCACTAATTGTGATTCCATTTTTAACTACCATCTTCTCTCCCTTCTAAATTGAAATTCACCTTTACAAATCCCATTTCATCATCTTTCATTGTAATGTTATTTTCAACCAATTTAAAATGGAATACAAGAACATGAAATATAGTACAAAAAAACTTATATATATTCGAGAATGAAAAAATATGACATATTTTCATTAATTGAATTTATATTCTTGGAACTAGATATGTGCATCACTTCATCGAAAAGTGAAACAACACTACTTTTCAACATAATGTAATATTGTTTTTTTGTATATAATCTATAACCATTGATTACAAAATCAATATAAGATATAACATTAACATTTGGTCCCCTAGTTATCCATAGATATCTTTAGACAATTGAATTATCATTTTTCGATAAATACTTATAAATTTCATTTTGGTACCATCCAATAGACTATTGATTATGTTTATTTGATATCCATCCTTCACCACTTTATGGATTGTAATCTCTAATAATTTTTTTGGATACAATGTATGGATAAATTTTTTCACTATTTTGTAAAATATAATGGTTCTCTTTCCCCTGCTCTATCTATGCTATTGTAACAATAACAATTCCATAAATCCCATCTCCCATAAGGAATTTATTATGAAGAGACTTTGGAAGATGAATGATATCAACATCTAATTGGTAATCGGTATTGAATTCAACAGCTACATAAATAATATATCATTATAAAATAAAACATTTTGGATAACATAGATTCTTTATATACCCATTAAAAATCATCATATATCATTCAATGTGGTACAACAATCTTTAATGGATATGAATATATAGTTAAACCTCTCTATCCAGGTGAACCATCTAGTGGACCATCATATAAAAGAGTGGTGGTGGGAAGAATGTCTCCAATTCCCATAATATGACGGAAGCATACTTAATAATGATGGGAAACATCACAATGTCTATAATGTTACTGCATATGAATTTGAAAAATAAGCAATGACTGGTTATTTTATTTCCTCAATTTTGACGAATAATGCAATGGAAAGAAACATGAATTAAATGTTTCCTCAAAAAATTAATGTCATGTTATTTAGTCCTTATTGCATCAAATTAGTCATTGATATGGCATTGTCGATATTTTATGAATGCCGATGTGGAACTTTTACACTCTTAAAGAAAGGTATATATTGTAATTTTTCTTGTCTAGATAGAGTGTAAGCAACTAGAGGAAGAAAAGTCCACATTTTCCATTCACTGATGCCAACTCTTCCCTTGTCCCCATTGTAATCAAGTAAACCCTATGCTTTAGGACATCTTTTTTTATAGTAACATTTATTAATGTTCAAATAAAAATATCAAATATTTTTTTTTTCTGTAGTAATTACCTCAAGAAAACATATGACCTACAAAAAATTATAAAAGGGTAATTCAATGAAATATTATCTCTTCTTCCAACAAGATTTTTATGGTTTTTAGGAAACACTTTACCCTAAAAAGATTCAAAATATTTTACATTATTGGATAGTTGATCACCTATTATTGGAGAATGTAATGTACATTTATTGATATTCCAATTGAATGTTTTCATTTGGATCGGCATTTATATCATCAAATTAAAAATTTCTGATGTCAAAAAATTTTAGTCTTAAAGGAATGATTCAAATGAACTAATTATGTGTTTAATTAACTAAAAGGATTCCAAAAAATTCCTTTAATGATATATCCTGCTAAATTTGCACAAGTAGTTAATTCATTTATCATTCGGAGCAACATGGATCTCAATTAGAATTCATCTCTTCTTTGAACTTAATACATTTTAAAACATTTATCCCACATCAATTTCTGATCTTTGATCATTGGAGCCATATAGAAATAAAAATCCATACATGGTTTCATTAGTCCAGATATATGCAGTGAAAAAATAGGGTATTTTTTATTTACGTATATCCTTGGTGGAAAGATATAAATTAGAAATATGAAGGGACATGTACATTGAGTACCACTCTATATAGAAAAAGGATTAATTCGTTTGGTAGATAAATCATGATGAAATTTTCTAGGATCCATTCAAAATTATGATACTCATAGTCAATTATCTTCCATTAAGGATAATATATTAGACGATGTAAGTTCCGATATTTAATTATGGTATCTTCTTGCCATGTCAATTTTCTCATGATTTCTTGATATCTATATAGTCTTTTGAACCATGGAATGTTATTAATGTACCAAAAATATTTCAATGAAGATTATTCATACTTCTTATATTGATATGAGCCACACTTAGGATTTTTTATGAGTGATTCATTGTCTAGAAAAAAAATATAAAATCTTTTTTACATGAATTATTTATTTTGAGATCATAACCATGGAAGAAAAAGTTAGCATAGAATCATTTGTTCATCATGGTAGTTCATTTTCCTAGAGTATTATATCATTCACGAGGACAATTTAGTTCTGTATATCTTGTTTCACTACATTAATTGTTAGTTTTTAAATTATATAACATCAATATATCTAACAATTTGGCATATTTAGTACAACCAATATACTATGGTTTTATAGAATAGTTATTTAACTCCACAACAAACTTCATACAATCATGAAGGTCATCTTGAATTTCCATTTTAATTTCACTCATGGGATCCCCATAATCATTTACACTTGTACTCATATAAAATGACACATAAACCATAGTATCATCCAAATTTGTGAAATATTTAGTTTTTCCCTATGTTTAGTCCAACATGTATAGCTATTATCTGTTCTATGAAAAATCAAATGTTCTTCCAACTCTTCCACACTAATATTCTTAAATAACAATAATTTAAACATTGAAAGAGGATTTAAGAAGGTTATTTTGCATTCTCTCTTATAAACAAGATGATCTATTTAACTCCAACATCAGACTCCTTTTACAAATGAACAGCATTCATAGATTTTTTATTTATATCCATCTCGTTTTATTTATAAAATAATAATTTTTTGGAATAAATTTATAAATAAACATAAGATATTCATTATCAATGGTGAATTTTATATAAAATTATAATAAGTGAAACTCAAAATTTGATTATTTAATATAATTAAATAACATTGAAGGAAATAAATAATTGAATTTAAGAATATAATTTCTCCTATATGGAAGTAGTTATCCTATGAATTAATTAAAAATTGAATGTTAATGGAATAAAAACCTCATCGACTCATCTCCGAAACATTTATCATTTCATTTTTTGTTGGAGTCATCTTTCATATATGGTGGACATGCACCTAGGTTGTGTGAAAAACACTAAGACATGGTCATACATGAGATAAATAACACTTAGAGTTGTAAAACCAATATATAAGGGATGGGGTTTGAGTTTCAAGAAAAAAAATTCAATAATGATTGTTGAGGAGATTCAGTTTATGGGGATTTCAATTATCTATAAAAGATATGGGGGATGAGTCCTAATAATAAAATTTCTTTAATAGATATTGTTTGACAGACATCAAGAGTTTCTTAAATTACCTAAATAAATAAATATAAAACATAGGAAATTAAAGAGTAATAATAAAACCAAATATGGTAAAAAAGAATAATAAAATCTCATTTAATTGACCAGAAGATATAATGATGTATTTGTTAAAAAAATTATTAAATCGAGAGTTATTTCATATTCTTTGATAGTAATTAGATATTCCTAGTCATGGAAGCAGTTCACGTGGACCTAAACTAATGATAAAATAATATTAATTTTTTATTATAGATTTAGATAAAATAAATTCTATTTTCTGAACAAGTTATATAGAAACCTAAGGAATAATTCTATTTATGATTAATGATATATTAAAGATTTGAAAACATCTGAAGACTCTGGAGAATGTCGTTTCACCATACTTATCCATCCGAAGGATTGTAGGGTGGTTGTAACATAAGGTCTACCCATATGAGGTTTTCTAGGGAGGCCATCAAATACACCTTGACCCATCATTGAGATTATAATGAGGACCATAATGAAGTTGGCATAAATAAATAATACACATAAATAAGATAAATATCAAAAACTGGTGATAAACAAACCAACCCTAGAAAGGTATACCCCTAGATATTTAAACATATATATATAACAAGGAATTTATAATATTCATAATTTAAAAATAAATGCACATTTAAACATAACATTTAATGAAAATAAGTATAAACTATTCTGAATTTTGAAATGAAAATCCATATTTTTTTCAAAAATATTTATAAAATCACCCTTACATTATTCATATTGAAAAACTTTATAATTACATATAACGGCTTATATTTACATATATATATATATATATATTAAAATAATCTTAATTTGGTAAAACTTTATGTAACACATATCTAAGAATATCTCAAATTAGTAAAATTTATATGAACCCAGATTTAATTTGAAAATATATTTCCATTTAAAATAAATATATATGATATCATCAATGCAATGATTTATCAAAAAATAAAATAATAAATTTCAGTGAAAATAAATTTTTACAGTAAAACCCTTACACCAGAATACTAAAAGAGAATTTAAATAAACAAATTCCCTCACATGAATTGCATAAAATCATCTTCTTTTATAGCTTTTCAACATCACCAGACTAAGAATTTTTTTCATAAATCAATTTTCACATTCGATTAAGGTATTATATATAAACCATCCACTATTTATAATATGGAAAAAATATTTATTTAGTTGGTTTATCTGCATACTAGAGGTGATTCTATATGATTTCAAACCTATGAAAAAATTAAGCTTATGAAAAAAAATATGGTATATAAGTAGACATCAAATAAAATTGATTCAGAAAAAATAATTTAAAAAGACCAAAATAGGGTATCCAAATTAGTAGTCTGATAAAAAAATGGTCATAAATAAAGTAAAAATAGTTTACAATGATTGGAGAAGTGATAACTAATGACATTGTTAAACAATAAATAAAAAACCCAATGACAAATATAGAAAAAACAGATGGTATAGAATAAAATAAAGGACATCATCACTATACTTAATGAATATGAGACCCTCAGTTCCAAATCTCGTTTTTTTCATCACAAAAAATAATTGTAAGTGATCAATAGTTGTGATAAAATGATCAAACAACTGTAGGTTTTGGGTTTGTGTCATTCCAGTGGGTTTTTGTTATTCGAACTTCAATTCACAGAGGAGGAAACACATTAGTTGGTGGATTCATGTGAAATATTTTTTTATCATGATGGTTTCGCAAGTAGATATTATTATTAAATAGATTGGTATAATTTTACTAAAACATTGAAAAAATAACTAATAAAAGGAATATTTTCCATTATTTATATCACTAATAAATCCTCATCTTTATCAACAATAAAAAATCGCTGATATATATTTCTCTTATAATTGCTTTCTTACTTTTATGCTGATATGGATTATATAATTATAATTATAAAAAATATATTTGTAAATATAAATAAACATAATAAATATATATAAATATACATATAGTAAGTATATTCTTTATTTTAATATATTTATTATAATTTTATAATTATTTAAGTATATAATTATTTATCTATAATTATAGAAATATTTTTAAAAAATAAAATTTATGTCAATATATATATATATATAATAAATATATGTAAATAGAAATATTGTAAATATAATAATTATTTAAGTATATTTATATAAATATTTTAATTATTTAAATATATATAATTATTAAAATATATATAATTATTCATATCTTATTATATAAATTCCTTAAAAATAATATATTTATTTTTTTATATTTCTAAATTCGTAATTTTATAAATATAGTATTTACATTTATAAATATATTTATTTATAATTTCTTTTAATAAATATTTTTTAACATAATTAATGAATTTCTAATTTTAAGTGCATTATGTTAAATATGAGTTAAACTGGATAAATGAAAAATAATTACACATTAACAATATTGAAAAAATAGTTATGTTTTCTGTGTGTGCATTGTATATAGAAAATAATTAACAATGTAATTATGAAATAAATATAAAAGACCTTTGATCTATCTTAAATTGAAAAATCAAACGACATTCAATAACATGTCCATTAATCTGTGCAATTAGTCATAATTTTTAATTCATATTAAATTTTAATTATAAACCATTTTTATTAAATATATGTCTATTTAACGTAAAGTTAAAAAATATTTTTTAATATATAAATCATATTTATATAAATTAATATATCTATATATTTATTATATAAAATTTATTAACATTATCAATAATCAAATAATTAATGATATGTTTAATATTTTTCTCAATTTACATATTTTAAATTTTAAATTTTTTAATTTTCATTTTAAATATATCAATATATTTAATAAATAAAATTTCGTAGTATTTTTAAAATACATATAGTATAATAAATATTTTCATTTTTATCAATAAATATTTAATTAATTAAATTTCCTATTATTTTAATATACTCATTTTTTATTTTTTTATTTGGTTATTAAATTTTATTATTTTAGACATTTATTACTGATAAAAAATGATCATAAGGGATTCCTTTATGATCACTAAAAATATATAACTAATAAAGGATACCTTTATGTGTTCTAAAAATATAGCATTAAGAGAGGTTAACCATTATTAGGGCTACAAATTAAGCACTGGTAAAGGATACCCATTTTCAACACTAAAAATAAAGCTAGATAAAGGGTACCCTTTCTCAAAGCTAAATATAATGTGAAGTTAAAGGGTACCCTTTATCAGCGCTAAAAACCAAGCGTTGATATGGATTAAATTTATCAGCACTAAAAATAAATTTATGATAAAGGGTAGAATTAATCAATTCTTTCTTTAGTGTTAATATTGATGTAGTTTATCAGTGTTTTTTGGCATTGGTAAATACCAGAACTATATAATACATGTTTTGTAGTAACGGATTCACCAATGAATTACCATGAACTATTTTCATCTTGTATAATGAGAATATATCTATGCACATGAGACATGGAATTAATTAATAATAATCCTTGAATTTAAAGACCATTATGCATGGTCAAAGAAAGTAATATCCATTAATTCATACACATATTGAATTATTATTGGAATATATGTTCTCATAATCTACCATCATGGAGATTACCATGATTGATCTTCATTACAAGATGTCTAATTTTATTTTGAGTACTCTCACATAATATTTAACATGATATGTTTTCTATCATATAATATTATCCAATAATAGAACAAGGCATAAAAAATCAACATGGGATTTCAAGGTTCTTCTCGTTATTGGATACTCCAATGACAATTTTCCTGGAAAAATACTTTGGGGCATTATAACATTAAATTTATGTACAATAGTAAATAATATGTAACAATATGATTAATTTATATTCACTATTTTCAAGATACATTTAATTTAAATTAAAAATATTTGGATCCAGAGCACCAAATCCCACATCATTTGGGATGGGTTTTCATAATGAATAATGGATTTCACATTAATATTCCAAACCTCATCACCCCTCAACCTTTCTCCCCACCTCATCTGATTTCCCCATATCTAGTTGCACATATTCAATCCTCTTTAATTATCCTTAATTACTAATCAATTATGATTAATTAACCCAACATCAACATAATCCTATTGATGATAATGAAATTGTTGTTGTTGGTATAGATAAATACCACCCCAAGTTAAAGCCTCATTCATAAACATTATCCCACATCTATTCCCCAATCAGCATATTCTTCCTTGTTGCCTCCATCATCAATCCCCCATCATGATTTTTTCTATTTTGAAACATTATTCAGCATTGGCTCCCCATATCCAATCCCTCCCACCCCCCACGTTTTTTGTGTCATCCCTAACCATGAGGTATTGTCAATGTTCAGTACCTAACCCACTAAAGTAATTGGAATGGGGTACATTTTCAAGGATGGGGAACTCATATCACCCTTCCACACATTTCATTTGTACCATCATTTCACCACTTCAACCCCTACCACTAATATTTTATATATTTTTATTCATCATTTTAGAAGATCTGTTGTATTTAAAATGAATTTTCAGATAAATTCTTGAATATCACTAGTGACGTCATGAGTTGAGTAAAAAATTTCTTAAATAATAAATGACTACAAATTATCTTAAATTTATATGTTCATATAATTATTTTACATTCATTTAATATTGCTCATTTTTTATCATGAGTACTACCTTATTATCTTTTCTAATAACAAGTATATTTTTAATGCATGAATGTGGAAAATATTATTATATTTTTTGAAATGGGAAAAAATCTCATAATTTCGATAGCCGCAAGGTTCTAATAATTTATAGATCTTGGGAACATGAAGACATCATTTGGTTCATACATTTATTTTATTGTAATTTGCAATATTTTAGGGAAAATATTTAATATTTTAAACAAAAAATAATAATAAAACCAACTTAGTTTTGTTATAATGATATAATGAAACATATTAAATTTTTTCCGAATTTAAATATTATGGAAGAAAAAATAAAAATATTTATCAGTATTCTTTTTAGTATTCAAATAATTTTGGATAATTATTAATGAAACCATTGAAAAATGAATATACTATGAATATTTAGACAAGTTAGAAAAGTCATTCACTATATTCAAAAATAGTGGAATGCTAAACGATAATAAATGTGGGAGTTATAAATATATATATAACATTTGACCATTCTATGGAGAGATTGTGTAACACCTTCCATCCAGACCAAGGAGTTAGAAGTTACACATTTTATATGGAATCCACTAGCCAATGTGTGTCCCTATATATATTTATGTGAAATAGAAATAATGGATTAATGGTCATGAAACCAGGTATTACATTGTATAAGTATACAACAATAGATATGAATTATTAGGTTCCAGACTACATGTACCATTCATGTTGAGTCAAATTAAATCCAAAGGATCTCAATCCATTATGTATCGTAGATTGTAATTCATTGATCGCTGCATTAATTTTGGATTATAGTGTATATCTATTTCTATAGTTTCAGAATAATCTACCCATAATGTCACCACTATAATCCCATCCAAAATTACATTTTTATATTTCATCAATATTTCTGACACCCACTATGTAACTATAGTGTTTATTTTATAAGGTTTTATTTTATTGTTGTCTTTTTTAAAATTTAATGAAATTTAGGATTGAAACATGGAAAATTTTTATTTTTCCCATTTGAACATATTTTTAATGTACAGTTTAGATGACACTGTGTGGCCACCATTACACAACTAGGGTTTTAGTACAGTGTTTTCATCAAACCAAATGTCCTCATGGGTGTCTCAGGGTTTAGTCAAAACCTATGAATCTTATGCTAAACTACATAGGACTTTTTTTTGTAATTTTGAGGTTGATCATTATTCAATTAGTCGGGTAAACTACTAGAAAATGATGATAATTAGTTTTACAATTTTAAGGTTTTATTTTTAGTGGATGGCGTATAGTTTATCAATCCATAGAGATAACTAGGTAAACCATGTGAGTGGGTTTTGATCTCGGTAGTGACCTACATAGAGATTGTGCGAGGGATGAATCTCCCACTTCCTCTCTTATATTATGGTTTTTTCATCTAATTAAGGAGATTTCATTCTCTATCAAGAATTTTTCTCTTATGGTTTCATTCTATCTTACCATTCAACTTAATTTTATTTTCTATAAAGACTCATAGGATCTATGGTTCTCAAATTTGGCCAAGGTGACATTAATATTGTTGAATTTTCATTGTATAGACTTAAGAAGCTCCCCATGTGGTTTGGCTTGGGTAACCATACAGTATACTCTAGATTAACATCCAAATACATTACACAAAAAATAACACAAATACATAATGCAAACCACAAAAACAACCGATTAAATTTTTTAAAATTCAATCACATCCATTAACTAGACACACAAAAATTACTATTCTATAAAATCACCTTGGATAATGATAAAAATTATAAATCATAATATTCTTCAATCATATCCTTCACATTTGATCACACCATCATCTACACCACATTGTTGAAAAAAACCCTCTAGAAAATACACCATCACCATCATCATAGAAGACCAAAACAGAACCACTTGGAATCATCAATGTCCAAAACTAACCCATCACACTACTCAACCATAAATTGCACACCAGGTAGAACCACCAAAAATGAAATAATTAAATATTATATTCTAGTATCATCGAATAAAACTATATGGAATTCCAGCTAATGCCTAATGGTAGAGAATTTTGTGTTAGTCATGCCCCCTATAAAACCATTTGGCCACATGAACAACAATTTCAATTATCCCTATGATGACTACCACACCGGACTAAACCAGGTAACGATTAATAGACTAGGAATGACGAGAAGAGATAATAGTTTAAAAATGCTTAAAAATGAGTCATAAAAATTGCAATTACACAATCCATTTTATAATAACCATAATCCAAATGAATATAAAAACAAAACTCCACTAAAAATCCATAAAACCCACATGTCCTATATTTTCCCTGTACTATTTTTATATATTATGTGGGATTAATTCCAGAGCATGCACTAACACAGCCTGTGATTTCAAGGATATGTGTGTCCAGAATAAATGTTTGAAATATAAAAAAAAATATTAAAAAGTGTGATAATGTGGTTTTCCTGAAAAATTGAAAAAGCTAATAAATATATTCCCATATCAAAAATCTGAGGGAACCATTGCATTAAGGGTAGTATGATTAACCCATTAACATCCTAACATCGATCGGTATATTTCATATACAAAAATTAGTTTTTGGAATATTAATAATTAAAAGTAAAAGAGATTTTATTTTATTTTAACGTTTTGTCAAAGTAGCATATTACCTTTTTAAATAATCCAAGTAGTAGGGGTCCCGGGATAGACCCATTAATCAAGATATCCAGTAAGGAATTGTATATTGTAACATGGAGGATTCTATCAGTGAAGAACGATGATGGGATGTTGGATAGAAGAGCAACAAGATTCATTCATGAAGATATCAAAAACAAAGAGGACGTGGAAACTGATATTCATTGGAATCTATAAAATTCCTATGTAGGGAACTGTATTTTCAATTTTTTCATTCCTTTTTCATAGAATTAATGAAAAACACGGATCAACCCACAAAATGGTTGGCCCATGGTTTGATCATTCTTGCGGGAGTGATTGACTTCTTTAATTTTGGGATGATTTTTGTACCATTTTGTTATCTTGATCATTTTAATAGAAAAGATGGGGCCAGAAAAAAATGGTTGAGGTTTTTTAAAGGGATTTTTCCATGTTCTTTTCCCACCGATTTTATTCATGTTCTTAATTGATTATGAACAAATTACATAACACCTTCGTTTCTTGGTGCAACAATTTGAGATTGAAGATCAAACATGTGTACAACTCGATGGATGTGTGATGGTGGTTGTGGTAGTGGATTGAATGATAGGGGTGCCAATTTCTCTTTCATCATTGGAAATGAAGAACAAATATGATCTTGTTTTTGACATGATGCAATGCATGACTCTTTTCGATTCGGTGAAAACACAACTAGAGAAGTTCATATCTCGAATTTACTAGTAAGGAATAACCAGAAATGGGGTCCAAAACAATGAAGGGGTGACTGGAGCATGAACCATGGTATTTGGATATTGATGAACATCATGGTGTGTATTCTATAATTCATGGATTCTATCCCCGGAAGGGGTATCTATGATTAAAGGAAGTAATGATGTGTCATATGGAATGTGACCCCTATCACACGATGTGTTGGAAATTCCCCAATACTTGATATGTATCTTGGGAAATACATAGATATGGGGTGCAATACATAGTGTTTACTCCACCACATGGCTTGGCCAAACCAGTTACATGGATTACATAGTTTTCTGGTACACAGACATGAATAGACATGTTAAAGATGTTTACTATCACATGGTCTTCATAGATAGAACAGACCCCATATAGAAGGACATTGAATGTGAACCATTATACATTCCATATATACATTTTTCTACATGAAATGTTCTTATAAAATGGTTCATTGTACATGGGCAGTACCTAGGGTCAACAGACACGATGTGTGACCCTTCTACACAGTGTGTACTTATTTCTAAATTGGTTTAAAACATTTTCTACTGTATCATCGACTTTTTTCATTGGGTTTTGTTCCCTTGACCATTCCCCTAATATTAATTTGGTTTCACTTTATATTCACTTGAGTTTGATCCCTTCATCCAGACATTCTATATAGTGTCTTGAATCCCCTATGAGAGGATCTGGGTATAATCCTATATCCATTCTTGTTCCGTATACAGTGTCTTGTTATATGTGTGACCAATCCTACTGAACGTTGATCCTATACATATATGTTCAATCTTAATGAATCATCATATCAACCCATGGCCCCTGTAGGGATCATCATCCATTTTTCATGATCTTACCCAATCGTGGAGTGAGTCCTTCTAGAAGGATTGTTTCTTATCCCTCTATCAATCTATGGTTTTATCTCTCTCAGGATTGATCATGATGAAATGTACTTCTTAGAAATTCATCATTAGTGAAATCAAACATGGGATTGTGTTCTCCCGGATGAGTGCATCATTGAATATTCAGATATAATCCCATGTACATTTATGTGGTATTTGTGACATTCCACTAGAATGTGTGTCTTGGTTTGGGTATATCTGTATATTACTATAATATGTGTTTTATACATATACTATGTAGAGATGACTATATCTTTTTGTGTGTATTGGTTTCTATTTTTTGGTTGTCCTATTGAGTATTGTTATACTCACCCCTACACTGGATTTTCCCTTACGTGTTGTGTCTTGTGAAAACGAGCGACCTTTTAATGGACCTGGAAGGAACGTAGATTTGTGAGTTCCAGAATGTCGTTATGTTCTTATGGATTCAAACAGTATAAATGTTACATATTTTCTTATAGGATGGGCTTTGTAGATTACATTCTCTTTATTTTGGTGGGATTGTATTCTAGCCCAGTTTTATTTACTATACATTACACTCAATTCATACGCTATTGGTTGGGATAGTGGTATGCATGCATTTTTTCCTTATTAGTTTTAACATTTCTTAAATTGTATCATTGATATGTGTGTTTATTTATAGGTACATAGTTAATTCCTCTCATGTTAGTGATATTTCTACTAGGTTCTAGTCAACAGCCCCTGGCCTATTGGATGTGGGCTTTGGGAGTCAAGACAGAGGTCCTACTGGTACGTGTCATAACTGAGTGGTATCAGAGGTGGTTGGATCAACCTTTAGAATGAAAGTATACGATAATTTTTGGGAAATCAGTGTTATGTGTTTTGAGTTTGGATCTCAGGTTAGGGACTCATGTGTTAGTGTAGCAGCTGAAATATCAACATACAAAACACTCAGATAACCTACTTTTAGATTGGTATACGACAACACTTGATGTAGTGAATATAATGGTACATGCATCATGTAGGAACGATTTGTGGTTACTATTTACTTTCTAAGTCATCTATCTAAATATACTTATGGAACATGGTACATCCTTTTCCCTTATATAATTCCTCAATGATTCATACAACTTAGGATTCACTAACTCTTTCATGATGAATCCCCCCCCTCAATGATGAGTCTTCATTATACAGACTATATTCTTAGATGTTACCTCTAGGTGGTGAACTAGCTATACCACCATCAGTGGAGTAGCACGTCGTACCTACATTACCAACAGACATTGAGAGAAGGCTGGGCACACTCTATGTGTCCCAGAGGCGGAGATCCCTCAAGTTCCAAGGTCATCTTGACCCTTGGGTGGAAGAGTATTTTCTCGAGAAAGTGACCAAAAGTTTTCATCTACTGAAGAAAACTATAACACCATATGGTGAGATTAGGTGTGATCCTTATTCAAGGTTCGGAAAGGAAATTGTGGATTTTGATCAAACAAACACATGAAATGGTGACACAATCATGGATAATTTTTTATCATCTATTTAGAGAAGTTTTCTCCCTGGTTACGCGGATAGCAGTCTTTATACATGATCAACTTCAACTCTACAAGGATATCTTGACAGTGGCTTACTATTCATTAAGGTTCACCAAAAATATCTAGTTACTTGATGGATATCGTAAGAGATCATTACATATGGGATTAGACCATTGAGTGAGGTCTACGTCGAGACACCAGATCCTGCATTATACTTCTATGAATTTAGACTTATGATAGAGTGATTGAGTAAGCATTGGTGGTCGAGATATTCTTGGCTAATAAGATACAGCTAGAGAGATCCAGAAGCAGGTGGACAGGTGTAGAGACCTCAGGAGTGGGGATCTGACATCTTAACTATGGATCTAGATGCGAGAACATTACATGTGGTCTTCTGATTGGGGACATGATGTTCATGGATCTCATGCTTGATCCATTCAACCATGGGAGAGGTGATGTTGCACATACGATGTTAGTGGACATCTCAATAGTGATTTCCCAACTTGTCGACCTTCTAACAGGGAGATAGTGGATATACCATTGAGGTAGAGGAAACAACAGATGCAGGAAGATCCATCTGGTGGTGGTCATGGAAGAGGAGAAGGTATCATCAGAAGAGGTGGTAGGTGTTTGGATAAATTACCACCACCACCCTTGGATGTCCATACTATGCTTCTGGGGATGAATGATAGGGGTGGTGAAAACATAATTTTGTCAAGTCGTATGACCTAGGGACACCAAGGATGATCTGAGGACTGATATTTTTATTTTCAACATTAGTTTCCTTACTGCAAAACAAAGGTTCTAATCATTCCATTCTCACTGTGTATCTTGTTCAAGACAATGAGATTCTGGTAGAATAGTTGACTCAATCCTTATAATGGGAGACATCTACATGAGGAGACTTGATGATCAAACAACTTGGAATATAATGTGAAATGACCCTTTGATTTTAGAGTTTTGGTTGGAACAACTTCGTTGCAGCTTTCAGGCCCTACGATGTCATTCTTAGTATGAATTGGCTATCTTCGGTACTTTTCGAGATTTATTATTTTAGGAGAAAGGTTTATTGTTTCAACTGTGATGGTGGAAGGTTTTCATTTGTTGGAAAAATGAAATCCTAGGTAGCACATGGTGGACTCAGGCATATAAGGGTGTATCCAATTACTCATGAGATGGCATGCCTTGTCTTCCGAATAGAAGATGTATGATATTTCAGTTCCCATTAGAAGTGGTAGAGTATGAGGAAGTATATCTAGGATATGTTCTACGACTACCTCTCCATCAGAATATTGATTTCTACATAGATTTACATAATGAGAGTACACAAATACTAGAACCATCATATCAGTTAGCTCCCATAGAGCATTGTGAACAGAATATTTAGTTAGAGGACTTGTAGAATAAGGGCTTCATGAGAGCCACTGTTTCACCATGGGTGATACCGGTTTCATTTTCCAAGAAGGAAAATTGGAGATTGAGGTTATGTGTACATTATAATTTCCTGAATCTTATGTCTCTAAAGAATATTTATCCACTACTAGGGATCGATGACCATTATTATCAGCTGACAATGGTATGATGGTTCTCAAATGTTGACATTTGATCTCGCTATCACCAGCTAGAAGTACAGGATGAGGATATATTGAAGACGGAATTCAGATTCATATATGGTAAATATGAGTACTTTGTGATTGCCTTTGGAGTGAATAATTTGTTATTAGAGTTCAAGGTACTCGTGAACAAGATCATTCATCTTTATTTAGTCTTGTTCATCGTAGTCATCATCGACAATATCCTTGTGTACTATGTGTCAGATGATGAGTACGTGAGACACTTAAAGGTAGTTTTTGATGTACTCATAGAAAACCATCATTATGGGAAACTCTAATTGTTCATGTTCTATATTTAATAGTTCATCCTTTGAGAACATTTTGTTAATGTAGATGGAGTAGAAGTGGAACCATCCTTGGTCGAGTCCTTATTACAATGTGAGCCACCAAGGAGTGTGATGGAGGTGTGATGATTATTGTGCGAGGACAGGCTATTACCGGAAATTCATCCATGCTGTATATAAAATATATATACCAATGATAGATTTAATTGAAAAGGGGATATATTTAAATTGATGGGGAATGACCATTAGTTTTTTCAGCAGTTGTAGTAGAGTTTAAAGAGCCCTGAATCTTGAGATTGTTGGGGGAGGGTGTTGAGTACATTGTGATCTATGATGAGTCCAGGACTGGACTTATTTGTGTCCTTATGTAGAGTTATGTGGTTATTTATATAGTTTCAGGCCATTTGAGACCCCCTAATTATAAGTACATGGCCAATGATCATGATTTGGTAGTGGTAGTCTTCGAATTGACCATGTGGTGGCAGTACCTATTGGGTGAGGGGTTTATCATCTACACTGATCACAAGAGTCTCATGTATATCTTCTCATAAAAAGATCTTGACATGAGAAATAGGAAATTTCAGGAGTTTATACTTGACTATCACTTTTATTTTTTATATACTCCAGGGAAAAGGAATGTAGTGGAAGATTCTCTCAATAGGATATCTAGTTTGTAGTTACAGAATGACACATCGAAGTAGTTGGCCTCGTTGTATTTTTTTACTATAGATGGAGATGGAGAAAATTACCCCCAGATGATGGTTGTTACCCTTAAACTCTTACATCGAGTTACGAAGATACAACATGGAGATACTGACTATGAGACACTACATGCTTATAAGACCATAGGGAATGCTCTTGAAAGATATTCACAAGGTAGTAAGAAATTCGTCCTTTTTAGAGGATGCCCAGTTGTATTAGTGGTGTTGTGGGAGGAGTATATGCATGAGATTCATACATTCCATTTGGAAGTAAACCCTAGTGCGGTGACGATCTACCAAGAACTGAAATGTTAGTTTTAGTGGAAAAGGATGAAGAAGTATGTGGTGGAGTTCATTTGTCGATGCCTCACTAGTCAACAAGTGAATAATGAGCAGTAGGTTCCAGCAGGGTGGACCCAACCGCTTGAGGTTACATAGTGGAAGTGGGATGGGATATTAATCAACTTCATTATAGGTTTACCACATACATCCAAGGAAAAAAATGCTATATGAGTGAACATTTAAGGACTCTCCTTGTCTGCCCACATCAAACTATTCGAGAGAAGAGTTCAGTAGAGATATTTGGATGCCTCAACGTGCAAGAGATAGTTCAACTACACAGAGTCCCATCGATGAAAGTTTTAGATCATGATTCCCATTTTACATTCCATTTATGGAAGGGATTGCTGGAGTTTTTGGGACTCGGTTACACTTGAGCATAGAATTTAACCCCCATACAGATGGAAATATAGTGCAGACCATTCCGGTTCTGAACTAAATGCTATGTAAATGAATGTTTGGATTCTTTTTTTGTTAGGAATAACACCTACCACTGCTTGAGTTTATGTAAAAAAACAGATTCCACTCTACCATTGGTATGGCACTATTCACATATTTGAACGGGTGACCAGCATTTCAACACATTGTTGGATTAACCCATGAGTGTTCATGTTAATTGTCCTATAGTTGGTGTGAGAAGCTACTGAGAAGGTGATGATCATACAGGATAAGATGAAGACTGTGAAGATCATGAAGAATACATATTTATATAGGAGATGGATATTTTTTTAGTATTAGGGGAGAAACAATGTGTTCCTTTAGATCTCAATTCAATTTGGGTTGTTGAGATTTTTATTTGGTAGAAAATTATCTCTAAGTTTAATCAACCCTTTTCAGATACTTCATAAAGATGGTGAGGTGGAGTACCACCTAGCTCTAACACCATAGTATCAAGGGGATCATGATGCCTTCCCCATGTTGCAATTGAGGAGGTAGATGAATGAACCATCACACATCATCGACTGGGACATGTTGTACACTAATTATGGATTGACCATTGCAGATTATCCAGTGGAGATTGATTATCAGTAGGAGAGGACCCTACATGGGTGATTGATTCACATAGTGCGTCTTCAGTGGACTCATGAAAATATCTAGTAGATCACAT
This sequence comes from Viscum album, assembly GCA_963277665.1. Classification (NCBI taxonomy): domain Eukaryota; kingdom Viridiplantae; phylum Streptophyta; class Magnoliopsida; order Santalales; family Viscaceae; genus Viscum; species Viscum album. Next base: position 818,935,168 of record OY728142.1, read on the forward strand.
GGGAGTAGGAGGCACAAATTCATGAGCAGTACCAACATATTTTTTTAAACATTTTTTCCGATTTTTAGGGATGCCAAACCATATTCTGGGGGGAATGTAATGTACCATATTTTTCATGTATTACTTAAAAACATTATATGGGATTAATTAGAAATAATGCTTTGAGAAAAGAATTTGATTGTGAGTCTTGATGTGCCTGGAATAAATGTTCAAAAATATTAAATATCATGTGCATTATGTTTTAAAGAAAAAAGTGGAATGACATCGAAATATATCCATAGATCATAAATATGAGGGAACAACTACAATTATTGAAGCTAGATTATGCTATGAATGACCTAACATTGGCCAATGTGGGTCAAATTCTGAATGTATTTTTCGTATTTTAATAAATATAATAAAATATTAATTTATTTTATTTTATGGTTTCATTGACACAGAAACGTAGCATTATTTATTTTTTAAATAATCCTAGAGACATGGGTCTTGGGTTAGACACATACACTTGTAATTACTTGGAGGATCTAGATAGAAGAACATGTAGGATTCTCTCAGTGATAAACATTGACGGGAAGCCAAATCACAGATTGAAAGGAGATGTTCCTATAAGATCTCTCCAATAGTGATGATGTAGAAACTAATCTTCTTTAGTGATAAATCTATTTCCAAAGAAGGGCATTGTATTTTCAATTGAATATTTTCCTATTCTTAGAATTAATGATGAAAGTAGATCAACCCATGACCAACTTTACCCACTATTTAATCATTCTTGAGGGGTGTTTTTGATTATGGAAATTTGGTAATGATTTTTTTTCTCTTTTTAATATTGATCATTCTTATGGAATTTATTGATTCCAGAATGAACAATTTCCATGGTTCATTCCTTTAGTTTTTACATGTTATTTTCTCCCCTTATGTTCTTTTTATTCTTTGTGAATAATTGTTGAACCTTATTTTCACAGATCATTGATCTAATATTGATGATTTGGAATTAGTATGACTTGATATAGGTGAAGCGGTGGTTGTGTTAGCAGATCGAACAATGGTGGGTTTTCATTTCTCATTCATTGTCAGAAAAGAAAAATGACAATGCTCTTGTTTTCTGAGTTAATTCACGACCTGAATCTTACCGATTCAATAGTGGAATGACTAGAAAAATTTGGGTCTCGAGTTTCATGGCTAGCCACAGAAGAAAATATTTTCTAGATCAATGGAGGGGATGACCGGAGCATGAACCAAGGTTTGTGGAAATTTATGAACAACACGAAGTGTATTTCGCAATACACATCATTTGGGGATCCCTGAGTGGAGACTAGGATTTCATGAAGTATTGAAGTGTCACCTAGCATGAGACCCTTATCACATGTCATTTTATCACTTCCTAGAGACTCATAATTAATCCAAAAAAATACATGTACCTAGGGAAGAGTTCACATTGTTTCATCCCCCACACAGCTTGGTCGAACTGATTATGGGAATTACCTTGTGTAATAGTACACAAGCAATCATACACTAGTTAACAACTTGTTCTTGCACAAGCCTAGTGTACATAGAGAAGACCCTAGATAGTATTAAATGGAGTGTGAGCCATTATACACATTGTTTAAACCATTTTCTATATGAAATGTTATTCTGAAAAGGATCGTTGTACGTGTGTAGTATCTGAGGTCATAGGAAACAATGTGTGAGACTTCTACACATCATGTACTCTATTATACATGGATTTATCTTATTTTCCACCATATCATGGATAATTTTAATTAGGATTGGATCCATTTTATGTTCCCCTAAAGCACAATTAGTATTGTTTTCTATTCATAAGATTATGATCCCTTCACAATGAATTTTTTTTAGAGAGTCTGGAGTCCCCTCAGAGAGGCCCAGAGTAGGATCCTCAATCAATTCGTGTGACATTAATAGAGTCTTGGTATCATCATGAACAATCCTACAGAATTTCAATATTATAAAAAAATTTGAATATGGATGAGTCAGGGAATCACTCCAGGGTCATGGATGTGATCCTCATCAGTGTATCATGATCTTCTCCACTCAGGGACTGAGTTCTCCTAGATTGAGTGTATCATATATCTCTTCATATCTAACATAGTATCATTCCCATGATAACTCCAAATATATAGTAAATCTTTGTAATACCCAATCACTACTATCAGACTCAAGAGTAGGATCTCATGTATGAGTACTTTTTAGAATCATTAAACTGATTCTATGGCACTGGTATACGGTAGTTCTAACTTACCTCTAGTCTGTGTGTCTTGGTTTGAGTATATCTAGATATTCTGGTTGTATTTTCTTTAGAAATATAATATGTTGAGAAGGTTGTATCTTACTTTTTGTATGGCTTTGTGGTTTTGAAGAGTCCTACTGAGTATTTTTATACTCAACCATGCATGGGATTTTCCTGCACAAGTTGTGTCTTATGTAGTTGAGCGACCTTTTGACAGACCAGGACTGGAAAAATATTTATGAGTTTAGGAAGGTCCTGGTTTTACTATGTAATTGAATAGTTTCCATATAATATATTTATTTTTACATGTTGTGTTTTTTAGTTTACAAATACATTATTTTTATAGGTTTGTATTCTGGTCTAGTTTACGTTACTGATATTTACATTCCTATCGTACTCAGTTGGATAGGATTGCGGTATGCATGAATTTTTTTCATTAGTGGTTTTTAAATTTCATTATTTGTGCCTTAGAGAGGTGTTTGTGTGTGTGTGTGAGTGAGTGTGTGTGTGTGTGTGTGTGTGTGTCTAGGAACATAGGAAATACATCCCTTGTTAGTTATATACATACTCAATGTTATTCAACAGCCCATGGCCTATTGGATGCGGTCTTGGGGATTCATGGAATGGTCCCCACTGTGATGGTTAGTGACACACCATATAAATAATCTATTTTCTAAGAAAACCTCCACAAACTAAATAACTGTGCAATGAAAATATAAAAATAGAAAGGAACTACAAACCCCCATACCTCACAACTAAAGACACTACGAGTGAAAAAATATTAGATGCCTACCTTATCACATTCCCATGCCACCGCAAATCAACATTAAACCTAACTAAAGAAAGGTTTATCTTTAAGGGGAGCAATGAAAATGGGGAGAACATAGAGAAAAAAGAAATATGAGTGATATACAATGAAATAACCAACCACCAACAATGGAGGGACAATGAATTGTAGAATTAAAAATGAAAAAAATTATAAATAAGGGGATCGTTGTCTAATATTCTACCACAATTATCCCAAAACATCTTCATTTCACTACAATGGGGTCTTGGATGTTCACTAACTTATGTGATGTGTTCTATATTTTTCTTCATTATATAGTAGTTGGTGTTTCATTAATTTATTTTTTATTACATACCCATGGATACTATATGGTTTCAAAATGGATCCTCATATTCAATATTCTAATATTTATTTCCCATGAGGTCATATTATGAATTTTAAGTGGTTCGGATCCTTGACCTAGAAAGGGAGTCAATTCCATGTATTTTTTTTTGGAAAAAATGACCTTGTGGATTATAAAAAATCGTTTCTGTTATCAAAACTATTCTCTCAATGCTGATATAGATTTTTAAATGTGATTTTTTAATTAATGATTTTTAAACTAGGTATTTTATGATTTAATTGGGAATGAAATTTTTTAAATGATATTTTGATTTTAAAAAGGGTTGTTGAACCATGTGTGTGATATAAAAAAATTATAAAAATTATTTGTTTTTAAATCATTGTTTTGAGTTGATTAATGATTTTAAGAAAATTAAAATGTTTATTTGGATTCAAAGGCTTCTTTAATCCTCTGTGAAATTTAGACTAAAACACATTCGTGGTAATAAATGTTTTCAAAAGTTATTTAAAAGAGACGTTTTTGTACCCACTTAAGAAAAACAAAATTCATAAAATCAAAAGTGTTCATAGGAGTAGACTGAAATACCATTTGATAATCTATATTAGATTGGAATTTCATGATTTTTGGGGGAAGTTGCATTTTATTAATTTAGATAAAATGGGGTTTCATAATAACTGGGATACCCTCATGAGAACCTAGGGAGTCTTATTTTATCACCTTGGATTTGAAAAACATATGGGAATATTTACTATTGATTCATTCATATTTGTTACTTATGTATTGATTTATTTGTTTATTTTTCTTTTTATGGATTAGAAGATGAGGAGTGACTTATTTCAATTTATTTTTGTTTGATTCATTTCATAATGTATTTTCTCTCACCTCCATTGACTTTTTATGGTCAACCATAATAATAGGATAAGTAGCATGGGTTGTTGAATCATTATAACAGTTCTATAACTATTAATGGACATTTACATTGGACCAAGAAATCTCATAATGGAAATATTCCCCTTATACTAAGTGAGCTAAAGAGAGTAATAAATTGATATAGCCTATAGGGAGGGACAAAAAAAGGATCTAGGTGTAGGGGAGAGAATCCAATTTTTTATGAATTATTATTTCCTAGAGGACAAATAGTTATTACAAGACACACTATTATAAATTTTTTATAACCCATTGATTAGATCCCATGACACAAGGATCCTATTTTGTTTCATTTTGGGTATTGATCCTTTTATATCTATTATATCCCATGATTATTGGATTATTACATATAAACTTTGTTTTTAGTTTATTTATCCTTGTTTTGTGATTTGACATAGTTGTTTTTTACTAGATGTTTCCTTTTTTCATTATATGGGGTTTAGACATAAAATTTTTTAAAAATGGATTCTGGAATGTTACAATGGATATAAAGAGAATGTATGAATTTAATTTTAATTCAACCTATTTTATCTATTAGTATAAATGGAGTAATAATTAAATATAGGATATCATTTTTAAACATTAGAGGGTTTTAAAGAGAATGTGGTAATACTTTTCGTTGAAACATTAGTTTTTGTGGGTTTTCAAAATGTGATTCTTGGTCATCATTCCCAATTTTAATTGGAAATTGGTTTTAAATAATTATTTGGAAATTTGTTTTAAACATTGAAATATTTTTTGAGTTTGAAAATGATTATTTCAAAAAAGGGTTTTTTTCTCTAATAGATTTAGTGTCGAAAATTAAAATAATAATATGTTAAAAGGGGATTCTTATATGTAAATGTTTTTTTCCAAGTTTCTTTATATAATTAAAATTTCAGATAATTAGAATTAACCAACATTTTTTTGTTATATTTTATATGTGAAAATATTTATGAAAATTTTTAATTTGTGTATGGTATTTCAAACTAGATTTGTTATTATGTAATATAAATGAAACTGCATAGATTCATCACATAGTTATCAACTATCCTATTTAGCTTATTTAAATATTTTTACTCATCTAGGAATATTCTAGATATGATTATCTCTTTGATATTTCATGGGTGGTGTATAGTTTATTGGTGATTTGGGATCATGTGGATCCATATTGTTGTTAGTTTGGGGTCTTTATTCAAAATTAGGTTTTGTATCTACCACTTTTTTCTAATATATTTATGTATCATCTTTCATTATTATTGTATATTTTGTTTCAGTTTTCATATTTTATATTGTATGCCTATTTGTCATATCTCCAGTTTAGTTGATTTGACTATTGTATCTAAAATTATAATTTATATATTTTAATAATGGAGAAATCATTCCAAAATTTTGTTTTCTAATTATTTTAAACTAGTTTCTGTATGGGGATCAAGAACAACCTTTGGGCCTTTGGGTGGACTATGTTGGTAGGTAGATTTTATTGAACCACTAGTTAGTTTTGTAATGTATTTCAATTAGTAGACAATATTATTAAATTTATCTATATTATACTGATAGTTGTTCTATGTAATGTAATTTGGGATTCATTTTTAATTTCCTTGAGACTGAACAAACATGTACATAGTTTTTGGCACAGGTAACTTATACCGTATCTACAAGTTCAACTAAAATCTTGATTTTATTTAATAATTCAATCAATAAAAGGGATTTTACCTTATAAATTTCATTATTATATCTCTTTCATATAATCTAATTGTCTTCTAAATTTAAGTCACATTGTATTATTGAAATCAATGTGGAGAGAGCCTGAATACACACATTTTAGAGCAGTTTATCCTGATATGTAATAGGTATAAGAGGGATCACATACTAGTCAGCAGTGGCCTTCAATAGAGACTCAATGAAGGAGATATGAAACAAAATGTGTTCCCTATATTTTATATGAGAACTATATACAACATTAAGTGAAAACATATTAATATTATCAATCATTATAATTTCCTCAATTGGGATCCATATTTTTATGATTCCCACAAGAATATAGGTTCTAGATGGGTTAGTCCATTGTTTTTTATAGTTTTGGAACCATTTCAATGTTTACTATGCTTCTAATTTTTTTAATGTTTAATACAACTTACTGATCATAACCCCATTCTCTGAATTTCCAAGATGTTCTTCTCCTCTTGAGACTTGAAAGTCTATTCTTCTATCGCCTTCCTAATGATAGATTGTATTCCCTATATTTAAATTTCATAATCATTCCCTATTTTTATCTATGGATCATCATTTTTGAAGTTATCAACCATGATGTTGATAGGGAATGTAGTCCAGTTGTAATGTTAGAAAATGAGAGACAATTTCATAAGATAATAAATCCAAGTTTCATTATGAAATCGACCTGTTACTCTAATGGAATTGAAAATATAGAAAAAAATATAAATATATATATATATTCATATCTATATGTATTTTAATGAATAGTCTTGGAATAAAATAACGATCTCGAAAGTTACTAATAAATATCTTCTATATAATGTTTCTCTAACTAGACCGGCCCTACCTTTCATGGAAAATGATTTTAGGTTCTTAGATATTATTTTTTTCTATAATATAACTAGAAATTTGATTTATGTGTTTTACATAATGATTCCCCTAAAACTCCATGAATCTAAATCATATGAAACAAAAATTACCTTAAAAATTCAAAGGAAGTTCAAAATAGAATTTTTTTTTAGATTAATAGATGTTATGGAACAAATATAATTATTTGTTTCTATAAAAAAATTAGGACTGGAATCCTAATCATAATAATTGAAAATATATATTATATAATTTATATTACTTCTATTACATTGTAATAATATTATATTATCATCTCTATAGATGTGGTGAGATGGTGTTGTGATTCCTCTTGGGACCTATATTTGTTTTCAGTTTCCCTCTTATATGATCATTTTTATATATCTACTCAAACAATAATCATTAATACTATAGATAATCTATTAGATTTGTTCTACCAATCTAACACATTATGGAAAATTGAAATACAATTTAGGTAAATTTTTCTCATGTATGAATGGAATCATTCATACATGAGAAAAATAATTTCATTAATCTTATGAAGGATTCATAGAATACTACCATTCATCGAATTGATAAGATTAAATATCTGTTAATAGAGACAATATATTTATTAATAAAAATATTAGTGAAAATGTTTCTAAACATATTGGTTTTAATAGGTATATTCACACATTCTTAATGTAGTCTTGAATATTCCTACCTTTAATGAGTCCGTACTAGTTTAGTGAGGAAAAATTGTGATAAATAAGAAGAAGTCTATTGGAAATTATTTCGATGAAAGTTTTTTAATGTTATTTAAAAAATATGATATTTTAAACCCACTGTGTTGAAATTAATTTTTTACATTAGGGATCCATGTAAAAAATTATGAGTTTTTAAAACATAGGTGAAATTTATTCCATAATATGTTGAAAAAAAATCATTATTTGAGTGGGCATATCCTGAAACTCCAAAATAAGATAGTTGGTGTCTCAATATAGTCCTGGTGCACTAATAGGAAAAAAAATTAAAACAATATCATTAATCACTAAGGATCTGAGAGTTTTTATTAAAAACAATTATCATATTCATCAATAGAAAATGGAATTACCATTTCAGGAGGCTATGTGAATAAGAGGTCATTCGGATTGAAAATGGTCATTCAATAATTAACAATATTTTCTTACATATCCCACATTTTAGAAAATATTGTTTCACCAACCTAATGCTGATCAATAAGATCTTTCTCAGTGATTCTTTATCAATTTTCATCAGTTATTGCCTATGGGTGTTTTATATCCACTTCCATGCTTCAAAAACATATTTTTCTCTAGTTTTATAACATTTTGTTTAACATTTTAAGCAACATAACAGAAGTATATGATGTATTTATTTATTAGATATATTACATGACATATGTAACTATCTTCCAATATTCTTTATATCTTTACTTGGTATTGATGAATCTAAAATGAAAAAGAAACAATTTTCTTACTGTCGTGGGATTAAAAAAAAGTGGGTGATGCTATTAATTATACCTTATTTAGGCAATGCTGCTCACAAAGTCATGACAACCAATTTTAAGGTAAATATCTTGATCTCTATCAAGATTATTATCAACTTTTTTATATCCATTACATTATTACCATTTGTATATTACCCCAAATGAGAGTTTCAAACGTGCACTCATTACTGTAAAGAAATTTCATTATTTTCCTACATGAAATGGGACGTTGAGCATATAAAAAATTGACTTCCATATCCATAATGTTATTAACATCCTCCAAAAAACATAGGGGAAATACAACCTAGTTCTATTATCTTAATATCCCTACAAAGAGTCATCCATCCTTGATATTGTTTCCATGGGCTAATGGGAAGATATTTGATTGGCCCATCAATTAAAAACTGATTGGGATCAAGATCTCTCTGGTTTTTTCACTGTCTTTAATTGAAATTAAATTATATGTAAATATTTATAGGGTATCAAATGAAACAAGATTAATTTTTAACTAAAAAATCATAACCCAATATTTCAATTATCATATATAAACTCCATTATAATAATATATGGTTCTCTCTATATATGTAATTATATATTTACAGTTAAAAATATATATTTAAAGAGGTCTTTTTATATCACAGATTGATAACACATGAAAATATTATAGTATTATCTTTATTAATCCTTGGATATCCCTTTTTCCCTTCCCCCTCAAGACATCCTAGTAATGTGGGAATATATTTTTTAAGAACTATTTTTATGATATTTTTTCACTCCAATGGAAATTCACCCATTGAATAGTGTCAATATATAACTTTAATTGACCCCCATTGGTTTATCAACATTATAACGACACACACACACACACAGATATATATATATTTATATCATTTCTGATTCCCATTTTTGATTTCCCTCCTTTTCATATCCTCCTTCAACAAGCTCATCAAATCATTCTCCCCAAATTGTTCATTGTCATTGAAAATATTTTTAGTCATGGAAAGTGTTTTTAAAGAATTACATATTTCATTATAATAAACATTTATTTTTTCCATATCAACACTTCTTCATATCAATTCCACATCATAATTAACATATTCCAAACACATTGAATCAATGATTCATTTATAATGTTAGGTTGGATAAAGGTAACATTATCAATTTCATTATTCTTAATTTCAATTATAATATTCACATATTAGTTCATAGATACAACACAATTGATATATATAACCACATTTTTTTCTCCTCGACTAACTAAATCAGTTTTCCTTTGGAATTTCATTCTTATTGCATTGGTAATATTGTTAAAATTATTTATAGACTAACTCACCGAAACATTTGTATTCATTAACTTAATTTCATTATAGTATTAATATTTGTTTGATTCACTAATATATACTTTCATACATAAATTTAAATTTTTATTCTCTTTATTCTCTCACTCCTAATATTTAATTCCATCAATTAATTTCATTCAAGTCAGTTATTTGTTAATGTACATAACTTCATTTTTCCATTATATCTATTTCCCACCTTTTTATTTTCACTTATATATATTACCAATGGTTTCACCTATTTTTGTACAAAACATAAAAAATGAGACCATATTCTATAATATCATGTAGATATTAATTTTTTTTGGTAAATACCAATATTAATATCCAATTTCATTCATTGATCTATTAGTGATGATGAATAATTCATTAGGTCTATTTGAATCAATATTGGCTTCAAAAAATATTCCAACATAACAATCTAGTTCTTATTTTTCATTGTGATAATCTGTATTCAGTGAGAATGAAAAAAATAAATAAATTCATTTATAATTTGTGAGTTCTAAAGAAAAAATCCGACTTCATAAATTCCAAACTATATTGGAAAATAATTTGTTTCTATGTATAAATTCAAATGAAAAAATTCCAATCAAAAGTCTGGAATCTCCCTGGTTTCATCTTAATATTTCTAATATTTCTGTCTCTATTATATTCTTCTGGGGCTCGACAAGATATTAAAATACCCTTTACAAATTGTGATCAAATTTAAATTGATAAATTCTCAGATGTTAAAAATAATCACATATAGTTCTATATTATTCATTAGATGTTTTACATTATATATTGTGATACAACAAATATGATAGAACTAAAAAATTTCAATTCATTGTTTAAAAGTTATTGGATCGATGGTCACTATAATATTTTAATATTTCTATTATGTGATTTTGGAATTACATTAAAAAACTATGTTATGGATATCTCATAATCCTTTATTCAATGTTATAGTATAATAATAATCCCCCCCCCCCCCGCGCTACGTGAGGGGGGAAACCATTTTTTGGGGCTAGTTTCTTCAGATTATAGATTTATTTATTGTGGACATCTATAATTATATACCTTTATTGATAAGTTTGAGTTTTAAAAAATTAAAAGAGATAATTAAACCTGAATTGTAGTATAAATCCACTAGAAACACTTGAATACATATAGGAGAGTGATAAATCCCAATGATTGGAAATGGTTTAAAAATAAGAAAACTGAACACACTTCAACTTGAACAATATTAATATAAATAGAGGACGTAGATTCAAATTAAAAAAATATGATAGAATAGAAATTGAAATAGGGACCATTATTTGAACATGGATGAATTATATTTCTAATTATATCCTCAAATAAATCAAGTCTAAGTTAAAGTAACTCACTATTTAGTTTTTTTAGGTTGTGAAGTTTATATGAACATAAGGAAATAATTCTATATATATATTTGGAATAAAACTAGAATTGCAGTGGAGGTAGTAGAAAAATATAAGAGCTGAAAAAATTATATCCCCTTGAACTCTATCCAAATTCATTTGAAAAAATACTTAAACAATCCCCCCATGATAAAATTTGTGACTAAAAATTGTGGAACTGTGAACCCACATGTCTCACGGAAAAGATATCCACATATCAACCAAATCATATCACATATAGCTGATTCATTAGGTTGTGAATGTGAATCCAAATTTGAATATATTATTATATACCATGGATGAAATAATAGGTTCCAATTACTTTAATTGTTTACTTTACTCTAGAACCAATCCCTCGTGTAATACTGTAGTGATTTACTCATAAGGAGTTTGAATGTTAAAGATACAAAAATAGTCCATGATATCCACTTCAAAAAAAAATCATGTAAAATTTATGTACACCTTGATGAGAACTATAAATGAATGAATCGACATGACATCTATAAAAACATGATGGCATCAAATTAAAAGCCTTTGTGCTCTTCTAAATTTGAAATAATTATCAGATCAAGAGTTCTTCTTATAACTCACCCCCAACTAGTTGGATTAGTCTTAAGGAGGTTCTACTATCCATAGTTGACATCCCATAGATACCAATGGCTAAAAATAAATCATAGGGCATGATATGTTATGGGGGTTATTTTCTTTAAAACAGACTTTCAATCACACAACCTATGAAGGAAAAAATACCCACTAAGGAAAATTGTATATGGTTTGTGAAAATAACCCAGAAAATTTGAATAATCCAAAAATATGAACAATATCAAGTTAGTAACAGAAGAAAAGATACATAATATGACCATATCATAAGAGACAGTCAAACACAGTGATACCAATGTGATGTCACTCCCACCAACCAACATTAATTGCTCCAAGATTCACCCTCTATCACCAAGACCATCACATTTGGGTACATTAGAAAAATTTGTGTATTCCTCTTCTCTATAACATTGTAAACATTTTCTACAAATACACCATGGGGATTATGCATGAGATGAGTAAATAATATAGTAATAAAACCCCAAAACAATACATGTATTACAATATGGCAACCAAACATTAGCTAACAATTTTATAAAAAATATATTAAAAGGATATGAAATTATTTTTAAAATATTTTTTTAAAAAATTAGTTTAACCTGTTATCTCCACAAGGAATACCTATTCATGCACACAAAACCCTTTCATGCAATAAGAATAGTCCTTACTCATAATCCAGAAACATGTCCTTCCAATATAAGTATTCAATTATCCATTTACCAACATTACACATCTTCACTATAAAAAATTACTTAACAACATGGAATAATTAAATTAAATTTAAACACATTTTATACCATGTGTATGATAAAGACTCACATTAATCCATTTAATTGAAATAAAATATTCCACTTTATAAATTTATCAAAATATTTGGGGGCATCACCTACAACCCATAATTAGAAGACACATAATAATGGGTTTCAATAATAATTACACAAGATTTTATTGTTTATATTTCAAAATCATTAAAAATTTAAAATCCATTCCTTTATAATATAGAGAATGTAGATGAATAGTGATGTAGTCTACCTATAATGGTTTTTTTTTCAAAGAATATCTTTGTAGTCTATCTAATATGAGATACCTTTTCCATTCCTTCCAAAAATTATAAATTATATTTTTCAAAACAAACCATAAACCATATATTCAGGCATGGAATCCTCAATAAAGGTTTCACAATTAGAGAAAATGAGAGGATCATGGAGAGAGGGAAATAAATAGGATCTTGACATCGATCTACTGTATCAAATTCTCTTTAATTCATTAAAAATGAGTTTTATAATGGAGTAGATCAACATTATTACCTAGAAAAATAATTTGTTCTGAAATACTATGTTAAGGGAGGATGAATGATGGTTTTAGGGGAGTTTTCATATATAAAATCTAATTTTTTTATTTAAATAGTTGCATCCCAAAGTTAGGTATATTAGTTAGAAGACCATGATTCAGTAATGTGAATCACCTATGTCACACAAATTTCAAATTCACAAGGTTAATACATGGTGTGAAAAAATTATTCACTAAATTTAAACTTACCTAAAAGACCCCTCTATAACATTCCAGATTTCTTAAGGAATATAACACCTTTTCCCTTAACTAGTCTCAAAACATCTACCATTCAAAAAGAAATAAAAACTCTATAAATCGAACCATAAATACCTTAAATACATCCCAATAATTATATAACATTATACTAAATAATAAAATTTTAATCTTTATATAACCATTGTTGTTATGTTCTCCACAACATTCGGATATTTGTCCATAGAAATCTAGAGGTGGGTAATTTATGGGAAGAGTTATACACATAACTCCAATATATATTTCTTTATCTCCCATGTCTCTTCGATGACATGTCTATACTTCCATATGAATCCAAAAAAGGAGATACATCTACCTCGTGATATATTTTCTTGAATATCCAGAATATATTTCATTTTATAAATAATTATAGAATAAGGATCTTTAATGATAGGATCCAATCAAATCACATGAGTGGAATCAGTTTGATACTTCTTCAATTGAGATATATGAAATAATTTATGAATTGAACAGAATCTTGGATTTAATGAAACCTTATATAAAACACCATAAATATGTTATTGATATGAAATCGTCTAACATAATATGTAGAAAACATCCATTAAAATACAAAATGATAATGCTCGAGCATAAGAGATACCAAAAAAAATTTTGGTCACCGATAATAATGATTAATGCATAATAGAAATGATCTGAATAAGATTTTTTATAGATATGAGATAATGACATTAATTTCCTAATAATTTGAATATTCTAGGATCACAAATAAAAATTACTTGGCCTAATAAGTGATTTTCTCAACTCTCTACCTAGAAATGTGGAGATCGATAATAGAGAACATATGATGCCTCTAAAAGAAACATATGTATCATAGGTTGATAGAAATTTTATTATGAATATTCTTATAAATGAAAATGATCATATTATGGGAAATAAAAATATATAACAGAAACATGATGCATGTTCTTCAATTTATTAATCATACATTCTATTTGTCCATGCATTTCAGGAAGATATGATTAATCTATAAGAAACTAGATTCTAATGGATTACTATAATTAGCACACAAAAAATAGAGATGAATATAGTATATCTTTTGGATGTTGTAATAAAACTATTTCCCGATGTAATTTCATGACCAATATAATATAGATATCTTTTAATTCATCCAGAAATTTTTTTCTTGTAAGAATATTAAGTTGTCTAAATTTCTATTTTGTTCTATAATCAAATAGATGGAATTATATTTCTAAATCATACTATAAAAACTATTGATGAAATCTATCGAAATATTCTCCAATATATGTAAGGCTATGGAAATTTTTTTAAAAATCTAGGTCAATCATTTTTTTCTATCCTTAACCTGATCTTATGATTCACCCACAAATGGATTCATACAAGGCCACCAAAAATGGATTTATAGTATATTTATTCTATTTTTGGATTCATGGATGGTGTCACCACTTTGATAACTGATAATTTGAATGAATTTTTTCTTGAAAACATGGAATAAGCACATTCTTATATATGAAATGAGAAATTAATTTTGATCTTGCTTCCATCCATCAATGGTCACTACACCAATACGTTTTTACTTATTATAAATACACGGAAGATTAGATCATTTATAATTCTTGACGTTATCAACAAAATTTATAATAATAGTTATAAGAAATAATATTAAATATTATGACACTCATTGGATTTCGGTTTCATCTCAATAATAATACTCACAATTTCTATTGATCATGAGATTCTCTGGAAAATTAGTTATACAAAATATGGCTTAAATAATATAACCATTCCATTTTCCATGTGTACAGACTAAGTTATGTTTGAAAATTTGGTGATAATCCACCCATATTAGTTTTTTGAGGATTAAATAATATATCGAGAAAATATTTTAAAGCTTTTATGGTCCTCAAACAAATTGAACATCTCCAAACATAGATAATAACAACATCATTTCTGTGTAAGGAACACAATGACAACTTCAATATCTGAATTCATGTAATTTTTTTGTAAAGTAAAATATCAAGATCCATAAGCCATAACATATTCTCCATAAATGTTACCACAACCTATAAGAGATTTAGATTCATCATATAATACTATATAACCATCCCCCAGTTTTGTAATGGTGAATATGTGTGATAAGTGATTATAACCATAAGCTATCGAAAATATATCAGACAACCAACACTCTAATTAAATGGAATTCACTTCAATAATTGTTTCATTATTGGGAAAAAGATTCATTAGAAACAATGGAAAAAAATTAGTTATAACTTTATATTCCTAGAAATATGTACATATCAATGGTTCTATTTAACAATTTCAAATAAAAGATAACATTTATTAATTTAGTGTTTATGGATACACATTTCATAGAAATGAAAATCCTAAAAAAGTTAACATAATATAGAAAAAATTCACACTTTGAGAAATTATCATAATGTTTAAGACCCCATAAGATTCTATACATAAACTATATGTGCTCTTGATTGTCATTTATAGTTAATGAATACACAATGATGTCATCCAAAAATAATAGAAAAACTAATCTATGTAAATTTTAATGATTTGATTAATCATTTTAATGAATAATGCAGGTGTATTCCTGATACCAAAATCCTTGATAAGGGTAATATTTGTTATTATTTTTCTGAAGGAGGCATTCAAGAAAACATTTTTCATTTTACTTTTATAATGGGAAATAAAAACCATTACATATAGAAAATCGACCATTACCTTGGGTGACCATGTGTAAAGGCTATTAATGTTTATTTTAGGAAATACGAAATTTTATAAGAGTATCTCTGATAAATTTTATGTTGAAAAAGAATTATTGTGTTCTTATAAATGTAGGTAGAGTTAGGGTAAATGTAAATTATGTAACCTTTATGCAGAAATGTGGTCTCGTGTA
Organism: Viscum album; assembly: GCA_963277665.1. Lineage (NCBI taxonomy): Eukaryota > Viridiplantae > Streptophyta > Magnoliopsida > Santalales > Viscaceae > Viscum > Viscum album. The sequence continues at coordinate 818,951,323 of OY728142.1, forward strand.
AGGGTAGTTTGGATTATAGTGAATAACATTATTCAAGGTAGGGGTATTGTATAAGTCTATAAAAATATTAATTAAAAATCATGCATAAGGGTTATATCCTTGTTTTTCTATGTTTAATGTTTTAATCCTAAAAAATAATCAATTACATTAAAATTCATTTATATTTGATTTGAACCTTCATGATCCTATGAAAACCCAAAACATCTATAGACATCCTCAACAACTAGAAATGCATAGAGGATGGGTTATAGAAAATATTATATCTCACATTAGATAACTCTAAAACAATTATATTTTTCAAGAATTAGATTTAAACACAAATATGAAGAATAAAAAGTTTATTTCATGGGAAGACACACATAAAATAAAGCACAAATTACTGCACAAACTAAATCACATTAAATAAGGAAATATTGGTTTTAGTTACACATTGGAATAAAATTTAAACCATTAATAATAATTTAATGAATATACAAATATTATCTATTTAAAAACCACAAAACATTAGTGTACTGAATATTGTTTTCAACCAGGAGAAATAAATCAATATTTTTGGAAACCAACACATACCATATTTGAATATTTATTTTAATTCAACATTAAAATTAGACGCCAAAGTTTATTTTAGAGATGTCATATTTCTAAATTTAAATCAATTTAGAAAATGATGTAATTTTATTAATGACCTATAAGGTAAGAGGAAAACACCTTTGTAACTCTTAAGGTTGTAATTTTGTTCAATAGATACAGCTATAATTTGATTCCCCCTATTTTAAATCTCATATTCTGATTCAAATTTAAAAAGTCAGTATATATTTAAATTAAATAAGGTGTAGCTTTATCAGCATATGATTGAACAAACTAACTACAAGTACAAGTTGAATTTTGAGGAACCCATTGATCTACACATTTATAAAATTAATGGTTCCTCTTTGAAAATAATTAAAAAAGAATAATAACCATGATTATAGTATTTTTGAATCAACCATATCTAATGAGATATATTAAATCCCCAATATCTAAGAACCTATGTTATATTATCCATCATTTCAATGAAATTTTATGAAGTAAAAACAAGGTTATTGAACATAAAATAAATCATTTAAAAATAATAGTTAACAGCACACCACCTCACTAACCCAAAATTGATTTTCATTTTATACCCATTAATAAATTTATATTATGGAGACATTTAAGGTCATATAAAAAATGTGATTCAGCTAGAGAAAAAATAATTATGTAATAATGATGTTTTCATATCCATTATCCATTAATAATTTTAGTATCATCACCTTTTTATTATAATTTTAAATTCATTTATAAGGTTTTTTTAAAAAATATAAATTAAATCAATTTTTACAGCATCACTAAGCATTAAATAAATATGAAAATTTAGATTCATTATCATATCAAGAATTTTAGAAAACATGATTAAGTTAGAAATTTATAAAAAAATGAGAAAATTTAAAAGGATAACAATTAAACAAACAATGGATAGAAAATAAAATAAAATCATCTAAGCAACATCCTTATAGTTACACAAAATTCATTTCTTTTGAATCCCATTTCCACATAAATCATCTCTTTCAACCATGAATCACATGATTTAAATAATATCATTTTAATATTTTCAATGATGTCATCAACATTTTCATAGTTCCATACCATTAAATAAGACATTAATAACAACATAATCATGTTAGAGGATTAAATTTTTATATTATCAATAAGTCATACCAAAACACAATCAGTTAAATAAAGATCAATAACTAAATTTTAGATTTTATTTATCTTTAGGATCATCATTTATGTGGGGTTATAAGTAACATTTAGAATAAATTATTATATAATTACAACATTCTTAAAATTATGGAATCACAGTATGAGTTGAATATTATTTCACATATACATATTCCATGAGGTATCATATTTATTAATTAACTCCCAAATGATTTATTTTCAAAGTTTACCCTTATTAAAAAAATATAATAATAAATATTAAATTTAATTTAAATTGATCTATGATATTTGAAACATATCACTTTTATTAGGGAATAAAGAAATCTATATTTTATATTTTATCATTCTTGCATTGAAATTTGATTATAGAATATTTCAGTTATTGAAATGTCGACTATAGTACATTGTTCAAGTTTATTACAATATATCACAGTTTAAATCATTAATCATTAATTCAACATAAAAATATTTAGACATGTATTTTTTGGATAAATTAGTCATTGTAATCATCAAGAATAAATATCCTAGTTTTCTCATTAAATAAATAATTTAATAATTGTGACTTTCATTACATGTCAATAAACATTATAAATTATTAGTTAACATATCCTAGAAATAATATTTAACACGTTGATATGATATTAGGTAAAATTTATGCAGAAATATTATTATATAATTTTATGTTGAATAAATTATAAAAATAAAATGAATGGTTAAAATAGACACTTTAAGAAATAAATTCAAGAAAAATACCAATTTTGGACATCCATTAGAAATGATAAAATTGTACTAAAGTATAATGGATTAAATTTAAATTAATAATTATAATTTAAAAAAATTACTGTACTAGTTTATTATTGAACATAAATCAATCCAAAATATAAAACATTTATCTTAAAATATTATGAAATAAAACAAAAAAACCTCATTAATTAATGAAATTTATGATAACATTTATATGAATTGAGTATTACATAATTATTATGTGTACATTATATAATGGTAGGATAAAATTAACAAAGCAAAATATATTTATTATAAATCAATATTTGAACTTGAATAAAACATATGAAATGATTCCTTAGTCATTTAAAAACTATATATGATTTAATAAGTGTATTTCAATCTAAACATGATTAGTTTGCTCTTGTTTCCCTTATTAAGATAATAGTGGTCCATGTTAACAATAACCCAATATTTCATCATTAATAAAATGTCCTTTCCTGGTTCAAATGTGGCCCTAATTATACTTTTTCCATCCATTCCCCCTTCCCCACAAAATGAATGTATATTTTTTGGTTTTTGAAAAACACTTTTTGGATAAGTGAGAACCCAGAATTATAAATCACATTGAGGCTAAGTGTGATCTAGATATCACAAGGATCCATTGATATGCTAAAGAAAAATCCATTTGTAGGCCTAGAACCGCCAAAAAACCACAAAAAAACAGGTGACTATCACATTGTGGCCAATGAGAACCAAACTGAACCCAACCACAAGAAAACCACAACCATGAGCCTCCAATATCAGAAACTCCACCCTCAGATCCACCAAAACCATCCCAATTTTTAAATTAAATATTAAAAATAGTTAATAGTAAGGGTGTTTGGAAAGGATAATTCCAATAGAAGAGAATAAATAAAATTACTTATATTTTGATGAATAAATGTTGTATTATGTATTGAAGTTATATAAACCAAATGAATTATTTTGTATATTTTGAAATATTATATTAGATAAAATTTAAAATACCATTAAAAATCATAATATTTGATGATATACCAACTAAAAAGTTATCATATAATTGTTATACAGATTTTATTTTAATTATGTCCATTGATATAGATAAAAAAACTGATGGCCTAAACTAGTAATTTTATAACCAATTAATCATATATATATATAAGATTAAAAGGCAGATAACATATATATGATTTTAACATTACCACACCCAATATTAGAATCAAAAACAGAATCATGATATAATCTATTAATGAGAAAATTTTAATCTTATCAAAATCATGACTCAAACCACATTCACCGAACCACCACAATAAAATATCGCCAACACATACTTTACCCATTGAGAGATTACTATGTAATAAAGTGCTATTTATATCAACCCAAATAGTTTGACTATGAATATTTTATTTTCAATAAAATGATCATTATATTTATTTCTAATTTTGTATTTTATTAATGATTAAATAATGATTTTGATAAAAATTTGATATCATAATGAAAAAACTCAATTTTTTTGTGTAATATGAAATTTAAATGAAGTCCTTAATATTGATGAATTCATTAATTTTAGAATTAAATAATGTTTGTGTACAAAAGTATTCTTATGTAGTACATATTAAATATAAATGAAAATTTTACAATGAAAAAATATAATTTTTGTCATAGTCAAAAAAATGTTATTGTAAAATAAAATAAATTTTTTTCCCAAAATGAGTGATTTTATTTAAAAGTGTAATATATACTATCAATAGATGTATATTAATATAATAAATATTATTTTTGGATTAATAATTTCAAAATTATCTAATAGAATCATTGTAATAATTTTTGATGATAGCATAATGTTAAGATAAAAATTATGTATGGTATAAATATATGGTATGAATTTTGACATCATAATGACCCAAAGGTTATTTAATATATGAAACATATATAATACATGATGAAATATGTAGAGACCCAAAGCTTGACGTACATGGACATTACATTACTTTTTCGGAATACTTAATAGATAACAAAAAACAAACACACAGGGACCGTAATAGTTTTGTGTCTTTGGAAACATGGAACGTAATCTTCTAATCATGGTGAAAGATCTTCAACATCACCCATAAAGATCTTCGACTTTTTGTTTCTTTACATAAAACCTTTCTTTTGATCCTGGGGGAAAATAAAACATAAAAAGGGTGAGCTCAAATGCTCAGTAAGGGTAAGTATGGATAAAATAAAACATACCATATACATTTGAACATAAAAACATGAACATAATGTTTAACCATAAAAATCTTGAGCAATGACATAAAACATGGAAGTACATAAGGCATAGATCACAATGGAACATAAACCATGATAAAATAGAATGAGAATAAAACATGTAATTGTGGCATCCATTAAGCACATGTAATTTTTTCCATAGTAGCCAAGGAATTGCTGGCAAGACCATCTTAATGGACAACGTCCCATTCTGAATCGAGTTCACTCCTCATTTTAGTCCTGTAACACAGAACCAGATTAACTTACCGTTCCATCCATGTATATCTCATGAGATATAAAATCTTTACCCAATTCATTGGAGGGATATATAGGTCCCACCCATCTCATAATGATACCATTCTTATGTGTGCCACAAAATCATAAATCATAAATCATTCCAAATCCCATGTAATAAAAATGGGATTATTAAACATCGTGACATCATGAAATAATTCATACAAGATAAAGGAATTCATAAAAATAATTCCATTACAACATAATAAAATCAATCTAATAATAGGGATAGAAACAGAACCCTATATTATCTTAGAAGGAAAATAATTTTGATAAAACACTTGAACTCCATTCTTGAGGAAAATATCCTTTATACTTCAAAAACATTTTTCCTTTCATAACATGTCATACAATTTTAAACTAAAAGAAGTTGATTAAAAATAAAAATGAAAACTTTTAAAGTAATCATCTTGGAAATAATGTTTTTTTTTAAAATCCATTCATGTCGTATAAGTTTAAAAAAACATTCTCTTCGCAGTTTTGTCGGAAAAGTCAAAAAGTACCTCGTACTAAAAACGACAAAAGAATCCTTTCATATCCTTTACTAAAAACTCACCGAAAAGAAAAATTGTATTTAATCAGTTTTAGGTGGATGGAAACAATATTAAATATTGAGGTAACATGGATGTGGATGATAAAATACACCCCAGTAAATACCAAAGTATAAACAATCTCGGATGGAAATTAGATTGTGATATTTTCCCTTACATTAGGTCTGATATGCTTCAAACGTATCCGAACCTCCTGTATAATGATTTAAATAATGTCATTGACTTATTACAGAATCATATTCATTGTTATGATATCATATATCGTTCACTTATGACTTTATATTACCCGTTCTTTTGTAAATTCCAGGTTAAAGTGTGTTTTGGGTAAAATCGTTTCATTTGTCGTCCGTGTTTTGACTCGAAATTATTCATATGATTACTTAGATCATTATTACTTAATTCCAGTATATAAAACATGATTTATATATAATATATATTCAGAATATATATATATATATAATAGATATAAAAATGGAAATAAAAAAACCATCCATGGAGACGGTAGGTCGTACGTACGCATGAACGTTGTTTTCATTTCCTTATTGAATTGAATGGAATTAATTGGAAGAAACACATATATATATATATATACATAAATATAGTATCATTATGTCATATATTTCATTATTACTTATTATATATTCTTTATAATTATTCATGAATGGTTAATCATTGAGAATGAATCTCATCGTGTCGTGGAGACGGTAGTCCGTACGTACGCACGAGCGATGATATCATTCCCAAGATTATGGAATTGTATTAAAGTGTATATATAATATTACAGAATCAAAATCAATTTACAATAATCATATATATTCATTACTTTCACCCTTATAATCATCCAAGTAAGGTGGTGGTGGAAAATAGATTACACCACGGCGTGGAGACGGTATTCCCTACGTACGCACGCGCGGTGATTTCATTTTCCGTTGGATGGATAGCTGGTGAAATATGGTTGTTTAATACTTATAATAACATATCAGTATATTATTGATACTTATGTTATTACCTCATAATGAAACAACTAAAAAATAATAAGTGGAAAAGAAATAAAGTTGAAAGAATCGGTAATGGACATTACCTCTTCTTTGAAGCGCCTCTTTGAGACCTCCACTTAGGGCAATAAAATTGGTATTTTAAGAAGACCAGGACCTCTAGGATGTTTCTAGGGAAGTGGAGAAGAGAAGTTTTCAGGTTTTGGCCGAGCTTGAAGGCTCAAAGTGGTGTGAGGAAGAGAGGGAGGAGGTGCCCTTTTACAAGGGAGGAGAGAGGCACCTTTGGAATTCTTAAAAATATTAATTTATAATAAATATAATCCCACTTTAAAACCTCAGAAAAATGACTTATATCCGAATATTAGATGAGATAGGGTTGTAATATCATCAAACAATCAAATTTAGACATGTTAGGAATTTATTTTAAACATTATCAACTTGATTTATCCTTATTTAATCAATTTAATTTAATTTGTGGTAATAACATTCTAACCTTTAAATTATAACAAATAATTACTTATTTGTTGTGAATTGTCCACAATTGGATACTTGATAACATTTTATACCATATAAATTTAAATTTGTAATTTTTTAATATTTTTCGGATTTTTAAACAATTTTATAATATGTTATTTTTATAAAATAAAAATAGTGTCAATTTTGACACTATGAATTTAAATAAAATATATACAGAGAATATTTTCAAACTAAATGCTTTAATAGATTCATAAAAGGTCATATGTATCTAGAAAATTAGTGGATAACATTAAATAGTTCATATAATATTTATTTTATTATTTTTAATACCATTTATTTGGTTTATCTCTTAATAAAATAATTACTACAACATTTTTGTATAATTATTTAATATATTTATTTGTTTCATAAAAATTACAAATAAAATAATATGATGAATATAAATATATTAAATTTCACAATAATACTTTTCCAAGAATTTATAATCTTAAAATCACAATATTTAAATTGTAATATTTATAAAATTATGAAGGTGACAACTTTGGCATCATTTAAAATAAAATAATATTAGTGTCATAATCACTTTTATAAGACTCAAAATGGTTATATATTAGGTCCTTGGATGATTATGGTATTGATATACACTACCAATATGTTTTGGTCAGGATTGTGGGCCTTTTAATGGGTATTATTATTTCAATAAAAACTATATTACTGATTTTTCACTTAATAAATAATTTCTGCATCATTAATGTATCACCATTAATAACGGTTATTTAATCCCTAAAAATTCAAAATAAATTATCATGATGTAGATAATATTATTATATTTCTGGATACAATTAATGTTCTAAGTTTTATGATGTTTTTCACAAAATTAAAATTATTATACTTATAAGATTTAAGAGAGTGACATGTTGTCACTTTCTTTGGTTTTAATAATAATTATATTATTTTTATGGTCAAAAGACCATAAAATGAATCTAATCTGACCCTTAGATGATATGGGTATACTTTTAGCCATCCAATAGAATTTTGGCATGTGTTAGAATAATTTTATAATAATATATTTACCCTTAATTACCTGATTTACCTTTACCTATGGTAAATAAAATTTACCGTAGTTACTATTCATAATTCCCAAATATAAAATGTAGCTTATTAACATAATTTAGACCCACTGATTCCAAATATGGAATCCATTTTTTCAAATTCAATACAAAAAAGTTTCAGAAATTAAATTTAAATTAATCCCATTGTCGAAAGAAAACGAGTTTTTCATTAAAACATTGCAAAAGATTGAATTGATATAACCTATGAATTCAAGGTAAAATCAATGCTAATGACATAAATTATATTAAATGTAAAAAATATATTCTATTTATACTTTGAAACCATTAAATATTATAATTTAACCACATAAGTTATTACGATGAAAAATGATGTTTTTAATTTAAATATAGCGTGTTTTTACTATTTATTAAAATATGAAAGTTATCAGAATAATATGAAAAATTTATCCAATGTAAAATTTTATATCCTGTTTCCAAAGAATAATTTTATTTTGTAAAATTTAACTTATAAACATGTCAAAAACTAGTCTTAAAGTGGGTGTGCCATCAAAAGGCGGCAAAACTGCATTTTTAAAAAAATACTTATTTTACCCGAAAAAATTATTTTGTTCTTATACCATGTTTTAGAAAATGTGTAAGATGAATAATAATGTTATAAAATTCATATTTTAGTTAATAATATTCATAATGGCTAGTTCATAATAATATTATAATAATATATGGTTGTTTTGTAAAACCCGGTATTGCGTACAACACACGCTATCGAAGAAGGTCGTGATTGCGTGTAATGCAAGCCATGTCAGTGCTGCGTATAGTGCAAGACTCCTTTTTTGTTTTGTTATAACAGAATCCAACCATTTATTAATTTATACATTTAATATATATATATATAATCAATGATTCTTCGAATGACTATTATCAAATGAACTTGATATTGTGTGTAACACAATCTATGAATAGTGTTGCGTATACTGCAAGCTAATACGGTGTTGCATATAGCACAAGATAATCTTGGTGTAGCGTAAAACAGAAGATATGAATGAAATTAAAATGAATATATCTTATAAAATCTCGGGTTATTACATTCTACCCCCCTTAAAATGAATTTCGCCCTCAAAATTCGTCGGGGTTATAAATGGTTTACTACTCGAAAGTTTCTTTAATAGAGACCCACATCCTAAAAAGGAATACCAAAACATGGCTTTAAAAACTAAATTATGAAACGTAACAGTTACCCAGATTAACCCATCACTGGGTTTCCACGTAGGAGAATATAGGTGAAAATATGGATTTGGAAGAAAAATTTAACCATCAAGTTATGATGGAGAGTGGTAGAGAACATGGCTATGAAAAATCCATCGATCACAAAGCCCTAAATTTTTGATGATCTATAGTACCATATGATTCATCAGATATAAGAGCACTAGGACAACATTTTTGGTTTTCAAGATCATTTCCCTAATGTTGATGAAATTGGAATGAGAAGAAATACTTTCGTGATTTTGGTATAGTCTCATTGTTGGTCGTTCTTTGGACAATTTCCACTTCATCTTATAAAGAAATGAAGTTGAATTTGTCATTCGTGAAGTGTTAGCAGATCATGTGATAGAATCATGGGTCTTTCCATTTGTCTCAAAAAAAATTATAAATGTTATCAAAAATAAATAAGTCCATCTATAGTGAGATTAATCGTATATGGTTCTTAAAATGGACTTATACTTTATATATCATACTTCTTAATATATTAAAACTAGTTTCTACTAAACAGGGACTTCCTGTAGGCCAGTGGTAGGCGATAAAGGCCAGTCGCACTTCGGTTGTGGGTTCAATTCCCACAGCCTTTTCCGACGCAATGGGATGTCGCATGTCATGCAGGTTGTCTTTTTTCTAAAACTACATTACTATAACATCCCATCAATAATATCGAAAAAAGTTCTATCCATTCCAATCTTTAGGTTTATCTAAAATACTTTGGTCCAAGCTCATAGTATAAAGAAAACTATTACTTGAAATGTCATCAACCATGCATGTGAATACCATCATTTATCCCCCATATATCTTGTTGGTCACATTCCAATCATGTGAATACCTCAATCATGTATTCTCTTGAAAATTGAATACCCATTAAACCTTAGTGAAAACATGAATGCTATCAAAAGTTAACTCTTTCCATATACCAAAATCCAAAAAATCTATATACTCAAACCATGACCTGGCCTTCTCCTTATATTAGTCATGAGCTCATGAATACTATCAAACATTTAATTTTCTCTTTATCCCTTCATTATGTGCATATCATCTACTTTCCAAAAATATCTGAATAACCTTTCATGGTCACGGGTACCATTAATCTTATACTTTCAAAACATAAGGAAAGACAACAGTTTAACAATCCTTATATGTCTCTTAATTCCATAGTACCATGAGATTACTTATACAACATTACACTTGATAAACATGTAATCATTCCACTACCTTAAAAAACCATTGACTGAGCTTCAACAATTCTTTCATCTCACATATCATTTGTAGTCTCTTCATGATCCTCAACATAAATATTACCCATATGACCATACTGATTCTCTTCATGAGACTTTCCTTTAGGTCATTGGTTTTTATAATGCCCGTACATTCCACATTTAAAACATTTAACCATCATCGATGTCGTAGCAATACCAATATCCTCATCCATGGTGTTAACTGAACCTTGTCCTTTGCACTTACTAGATTTATTTCCTTTCTTTCCACACCCAAATCATCTTCCAGTTCCTTTGAAACATTCTCCTTGATTCCTCTTCCCACATGATTTACATAGGGGAAATTGAACTTTCTTTCCTCTATGATCATAATGAAACTCCATCTTTCTCTTGTTAGCCAAGTCAGGAAACTTACCAAATTTGAGTTTATTGATCATATTATGAGATTGATGATTCGGCGTAATAATGATGTTTGGACTTCCAAATCCCATTTCATTTGGTTTCTCATGAATAATATCATTCCATTGTCCATAATATCCTTCATTATCGTGAATCATCTTGTTTCCAACCATTTTCTAAAACCCAAAAAGAATAGTGTGAGAGGAAAAAATCATGCCAGGGAAAAAACATAGTAAAGGGAGAGCACCCCCAGTATCTAACATCTTAGGTTAAATTCTATGATCGTTACCGTAGTTCTAGGACTATATCCTATACGTATACATATCCTTAGGTACATCCCTAGAAATACCTTAGAAATATATCTAGGGATCTCACTAACGTTTTCGCATCCTAATTTCCAAAGGTTGACTAAACCTTTCCTCTGATACCAACTGTAGAGACCCAAAGCTTGACGTACATGGACATTACATTACTTTTTCAGAATACTTAATACATAACAAAAATAGACACACAAGGACCGTAATAGTTTAGTGTCTTTGGAAACTTGGAACGTAATCTTCTAATCGTGGGGAAAGATCTTCAACATCTCCCATAAAGATCTTCCACTTTTTGTTTCCTTACCTAAAACCTTTATTTTGATCCTGGGGGAAAATAAAACATAAAAAGGGTGATCTCAAATTCTTAGTAATGGTAAGAATGGATAAAATAAAACATACCATATACATTTGAACTTAAAAACATGAACATAATGTTTAAACATCAAAATCATGAGCAACGACATAAAACATGGAAGTACATAAGGCATAGATCATAATGGAACATAAACCATGATAAAATATCATGGGATTAAAACATGTAATTGTGGCATCCATTAATCACATGTAATGATTTCCATAGTATCCAAGGCATTGCTGCCAAGACAATCTTAGTGGACAAAGTCCCATTCTGAATCGAGTTCACTCCTCGTTTCAGTCCTGTAACACTGAACTAGATTAATTTACCATTCCAGCCATGTATATCTCATTAGATATAAAATCTTTACCCAATTCATTGGAGGGAGATATAGGTCCCACCCATCTTATAATGATACCATTCTTATGTGTGCCACAAAATCATAAATCATACATCATTGCATAACCCATGTAATAAAAATGGGATTCTTAAACATTGTGACATCATAAAAAAATTCATATAAGATAAAGGAATTCATAAAAATAATTCCATCACAACATAATCAAATAAATGTAATAATAGGGATAGAAACAGAACCCTATATTATCTTATAAGGAAAATAATTTTGATAAAACACTTGAACTCCATTATTGAGGAAAATATCCTTTCTACTTCAAAAACATATTTCCTTTCATAACATGTAATACAATTTTAAACTAAAAGAATTTTATTAAAAATAAGCATGAAAACTTGTAATGGAAGCTTCTTGGAAATAATTTTTTTTAAATCCATTCATACCGTATAAGTTAAAAAATTATTCTCTTCGTACTTTTGTCAGAAAAGACAAAAAGTGCCTCGTACAAAAAACGACAAAAGATTCCTTTCATATCCTTTACTAAAAACTCACCAAAAGGGAAAAATTGGATTTAAAAAATTGTAGGTGGATGGAAACAATATTACATATTGAGGGAACATGGATGTGGATGATAAAATACACCCCAGTAAATACCAAAGTATAAACAATCTCGGATGGAAATGAGATTGTGATATTTTCCCTTACCTTAGCTCTGATATGCTTCGTACGTATCCGAACCTCATGTATAATGATTTAAATTATTTCATTGAATTATTACAGAATCATATTCATTGTTATGATATCATATATTGTTCACTTATGACTTTATATTACTCGTTCTTTTGTAAATTTCATGTTAAAGAGTGTTTTGGGTAAAATTGTTTCATTTGTCATCCGTGTTTTGACTTGAAATTATTCATATGATTACATAGATCATGATTAGTTAATTCCAGAATATAAAACATGATATATATATAATATATATTCATAATATACATATATATAATAGATCGATAAATGGAAAGAAAGATACCGTTCATGGAGACGGTAGGTCGTACGTACACATGAACGTTGTTTTTGTTTCCTTATTGAATTGAATGGAATTAATTGGATGACACAAAAATATATATATACATAAATCCAGTATAATTATGTCATATATTTCATGATTACTATTTATATATACTTTATTATCATTCATGAATGGTTAATCATTGAGAATGAATCTCATCGTGTTGTGTAGACGGTAGTCTATACGTACGCACGAGCGATGATATCATTCCCAAGATTGTAGAATGGTATTAATGTGTATTTATAATATTAAAGAATCAATATCACTATACAATAATCATATATATTCATTACTTTTACCCTTATACCCATCCAAGTAAGGTGGTGGTGGAAAATAGATTACACCACGGCGTGGAGACGGTATTCCGTACGTACGCACGCACAGTGATTTCATTTTTCATTGGATGGATAGATGGTGAAATATTGTTGTTTCATACCTATAATAACATATAAGTATATGATTGATACTTATGTTATTACCTCATAATGAAAAAACTACAAAAGAATAAGTGGAAGAAGAAATAAATTTGAAAAATCGGTAATGAACATTACCTCTTCTTTGAAGCGCCTCTTTGAGACCTCCTCTTAGGGAACTGAAATTGGTCTTTCAAGAATACCAGGTCCTCTAGGATGTTTCTAGGTAAGTGTAGAAGATTATTTGGCAGGGTTTGGCTGATATTGAAGGCTGAATGTGGTGTGAGGAAGAGAGGGAGGAGCTTTCCTTTTATAAGGGAGGAGAGGGGCACCATTGGAATTCTTAAAATTATTAATTTATAATAAATTTAACCCCAATTAAAAACCTCCAAAAATGACTCATATCCGAACCTTAGATGGGATAGGGTTGTAATCTCATCAGCAAATCAAATTTAGACATGTTAGGAATTTATTTTAAACATTATCAACTTGATTTATCCTTATTTAATCAATTTAAAATTATTTGTGGTAATAACATTCTAAATTTTAATTTATAAAAAATAATTACTTAATTGTTGTTAATTATCCATAATTGGATACTTTATAACATTTTATACCATATAAATTTAAATTTATAATTTTTAAATATTTTTGTGATTTTTAAACAATTTTATAATATGTTATTTTTATAAAATAACAATAGTGTCAATTTTGACACTATTAATTTAAATAAACAATATGCAAAAGATATGTTTTAAATTAAAGAATTAATAGATTAATATAAGGTCATATGTTTCTAGAAAATTATTGGAGAATATTAAATAGTTCATATAATATTTATTTTATTATTTTTAATACCATTTATTTGGTTTATCTCTTAATAAAATAATTACTACAACATTTTTGTATAATTATTTATTATACTTATTTTTGAATAAAAATTACAAATAATATCCTATGATTAATATAAATCAATTAACTTTCAAAATAATACTTTTACTCTAATTTATCATCTTAAAATCACAATATTTTTATTGTTATATTTATTAAATTATGAAGGTGACAACTTTGGAATCATTTAAAATAAAATAATATAAGTGTCATAATCACTTTTATAAGACTCTAAATGGTTATATATTTGGTAATTGGATGATTATTGTATTGATATATACTTCCAATAAGTTTTTTTCAGGTTTGTGGGCATTTTAATGGGTATTATTATTTCAATAAAAACTATATTACTAATTTTTCACTTAATAAATAATTTATGCATCATTAATGTATCACCATTAATAACAGTTATTTAATCCCTAAAAATTATAAATAAATTATCATGATATAGATAATTTTATTAGCTTTCTGGAGACTATTAATTTTCGATGTTGTATGATGTTTATCGCTAAATTAAAATTATTATACTTATAAGATTTAAGAGAGTGACATGTTGTCACTTTCTTTGGTTTTAATAATAATTAAATTATGTTCAGTGTCAAAAGTCCATAAAATGAATCTAATATGACCCTTAGGTGGTATGGGTCTACTTTAAGCCATCCAATAGAATTTTGGCATGTGTAAGGGTAATTTTATAACATTATATTTACCCTTAATTACCGGATTTACCTTTAACTATAGTAAATAAAATTTCCGTAGTTACTATTCATAATTCCCAAAAATAAAAAGTAGCTTATTAACATAATTTGGACCCAATTATTTAAAATATGGAATCCATTTTTCCATATTCAATACAAAAAAGTTTCATAAATTAAATTAAAATTAATCCCGTTGTCGAAAGAAAACATGTTTTTCTTTAAAACATTGCAAAAGATTGAATTGATTTAACCTACGAATTCAAGGTAAAATCAATGCTAATGACATTCATTATATTAAATGGTAAAAATATATTCTATTTATACTTTAAAACCATTCAATATTATAATTTTACTACATAAGTTATTACGATGAAAAAAGTTGTTTTTAATTAAAATATAGCATGTTTTTACTATTCATTAAAATATCAAAGTTATCAGAATAATATGAAAATTTTATCCAAGGTAAAATTTTATATCCTGATTCCAAATAATAATTTTATTTTGTAAAATTTAGCTTATAAACAAGTCAAAAACTAGATTTAATGTGGGTGCGCCATCAAAAGGCGGCAAAACTGCATTTTTTTTAAAATACTTATTTTACCCGAAAAATTTATTTTGTTCTTATACCATGTTCTAGATAATGTGTAAGATGAATAATAATGTAATAAAATTAAAATTTTAGTTAATTCTATTCATAACGGCTAGTTCATAATATTATTATAATAATATATGGTTGTTTAGTAAAACCTGGTATTGCGTACAACACACGCTATCGAAGAAGGTCGCGATTACGTGTAATGCAAGCCAAGTCAGGGTTGCGTATAGTGCAAGACTCCTTTGTTGTTTCGTTATAACAGAATCCAACCATTTTTTCATTTATACATTGAATATATATATATATATATACTCAATGTTTCATAGAATGACTATTATCAAACGAACTTGAAATTGTGTGTAACACAATCTGAGAATAGTGTTGCATATACTGCAAGCTAATACGGTGTTGCGTATAGCGCAAGATAATCTTGGTGTAGCGTACAACAGAATATATTAATGATATTAAAATGAATATATCTTATAAAATCTCAGGTTGTTACAAAATATAAATTTTAAATTTAAAAAATGTTTCTTTAGGTTATTTTATCAATTTTATATTGGAATTATGAGTCATCATAAACCAATATTTTTTATTTAGGATTTAAAATCAATTCTTTTTGAAAATGACTCACTTCCACATCATTAAGTTTAATACTTTACGGATTTCAGTTCATGGAAATACAAAATATTTAAAACCACATCAATTTATCATAAATATTGTGTAAAAATATTATAAGGGATGTGGGTTTGATTACTTAATTGTATAGTGTCTGAAATATAAATTTGGTGAATAATAATGAACTCCCCTTTATTTTCCCATATAAACCCAACCAAACCCCTATTTATATTCACTAAAAACACCTAGATCATGAATATACTCTTACCTTTCATGTATATATCCCTCCCATGGTTTTTCCATTCTATAAATATGTTTATCCCCAACATTTGGAAACATCTTCTCAATGTAATGGATTATCCCCTTCCCTAATTAATTCAAGAACCTCCTTTATGTTATGCCTTTTGATTTCCATTTTTCATGAGGGAAATTATTATAAAATTTCCCTTTTAATTCCCTCCTAATGTAAAATTGATTTGATACACATTATACTCTCATTAATCCTTCCCATGATTCATTATGCTCCCCCATAGTGCTGTAAAATTATCTTGTGATATTTTTTTATTCCCAACCATTTTATTTGATTACAATCACCATTTCCACTCAATGGAATTCACCTAGACATACATATAATTGTATTATATAGAAATTACATTTATACATTACACACTACTTTATTTTATAATTAAATATGATGAAATATGATCCTATTTTGAATAATATATGTGGCACATTTATGCATGAATATGATATTAATGTGATGGGTGCACCTAAAATTATATTTAAGTCTAATGAATTGGGAAATGTTTTAGTCCAATGAGATGTCATATATGAGAGTAGTTAGTAATTCTAATCAATTATGAGGCTTTTTACATGCATTTACAATTCTTTTGATGTTATCCTTTATGTATGATTATAGTGTCATGTTTTATGTTGTTACTACATTCCACATGTCCTTTTATACTATCATGTTAAATCATGAATCAATATCAATGATTATGAATTTCACCCATTGTGCTTAATTTAAACTAATATTAGTTAAGATATATTTTTTTACCCTATTCCATGCTTTTTTAATTCCTTTACTGGGCATTATAACTCACCACTTTTTTTGAATGTCCCCTGGTTATCTCGTGATGTTGTAAAAGCACTTTTGTATTTTCGAGCATTTTAACCATGTTTTCAATAATGTTGAGGTATCCAAGTGTCATTTTCTTATGTTTTGTTTCTAATATCTCAAATACACAAGGATTCATGATATTTTTGGATTTTTTATGTGTAACATTATATAATAAATAGTTAAATAATTTGTATTAAAAATATGGGTAGTTATAGTTGGTATGAGAGAAAAGTCAAGTTATATAAGGGTTAGGATTATAAAACAATGGCCAAATACATAGGTTATAGGACTAAACATAGGAAGGCATCAATACATTTTTTTAATTTATAGTTTAAGTTCTTTTCATGTAGAAGCATCGCTATATAGATACTATACGTAGTTGCGGCTCTAGTATAAATGTACCTACGAGAATCAAAAACTAATAAATGTATTGAGCTAGAATTTATCATGAAAGGAAACATGATAATGGTCCTAGATACACACATATATTAACACTATAAGGGGGTATCATTTGGAAAATTAATAATATCATTATGAACCATTAATAATGGAATAAAATACATTTAAGAGTTTATGTTAGTAAATGGATCATTGATAATTTGTATTGAAGCCTAGAAATTTATATATAGAGGAACATATGTCATTTATGAATTATCCCCTTAATATTAATATTTTCCAATTTATGTGTTTATAATTTAAATAGTGTCATTAATAATTATCCCTTTGTTCTAGTAAACATCCAAAAATTGGAGGAACTAAGTCAACAATAAATGTGAGGTTAAATGTGATGACTTCCCAAATGATATTTCCAACCGAATGAAATTATAAATCATGAACATTGTAAATTTAATTTCTCAATTAAAATAAGTTTTGATCCAAAAATTATTCAATAGGAATGAAAAAATACCCATAATAAATGGAAATTATTAATTGAGACCTTCATGTGATAAATGCCCCTAACTTTCAATGGATATTCTAATCATTTAATTACAGAAAAAAGGATCATTTCCATTGAAATAATATCATGTGTCCATCAATTATCTAATAATGATATTTTGGTGTATCCTATTTATCATATGAAATGATGAGATTATAAATGGTTGAAATTGGTACAAAATATGAAGAATGTGGATGAGATCGAAATGAAGGAGTAGAAGTAATTCAGAAAAAATTGATTCCTAAAAATATTTCCCCACTATCTCCTATTGAAATTAGAGAGGAATGTCGTTAGCCTTAAAAATAGATGAATAATATATCCAGGAATATATGTAAAATTTTACAAGACCTGAATTATATTCCTCTAGTATAATAATTACCATTTTATGTAATGTTTACTAAATCTTTTTTGTACTAAATCCGAGTCTATAGAATGAATTTCTAATTCGGGACATTGACATTTATGGGGAAGCTTTTTGATTTAAAATCAATGTGATAATAGTAAAATTCAAACCTCAAGGGTATCATTGGGAATAGAAGTTGAATTTGGAGGTCAATACTAGAAATTATAATAAGAAGTATAATAGTAAAAAAAATTCTGACATCCTACTTGTCAATAGTTTTTGAAAACCTCCTAGAAAATTGCCCAAATGAGATGAGGAAATGATTTAGGAGTGGGTATTAAGGGAACCTGTCTTGTAATTTCTAATAGAGGAAAACTACCAATGTGATGGAAGGAAGGAATTATATGTTCATCCCTCAACTCATTTTCCAATCAATCAATAAAAACTAAAATGGAAACGATATGATTCAATGACATAAGCCAAGGGTTTTTTATGATAAATGAAGACAAAAACCTGAATTCTGAGAGAGGAAGTGATAGGTTATGTCATCAAAAATGGGGATATGGTTCCCAAAAAGGAAGTGGTGATACATACTCTAGTTATTTATTCATTAATATTGAACTAACTTTTTGATTTATTTATTATGAATTCTTTTGTATCTTTAATTTTTAATATAATTATTCAAACACCACCAAAATTAATGCAAGTAGAGTCATCGATGAAAATGGAAAATTGGGGAATTATTTCATATTAAGTATATATCTCATCCACAATTCACATTTGAGGGTTGTAAATCCCAGAAAACCTTTTCATACATCCTTGAGTTAAATTCTATACAATTATCATAATTGGTTGGAATTATTTATATAGTTCCAACATTAATTATTTATAGAAGGAAATCACCCTCTAAATTGAAAATCAACCTATGATTCTATAAAAGTGAGGATGATGAATCACATTTGGAATCATCATCTTAATAATGTATATTATTTCCCGATGAGAAAACATATCTTTCCCAAATTATTGAGATTTTGAAAATGATCATCCTTGATGTTGTTCCATTTTTGATAGAATTTGTTGATGTGTTTACCGAAGAATTTCCCTATCTTCCTCCTAGTTGAGAGGTTTATTATAATATAAATCTTATATATGGATATTTTATAATATATAAGACTCTTTATAGAATGTGTTTATTTGGACTTATCTAAATGAAGAAGATATAATAAATGAATTTGGATAGAGGGATTATACACTGATGTGATTTACCATGGGTTTACCAATACTCTTCATTAAGAATACGGATGGGTTAATGCACCTTTTAATTGATTATGTTTAGCTCAAAATGATAATGAAAAATAATAAAAATCAACTTCTACATATTTATGACATGTTTAGTTATCTACATGGAGGCCAATATCTCTATTACATTGTTCATTGGTAGGGATGCTATTATGTAATAGAGAAGAAGGAGGATATAACCATGACTAATTTTCATAAAATGTGTGGGAACAATGAGTTTATAGTGTTTCTATTTTGACTCACATATGCACTATAAATATTCATGGAATTGATGAATAGAGTTTATAGATATTACCTTGACAAATTTTTGGTATTATTTATTAAAGATTTTATTAACAACCCAAAAATAAAGGTGGAACATGAGGATCATTTGAATAATGTACTAAGGATATTAAAGAAGGAAATGGTTTTTTTAAAGTATTGTAAATTTGAATCTTGGCGGGATAAAGTACCTTTACTGGTCTTGTAATCATCAGAAAAAGAATATGTGTTGATCTTTCAAAAACTGAGTTAATTGAATGGTATCATACACCAATATCAATGATGGAAATATATAGTTTAATTGGATTATATTGGTATTATAATCAATTTTGATGAAACATATCCTGATTTTCAAGCACCCTAACAAAGATTACTAAAAAAAGAGTCAAATTTCTCTAGAATGCTTACTGTGAGGAATGTTTTATGGAGATAAATAATTTCATAATCCCAACTTTTTTTATCACATTTCCCAAAAGTTAGGATGTAATTGTGATCTATAGCTATGAATATATAATTTTATTGGATTATATACTCCTAGAAAATGAAAAGGTGAAACTTTTTCATCCCACCAACTGAAGATCCATCAGTTGAACAACCCAAATAATGATCTAGAATTGGTAGCAGTGATCTTTGAATTAAAATTTTGGTGGCATTATCTCTATGGTGAAAGGATATAAATATAACGAAAATTAAATACATAAGTAAATATTCACACAAAGGTATATTAATATTCATCAATATATGTGGTTAGATCTAATCAAGGAGTATAATTGTTCAGTCAATTACCATCCTGGGAAAACAAACAATTTGGAATATGCTTTCATTAGATAGGATGTCACAAATTTATCCATGATAAGGATTGAAAGGGATTCAATATTCGTTGACATGAAAAGTATGTGTATGGGGATAAAAAATGATATTCATCATACATTCATAATTAACTACTCAATAATCCATTAATGATAAAGGAGGCTCATAATGATGGTGAGATTCTAAAGATGATGGTATAAAATACTTTGGAGTTCAAATATTTTAAATATGGAGATATATGGTTTGGAACCTAGATATCTATCCCATTTAATTTAGAACTGAAGAGGAAAATAAAGGTTGATTTGTGGATCTCATCCTCCTCTATAATTCTAGAAATCACTAAGATGTATAGATATTTGAAGAAAAGTTTATCGTGGGATTGCATGAAGAGATATATTTTGAAGTTTGTATCTAGATGGTTGTTATTCTTGTAAGACAAGGAGGAATGACATATGTATATGGATATGACACAAAAATTTCCCATATGAGTGTGTAAATGGGAAAAACTAACCATGTATTTTGTAGTAAGACTCTGCTGGACACCTAAAGGAAATATTGACATCTTGATGGTTGTCAATATCTATAAAAAGATAGTATCGTTAATTCCTATCCATGATTATTTCCCTCATGAACATGTTTCAAATATTAATATATGAGAGGTAGAAATATTACATGGAGTTCCAGTATCTATTTGTATATGATCAAGATCTGATATTTACCTTGATGTTTTGGACAAGAAATCATTAATAATTAGATATATAATTGAGATTCATCGTTGTATATCACCCTTATATGGATAATTATTCTAAAAGGACCATTCAATATTTTGATGATACCTAGATATTGTAACAACCCAAACTGTTATAAATAAACTTCACTAATGGATTTAAATAAATGTCATATTATTAAATATGGTTATAAAAAACTCCTATAATTCAATGGTTTATTATTTCATATAAGATTTAAATTATATTTAAGAATATTTAGAATTATTAATTTTTCCATTTAATAGTGATCACATGATTAATATAAATGTAGGGTTTTAAAAAATTCATTTGAAACAAACAAAGGAATTGATGGCCTCAACAAGTAAAATCATATAGTATGAAACCCATTTATCTATGCTTCCTAGGGAGATTACATCACATGTATTTTAACTTGACCAATACAAAGAAGAGATCCAACAACAACATCTACATAATTCCCATTTATGGTATAAGTTCAAGCTCATCCAGATCATTATTGGATCGAAATATGAATGTAGATTCTCAATATACAAGAGGGGGGGAGGTGAATTTTATACAGTAAAAATTCCATTGGAACCATTTATGTTGGTATAAAACATTCTTTCTTAACTTTGAGGAAAAATATCTTTAACAAAGTTATACATGGTCATTTCACAAGACCTCATAGTTCTACAAACATGCTAGGTACCAGAAAAATGCTTCCAGAAATGATTCATAAGAAATGTCTACAATGAAAAAGATTTTACCTTAAAGAGTATAGAATCTTGCTAATCAGAGTATACAAATACAAGAGAGTATATGACAGAGTTACTTTTCTTATTAATAAAAATTTAGTGGAAGATAAACTTGACAATATAAAAGTAACAAGTATGAGATTTTTTAACCCATAGTGTGGGGTATCAAACAACCTTGGATAAAGGTCCCTTGATTTATACTTTTATGAATGTCGGTCTTTCCCACGCCAGGGTAAGCCCTCTATTGGTATATAAGAATATGTATCGCTATCCCTGCAAGCCCTTCAAATTCAATGTAGTCAGCTCCTATATCTTCGTAATCATGGAATTCCTCAAACTATAATGTTATTCAGCACCTCTTTCTTCTTATCCTAAAAATCCCACAATTGTACATAGCAACAATCGATGTTGCACAAAGAAAGCATAACAAGATGTTCAGTATGCACAATGCATGATAGATTCTCTCTCTAGAAATCAATTCAACAGCAAGTGGTCTTTAGAATGATCAACGCCAGTTTTCAGTTATTTGGGCATGTTTAAATGGGCTTCTATTTAAAGGCATTCTTTGAACGGACAGATCCCTCCTCCAATGGTCATAATCTTCCTTGAATTTCAGAGGGACCTATACATGTGTCACTCAAACAACGGTTAATTATAAAAAGAATGAACAAAAAAAATTCATAATTAAAAAATGGTAAGAAAAATATTGTTTCTTAACCAAATCAATTTAACATTCAGAGTCTATATTACATTGGTATTGAGATTATATTTTTCTAGGAAATCCAAATCAGAATTGAATATAATTAAGTGTCTGAATTCTATGAAATTTGGATTCTAAATTGTGATAAATTCAGGACTCGAATTATAAGGAATTTTGAATCTGAATTCTGAGGAATTACGAACCTGAATTCTGAGGAATTTGGAATCTGAATTTCAAATAATTCGATGTCTGGATTCTATGATTTTAGACTCACAATTTTAGAGAATTCAGAATATAAATTTAGAGAATTCATAATCTGAATTTAGAGAATTCAAAATCTGAATTCAAAGAATTTATAATCTATATTTCAGAGAATCCAGAATATGATTTCAGAGAATTCGGAATGTGAATTCAGAAAATTTTGAATCTGGACTCAGAGAATTCGGAATCTGAATTCAGAGAATTATGAATCTGGATTTAGAGAATTTAGATTCTAAATTCAGATAATTTAGAATCTAAATTCATAACCTAAAAATATAATACTCTATATCATTGTGTTTATATGATTCTGATGTTTTAGATATGAAACCGAATTTTACAATTAGAAATATAAAAGATATATTTATAGAAACTATAACATGAACAATGAAAACGAATGTAAGGAGAAACATTCCTTGTGAATTGAAACTTTACATATTAAGATAAATCTTTGTGGAAATAAAATTCTTGTTGAGATAGAGTGTTTTTTATTTTCAAAACATAAAGGAATGGAAAAGTCAAAAGGAGACCTTACTGACATAATAATATTCCACTTTTTGGAAAGCACAGACATCCTTACTAAAAAGAATCTATGGACTTGTAAATTTTATGGACATGAAAATAAAAACTTATCTTCCTTTACTAATGGATCAAATTGGGTAAGATTAACTCCCCATTAGGCTTTAGAATCACTAATGATCATATTATTGATTTTGTGAATGAGATTTTACAATAACATTCATATGAAAATCACCATTGATAAGAACTTTCCTCTAGATAAACTCCCCCTTACTAAGGGAAATCTCTTCTTTATTTTTATTCTTTTTATCTTTCCTTTCTCTCCCTTTGGAATTTTCAAAAACAAATAAATGATATATAATGAAAAATTAATTCGTAGCTAAAAAATTAGTAATAAATAAAAAAAATAGAATATATAATGAATAACTATCATTTCATTAATGTTGAAAGAATTTGTAAAAGGAAAATTACAAAAAAAAAAGATCGGAATGGAATGAAATTATCTTTCTTTATCTTCTGGAATCAGCTACTTGACAATGGATTTTAGCTTCTTGAGCTCCTTTTTATCCTCTTCTGCATGCTTTATCAACTGATCATATTCTTCACTTTTCTTCTCTAAGGCTTTAATTTTTTCTTCCTGAGCCTTAAGACATTCTGCTTGAGCTTTCAATGCTTCAACTTTCTTATCAATATTCTCATGAATCTAAATTATGAGATCCCTTTCGCTCGTCCAATTCATGGCCACAAAATTAATATTTCTATTATGATCCTTAACATCCGATTTCCAAGTAGTCTACTCTACACTTAACATTTTCCCAAAACTATTTGAAAGATCCATGATCTTCTCATATTCACTGTTAAAGGCATCCTTGACATTGTCATGACATTAATCAATGATTTTTATATATTATATTATCTTATTTGAAGAGATTTCTGACTTATTGAATGATATTTTATGAGCCTCATAACTAATGAGGAAAGATTTAAAATTTTCCTTAAGTCTGACACATATGTCTACAGCTGTTTAAACTAAATCTGATTTCTGATCAATCTTATGTTGAAGCATCTGGAATCTTGAGTCTATTCAATGGAATAAAGGGAATATTACCTACCATGTTTTTGAATGAAGAAACAATAAAATCATGTCCAAGGGAAAATTATTATGAATATAGGATTTTTGTTGATGAGGATTCTTTTTTCTATGTCATCAGCTTTCCTCTTGGATGAAGCACCCATATCTTTCTTCTTTTCCACAGATTTACTAGGTGTATCTATTGCCACCTACTTTCCCTTATCAGTTCTCAGAATGATGTCTTGATCTCAGGGAGATTCATGTTCACTATCTAATATCTGAATAATCTTTTCTTCATCTACTTATTCTTTCTCATCTCTTGCTTTAATATCCTCTGGCTGGATAACATCATGATCTCTACTTTCTTCTTCATAAAATTTATCCACATCTTCCTCACCCATCCTGTATTTTGCTGGAGTACCACGTTTTGAAGACTCGCCATTAAATGTTCAGATTGATAATTTCTCAGAAAGACTATCATTATTATTGTAATCCTATACCTTCCTTATCACATCCTCGATATCATCACTTCCTCCATCTTCTTAATCATCTAATTATTCTTTTTCCACTTTTTCATCCTCTTGATGTCAATTGGAATCACCATCTTCATTCTTGAATTATCTAGTATTGATTCCTATAGAAAGAATTCTAGTACCAAAATTTTCTCAAAGCCTTTTTCAGCATAATTAAGAAGAGATTATAATATCTTAGCTTTATACATCTTTGTATTTTTCATCTTCAATTTCTGTTTCTTCTCATGCTCTTCAGTACCTTTTTTTAACAGTTTTTCCTAAACAGGGTCAAATTCAAACATAAGCTCCCCTTCCTTCCTATTTTTTTACCCTCTCTCCACTTAGCCACTACCTCATCAGGATATGTTTTTTTCTTATTTAGCATTGGTGGTGTGTACTGAGTTTTATTAGCCACTGGGGTTTTTCTTTTCTCTTTTAATTCTGTACCCTTTCACTACCTTCCTCCATTCATTGTTGTTTTAGCCACTTCGGGATTCTTTGACAAAACATCAAATTCTTCTTCCGATAAATCATAAAATTATCTATATTTATTTGAGAAACCCTTCTTTATCCTACATAAGGAATCATCACTCAACAACATTACCTAGTAATTTCTCAGCTTGGAACTGCATGTAATTTTGAAAGATTCTAAAAAAAGAACTATTATCATAGAGAGAATATCCAGATACATAATGATTTGATATTTCAGATTTCCATTCTTAATATTATCAATCATCAAAATGATATACTTGACCTAGTTTATCATCCTGAGGATCACCAATAATTACAATATGTAGATATCACTCTTCATTAGAGTATCCTTATCCATTTCCTCAGAATTAAAATTCCTTGAACCAATAATTCAAGAATCTCTATGTTCATAGATAGATGAATCATCTTTGGAGACTTCACTCCTTTCAGGCCAAGACATATATAGCCATTTCCTTATCAAAAGATCCTGATACATTATGTAATTTGTGAGTACAAAATTTTGCTTTACTTTTGTAAGGAATTCCAATCAGAAGTGCACCTTACTGAAGGAAAGGGCGTAGGTATTTCCATAACACTTGAAAGAGAACATGTATTTGAATTATTCCTTGAAGAAACATGATATCTAATATAACTCAATCAACATGTCCAGAAACACAAAATCATATGCCTTCGGCTTTGAAACACAATGTCTCCCATTTCCATTCATCTTAACATTCTTTGATATGATAGAATCATATTTGGCATAAAACATTCGATCGACCAACATTTATCTATATATAGGCCACTTAGATATTTCCTTAATAGATTAAATATATTTTTTAAGAGAAGATCTATAAGGCATTCGGAACTATGGAGTCATTGGAGATTCGGAATGGCGTTAAATACAGAGGCAAAGATTCAGCACATGAAATCTTGAAAAACGGATGTTCGACAACAATTTGAGGGGATTTATATCGGAAATATAGGCTATGGTTCAACTTCCTTGGTTGATTCGATATTTGAAAAATCATTTGATCAAATCTGGAAGTTTAGATAAAAATCAGACAAGGATTTTGATAAATTCTGATCTTTTGAGGTTTATTAAGATAAGCATTCAGATTTATGAGAAATAATGAATCTACAAAATTTAAAACAAATGAAAATACCAACCAGTAAATATATTATAATGAAAACTTAAGAATGAAAATGTACCTTCTAAATTACTAGGATTATTATTCATAATGAGGGAAATTCTTCTTGATGAACTTTGGATTCCAGAAAATTTTAAATAAAATTATAGACATTTTTTATTACAAAAATCTTATAATGAATAAATTTAGACAATGAAAAATTCAGATTATGAAAATATTATATTATGAAAAACATTTAGATTACGAAAAATTTACACTATGAAAAAATTGAATACGAAAAATTTTGGCTATAAACCAAATGTACTCTCTCTATGAAAATGAGTATCTTAATTTAAGGAGTTAGGCTTCAAAAAGAAGTTAATATGGAAAAATTACCTTACAATTATTATTCATAACTTCAATTTAATATATTAAAATCTATTAGAGGGTAAATATATTGTGAAAATATCAACAATTTATCTTTTTTTTGGATAAATTGGAAAATAATATATCATTTTTATGTGTGATCCCTATGAAAGTGATGCCTAATATCTATGTGTTTTTCATGAGAGTGATGTGAAAGGTTTTTACATAAGGAAATGGTACTAGTATTATACCCAATATTTGTGTTTTGGTAAAACTCATACCATATTCTATGAGTGTGTGTTGCATCAACAATACTGGAGCACAACAACATCCAGCAACTACATATTCAGCTTCAGTAGTGGAAAGTGAAACTTAGTGTTGATTTTAGCATGACCAAGAAACTAATTAATCTCTTAAGAAATGAATAGTTCTGGACGTAATATTCCTATCCATTCGACATCCACCAATATTAGCATCTGAAAAACTTTTTAATATAGAATCATATCCAGATGTATAAAAGTGTCCTAAATACATGGTTCCCTTTAAGTAGAAAAAAAATATTTTCACTACCTTGAAATGAGATTCCTTAAGGTATAATTTTTGTCATATACATAAGGATACTAAAGATATCAATTCAGGAGAACTAGTTTTCAAGTATAGTAAACTTCCTACCATACCTCTAAAAAATGTTTGATCCACTGGTTTCCCAGCTTCATCAATATCAAGTAAATTTGAGGTATCAATGGGAGTACTAATACTTTTATTGTAATCACATCCATACTTTTTAAGAATATATTTAATATAATTATTTTGGGTAATATTGTATCCTTCTGGTTTTTGAGAAAGTTGATAACAAAGGACAAATGTTAACTCACCCATAATACTCATTCCAAAATCAGATTTCATTAGATTCGCAAAAAAAATAGTTAATGATTGATGAATTGAACCAAATATAATGTCATAAACATAAATTTGAACAAAAA
This sequence comes from Viscum album, assembly GCA_963277665.1. Classification (NCBI taxonomy): domain Eukaryota; kingdom Viridiplantae; phylum Streptophyta; class Magnoliopsida; order Santalales; family Viscaceae; genus Viscum; species Viscum album. The sequence goes on from OY728142.1 coordinate 818,979,901, forward strand.
ACATTTTTCATAACTATATTTAAAAAAGGGATGGATATGCATTTTCTGTAACTTAATTGTTATGAAGAAAAAATATTGTACGTATATCAAACTAGTATCTAGGGGATTGTTTAAGTTCATATAAAGCATTGGTATGTTTTAAATCGTTTATTGGATGTTTTGTATCATCAAAAATAAGTGTTTGTTAAATAGAAAGCTTCCTCTTGAACATAACCATTAATGAAAGCACATTTTAAATCGATTTTAAAATGTTTGAAATTAAATAATGTTGCAAAGGCAATTAAAATACCAATAGATTTATGTCTAGCTACTAGACCATAGGTCACATTATATTCTATTCCTTCTTGTTGAATATTCCCTTTAGCAACTAATGAAGATTTATTTCTTAAAATGATTCCATTTTCATCACACTTATTTCGGAAGACCCATTTTACTCAAATAATTGATGTTTTCTTTGGACTTTCAACCTAGGTCTAGACTTTATTTATTTTTAATTCATCCAGCTCATCATGCATTGATTTTATCCACTCATCAGAACCTAATGCTTCATTAGTTCTTTTGGGTTATAATTGGGAAATGAATTCATGATGTTTTAGATCATTCCATATCGAACTTCTAGTTATTACATGTTGATTTACATCAACATTACTACTATTACTGGGATGACTCTTTAGAAAAAACTGATTTGGGATTTTTAAAACATGTTCATCAACATATGGTTGGAAATATTCTGGGGTAAATGTTTCAGATGCATTTTCTGGAACATTTTCCTTATCGGAAGGTTCTTATATCAAGGGTTGATAAACTATTTTTGAAAACACATTTGATAATGTAGGATGAGGGTGTTTTAAAAAAAGCATTGAATTCATCAAATTTACCATGTACTGTTACTTCAGCAGTACAACTGTTCTTATTGAAAGCTCTATAAGCCTTAGATGTTGTGGTGTATCCTAAGAAAATTCTCTCATCATATTTGGGTGTGAACTTTTGTAGATTATCATTATCATTAAGAATGAGTACATTGCTTTCAAATTATTTGAAGTAGGAATGTCTAGGTTTTCTACCATTCCGGAAATCATAAGGGGTTTTATTAAGAAAAGGTATAATCAAAACACAATTTATAGTTTAACATGCAGTACCTACAGCTTCATCCCAAAATCATTTAGCTATCTAATATTCACTCAACATGGTTCATGTTATTTCTTAAAGAATTCCGTATCCTTTTTTAACAACACCATTTAGTTGATGAGTTCATGGCGATGAAAAGTTATGAGTAATGATTTTCTTAGTACAAAAAGTTTCAAAATCAGAATTTTGAAATTATCCCCTATGATCACTATGAATAGTTATCAATGGATGGTTTTTAACATTTATAACTTGGCCTCTAAAAATTTTCAATTATGAAAAAGCTTCAGATTTCATTTCTAGAATATAAACCCACGTAAATCTAGTGTAGTCATCAACTAGGACCAATACATGATATTTTCTATCAATTCATCCAGTTTGTGTTGGACCAAAATGATCTATAAGAACTCACTATAATGCATATGTGGTTTAGACTTCACCGCCTGATTTAAAACATGATTTATGTTGCTTTCTATATTGACAGGGATCGCAAACATTTAAATAATTAAATCTGAGATCCGGTAGAACCTTAAAATGTCTTTTCTTAGAGAGTTAACATTGGTACCTAAGGTTATAGTGTTCTAACCTTCTATACCATAGCCAAGAATGATCTTCCATTGCACTAAGGCATGGTAGGTCTTAGCTCCTAAGGTCTTCTATGATTACTGTGTATACATTATCTTGCCTATGGGTAGAATGAATAATCTCTTCCTTGGAATTGTGTACTAAACACCATCATTACGAAAATTCACAATGTAACCTTAATCACATAATTGGATTATATTAATAAGGTTGTGCTTAAGACCCTTAACAAATAAAACATTTGAAATCAATGTTTTTTCAAGATGAATAATGTTACCTATACCAATAATTCATCCCTGATAATTATCTCTGAAAGTACGTTTTCATCCTTTCATCTCAATAATAATTTAAATGAATTTTTTGTAACTAGTCATGTGCTAGGAATATCCACTATTCATGTACCAACTACTATTATTGGTACTATCTTTATTTTCGAGAAAAAAAGTGTTAGAATTTCAGAACCCACTCATTCTTGGATCTGGAAACATCGTAAAGAAAAAATTATAGTAATTGACATTATCATTGAAAAATATGATTTATGAAAACCTAAAGAATTAGTTTTGTTTAAAGAATAATTAGTTTCCTAATTCCCACAATACTTAAATTTAGTGAAGAATGCACACTTTGATAAAAAATAATTATTACTAAAAACCAGTTTTGAATGAGTATAATGAAATCCATATTTATTCCTTAGAGGTCTAATTTGGGAATACATATTATCAATGTTTTCTTTGATAGAGGTAATGTTTTAAAAACACTTCCTCAAGGAAAATATTTTTGGATTCTATTTAATAACTATGTTTTTATACTAAAAAACATTATTTTTGGCACTAGAGTAAGTCTCTAAAAAAATTCATAGAAAATACTTTTTCTAGATCATAAGAAAGTTAAACCTTCTTAGAATTAACTTCTATAAGGGTTTTTGAAATACTATCAAAAACAATAATTTTCTTATCAAGATCATTATAATGATTTTTTACTTCTTTAGTAAGAACATAAATTCTATAATTTTCCTTATCATTATTTTTCATCACATTATAATTTTCATTATCAATATGATTAGAAAACCAAGAGTCTTCTTCATAAGTACGTAATGTATTATCTTCATCATAATATTATTCTTTATCTGATGATTCATAATATTTATTATCACTATAATTTTTATTTACAGAAAAATTGGTTATATATTCTGCATTGTGTGCCTTATCCATTTGAAAATGATATTCAATGTGTAATCTCACTAATAATCCAAGATTCCTCTGATCTGATGAATAATATTCTGAGGATTCATCCAAAAATTATCCACCATTGGAACTCCAGGTGTCATTAGACACCAAAAAATTCTTAGATTTAGCTTTGTAGAACTTCTTTCTATTTTTATCAAAATAATTTTCCTTTTTATCCGTTCTCTTATGCATAGGAAATTCCGACCTTATATGCCATTATCTTTTTCAATCACAACAAGTATGTGCAGAGTCTTTCTTGTCCTTTCATTCTTTCATTTTATGTCTATACTGAAAGTCTTTATTCCTAACTATATTTTTCATCATTCGAACAAGATTTTCAAGATCATTCTTAGAATGTTCAATTTAAATTAATTTAGATAAAATATTTATTTCATCGACTTGGACCCCGTAACCCATTATGAGTCTTTTATTTAGTAGTAGTAAATGATAATCATCCATTGACATTATTTTTCTTATTAAAACCCATATCTCTTTTCATTCTTGTCTCATGTTGAAGAAGAGTTCCAAAAATCTCATCTAGAGTAATTTGAGATACATTCTTATTCACATCAATAACTGTTCTCTTTGATTCTCAATAATTAGGAATTATTTCTATAATCTTGTTCAGAAGTTTTTCATCATCTAAACCATTCTCACCCATAGATTTTGTGATGTTAACAATAGTCATAAATCATTGTTGTACCTTGCACACTGATTCTCCATAATGAAATATAAATCCATGATATTCTGATCTAAGCATAGCTCTTCTAGTTTCTAAAACCTTCATTGTTCCAAAATGAGTAACATCCAACTTCATCAAAATACAATTTGTAGCTTCACAAGATGAAATCTGACTATATATATTTATGGTCATGGAACACAACAATGTATTTTGTACCTTGTAGTTTAATTAATGTTCTCACTTCTTTATCAGGAATCTTGTAATCTCCAGTAAGCATAACATTGTTTTCCACTCCAATATTAATAACAAAATTCTTCATACGATCTCTCCAATATTCATAATCATTCCCATAAAATATAGGTGGTCTGGTAGAATTTAGATTGTCAATCGTACTAACATTCATTCATTCCTCCGAAAACAAACTATCATTCCTCATAAACATGTTTATTGTAAATGATTGTAAATAAGGATAAAAATTCTAAGCAAGGGAAATATTTATAACAATGAAAACATGAGAAAGAAAACTTATATATGAATATAAGTATTAAATAAACCTCCTCTGATATCAATTGATTGATCAAAATATGAATATAGATGCTCTATATACAAGAGGAGGGTAAATTGTATACTTTAGAATTTCCATTGGAACCATTAATGTTGGAATAAATCATGGGTTTTTAACCATGATGAAAATTATTTTTAACAATGTTATAGAAGGTAAATTCACAAGACCTCTTAGTTATACCGACTTTCTAGGTACCAGAAAAATGGTTCCGAAAATGATTCTTAAGAAAAGTTTACAAGGAAAACGATTTTACCTCAAAGCATATAGAATATTGATAATCGGACTATAAAAATACAATAAATTATATAATAGTTATACTTCCCTTATTAATCAAAATGCAGAAAAAAATAAAAATGAAACAATACAACTAACAAGTTTCAAATCTTTTAACCCAACGAGTAGGGTATCCAACAACCTTGGACAAAGGTCCCTTGATATTTAATTTCAATAATGTATATCTTACCCACACTAGGGTATTCCCACAATAGGAATATCAGAATATATCTTGCTATCTCCACAAGCCCTAGAACGTCGTGTTAGTCGTCACTTCTATCTTCCAAATCAAGGAAGTCCTCTAACATTAAAGGTAGTGGACACCTATGTCTTCCAATCCATAGAATCCATCGATTATACACTACAAAAATCAGATATGCAGAAAGAAAGTTGAACAAGATGTTTTTTACATAGAAAGCATGATAGTATCCCTCTCTAGAAATCACTTCAACAACATGAGTTCTCTAGAATGATCAATGTCATTTTTCAGTTATATTGGCATGTCCAAATGAGCTCTTATTTGTAGGAATTTTTCAATGGTCGGATCTCTCCCTAAAAGTCCATATGATTCCATGAATATGGGAGAGACATATAAATGTTTCACTCAAAAAATGGTTAATTATAACCAGAATGAATGACAATGTTTCATAATAAAAACAAGGGTAAGAAAAATATGGATTCATATCCAAATTCATTTTTTTCAGAGATTTCAAAAAAATAAATTTTGGAGTCTGTGAAAATAATCATTTAGAGTCTATATTATATAGGTAATTAGATTCTGTTTATTAGGGATTTTAAAATCCAAATTCTATAGACATCGGAGTCTAAATTCTAAGGAATTTGGAGTCTGAATCTGGTGGAACTTGCAACCTGAATTATGAGAAATTCTGAATCTGAATTCTGATGAATTTAGAACCTGAATTCTACGGAATTTGGAAACTAAATTTTAATGAATTCGTAGTATGGATTCAAAGACTTCGGAGTCTGAATTACAAGGAATTGAGAATCTGAATTCAGAGAATTTTGATTCTGAATTTTAGGGAATTTAGAATCTGAATTTAGAGAATACGAAATCTAAATTCAGAGATTTTGGAATCTGGATTCCGAGAATTCAGAATCTCATATCAAGGAATTTGGAATTTGGAATCATAGAATTCGGAATATGAATTTATAAAATTCATATTCCGAATTCATAACATGAAAAATGAATACTCTATATCCTCGTATTTTTAGGATTCCATGGATTTAGATTTGATACCAAATTTTACACATGGAAATAAAAAAGATTTTGATTTAGAGACGCTATAACATTAACAGTGAAAATGAGGGTAAGGAGAAAATTTCCTTGGGAAAGGAAAATTTCATTATTAAGATAAATCTTTGGGGAAATAAACTTTTCCTTGAGATAGAATGCTTTTCATTTTCAAATCATAAAGGAATGGAAATGTCATAATGAAACTTACTAACTCAATAATCATGGCCCAAACCATGTATTCCAAATAACCCCATGAATGAATCATAATTACAAACAACAATCCTAGATAATTTTATATGCTATTAAAAGAATATATATCAATATTCTATAAATATGAGTATTTTCATTATTCTGTAGAATAATAATGAAGATATATTCATCCAAAAATTATTACTTAATAATTTTTTTATTTTGATACAATAAAAAACAAATAGTATTTATTGGAAATAATAAATTTCTATTATAGAATTTATTGTGTTAAATAAAGTGATTTTGTAAAATAGATAATTTTATTATAAAATTTTATTATAAAATATATTTTTTAAAATTTAAATGATCAAATAATTATTATTATGTAAAATGTAATTTTACATGTGTTCAAAAACTGTTGTTGAAAAAAAAAATTCATAATAAATGTTTACTTAACATAAAAAGTTAATGTTCAAATATTTAAAAATTATTAAGAAAACATTAATATTAATTTTCAAATCAAAAAATTCAAATTATCCAATGGTAAATTTTTCATAGTTTAATGAGACACTAAAATTTTATAATAATAAAAAAATATCGTATAATTATATTTTGTGTAATATAATATCATAATTACACAAAAGTGATTTAATAAATTATATAAAAGGTAAATATTACACTATATATGATTATATTTTAAATAATTATATTGTATTTCTATTTTTTAAAAATATCCTTTTGAATCCTCCAAAACCATTGATATATTTTTAGGTCTTAATATCATTTCATAAATACTATGACTGACCTCCACATAATAAAGGGAATAATTTTATTATGTTTGGCCCTTGAAAATATAAAATAATGGAAAACACTCCCATTTTTTAGAAACCATGTTCAAATACCATTGAAAGGTATTTGGTTTGGATTTTTTTATTATATTCAGTCCAAAACCTTGGATGGAGAAATAAATTTGAAATCCACAAAAATTTCTTATATAAACCCCCTAAAGATCTCATTTATCTTCACTTGAACTCCTTGGAGAATGTAATCTTCCCTCCCCACTATTATGCCCTCCCAAGGTTCCCCCAATATCTCAGGAAGATCCTCCCATGCATTTGGATTCACACACTCAAGTAAGGGATCATCACCTTCTCTTTTTTATTGAACATTCATTATTATCTATGAATTCTATTTAAAATTCCTTATGATGTGATATATATTCCCATGTCATTATAACGTCTCATTTTATTTCCAGATTATTATAGATCCATTTATCTCCCATCAACACATTTTATTAATTTTTATGCAATGTCATTATGCTACCAAAATTTAACAAGAATTTTCCATATGAAAATAATTTGGTAGTGAATAACGAACATAATTCCTATAAAGAATCATCACCTTTATACATAGATATGTATTTGACTTGGGAAATAAATTTAAGGATTTCACAATACATAATCATGGAATAGAATATGATAATAAATTAACCCGTGTTTTGTGATCTATGTAGAACACATAAGCATGAGAATGAAATTAAAGAGATGGTTGTAGCCATAATTATATAGAAATACAATGCATTGGATAATGTTTACCCATATGAGATGTCATATTGGGATAGGGAGTGGACATTAATCATTTATTTTACTTTTTTCCATCATGATTTCTTGGCTGTTATCCTTGACTTATGTTTATGATCTATTGTTTTAAGTTGTTTCCACATTTCACATGATAACTTTATCATTATCATTATATATCATGTATTATCATTCCTGTTTATAATTATCATTCCTTTTAGGCCTAATTGTTATTATTATTTCTATCAAGTGTTACATTATTAATGTTATTCCATGTTTATTTCCTTATCATCCTTTATAGATTACCCACTTCTTATGTATTTCCCCAGGTTATCCCATGGATTTTTATGTGTGGGAATTTTAAAAAAAATCCCTAAAGATGTTGTTTTTTTCTAGATTAAATTTTTTATGTAACGTACGTAATTCCAAAAAACACTTGAATTCTCAATCTAATGGGTTTTATTATGTGTAATATTAAATAATAAATCATGTATTAATGTGAAATAATGAGTATTTTTATTATACATTGTATGAAAGGGAAATTTCAATTATTTTGGTATTAGGATTATAAATCACTAGTCAAGTCCTTATGGACGAAAATATCTATAAAAACATCCATAATTTTTTTAATTATATATTATGTTGTTTATCAAGAATATATATCTATATATTGATACTATAAGTGGTCTTGGTTTTGTAACAGATGTACCTAGGGGAAATAACTCTGATAAGGTGAGTCGGGTCTTTATTAGTGTAACCTAGTACAGAAAAACATGCCTTAATATGAACCTAGATTAACACTCCCTATGGATATTATTTTGAAAAGTCATAATAACTCTATGAACTAATACTATCTGGACAATAAAATTCACACAAGATTATATGCTAGGAAATTGACCATGGATAATATAGGTTAAGAATTAGAAATCTATAACATAAGAAATAAAAGTACTTTATAAGTTATCTCTATAATTTCATTGGATTCCTTCTTTATGTCTTTAGTAGTTTTAAAAAATACCCATCCCAAATTTTACTTTTATTATAGCCAATTACTAGAAATAGGAAGAACCTGGTAAATAATAAAGGGAATGGGAAATGTGTTGACCTCCCCAATTAGGTTCCCAACCTAATGGGAGAAGGAATCAAAATCATCATGATTATATTATCTTAGATGAATCAGGTTATGAATAGAAATGTATATCATGAAGATGGTTCAAATAACCCTAAGGGATAACAGGCTATTATTGAGTATTTTACGTGACAAATCCCTCCAACATTTTATAGATCATCATATCCCTTAATCGTGGAACAATGGATCAACTCCATTTAGACGACCTTCTCCATAATTTTATATTCTGAACTACAGAAGGTTTTATTGTATTTTTTATCTCATGGAGGGAGAATTTTTTTCAGTTTGTTCATTAAACAAGAATATAGAGCCTCTGGAAGATATTGAAGAGATGCGGTGGAAGGAAATCTAGAAAAAATAATTGATAAATATGTTCCTAACAATATGAATCTTAAAAAGGAATGTTATTTCCATTACCTCAGAAAAAAATTATTACAAATACATTATATAGTATAAGGAAAAATTAACAAGTCACGCACGATACACCTCTATTTTTTTTTACACTCGAATGAAATTTTGACTACTTCTTTGGTGGGGTAAAACCTTGTATATGAAAACCCCTGGTGATATGATACTTTGATAGCTATGAGGAAACTCTTAAACATCGCCACCAAGTTTAAATTGAGATCAATTAATATCAAGGGGGTCGTAGAGATAATAATATGAATGTGTTTTTTAATTATGGATGTATAATGGATAAATCTTACAGTTCTATGAAATTTCAACACCCCCTTATCAACTGTACATAAAAGAGAACCATGGAAATTTATTAAGGGGTGTGAGGAAATGCATTAGGTATACGAATGAAGTAAACCTAGCTAGAAATTTCTTACATGATAAACCCACTAATTTTAGGGTGATAAGGAATGATCAAATCAACACACAATGCATTTTTTATTTATATAACTACTATGAACCATGGAAATTAGAAAACCAATGCCCTATGATAAGGATTTTCAGAAACAACCAACAACCCTCAATGCACTTATGATGATCTTTTTTCATCACAACCATCGAGGTGGATCCCCATAATGAATTGTTGATATGTATGACAATTATTCATTCATGAATAAAGAATATTCATTTTGATTTTGGTTCTATGAATTACTTCATATCACATAACATTAGATAAACTATTCAAACACCACCTCAAATCATTAAAGTAGATTTTTTGGTGAAAACAAAAATGGGGAAATTATTTAATCCTATGTTTATAACTCCTCCCATATCAAAATTTATGGTTTGAACTTCTTATATATCATTTGCATATGCCCTGTGGTGGAATTCAATAGAATTCTTTCTATGGTTTGGCTTTCCCTATATAGAGCCAACATGATTTTCTATGAGAAAAAAATTACACTCTATATTGGTAATTAAACCCTAATTCTATACAAGTGTAAAGAGGGGTAATATTCTTTTACAACAAAAAACTCAATCTTGGAAATGTTTACACTACGAGCAAGCTTATCTAGCTCAAATGGTTGAGTATAAGGAAATAAATACCCTAAAATACATGCATATTTTGCGATAATATGATGATTTGTTTCATAAGGAATTTAATTGTCTTCCTCCAACCTGAGAGTTAAATATTCATTGATGATTATTCCTAGGGCGTTTCTATTAACCAAGACACTGTATAAAATGCCTATTGTGGAACTTGAGGATCTAAAAGACAACTATATGAGAATCTTGATAAAGGATCCATATTCCCATGTGCTTCTCTATGGGTTTCATCAATCATCTTCAACAAGAATAAGGATGGTTAAATGTGCCTTTGAATTTATGCTCTTCATCTCAACAATATCACAATAAAGAACAAGTATCCCTTATCATGGATTGATGGCTTGTTCGAACAGCTACATGGATCCCAATACATCTATAAGGTGGATTTATGATTGGAATATTATCATGTTAGGGTGAAGAAGGAGGATATCCCCAATACTTGTTTTCATATAAGGTACAAGCATTATTAGTTCATAGTAATTCCATACCATCATGCTAATTCCCCCTCAATCGCAATGAATTGATTAATCGAGTCTTTAGAGATTACGTTGACAAATTATTTTTAGTCTATATAGAAGATATTATTATATACTTGTTAAATGGGAGGAAACTAAATATAATATTACCATTATGTTAAATTCCTTGCAAAAAAAGAATATTAAATCCAATTAAATCAAATGTGTGTTTTCATTAAAGGAAGTTTCATTTGTGGGGACCATCATCACAAGCAATGGGATATATGTGGACCCTTCAAATATAGAAGCAATTGATGCATGGTCAAGGCCGACATATATGATAGATATTCGTAGTTTAATTGGATAATCATGTTATTATTATCGATTTGAGATAAATTGTTTATTTTTTTAGACCATCTACCCAATCATCCTCAGATGGGATCCCAGTTTCCTTGAAATGATAAATGTGAAGAGAAATTCATGGAGGCGATCATGTTGCTTTTCACTTCACTTATGCTCAAACTACCCAAAAGTGGAGAGAATTTCATTGTTTCCAATGATGAATATAATAAGGTATTACGTTTTTTAATTAAAAATGACAAATTCATATACTGGGCTTTAAGAAAGGTTAAATATCATGAACAGAACTACCCAACAGATGATCTGGAGTTGGTTGTATTGTTCTCTGATTTGAAAATGTCAAGGAATTGTCTCTTTTTGGAGAAGTTTGAAATATATATGGGTAAAAAATTTCTATAGTATATATTCACACCGAAAGAGATGAATATGATCCAATTAAGACGGTTTGAGATAATCATGGACTATGACTACTCACTCCATAACCATCATGGGAAAGAAAATAATGTGGAAGATTATCTAAGAAGAAAAGGTCCATAAATTTTACCATTGATGAAAATTAAGATGGATATGATCTTATTATATTTGGAGAGGATGGATATGAGAATAATAAATGAAAGAATGTCATCAACCCTTTCACAACTAATTTTTCTATCGTCCCTTTGGGAGAAGGTAAAGGATTCATAAATAGATGATATGTGAATTCAAAAGAATGTGCAAACTATAAGAAATGTGAAATCATCATAGTTTAATTTTAATTAATAATTATTTTTATGATTTGAGTCAAGATTATATGTACCATCAAATCCTATGTTAAAAAAGTTCTTCTTGGATGATTCATATAACTCTACCTTCTCCATCCAAATAAAAAGAAAATGGTGCATTGATATATTTGAGAGCATTATTGGGGGGGAATATTAAGAAGATAATATCAGAATATACGTAGATATGTATTATATGTTATAATGTTAAATTAGAAATGAAAAAAATCCCTGGGTATGACTAAACAATTATCCATAATTACATGGAAATTGAAAAACATCACCAATGAGTTTGTAATTGTTTTGTTAAAGACATCAATATTGGATAATTATATTTTTGTTGTGTTGGAAAATATAATGAATACTTCTCAATTTAGTGTGATTTGATTGGATTTCTAATTGGATTATTGTTAATGGATATACATCAAAGAAGGTGTGAGGCTGTATCGTATAGCACTATTGGTTTTATCTGATTGCGATATGAGATTCACCTCTATGTTCTGGAAAATCCTCCTACGTGATCTAAATACTAATATAAACTTCCTCACAACATCTCACCCCCAAACTTATTTTTTATCTAATCGTACTATCCATTTACTAGAGTATATTTGTAGATAAAGTTCAATTAACTTCAAACGGTGATGTGATAAACATATTCCTCTAGTCGAGTTCTCGTACAATAATAGCTTCCAATCGATTATAAAAATAGATACTTATGAAACCCTTTATGGGAACAGATGTAGAAAACCTACAAGTTTTGACGAAGTTGGTGAACATAAACATCTAGGTCATTAAATGGTTAGAGAAATTGTGGAATATTTTTTGGCAATTTAGCAGCACATTGAGGATTCTAAGGGTTAGCCAAAGAGCTTAGTAAAAAATTGTTAAGGTGACCTAGAGTTTGATGTTGGAGATATGTTATTCCTCTGCATATATTGATGTAATAAATTGATGAGATTTGGGAATAATGGAAAATTTATTCCAAGTTATGTCATATCTTTTGAGATCCTTGATCACATCAGAGTGGAGGCATACTAACATATACTACCACATGTCTTATATCAAGTACCGGATGCAGTAATGTTATCACACTTGTGAAATTAAATACTAGAACCATATCATGTACTCAATATTGAATTTGTTTCATTAGAAGATTATTTTACATTGAATATCATCTAGGGAGATTCTTATACCATATATATGAAGTTATTAGAAATAATATAATTCACCTTGTCAATGTACTGGGGAGAAACCACAAGTCTGAAGGGAGGAATAGCCAATATTTCTTGAGAAAAATAGTGGTTTTGCAGACTGGTATATGGAGGAATATGGGTTGTGTACAATTACTATAAATTTTTTTTCTAACCTAATGAAAACCATGTGGGATGGGTATTTGCACTGTCTAAGTCGCATGGTCATGAACACGGGCTTATGGCCCTCTCAGGGAAAATCGCGAGGGAGAAAAAAATTGAACTATCTAGGACACATGGACTATTATAAAGGTGTATCCCCCCAAGAAATTCAAAAAATATTTTACCCATAGTTAAAGGATCATCACAATTAGTGCAATATATAGCTAATTGGGCCGTCAAACCATGTGGCCTTCCAGATTCATAAAAATGATGAAACTTCAGTTTTCCCCTCCTTAATATTAGTGAAAAATCCCCCTATCTCCCCCAAAATGAACTCCCATGGCGTAGTCCCTCCTCACTATCCTATTTTCTATAATTGGGATCTATTTTTGTTGGTTATTTGTATTGGAATCTTCAAGGAACCATCATGTAATCATCATCTCATTACCTCCTTTCGTCACTCTTCATGGTAACTTCTCACTTCCTTCTTTGGTTCACTTTCTCCAGTAGATTGGTTGACATAATGTGGATTCAATATTGTTTATTTGCATTAGATCTTCATGTATTTTGAATGAAAATTCCTTTATAGGGTCTCTCCTTTTTTGATGGCGGTTTTCATCCATTTGATGATGTTTTCTACCAAACAGTATTTGTATCCATGATATGAAATTTAATGTTGACTTTTCTATGATTTCTTGGATTTTCAAATGGGTATTAGAAAATGTGTGGGTGGTGTGAAAATGAGTTTTTAATGTTTTTTAGTGTGATATAAATGTCAAATTATGATTTTCCTTTTATGTAATGTTTCTTGATAAGTGTTTCTTCGTGTGTTGATGGTGTGATTACATGATAATAGAATTGATTGACGTTGAGAATTAATTTAGTGTAAATAGGAACCTAGTTACCCAGGGGGAAGATCAGATCTAGTATGATTTGTGGAATAGTAGGTCCACGGCCCAGTTCCCCATGTATGATTAACATTGCAACACTTACTAAATATATGATATTGATGGTTGGTGATAGAAGGACCTTAGGAATGGGATTCCCCTCTAGTGTCTCATACATGGGGATGCTTGTGGGTTTTGTGTGTATTTATCTCTCAGTTAAGAGGATCCTTGGACCCCACTAAACATATATTTTTAGGTATTTCCCATTGTTCTAGTATGTGCTATTTTCTTTCTATTTTATTTCAATTCCACTTTCATTTTCACTTTTAAAAGAAAAAAAATTAAAATAAAAAAATTATGTATTTTTCATATAAAATTATCTTGTAAATTTTCATTTAAATATATATCATTGAATATATGGTGGTATCCTACTAGGAATTTTTCTCACAACCTACATATACCATTGGGTGTATGTAGACATTATTATATTACACAAAGGTAAAGGAAATGATTTTTTTGGTGATGTTGGCGGATCCATGTGCTCCCATAACCTTTTGAATAGGTGTTGATAGTGGTTGAATGGGGTGTTGAACCTCATATTAAATAGAGGTTGGGTTTTATAGCTGGTCCCCTCCTTTATTTTGTTGGTTTGGTTTTTGGTTCTATATGATAAATTTGCAACTCATGATTATAGTGATCTTTTGAATCGTATGTGATGTGTTTGTCAGTCTTGTTGTGATGTAGTGTTTCAGATTATTTCAATTGTTTATCTGGTAATAAACCAATCTAAAATGTGTTACTCGATGCTTAGTAATATGTTTTCACCCCATGGGGATCTAGAACGCTCATTGGGCCATGCCACCGGTCGGGTCAGGTGTGATGTTGAATGGTAGCCCAACCTAGTTCATAATAATGTGCTATCAAAGATAGGTTTTACCTTTCATTGGGTCTTTTAACATGAGAGATTCTAGATATATTAGTGTTAAGACTATTGGGGATTGAGGATTTTGTTGTGAGTGGGTTTCTGTAAAACATACCATGTGATAGGACATGGAGTTACCATTAGATTGTTGGGATTTTTTCACTCTTCATCTTGGTGTGATGCAGGGGTTATAGAAAATTAATGAATACCAAGCTAGGGTGGAGTGGTATAACCCATTGGATGTGATTATTATCGATTTATTAAGATATATGTTTGTGTTTAGATTAATTTTTTATTGGAAATGGTTATGGGTGATGTATATGGGTTTTTTCTCAGTGGTTGATGTAACATCATGCCTCCCCAACAAATTCTTTTGAATCATCCAGAAGTGGCTTGAGATAATTTTCCCTCATCAGTTGATTATATATTAGTGGAAGTAGTGGTTTGGTTTTTTTGAGATTTTCATCAGGAAGCAGGATTAATTATTCTTAAACTAATGATGTTGAATATGATTCAGGAATGGAAAAACACTTTCAAGTTTCTCAAGAACAAGCCTCATTCCTTTCAGGGTACCACGACCCCTTGGAAAGTAAGGAGTGTGTTGAAAATGTTCATATTATCATAGAGTTTTTTGATACTTCTGGGAAAGAAAGTGTGAGTTTTGATTATTTTTTATTGGAAGGTCCTACTTGCAGGTTGGGGGATTAGTGGTTCATTCCATGAAGCATGAATAGATGGTCTAGAAGGACATAGAGGTTTCTTCCATGGTTCAATATTTCCATGAGACCATAGTCCTTGATAAGTCCCAATAAATTATAATTCTCTATAAAGGGTATCATACCGTGTTGAAGTATACCTACAGTTTTTCATATATGGTCTATTTTTCACCTGAGGTAGTTTCTAATGGCCGGTTAAGGATCAGAGTTTTGAAATGGGGTTAGATCTAGATGTTTGATATCAAGTCTTCCTGTGTATAATAAATACTTGTGATGTTGTGGTTGATCAACCACTGATAGTGGATATTTATTTAAGAGCAAATAATATATTATATGGAGTACTTCTTGGAGTGATCTAGGGAAATCATGCCACATTTAAAAAGAAATGGATGCATGATGAGTATAAGAATAAGGGATGTGGCAGCTCTAGTTCCCCATCACAGCAATCTTCATATAATTCTACTGTTGGTGTATTAGTTGTGTTCCATTAGTGTGGAAGGATAGGTAATTTGCAGACATCATGTCCAATATAACCTAGACCTTATCACTAATTAAAGTTTATGGGTAAATTGTAGTGGTTCTACATATTTGTATGCCCATATCAGGGTGTTTTTGGTTCATCATTCTCTAAGGGACAACAGATGAGTTAGAACAATCTAAGGCCATGGTTTCTCAGTTTTGAATTTAGTGTGGTCATGAAAAAACCAATTCTTTCTAGGGTAAACTCAAGGAAGAACTAAATTTTAGTAATAATCCTTAGGAATCATAGAAAAAAGTCACTTAATTATATGTATAAAATTGAAATATAAACAAACGTAGGGATAATGATTTTATGATGTAATGTTTTTATTTTATGATCCCTAGTTTTCTCCTTATTTGACATGGGTTCCTTTAATTATTTCATATCTTCTCATCTTGTGGTACTTTTAAATTTTCAACCAAGCTTAATCAATATTACATGGAGTTGGATATGACCATTTGTACAAAGAGGGAGTAAGGATTTAGATTTTCAACATCATAACTTACTTTATATGGGGTTGAATTGGATTGGGACATCATGGTGGAAGAAATGTACTTCTTTGACGTAATCATGGGTATGGATTGGATGATGTGCTATAGGGAACACATCGATTTTTATCATCCAAAAACAACTATTTTGTAACCTAATGGGATTACACACGTTTTCCAATGTGAGTGGGATCCTTGATTTTGGTTGCCTCGACCTCCACATCTTGATATGGTTATTCATTTATTCCATGATTATCCAATATTTCAATACTATGATGGTAGAGATTCTAAAAATGAATTGCCGCCTAATATTGATGGGTTTTGTAGAGGTATTATAATTCGATTTCATGGATTTTCCTCTAGAGAGATACATAAAGTTTACCATTGACCCAACATCATGGAAACAGCTGATACCTATTCCACCACTTTGTATTTTCCCCAAAAAAATTATGGAATTAATGATATATCTAGATTATTTGGAATCTAAAGGATTCATTTTCCTTAGCCTCTCATCTTGGGCTACCCCAGTTATTATTTTTAAGACAGATGATTGGTCACTCTATTAGTGCATTGAATACTAGAAGTTGAACAGGGTTAGAATAAAAAATAATTATCTATTTCCCCCACATTTATAACCTATTTGATTAGTTCATGGGGGAAATGTGGTTTTACAAGTTTTAACTACACCTGGGGTATCACTAGGTCAATGGTAGAGATATGAAAATTCCAAAGACAGCCTTTGAGTGAATGTACTACCAATTTTAGTAATTTTTCATGTCATTTGGCATTGCTAATGCTCATGTGGTTTTTAGGGATCTGATTAAGTGTGTGTTCCATTATAACCATGATTCCTTCATTGTGGTCTTTTTGGACGAAATCATGGCCTACTATGGGATAGATAAAGAGCATATGTAGTATTTGTGCATAATTATGGGAACAGTTCAATATCAGAACCTGTATTATACATTATCCAAGTATACATTTTGGATCTGAGAAGTCATGTGTTTTGTGTCATGCCCCTCATACCATGGAGTTTCAGTGGGTCCTTATAAAATTGTAGTAGTGATGTCTTGGTAGAAACCGAGAAATTGCATCGAAGTGAGAAAGTTCATGGGTATGGCACGATACTACATGTTGTTTGTCATATGTTTTTAATGGAATTAATTAACTTTGATCATGATTACTCGGAAAGGGGTAAGGTCTTTATGGAACCTCAATTTCCATCTTCCTTCATGGATCTCAACCAATGATTGAACACCACACATTTTTGACCTTCCCAGATTTGGAAAAGAGATATGTGTCTTATTGCGATGATTTAGGTAAATGTCTTAGGTGTGTGTTGACTCATGATGACCATTTTTTGGCATGTGGATATCACCAACTATGACCACAAAATATGAATCTCCCATCTCATTACTTACAATTATTGGCAGTGATGCATTACTTGAATGCATGGAATCACTATCTATTTAGGGATAAGTTTTTGGTTTAATCCTATCATAAGAGTCTAGCTAATATTTTCTCCCATAATGATATGAACTTAAGTCAACATTGGGGGGTTAAGTAACATTAGGGGTTTGAATTTGATATTTTATATACCCCATGAATATGTACTATGGTATATAATTCCTTATATATGATGATACCAATTCAATACTTGAATAAGTCTAGTGATCAGTGGAATTTGATATAGATTTTTTTCTAGATGCTCCTGGAATCCAAAAAGCATACTGGAGGCACATTCATGGATAAAATTAAGATAAATCCCTCTATTTTATATATAATTTAGTAAGCATTGTATATTTTTGTGTTGTATCAGTGATCTGGGCTATTTAAGAATAGTGGGGAGGTGACCAGTGGTTGGTCGTTGTCATATAGGCAATTATTTGTTTAGGGATCATTTCATTGTGCTATTGTATTTTTTGAATTGTGGAGATGTATGATAGCCGTAATTCATAGTGTTTCATTAGTCCTTGGACCAACAACATGTTTTAAAATGTTTTTTGTTGATTCTAGTGGTTTGGTTTGGGGCCTGATGTATCTGACATCATATCCAATGGCTATGCTTCTCAAAAGATTAATGTCGAGCACTAGAGACCCTATGGTTTTCCTCATCCATTGAAAATTCATAAACAGAAGTGGGAAAATGTTTCTATGAATTTTGTCACTATTTTTTCCCATACATCTCAAAGAAGGAATAATATTTGGGTGGTGATTTATCGAATGACCAAATCAACCAATACTATTCTGATTAAGGATTCAGCCATGGTGGTTGGATTTGGCCTATTTTATGTTAGGGATATTGTGATACTTCAGAGTGTACCATATGATATAATTTTATCAAAGGACACACATTTTAAAACAATGTTTGGGAATGTATTTAGAGAGAAAGGGGGTCACTGGTCAAACTTATTATGCCATATCATCATCTAATGGATAGTCAGACATAATGTGTGAACAAGATTTTGGAAGACATGCTCTGTGAAAGTCTGTTGGACTTTAGAGGCTCATGGGATAACCATTTAGTATTGGTGGAATTATATTATAATAATAAAAAACAATCAAAAATTAAAATATATCCATTGTATTTACTTAGTGTTAGTCCACATCTGTGACTTTTGTGTGGGAAAATGGAGGGAGAGACCTCTTTATTTTGACTGATCCTTGTGTAAGAGATGTCTGAAAACGTTTATTTGATCAACCTTTAGTTATTTATGGCGCAATTCCACTAAAAATATTATGATGAATAATGGATATGATCATAAAAATTATTTGTGGGTGAATATGTGTTTCTAATGGTGACACCTTTCTTGAGTCATTATAATCTTAGTAAGTAGGGGAAGCTTATGCCGATGTATGTCAGACCTTTTGAGATTACTGAATGAATTGGGTAAGTGGAATACACATTTTCCTTTTTATACTAGTTTTTGTCTATACAAGAATTATTTCATGTCTCTAAGTCAAATAGTTGTTATTTGGATCTATCCCATTTGTTGAATTAGGACGAGTTAGTTCTAGAATCAGAGATTACTGTGTTTGAGAGAGCTGTGTGTATTATGGATTCCCAAGTAAAGTTACTCATAGGGATGTCTATTCCATTTTCATGGACCCTTTGGAAAAATGGAATTTATAAGCACGATATATGGGTCCTAATGTCTTGTTTTGATGATATGATTCCATTCATAACCTCTGATCAGGTGGCTATTTTACTTTCTAAGGGCATCATGTTTTCATGGTGTGTCGAATTATCACATTTTTGATGTTCTTTTGTGGTATTTTCTAATTTATTTTTTGTCATTCTATTTTAGAGTGTATTACCCAAGATTTTGGGGAAGAATGGTATTTTTGGCAATGAATAAATAGGTGCACATGATACACACTGTTCTTAGAGATCATGCAGCAGCCCAGAGTAATTTGTGTGGCCTAGAAATTTGAATTATATATGTCATACTGTCATTTACATGGGGAAGAGGATCTCTAATGGACAACCATATGAAAATGAAAATGGAAATATCAATACTGACTAGCCTAGAAAATTAGTATACACCTCCCATTAAACAATGCATCCTTTTTTACCCATATATTGAGGACCCAAAGGGTTGGTGCACGGTCTGGGAGACCATGTAGCCAAACCATATGGGCATCTATATTTGTAAAAATATTGAAATTCAAGTTTTCCCTAGATTCAATTTAACACAAAATCCCCCCAAACACATTTCATTTGATTTCCACATCCCTCTTAATTCTTCATTATTCTTATATCCCCATTGTGATCCATTTTTGTGGGTGATTTGGCATGGAAACTTCAAGGATTCTTCACATATGCTTTTCCATTCCTCTTTTATTCCTTCTTCTTGGTATCTTCTGTATCCATTCATGGGTTCCCATTAAACAACATATAGACCTAAATAGTGATTAATATTGTTTCATTGTTATAGATATTGATGGATTTGGTGTTCTCTTTCCTTTATGATGTCTCTACATGGTGATTTGGTTGTTTTCATCCATTTTTTAGAAGGGTTCAATAAAGAGGTAGGTGTTTACAATATTATACATTTATTTATGACATTGTAATGATTTTTCTTCTTTTCAAAAGGGTTTTATAAAATTTTTGGTGGTGTGAAATATTTTTATGTGCTTTTTGGAGTGTGGATAATGTAAAATGAGGAATTTTAGTAATGGAATGTTTCTTGATAAGTGTTTATTCTTATGATGATGTTGTGATTGTATGACAATTTATTGGCTTCATTTTGAGAATTGAAATAGAGAAAATGGGAAACTGGGTACCTAAGGGGTAGACTAGATCTAGATTTCTAGGTGTTAGATAGGGTTGAGGCCTAGTTCCTCTTTAAGATAGACATTACCACACAAAATAAACAAATTATGATAATGTTTGGTGACCTCTATACCTTGGGATGTGATTCCCCTCTATCGGCTAGTGCACAAGTACACTTGTGGGTTTGTTTGTATTAATCCCAGAGGTATATGGAATATATGACATCACTAACCCTAGTTACATTGGGATTTACAATGGTTATATTTTTTTTATATATTCATTCTCTTTCATTTTTATTCCACATTCATTTCTTCTTTTAAATCAAATAATGTTTAAAATCAAAATATTTTCTCTTTATTTTTCTTAAAAAATAGAATTTTATTATTTTCATTTACGGTTATATAATGGAATATTTAGTGGTATTATATTTGGAAATTTTGATCACACAATACATATATTATCAGGTGAAAAAAATGCATTTTTTATATTTGACTAAGATAATGTAATTGCTTTCCATAGTGTTGATGGTGGTTTCATGTGCAAATGATTCATTTTGATCATGTGATGATTGGCGTGGAATGGGGTTTTTACCCACATGTTTCATGGAATATCATTTGTATAGTCAGTCTCATCACCTTTTTGGTTTTTTGGTTTTTGGTTGTATATTCTAAATGTGTAACTCATTCTTTTAGTTATCTTTTGATCATTAATTGACGTGGTTGTTGGACATGTTTTGATGTAGAGTTATGGATTTTTTTCTGTAGTTTATCATGGGATAAACCATTATCAAAGATGTTATTTGAAGACCATACACTATTTTCCATCCTATAAGGATTGAGAACCCTATTAGGGTCATGCCATGGGTTGGGTTGGGTGTCGGGTTGGATAGCGTCTTGGCCGAGTTGGTGGCATATGAAATATGAAAAAATTTGAAAGAACATCTGCGTAGAAAATCATCTGCAAGACCTAGAGTATAGGGTCATTTATTAAATCTTCCATAATATATATTTGTGGATTAAATTCATGAGTTTATTGAATAATGGATACCTTTGTGTGAGAGACATCAACCCTATAGAGACCCTTGATAGTTTTATAGTAATGGTATATCGACAAGGACTCACACAAAAGCTGTCATAAAAACAGGATGTGTTCCATGTATCACTCTTGATTAATTACATATATACTCCTAACATAACATAAATATATTGATCATATGATTAAAATTTATCTTCTATTTGAGGAGAAGACAATGAAGATATTATATCGATGAGACAATGTTCTATGAAATAAGATAACTCATTATTTAAATGTATTATTGGGGAATCAAATTTCTGAATATGTGACTTGGGAATTAGATGTGGAGATGAAACAAAAGTTCCATAATCTGTTTAATGTATGAAATAAAATTTTCATGGTTGAAATTTCTAAATGGTGTAATATTGTTATGACCCTAACTTTTAATTCCTTCTCTTTGAATAGATATAGTCATTAATAAGTATTGATGTTAATGAAAAAGCATGCACTACTTTGTTTATTTTGGAATATTATATCTTATTAGATTAAAAATAATGTTATGAATCATAACCATTGATGATATATCCATTAGAAAATGATCCAATATTAGTATATATATATGTGATTACGAAAAGTCCGTTGGTACAGGCAAAAGATGTGATGACCTTGACCAGTAGGAATGAAGCCTATGAAGCTCATTTATCGAAGCTTTTGAGGGATACAAAATGTATAAGAATTTACTTTTACTGATCCCAGTATGACTTTCAATAACCTTATCACAATAAATCATATTTATAGGATAATTTCAATCTCATTTAGATCCTGTCCCAAACCATTTTTGTCAAAAAAAACCTCATGAAAATCTCAATATAACACACCTTCCCCAAAAAGAATTCACTTATGTAATAATTGGTTATGTATCCAGAGCCTAAAAGTATAAATACATTTAATATAAATTTAATTAAATGATTATTAAATTTATTCCATATTTTTATTATTACATAAATTATTAAATAATGATTTTGATAAAAAAATAGACTTTAATATCACAAAACTCAAATTATATTTTTGGTTGATATGAATTCAAAATTAAGAAATTCCAGTAGATGAATTATGTAATTCTTGAAATAAATTATATTTTGGTAAAATTTTATTATTAAATAGTATATATTAATTATAATTATTTAATTTTGAATGTGAAAATGTAAATTTTTATGGGTCAGAAAGCTATTATTTAAACAAAACCCAATATTTTTAGATAAATGGTGATATTAATTTAAAATTTAAATTTACAATATTTATATATTTATTTGGATAAAATAGATATTATTTTTGGATTCAACAAAAAAAATTAACTAATGTAGAATATTTCATAATTTTCTAAGACGGTCGATTTTTTGGAAAAAAATTAAATACCCTATAAATATACAATCTGATTTATTCCATAATAATGGACCAAAGGTGATGAAATATATTCCATAATAGTAATTAATAACAAAATATATGTTTTCCCTTTATAATAATGTATTTTAGGTATATTTTATAATTATATATTTTTTATGAATCCTCCAAATCTTATATTTTAAATTAATGATTTAAAATCTTTTTTTTAACCTGACTCACTTCCACATCACCTAATGGAATATATTAATGATTTTTGTTCATGGAATTTTAATATAATAAAGAATAATCCCATTTTCTAGAATCCATGGGTAAAACCTAATGTAATGTTTTTCCCTTTATTAAATTATTGTGTAGAGTCAAAAACCTATGTTTGGAAAATAATAAAGAACTCCACTCTATTTTTTTATATAATCCCACCAAATCTATCATTACACTTCAATAAAAAATACATTGATCTTGAATATACTATAACATTTATTTTCTATATCCCTTCTAAGGATCTGCTAATCTCTCAAGAAGATTCTCCCAAAATTTTGGAAGTACCCTGTCAATGTAGGGGTTTCTCTCTTCCTCATTACTAAATAAGCTACAATATGTTATGCCTTTTTCCCATTCTTTCATGTTGTATTATTTTTTTAAATATCCCTATTACATCCCTCATTATTTCCAAGTGATTGTATTCCCCTTTCAACCTCATTAAGTCCCCCCCCCATGATTCATTATTTACCCCCATTATGTTGTCGAAATTATATTGTGATTTGTTCATGTGAAACCATCATATTATGAATACCATCATCATCTCCACACAAGATGGTTTAAATAGAAATAATTATCCTTCACTTATTAAGAAATTAATTGTATTTAATCAAATATCCTTGATAATGCAACTAAATATTATGAAATATGACCCTATATTGAATGATATATGTGGAACACTTATGCATCTAAATGATATGAATACTATTGGTGATTCTTTAATTATATCTTGATCTAATGAATTTGGTTTTTTTAGCCTCATGAGACATCATTATTGTATTATAGAGTAAAACTAATCCATTATGGGAAATTTTCCACCATGTTATGATGTCTTTTTGGTTAGTCTTGACCTCTATTTATGAGGCAATATATTATATTGTTTCTACATTACCATGTTGTGTTAATGCTATAATGTAATATCAGGCATCAATTTTCATGATTATGATTATTAGTACTTATGTTACATTTATATGACTCTTGGATGACATGTATTTCTTTACTACATTCCATTCCTTTTTATTCAATTATTGGGTTTCATAGCCGACCCCTTTCTTATGTATGTACCTCGGTTATCCAATGATGTCTTTATGTAATGATGGAATTTTAAGTGCTTGTTAAAGAAGTTATCATTAATTATGATTTCTTTAAATGTGATGTTATTACATCATGTGCCAAATTTCCTAAATAAACTAGGATGCATGATATTTTGGGATTGTTTCATTTGTACTGTTAATTAATAAATCATGAAATATATTTTCTAAAGAAATGGGTTATCAAAGAATTTCTAATTTCTAATTTCTTTTCCTGGCCACCTCACCCATCGCTCCTTCTCCTTACCTCTTAATCATTCCCAATATCCAGTCATACCACTCACTTAATTAAAAACATCCAACACTCCTAACCATTTATTGGTAATATTCCCTACATAAATACAATATTATTGGTGAGAATTACTATATTGTTTTAGGTATAGATTGATATAACCCATAATTAGATCCTCATCCCCAAAACCATACCCTCCTCTGAAACCCAAAAATGTAATTATTAAAAAAAAATCAAAACCCCTTTCATCAATTTTGTACTATTCTAAAACAACTATTTCTGTCGATCCCCCATCAAAAAAACCCCTTTTCACCCCCACCACCACTGTTAGTGTAAACAACCAATCCTGAACCACTAGGCATTGTCAGTGCTATATCCTTATCTTTTTAGATCCTTTTAAAGGGGGTATGGTGTCATGTATGGGTAAATTTTAAGTAAGTACACAGATCCTATATTTATGTATGTTTTTCATTTTCTAACCGTTTTTTAGGAAAATAGGAAAACATAGAAATTTTCGAAGTACACGTCGTGTACTTTATGAGTACAAACTGTGTATTGTGATGCCATTGGAGGTCGTGTCATGGTCGTGTCATGGCCACACACACGCCCATGTATGGGTGACATGGATGCAACCTAAGGAAGAGTACGTAAATGGTGAGTACTTTCCATGTACTTCAAAAGTACAAGCCGTGTACTTTATTTTTTTCATTAAATGCACCGGGGTTGCATTTGACAGACCAAACACACTTCATTTAGGTTCCGTTTGTTTGAGAGTGTCGAGTAGCTGAGGATTTTTGATCAACTCTAGAGCCTCCATCTACCCTCTAATTCGACCACCAGTGATTGAATTGGAATCGTAGCAGTGAGTTATTCCTTCTCCCAGAGCATCGTTTTCCAATTCCTCATCATTTCCATGTTATCATGGGATGAAAGTTTTATACATTTTCGTAGATCTATGAAATTTTTAGGAGATTCAAGAATTGTGGTTCATGTATATTGATCTCCTAACCCCCAAGGTAGGTGGTCTTTGCCTTTCAGTTGAATTCATTCAATATTTTGCACAAATTCCACCAATACCATTGATCGCGGTATTGCGGGTTTACCATTTTAGACCAACTGTTTGACTACATAACTTGTATACATGAGTAGAGGTTATTATATGTAAATAAGTTAATTATTTTTGTTCTATGGATTTATTAACCTTGCATGTTTTTCCTGTTTATGACCATTTGGTCTACTTTTTCCTGTTAGGCTACTGCCAGTTTCCATGCCTAGTTTGTAGGAGAGTTTGACTGTTGTTATTTTATGCTGATATTCCTTAGAATGCTAGCCAAGTAGTTCATGAGGTTTAATTGGTAAGATACGCACGTTATACATGTTTAACATACAAGTCCATGAGAACCTAGGGTAGTAGAGCATAGGGAGGATGGATGTAAGGGCTTCTTCAAAGTGTCTTTATAATTTTATGATGCGAGACCACCGGGGGAATTAGCGTTGATTTCTTCCTCATAGTGTATATAGTTCCTCGACATGGGCCACAAGAGGAATGAGATGTTTAATGATTCCCTAGAGCACCTTTAGTATGATACGAGACTATAGGGGGGATTGACTGTGAGTGCATCCCCATGGAGTCTATTCTCTATCATAACTAGAGGGGTGAGACTGTGTGTGCCTCCCATAGGGTTGCTAGTACTTGTTGGTTAAACCAGAGGGGTTAGTCTGTGACAAATCCATATACATTTTCCTATTGTTTCTACATTCTTTTTTAGTTACATACCTATTTTTTCTACTTTCTTGTTTAGTTGCTTACATGTTGTGACGTAAATGCTTGAAACTGTGGATAGTTTAATGTTGAGTACTTTCCTGCATGCTGTTTTTATATACTTTTACTTGCCATATATTCACTGACTTTTAGGCACAGAGCTCGTGGTGGTTGCCTGCTGTGTTTTAGTATCACACCCTATTTGGGCCATGATTTTGTACCCAAACAGACTATATTATTGTAGGTATAGAGAATGGAAGGCACCCTTCTACTTCAGGTTCTTGATTGTTGTGGAGCGGGAGAGCATGGGACCAACCTATGGCTTGCAATGTTGAGGAGTTTATCTTCATTCATTTTCACGTTGGTTTAGCACTATAGTATTTCAGCATTGTGACTTGTTTGGATTTTTTCCTAGACATATATCTTACATGGATCATTTTTATATATATTTTTCTCCAGTTGTTTCTTTATCTGTATTCCACAGTTTACTCTTGTATGAATGTTTACTGCTTCTGCTATTTCTTTAATTTATCTTCTGTTGTGTACTCTGCTAATTAGGGAATTGTTTCCCCACTATCACTCCCAAGGCCCTCGCTGCTAGTCTGCATCCTCTGTCATTTGGAGAAATGCACTTGAGGCCATGTGACCAACCGGGTACGGGCCACCTCTGGGTGGATGCCGGAACCGGGACGTTACAAAGTGGTATCAGATGGTTTCTTTTCGCTTGGATTATAGTTTGGAGCATATATACAGGGATAGGATGGAATGGGTACTTGGTAATGAGTTGTGAACAGGAGTAGAAAACACATTTTCATGACATGACCCTACCCGGACTCGAGCCGTAACTACCCCAAGCCCGCCTCTGTAGGCCACGGGCTGGCGACAAGTGCTGAAGGCTAAACAACTCGGGGAGGCCTTTGCTTGAATACCTGTACACACACACGCATCCCACTCAATGAAGAAGTGCAAAGTAAAAGGAAAATTAAAGTACTAACTACTATAAACAACCACAAAAGTGCCTTGACCTCTAAACAGTAAAAAGTAAAAGCTGAAGGTAAACTGAAAAGAAAAAGGTAAAAACATGCACCCAACCAGATAAGTGCCACAACCCGAAAACAGGTAAAGAAAAGTAAACTGCAGGGAGAGTCCCACACCTGGAACCCGACTACAACCACCACACACAGTCAATGCTCCTAAACTTCTAAGCTCCACTGAAGTCACGACCAACCTGTCTGTTGTCTGCAGGGGCACAACAAGTGCGGGAAAATCCCAAGAAGGGGTGAGTATAAAAATATCCAGTAGGATGCCCCCAAAGGCTCGAGGGAGAAACAATGGGGGTACTGA
The DNA here is from genome assembly GCA_963277665.1 of Viscum album. Lineage (NCBI taxonomy): Eukaryota > Viridiplantae > Streptophyta > Magnoliopsida > Santalales > Viscaceae > Viscum > Viscum album. Next base: position 819,007,843 of record OY728142.1, read on the forward strand.
AGAGGTGAGAAGTATATCGAACAGGTAAATGTAAAGGAGTATAGTCGATAGTGTATTTATAGAGAATAGTGGAGTATCAGCTCAAACCAACAAGAGAAAAGAAGTAGACTCACCCAAACACAAGGAGCAAGAATCGTTGAGAAGATGAAACATCACGTTGAGTCTTCGATACCTATAATTGGTGAGTAGACTCATCCAACCACGAGATTTTTGACATGAAAATCACGTGGAATACCCCGCGTATCTTAACCTTTCCTGGAATAAGAGTAACCAAACCAAAGGAGTGGGTACTTGAACATGGTATATACATATCCATAAACTCAATAATGACACCCGAACAAGATTGCAAGGGGATCTCCATCCCGTAGCTCAGCCCAAGAATGTGAGTAGACAAAATTCCCAGAAGTAAACACCATCGATTCCCATTATCTGTATGTCTTCCAAGAACTGCAATTCAAGGGGCTTAAATCACCACACCTTGACACTATCCACATTGGGTGGCACAGACTCACCTGCACAGCTTTAGGTCACGTCACAAGGACACGTCTCAGTGGGGAAAGCACCCATATTTCTTGAGAGTTCCAGGGGAGCATCAAGCGAAACCTCATCACTGTCACATAGTCGAGAGCTCTTCTCAAAGTCGATGGGTTCCCACTGCCCAACCCTGTGAAAGGGTAATCCGCTGGAGGGAGACCCGAAAAAATTCGTTGATGGGTCCCACTGCCCAGCCCCGTGAAAGGGTGATCTTCTAGAGGGAGGCCCGGAACCATCATCAGGGACCACTTCCCAGCCCTGCTGGATGTGAACCCGGATCTTCTCCGGCCATCCCTGTTGGATGGTACCCAACTGGCCATCCCTACTGGATGGTACCGCACTGGCCATCCCTGATGGATGGTACACCACAATCCATCCCTCCTAGATGGTACCTCACTAGCCATCCCATCTAGATGATACCACACTGGCCATCCCTGCTGGATGGTACACCACTGGCCATCCCTACTCAATGGTACCTCACTGGTACCCAGAACACGTAATAGGAAACACATCATGATAGATCACAAAAGAAAGATATGATCTCGATACACAGCTAGGGATTCTGCACCCAGGGATCACTGGGGGCTCCGTACCATACTGGAAACAACATCCAGGGTAGAGGATCGGTGCCCGCGTAATGTGTTGGTCACACCGATACACAAAGAACCCTACAATAGAACACAAAAGAATGTGAGGATCTCCACATGCCTCTCGGGGTGATACATGCACCAATCCTCTACGTCTACTATCGAAGCGGAATGAGACAACTCACTCCAGACAGTGGGAGCACACGCACACTGTACAAACGCACGTAGCCATAAACGATGTCGCAGTCTGGTGAAAGGGACACAACACTGAACCCCCCCCCCCCCCAGCTGAAAGAACAGGGAAACCAAAGGAAATCTTCTAGTCAAACCATTGAGAACAGAAGAACCCTCTATGTCACAAGAGGTCGAAGGTTTGTAGAGAAGAACATGACACACACTTGGGGCCCATAAGACGTGTGGCCCAAACTCATCTCCAAACCAGGCGCACAAACGTTCTCAGTTAAAAAATACAACATGTACCTCCAAGAATTCCCATATACTCCCAGAATATAACACATTGTCTGCCAAAGGATATCATGCACACGACACCCAATTTCAACACAAAAAGGCGTAAACAAAATTTCGCCATCCTTCTTCTTCAACAGCCCTAGCTTTTCCAACCACATCTCTTCAAACATCACCTTCACTGACATGGGAGTGAACGCGATCACACGCCAAGGTTTCTCTTCCAAACACAGCACGAAAAACCACCACCGGAGCACCATTCATGCTTCCCCATTTAAATGAGGTCTCGAATGAGACTCCGCACGTCCAAACAGATCACATTGTTGTAATCTTCAAGGAAAAAACACGCGAGTTAGACTATCTACTCGCCTCCAACGGATATCTGATGTAAAAGTCATCTGACACCACTTTACACCTGAATGGCGTCCCGTGGTCTCGAGCCTCAGCCGTAAAAATAGTCGGGCGTATCACACCATTCTAATCTCCTCGGAAAGTAATTTCAAATTGACTGCTTTCTTGCATGGAACGGATATCTAGAGAAAAAAATGCATATTGCCATACCGCACACGAGCGGTGCTATGTGGGACCCACATCCCGGTCCCGAAGTTCTACGAGCGAATCACACCATTGTGATCCTCTCAGAAAAATACACAAGATTGACTAATCACTTGTCCAAAATGGACAGCCGTTGATAAAGATGGAACTCACCGCCAATTCCCAAAACGGGCCTCATGGGGCCCACACCATCATGCAAAATTTAAGTAGGCAGGTTGCGCCATTGAAATTCTCTTAGAAAAACACCCAGAATCGACTGCTCACGTGCCCCAAACAGGCGTCCGATGAAAAATTTGTGAAACGCGGCTTGCATCTTAAAAGACGGGTCGTGGGGCCCACGTCTCCACTCCCTCTTCAATGCTCGAACACTCCTTGGAAATCTTTGTATCGAAACCAGTGTCACAACTCCTTGGAAGGTTCTCAAAACAGACTCTGGATGTGTCAGCACCATCCGAAACAAGAACCCTCTGGAAAAATGTCAAACTACTTGATGGGAGTGTCACACCACCGTGGTCCCCGTATAAAAAATTAAAACCCACAGAACCATCTCAAAATGTCTGCCTCGATCCAAGTAACACGTCTCTACTGACGGAACGCGAATCCGATTTATGGTTTGATTCTTAGGGGTGTTTAAAAGAAATTTAGGACGAAAATAGGTGGGTCGGGCCGGTTCCGCCGCCCCCCCACACACTGGACCGGCAGTCCGCAGTTCACCGCACAGACTGCCCCGAACTACCTGGATCTGCTCGGTCAATTCGGTCTCCGAGTGGACCCACATGTTGTGGGTCCTATCTACCGACCGGGGTCATAAGACCCTGGTCCTCCGCGTCATCAAGCCCTGGAGACGACCCTGCTTGCCATCGCCCCCAGCTCGCCTGGCGCCTCTGCTCGACCACAATGCCGCCCTCACCCGACCAATAGCCACCTCGCTCAGCCGCTCCACTGATGGCTGCTAGCTCGGCACCTCCGTCTCACCCGACTAAGGAGCCCCGCGCCAGTGCCGACTGCCGCTCCGCCAAAACGCCTGAAGGAGCCAACTACCGCTTGAGCCGAAGCTGCCCGCCACCTAAGCCAAGCAGCCCACCGCCAGACCGGCCAGAACTGCCAGAAAACCTCCAAAACCCCGCAGATCATCGGAGGACGACTGTGATCATCACAAGAACTCGGATTTTTAATCTGACACATGCGTTGGATAGCTCATAACATATACTACACAACCAAGGGCATTGCTCGACCAAATAATGGAAATTATATGCTAAAATTCAAGCTCAAAGGATATGCATAAATTAAAAATGAAACTGAAATGATCCTACATCTTGGGCATTGCCCAAAGCTTCGATCCTTCACTGCCCACCACTGTTGTCGCTTTCTCTTGGATTGGGGAAGGAGAAGAAGAGGTTGATAGTGCTTGAGGGAGGTGGGAGAGCTCTTCTTCTAGGGGAAAACAAAATAGGGAAGAGAAGCGGTGGGTTTTTTTAAGAAATGAAAATTATTTAATCATTTAATTAATTTTTAATACCCACCAGAAGACCTATGGATGAAACTCCCAATTGGGTCAAGTTTGAGCCTCCCCTATGGTAAACACCACCTCACGAGCACAAGGGAAGTCTCAGAATTTTAATCCAAGGAATTGTACAAAAGTTACAAAATTTAACGACCGAGTCTGCTAAAATACCTAAACTCCCATGGTGGCATTTTTCACAGAAGGCTCATGCCTGTCAAAATTACACCCCTCATAAGGAAAACGACATGATCAAGACTCAATGGTTCCCTTGGTTTCCCAATCTGATCTAACGTTTAGGAGATACTTGTGTTAAGCCATTAAACGAAGAAATTTATTTATTTATTTATCTGTTTAATGTTCCATTAACGGGCGAGGGGTCCCAATGTCCTGCTCCGACATGTTTTATGTCGTTCATGTGGTATACACCCCATTTTGTACCCATACATACTCTTAGTTTTATTATCAAAATTATTGTTTAGGTTCTATCCCTTTTATTTGGCGTTCCTACTGCGAACGCACTAAAAATTTAATTCTGGCCACACCGGGGCTCGGAATCGCAATCCGTCTAAAGGAGCTGCTTTGGAATAAGACCAAGAAAATTAAAAAGTCTATTATAGAAAAAACCAAGTTTTACATCATTCCACCCTTTAGTATATTCAACCCAAAAATCAAAACCATGGAACAAGTCAGGGTATTATGCCCGCACCTGGCTCTTCCGTACCCAGAAGAACTCAGGCACAGTTCTGCGCCACCGCACACACAACAAAAGATTTGATCGGTTCACATGAGGTCTTCCCTTTCTGATGAAGTGAATAGGAGCACACACACATCTCCTTAGGTGAGCCACATAGGAGACGTCGTGCACCCACTCCTGACCTTGGGGTAAGGTCAAGGTGATAGGGAACCTTGCCATCCCGTCGCACGGTCTCAAATGGCCTGAATTCCCTCGGGGGTAGCACACCTCCCCAGCCTAACTCCTACATTTCACATCGCGACTGGATTCACCGTTTGGACCCAGAACAAAGCCCAGTGATTCCCCATATGGTGAAACACCCAAGGATATCTGGTCATGCAAGATTTCACAATCGATATTCCACGACCAAGACTCTCTTATACACTCAAAAGGTGAAGGAGTCACCACCATCGACTAAAGAGAAGGGTTCCATGCCTTCTATTCCACTAACACATGGTTACAACAATGCCCTGAATCACCCTACTAATAACTCAAGAAAGGATCCAGGAGAAAATAATTTCACAGAAATATTATAGCAATTCTACTTGAAAAAAGTTGAAGAGCTGTAGAGTGTACCTCTTACCATCTCATTCTCTGATGTATCGTAGACATCCAAAGCTCGCGGTTGTCCGTGGTCCCAAATGTCTGCTCTCGGAGCCTGATGTGTAATGCCTAGTGGTGATGGGAGGACCTCGTAATTTTGTTCCCCATTACCAGCTCCTCCCGCTACTCTACTAGAACCACCTCTCTAGGGAGTACTCCGATCACGGTGTTGCCTCTATCGCGGTGGTGCACCTGCTGCCTGCCCTATATTCTCTGTATGCCTGGTTGGGAAGTCCCATGCCAAGTGACCTTTCCCATCACAAGCATAGCACCGATGCTATCTAGGATACACTAGTGTCATCCTGTGCCACTATGGTGTATGACCACACCCCGGAGTCCGGTTATCGGAAAGCCACCTGCGTCGAGGTTCTGTCAGCCGACGCCCGCTAGCTGCAGCAGACGTCTCATCTCTGTCGAGCCTTCTTCCAACCCCAACTGTATATTGTGATAGGATGCTATCTATCACCAGTGCCTGCTCTAGCACCTCGGCATATGTGGAAGTGCCCAATGGTACTATAACAACATGAATCTCTCTGTAGATACCCTCCTCGAACATCCGCACTCAGAAGTTTCCGTCACGGACCATGTCTGAGTAAAAACGTGCATGGTCCACGAACCAAGTCGCATAATCAATCACCGCCATCCCTCTCTACTGACACAGGAGGAGATCATGGATCCGAACGGAGCGTAAGCAACAGGGGTAAAACTCCTCATGGAACAACAGATGAAATTTGTCCCACGAAAGCGACGACTAATCAAGTAACTAAGTCACCAGACTCCACCAACACCCAGCTTCTTCGTGGAAAAGGATGGCTGCTAAAGCCACCCTCTAATATGCCAGTGTCAGCGCAAGCCTGAAAAGGCAAACCACTATCTCGAGCCAAACCTGTACTGTCTAAGGGTCTAGCTCACCCATGAACCATAGTGGTCTCTATCGTTGGAACTCACGAAGCGTGCTCAACCTGCGCTCAAGCTCAGTATTCTCTATTGAAGCTGTCTACTGCTCACCAGGTAGGGGTGCTACTACCGGCCCACCCCAAGAAAGGAACATTGATGATGGGTCCTGGACTGCGGAATCTTAGATTACAAGGTCGTCGTCATGAACCAAAGCCAGTATCCTGGATGACTGTCTTCGTGGAGACCTCTTGAATGTTATCAAGGAGTTCTACGATCATATATGCATATATGTATATAACAGTAACAAAAATGGAATGCTGACTCAATAAGGACCGTCAAGAATCAATCCTACGTGATGCACAAACCAATTTCCCTAAAACGAGTGTATCTGCATGCCGAGTCGACAACAGGGTTATCAGGGTCCTAGTGAATGGATACGTCAGCCGTTGCATCATCACTGGACTCCCTGGCCAGAGAACTGCTCTTGAGACACATTGAAATGGATGCCCTAGATCCCAAACAATTTATTTTTAGGGACATCTGAACAATGTTCCAAGGAACGATCACCTCTAATGCCATTTTTCACTACCCAACCCCACCCGGGCTCGAGCTGCAACTACCCCAAGCCCGCCTCTAAAGTCCAGGGGATGGCGACAAGCGCCAAAGGCTAAACATCTCGGGGAGGCCTTTGCCTGAGTACCTATACACACACATGAAACCCACTCAATACAGAAGTGCATAGTAAAAGGAAATGTAATGTATTAACTTATATAAACAACCAAAAAAGTGTATTGACCTCTAAACAATTAAAAGTAAAAGCCAAAGTTAAACTGAAAAGATATAGGGAAAAACACACACCCAACCAGAAAAGTGATACAACCTAGCAACATGTAAACGTAAGTAAACACCTGGGAGAGTCCCACACCTGGAACATGACTACAACCACCACATGCAGTCCATGATCCCGAACTCCTAAGCTACACGAAAGTCATGACCACCCTTTCTGTTGTCTGTAAGGGCACACCAAGTGAGGGAAAATCCCAAGAAGGGGTGAGTATTAAAATACCCAGTAGGATTCCCCAAAGCCTCAAGGGAGATACAAAGGATATAATGAATAGTTGAGCAGTAGATCGAACAGGGAAAAGTAATGGAGTACAACTGAGAGTGCAGTAATGAGTACAGTAGAGTATTAGCTCAACCCAACAAGAGAAAGGAAGTAGACTCATCCAAACACAAGGAGTCAGAAATTTTGAGAAGATGAAACTTCTCATCATGTCTTCACTACCTAGAGTAGGAGATTAGAATCATATGAACATGAGAAGGTATACACGGAAATCAAATGGAATATCCCGCATGTCATTGCCTCTTCTAGAAGGAGAGTAACTAAAACCAAGACGTGGGTACTGGAACAAGGTATATACATATCCATATGCTCAATCAAGAAACCCGAAAAAGATTTCAAGGGGATCTCCATCCCGTAGCTCAGCCCAGAAAGTGAGAAGCCAACAGTCCTCAAAGTAAACATCATAGATGCCAAGTATCCGTATGTCTACCCAGAACTGCATGTATAGGGGATCAAATCACCGAACCTTGACACTATCCGCTTTGGGTGGCACTGACACACCCGCACAATTTTAGGTCACATCACAAGGACCCATCTCGGTGGGGGAAGAACCCCTTGTTCTTGAGAGTTCTAGGGGAGTGTCAAGCCACACCTCGTCACTGTCACACACTCGAGAGGTCTTCTCAAAGTCGACGGGTTCCCACTGCCCATCCCTACGAAAGGGTAATCTGCTGGAGGGAGACCCAGAAAAAGTCATCGACGGGTCCCAATGCCCAGCCCCGTGAAAGGGTGATCTGCTGTAGGGAGGCATGGAACCGTCATCTGGAACCACAACCCAACCCCAATAGAGGTAAACCTAGATCTGCTCTGGCCATCCCTGCTGGATGGTACCCCACTGGCCATCCATGCTGGATGGTACCGCACTGGCCATCCGTACTGGATGGTGCACCACTGGCTATCCCTGCTGGATGGCACATAAGTGGTCATCCCTACTAGATGGTACCACCCTGGTCATACTGGCTAGATGGTACACCACTGGACATCCCTATTGGATGGTACCTCACTAGTAACCGGAACACGTAGTGGGAAACACATCACGATAGAACATGCAAGAATGATATGATCTCGATACACAGCTAGGGAGTCTGCGCCCATGGCTCACTAGGGGCTCTGTCCCCTACATGAAACAACCTCTTGGGTAGAGGATCAGTGCCCGCGTAATTTTTTGGTCACACTGATACCCAAAGAACCCTACCAAGGAACACGAAGGGATTTGAGGAACCTCCCAGGCCACTCGGGGTGATACATGCTCCAATCCGCTGAGTCTACTGTCAAAGCAGACTGAGACTACTCACTCCAGAATGTGGGTGCACACCCACAATATATGAACTCACGTAACCGTAAATGATTTCGTTTTCTGGTGAAAGGGACAAAACACTTAAAACCCCCTCAGCTGAAATAACAAGGGAACCAAAACAACTCTACCAATCAAACCATCGAGAATATGAGGAGCCTCTACATAACGAGAGTTCAAAGGTACATAGAGAATAACACGACACACAAATGGGGCCCACACGACGTGTGGCCCAAACTCATCTCCAAACCATGCACACAAACATTCACAGGTACAAACTAAAACATGTACCTCCATCTATTCCCGTATACCCCAAGAGTATACCACATTGCCAGCCCAATACTATAATGCACATGACACCCAATGTCCAAACAAAAAGGCATACATGCAAATTTTCCAACCTTCTTCCTCCATGCCCCTAGCATGGCCAACCACATCTCTTCTAACATCACCTTCACTCACACTAGAGTGAACGAGATCATATTCCAAGGGTTCCCTTCCAATCACAGCATGATGAACCGCCACCGAAGCACCTTTCTTACTTCCCCGTTTAAATGAGATCTAAAATGATACTCTTCACGTCCAAACAGATCACACAATTGCAATCGTCACGAAAAAACATAGGAGTTAGAATATCTACTAGCCTCCAACAGATATCTGACATAAAAGTCATCCGACACCACTTTACGTGCAAATAGCATCATGTGGTCCCGATCCTCGGCACCAAAAACAATCGGGCGCATCGCACCATTGTAATTTATGCAGAAAGACATGTCACATTGACTTCATTCATGTGTGGAATAGATATCCCATGAAAAAGATGAATATGGACATACCTCACATGAGTGGTGCTATGTGGGACCCGCATCCTAGTCCCAAAGCGCTATGAGTGGATCACACCATTGTAATCATCTCTGAAAGGTACACCAGATTGACTAATCACTTGTCCAGAATGGAAACCTAGTGATAAAGATGGAAATCACCACCAACTCCCAAAACGGGCATCGTGGGGCCGACACCATTGTTTATAATTTATGCGGGCGGGTTGTTCCATTGCAATGACCTCGAAAAAACACCCTGAATCGACTGCTCGCACACCCCGAACGGACATCCGATGAAAAGGTTGTGAAATGAATCCTACATATTAAAAGATAGGCCATGGGGCCCACATCTCAACTCCAGATTCAATTACCAAAAACCCCTTGGAAACCTTCTACTCAATGCCAGGGTTTCAACGGTGCTGACGGTGCTCAAAACGGACTCTGGATGTGTCTGTTCCATCCAAAACAATAACCCGCTGGAAAAATGACAAACAACATAATGGGCGTGTCGCGCCATTGAGATCCTACTATCAGTAATTAAAACCCCTAGAACAATATCAAAATGTCTATCTCGATCCAAGGAACCCGTCTCCACTAGCGGCACATGAATCCGATTTACGGTTCGAATTTTAGGGGTGTTTAAAAAAGTTTAGGACGAAAATAGGTGGGCGGGGCCGGTTCGGCCGGCCCACACACACCCTCAATCGGTGGTCCGTGGTTCACTGCACGGATCCCCCTGAACCTCCTGGACCGGCTCGGCTGGTCCGGTCTTTGTGTGTAACTACATGGCATGGGTCCTGTCTGCCGATAGGGGTCACAAGACCATAGTCCTCCGTGTCGTCACACCCTAGCGACGACCCCACTCGTTGTCGCCCCCAGCTCGCCCGACCACTCCCTTGCTGGCCGGTCGCTCAGCGCCTCTAGCTCACCCTCCTGAGGAAACCTGCGCCAGTGCCAACCACCACTCCACCGAACCTCCTGAAGGTGCTGCCTGCCGCTTGAGATGATGTCTCCCGCCACCTAAGCTGAGGCGCCCGCCGCCGGACTAGCCAGAACGGCTAGAAAACATCCAAAAACCTGCGGATCTTCTGTGGATGACTGTGATCTCCACGTAACTCGGATTTTTAATCCTAAACATGCGTTGGATATATCAAAACATATACAATTCAACCAAGGGCTTCCCTCGTCAAAGTAACGGCAATTCCATGCTAAAAATCAAGCTAAAATGATGAGGAAATTAAAAATGAAACCACAACGATCCTACCTGGGCATTGCCCGAAGCTTCGATCCTTCACCACACCACCACCGTTGTCACTTATTCATGGATCGGGGAAATAGAAGAGGATGTTGAGAGGTCTTGAGGGAGGTGGGAGAGCTCTTTCACCAGGGTAAATCATACTGGGGAAGAGAAGGGGTGGGTTTGGTTTAAGTAAATAAAATTAATTAATCATTTAATTAATTTTTAATACCCACCAGAAGACCTATGTATGAACCTCTCGATGGGGTCAAGGATAAGCTTCCCCTAGGGTAAAAACCACCTCTCGAGCACAACAGAGGTCTCATAATTATAATCTAAGGCCCCATTCATATGTAATAAAATTTAATGACCAAGCCCTCTAAATTTCGAAAACTCCACAGGTGGCATTTTCCACAGAAGGCATGCGCCCGCGAAACATACTCCCCTCCTAGGGTAAACGGCACGCTCTAGACTCAACAGTGCTCTCAGTTTTCCAATCTAATCTACTTTTTAAAATCTACTTGAGTTAATCCATTAAACGAATATATTAATTAGTTTATTTATCCGTTTAATGTTCCGTTAACGGGGAGGGGTCCAAATGACCCATGCCGACATGTTTATTGTCATTCCAGGGGTAAGCACCCCATTTAGGACCCATCCTTACTCTCAGTTTTATTATCTGAATTACCATTTAGGTGTTATACCATTTATTTAGTGCTCCCAGTGTGAACGCACTGATAATTCAATTTTTTCCACTCTAGTGCTCAGAATCGTACACTATCTGAATGGGCTGCTCTAGAATAACACCAAAAAAATACCAAAGTATTTTATATCAGAAACCGGGTTCTTAAACCCATGGACATGGAAAATCCATAAACCTTCGTTTATTGCAATTTTACTGGTTTTTAATTTTACAGTTGACTGGATTTCACTATTGGGTGATTCGCCTGTTTTGTGTTGTTACCATTGTCGCAACCTGATGAGAGGAGTGTATGCCATCTCATGCATCATATAAGCACTTGATAGAAATAACATTACATGCATTCATTCCATGCCATCTAGGATGCATTAGATACTGAATGTTGTTGTGAATTAGGATGTGTAGAATATTCATGTTGTTGTGATAGTTGCCTTGATGGGTATATCTGATGTTTGATAAGGTATTGTTTGTGTAGAGGTTTGCTTGAATGAACATAAAACATTGGTTCTTGAGGTGTTATGGGACCTCATGGACCATAATTTGGTGGATCATTGCACTTTTCACTTGTTTATAACATGTATAGGATGCCCAACTTTGATTCGTGAGGAGTATGGGCCCTCACAGATCGGAATTTGGAATTTCCAATGTTGGTTTCAGTGTTTTCTTGGTTTCAGAGTAGTTTTTGAAGTTTACTATCTGAAAAAACCCAGAATACAATTCGTTTATTGTTAAGTAAACACCATGTGTCTGTATATTCGGGAAGAAACATTTCTTCTTAAGTACACACCGTTCACTCTAGGTACACGCCATTTAGTATCTGAATGTGTTGTAGGCCGTGTGGGAAGAGGCACAAGATTTAAAAAATCTAGACTAAACACATCGTGTATCATCCCTACATGCCATGTCATTTCGACCTTGTGCCAGCCATGTCACTAACAACACAGGTTGGCCGAGTTGTGTATAATACACGCCGTGTTACTTTTGAACATGTTGTGTAGTCTGATCCAGGTACCCGGTCATGTCATGTACAACATGGGTCAGTGTTTTCCTTTCGAGTACATGTCGTGTCCGTGATAAACATGTCGTGTCATGTTTGGCCGTGTGACAAGACATTTGACTAACAACACAGGCCAATTGAATTTTGTCGAGTACACGCCATGTCCACCTTGAACATGACATGTAGTCTTGTCCTATGAGAGTTGTGTGGCTTAACCATGTAGAAGGACTCGGGCAGGGAAGAAGATTCAAGTATAGGTCGTGTTTTGAGATAACACGTTGTGTTTTTGGGGTGTTACACAACCTATTAAATCATAAGTACATTCCCATGTGAATGACAAAAGGGAACACACCGTGTAGGAAATGTACACGCCAAGTATCCATGTTTTCCAAAACATGAATGTTTTTCTTCTTCTGCGCCTTTCTTGTCCTTCCAATTTTCAATCATTGATAATCTTGAATTTAATGTGTGTGTTTAACCTTGTAGATTCATGGCACTGAGACATCCTCCAGTTGTCCGCCAGTTGCAGGGTAGTGATCAGATGCCAGATATGGCTGATCAGGATCTTCCTACAGATCCTCCTATTGTGCCAGCCTTGACACCAGTAGTGATACTAGTTACAGGTGCTGATGAACAGTTTAGAGAAGGCTTTCTGAGGATGACACATACATTCCAGGGAAAACCTCCTCCTGCCTCGACTATAGTAGAGTTGACATAGGTTTTCCAATAGCAGCATCCTCCCACCTTCTCATGGGAAAGAGGACCTTAGGTTGCAGAGTCATGGCTAGAATCCATGTCGACGATCATTGAGAATCTAGAGAATCCTCTTGAAAGGAGTGTCAATCTCACTACCTATATGCTACGAGACTATACCAAGATGTGGTAGGAAGTGATCTCACAGGTGGTTCATCACCAGGTTATGGCATGGGAGGAGTTTCGGCACGTATTTTATGAATACTTTTATTCGGAGACCTTGAGGGTCGATCGAGCCCGGGAGTTCATGAGTCTGGAGCCGGGTACTCATTTGGTTATGGAGTATTCCTCTCATTTCCCCAAGCTTCAGCATTTCACACCACTATAGAAACGATATGGGTTGTTCTTGGGAAGAATGTTTGAGGATGGTCTGAAATGGGAGATCTGCAAGTAGGTGAATATCCTCAGGTTGACTTCCATCACTTCTATCATCAACCAGGCGCTGATTGTAGAGCGCAATTTGAGAGGTTCCGGAGTTGAGAGCTAGGGAGGTTCTGCTACCATAGTTAGTGCTCCACCAGCTGACAGTAGGAAGCATTGTAGGTTGTCTTCATGCGGTGATCCAAGGAGGAGAGACACATCATCCTGTAGCCAGGAGGTATACTACCAGTGTGGAATGGTTGGGAATACGAGGCCGTAGTGCCAGGGAGACCAGGTGGAGTGCTGATCTTGTGGAAAGATGGGAAAACTTTATCATTTCTCTCAGACCTTTTCAATAGCAGATAGTGACAGGGGTTCATATTTGACTCCTCGTACATGAGCTGCACCTCAAATTTCTCACCAGTCTGTGAACTAGAGTTCATCAGGTCATTCGTGCTGAGGTAGAGGTTGAGGCTATGGTGGTCAGTCATCAGCCTATTAGCAATTGTAGTGTGGGTCGTCTCAGAGCTGTCAGGAAGGTTCACATGGTCGTGGGATAGGTACGACCTTTGGAGTGGAGCAGAACTATCAGGAGAAGGATCACAAACCCTCTATAGTTTGAGGTATGATATTAGTAGGCTCATTTTTATCATCACCTCTTTTCGATACGGGTGCTACTCATACATTTGTATCTATCGCTGTTGTAGAGATCCTTGGACATTGTATCTTTTCTTCTGTTGATGTTTTTACACTAGAAACTCTATTGGGGGCAAGGATATCAAGCATAAGTCTGTGCAAGCAGTTCCCTATTTAGGTTGGTGGGTGTCACTTCCTTTGGGATCTTTAAGTTCTAGAGATGACATGCTATGATTTCATTCTCAGGATGTACTGGTTAGTTCCCTTCCATGAAGTCATCGACTGTTATCACCGCATTTTGAGTTTCATATCACTAGAGGTTGGATACTTTCTTTATAAGGGTAATTGGGATGTCCATGCGAGTAGAGTAGTACCAGAGCATCATGGGTGAGGAGGAGTTACAGCCTAGATTGCTAGTCTTTATCTGGATGACCAGGGGACTTTTTAGTTATACATTCCTTTGGTGGTGGATCGTTTCAGGGACATCATTGGAGATGAATTTTCAGGTTTTCCTCCAGAGCGTGAGGTAGACTTTTCTATTGAACTCGTGCCAGGAGGGTCACCGGTGTCCATTCATCCTTATAGGATGGCTACACTAGAGTTGCAAGAGATCACGAAGTGGCTTGAGGAGTTACAGGAAAATGGTTTCATCTTACCCATTACTTCTCCTTGGGGTTCACTTGTCCAGTTTGCAAAAGAGTCCAATGACATCCTTATGCTTTGAATGGATTATCGTTAGCTGAACCAGTTGACAGAGAATAACTGATATCACTTGCTGAGGATTGATGATCTCTTTGATCAGCTTCTAGGAGCCTGAGTTTTCTCAAAGATTTACTGGATGTCCGGTTATCATCATTTGCATATTAGACCATCAGATATACCTATTACAGCCTTCAAGATCAGGTATGGTCTATACAATTACGTAGTCATACCGTTCGGTCTCACGAACGTGCCAGCAGTTTTCATGGCACTAATGAACCGCATTTTCCATCTATACCTAGATTTGTTCGTAGTTGTCTTTGTGTAAGAAATCTTGGTGTACTCTCAAACTATACCCGACCATGCCACACATCTTCAGAACGTTTTTAGTACACAGAGAGAGCATTAGTTATAAGCTATGTTCTCGAAGTGCCACTTTTGGATGGATGAGTTCACTTCTTGGGTCACGTTATTTCAGAGATAGGAGTATCAGTAGACCCAGAGAAAGTGAGAGTTGTAGTTTCCTGGGAGTAGTCAAAGAACGTCTTTGAGGTGAGGAGTTTTCTAGGGATGGCTGGATACTAAAGATATTTCATATAAGACTTTTCATGCATATCAGCATAGTGACAGGTCTGACTAAGAGAGGTGTGAAGTTTTTATGGTAAAATTCTTGTGAGTCAGCCTTTCACGGGCTGAAAGGGAGGTTCACATCCGCACCGATACTAGTTTTTTCAGAGATTGGAAAGAGTTATATCATTTACTATGATGCTTCAGGTATCAAGATAGGTGTTGTGCTTATGCAGGGAGATGGAGTTGTTGCATATGGGTATCGGTAGATGAGGCCACATGAGAGGAATTGCCCGACTCACAATCATGAGTTGTAAGCTGTTGTTCATGCCTTACGCTGTTGGAGACATTATCTTCTGGGGAATCACTTTGTGGTTTTCACTGACCATGGGAGTCTCATGTACATCTTCACTCAGCATGATCTGAATTTTATAAAACGAAGATAGGTTGAGTACCTTCAGTCTTTTGATTTCGAGCTAGCCTATACATATGGGAAAGGAAACGTTGTGGCTGATGCATTCAGCTGGAGGACCCAGATACAGGCAGTTCAGGTTACCAGCAATGAGTGGTAGCTTACAGCTCTATTATCTAAGATGCATTTGGAGGTGCATGACAAAAATGGGTAGACATTTATTTCTTCTTTTGTTGTTACCTCAACACTTCTTGATAGGGTGCAGATGAGGCAGTTATCAGACTCAGAAGGACTATTCTTGCAGTAGAGTGTGTTAGGAGAGGACCCTCATCCAAGTTGGACAGTATGATAGGATGAGATCATACATTTCCAAGGACGTGTATGGGTGCCAATAGATATACGCGAGGAGATGATGCATGATTTTTATTCCTTAGTTTGGGAAGTACGTCCTGGTGTCACCAAGATGTATCGTGATCTACACCATCAGTATTGGTGGCTAGGTATGAATAGGGACATTGCTGGTTTCATCATGAGGTGTTCCACTTGTCAGCAGGTGAAGGCAAAGCATCAGCGACCAACACGACTCTTATAGAACTTACCCATTTTCGACTGGATGTGGAATGATGTCGCAATGGACTTCGTGACTCGTTTACTGAGGTCACCTCTTGGGAATAACACATTTTGAGTTTTCATTAATAGACATACAAAGGTTTCTCTCCTATTTCCAATCAAGAAGGCCTTTTGTGTTGATAAGCTAGGGCGGTTGTAAATTTGAGAGATTATACATCTGCATGGAGTTCCACACTACATTTTTTCATAGGGAGATGTGTGTTTTACTTCCTGGGTCTGGCATGGGATTCAGAAGGCTAGGGGTACACATGTACTTTTGAGTACAGCTTACCACCCCTAGATAGATGGCCAGTACGAGCATACGATTAAGGTGATTAAGGACATTGCTCTGAGCATGCATTCTATATTTTGGTAGTTCTTGGGAGAAGCATATACCTCTCGTGGAGTTTTCCTACAACAATAACTTTTTGGAAACAATTTAGATGGAAACTTATGAGGGTTTTTATAGTTAGACATGCTGATCACCCTTATGTCAGTTGGAGGCAGGAGAGGCAGCTTTTCTAGATCCTCGTCTTTTTTAGGAGACCACAGATCAGATTGATTTGATTTGGAATAGGATGGCTACTATGCAGTCTCATCAGAAGGCTTATGCTGATCAGTGGAGACAACCTCTGGAGTTCGAGGTCAGGGATCAAGTTTTCCTACGTGTCACACTGAGGTTCCAACATACGAGGATTATGAGACATGTTATGCTTTTTTCGAGGTACGTAGGGCCATTTGAGGTGTTTGAGAGAGTTGGTCCTCTTACCTATATGTTGTAGTTAACTCAGAGGTACCGGGATATGCATGATGTTTTCACGTCTCTCAGCTCCGATTTTACTTTTTAGACCCGTATCATGTTTTTCAACCTGAAAAGGTTGAGCTCAAGTTAGATGTGTCATTTGAGGATCATCCTTTATGAATTGTTGATCGCAGTAAATAGGTTCTTCGTGGCTGGTCTGTTCCCTTGATACGAGTGCAATAACAGCATAAACGGGTGTATGACGAGACTTGGGAGAGGGAGACCGATGTACGAGCACAGTGGCTGTAGCTGTTTAGGGTTTCTTCTTCTATGATGAGATAGGGAAATTTAGGGACTAATTTCTATAAGGGGGGAGATTGTAAGAACCCTAATCTTCTTTTCGGGTATGTTTTTCATTTTCCAGTCGTTTTTGAGAAATAGAGTAAAATATAAAAAAAATTGAAGTACATGTTGTGTACTTTATGAGTACATTTCATGTACTGCGATGCTGCTGGATGCCATGTGCTGGTCATGTCATGGGCACACACATGACCATGTGCAGATGACATGGAGGCAACCTAAATTAGGGTTTGAAAAAGTTTATTACACATCATGTACTTCAAAAGTACACACCGTGTACTTTATTTTAATCCATTAAACTCATCGGGGTCACGTCTGATAGACATAACTCACTTCTTTTAGGTCCAGTTCGTCCAAGAGCATCCAACAGCCACAGATCATTGAAGAGCCCCTGATCCTCCGTCCGTCCTCCGATTCAAACACTGATGATTGCATTGGAATTGCATCAGTGAGTTCTTCCTTCTCCTAGAGCATCGTTTTCCAATTCCTCGTCTTTTCCATGTTATCATGGTTTGAACGTTTTATACGTTTTCATTGATCTATGACTTTACAAGGATATTCAAGCATTTTGGTTCAAGTATATTGATTTCTTAACCGCATGGTAGGTTTTTTTCCTTTCTGTTGAATGTCATTGAATATTGTGTGAAAATTCCACCAATACCTTTGAATGAGGTATTGCGTGCTTACAGTTTTAGCAATATTTTTTGACTACTTTTTTTGTAATCCTGAGTAGGGGTCATTTTTTGTAAATAGGGTAATTTTTCATGTTCTTTGGATGTATTTTCCATGCATATTTTTCCTTTTTATGACCGTTTTGTCTACTTTTTCCTATTAGGCAATTCCCAGTTGCCATGCCTAGTTTGTAGGATAGTGTGAATGTTGTTCTTTTATACTAATATTCCTTAGAATTACAGACAAGTAGTTCATGAGGTTTACTTGGGGAAATATGCATGCTATACATGTTTTACTTACATAGGGCCCTGAGAACCTAGTGTAGTAAACCATAGGGAGGATGGACGTAAGGGATTCTCCAGAGTGTCTTTATAATTTTACGATTCGAGACCACTAGGGGAATTAATGTTGAGTTATTCCTCAGAGTGTCTGTAGTTCCTTGACATGGGAAACAGGGGGAATGAGACGTTAAGTGCTTCCCCAGGGTGACTTTAGTAAGATACGAGACTATAGTGAGTATTGACAGTGCGTGCGTCCCTAGAGAGTCTATAATTTAGCTGAAAGAGAGGGGTGAAACTATGTGTGCCTCCCAGAGGGTTTCTAGTACTTGTTGGTTGAACTAGATGGGTTAGGCTCTAAGAACTACCCAGAGGGTTGACTACTATTTCTAATTTCTTGTTTAGATGCTTACTTGTTGTTTCTACTTGCTTGTATTGTTGCTTACCTGTTGTGAATTAAATTTCTAAAATTGTGCATTGTTCATTGTTGAGTACTTTCCTGATTGCTATTTTTCTGTCCTTTTACCTATAATATATTCACTGACTGTTAGTTATAGATCTAATGGTGGTTGCATAATGGGATTTAGTCTCACACCCTATTTGGGCCATGCTTTTGGGCCCAAATAGATTATATTGTTGAAGGTATAGATTAGGGCAAGCGCCCTTCTACTTCAGGTTATTGATTGATGTGGATCTAGATAGAATAGGACCAAGATTTGGCTTGTGATGATGAGGAGTTTATCTAATTTATTTTTCACTTTTATTGTTCACTATTTTATTTCAGCATTGGGACTTTTTGGGCTACTTTCCTAGACATATATGTAACATGCATCATTTAAATATATATATATATATTTCTCTAGTTGTTTCTTTATCGGTTTTCCGTTATTTACTCCTGTATGGAAGTTTGTAGCTTCTGCTATTGATTGTGTTTATCTTCTACTGTGTACTCTGCCAATGAGGGGATAGTTTCCCCACAATCACACCCAAGGCCCTCACTCATAGTTGGCAGCCTCTGGCCTTTGTGGGAATGTTTTTAGGCCATGTGACCAACCGGGTATGGGGCGCCTCTGGGTGGCATCTGGAAACATAACATTACATTTTATAACCCTCCCCCATTCCAATGACCCCATACATGAACCACTGATACCCTCACCAAAAATAGTTCATATGTTTTTATTCTTTATATAAGGTGGGATGTTAAATTTCAATAACTCTGTTTTATTAAATCGTTCTAGTATCTTGTGAATTTATTAGTTGATTAATATATTATTTTCATGAGTATTGACTACATAATCTACTTAAATTTTTTATTTTTTAAATTTTTTTCTATTTAATTTTTCTATTAACCTATTTAATTAGAAATTCCATCAAAATTTGTTCTATGATTTATGAAGGAGTGTTTTTCATTAATGTGAACCATTATATTTTTTGAATTATGATAATATATCTACAAATTTCTCTTTCCTAAAGGATCAATTTTTTTTGGGATATTTGGTTATAAATGCATAATTTATTCCAAAAATAGTGTTTTATTATACATTAATTTAGTTTATATAAAATATCTTATATTTTAAATTAAAAAAATTATTATGAAAAAATAAATTCTTTTAAAAAAATGAAATAAAATTATTTATTTTTTAATTAAATAGATGATAAAATATAAGACATGAATAATTATTTAGTATTATATTAATTCATAAAATCAATTAGTGTCATTTTTCAAACAATCCAATGAAAAAATAAATATTCACGAAATTTATCAATGGAGGTAAATTCCCTGAATAGATTCATTAAAGTAAAATGATATTGATTTTAATGAGGGTGTTCTATTGATATCATATTCTACAAGTTGAATGAAATCATCTAGAACACCTTTCATCCCAGACGAGGAATTACAAGTTACAACATTATTTGAGAAATCACATGAAAATTCATACCCCTCATAATAGGAGTGTGAAATAAAAATGTTAACGGATTAAAGGTCCTATAGAAGTGCAATCAATTTTGGAATAATCTCCCAAAATACAGCAGTTTTTTTATTCTTTATTTATTATATCATGCTTTATGAGTGGCATTAAATCCATATGATTTAAATCATTTTGATATAATGTTCTATACTAAAATTATCACTAAAATCATTACATTGAAAATGGAATTTGTGTTTCCACAATTCTCAAAGAATATTTCTATAATACTATACATAAATTACATTCTTGGAATTCATTTTTATTCCCTATATTTATTCAAATTAATCTATACATGGATAAACAATTTATTGATCATAATAATTGTTAATCTATGAAAAATATCGTTGTGATTGATTACAAAACCCCTTGAGGCCAAAATATCTTGTAGTTTGTTTCTAAACATCTGAACTATAGATTACTTACATAGTGAACTGAAATTTTTAATTCATTTAGTTATTCACATACTAAGAGGGTGTTTCAATTATAAATGGTGTTATTTTTCATACTACATATAATTCAACATAATATTCTATCCATATCATGAATGAGGATAAAATCAATATAGAAATACATTTAATGACAATGTCTTTGATATGGTCCTCTAAATTATTATACTATATAAGAGGGATCTCAATTAATTATGTAGTGACCTTCTAAAAATTATTAATGATGGGGTATTGTAGAAAATGGTCTTCCTCATCTTAGATAATATAAATATATAAAACACTAATATAAAACCCATGGAAACCATAAATAATTAATAATTCCTTAGTAAATATCCTAATAAATATGATTCTATAGATAATACATTTTTAAATGGGTACAATCCATGGTCTTTGATGGTTTTATATGTATTTCCATTTTTAATCGGCATCCCATTTTTGAATAATTTATGTAGTTTACTGGTTATAGCCAATTTTCTCACTAGTTTTTTAACTGTTCTTGTCATGTTGAGGCATGAAATTGTATTCTTATATATTATTCATGATTATTGAGGCTTTTACCTCTGTTATATTTTCTATTTAATTCTGAATTGATCATTGGGATTCAATAGAGTCAAACATATCAAGCGTTCTACTTATTGGGAACCCAATCAAGTTATCATTTCAAAAATTGAGAGGTAAATATCTCGAGTATATACATATTGATTACATTAATACATCAACATATACTTCAGATTTATATATATATTCAAATTAATAATTTAGGTGGATATTTTTTCTATAAGACTCTTGATGAATCATCTTTTATGAAAATAATGATTTCTGTAGTTTTCTGTCAGTATCTTCCACTTAAATTGTCATTAAACTTATATATCATACCTTCTATGAAAAATGATTTTCTATTTTATGGGCTCAGTTTCTATTTATTATAATTGACTACTACAATTAAGGGGTTCACCATGGGTTCTCCCCAAAACACCAAGAAACCCAAGAACATGAAAGGGAAATTACCTTCCCTACCACCAAATATAGTTCAAAATAAATATTTTTGTAAAAACAAATAAGTTATTACCAAAATATATCTAAAATTTCTCTTAAAATATGAAATTACCTAAACCCCCCACATATTTTTGGAAATATACATCAATTCCTTGATTTTATATCTATCACATTAGCATAAGACTATAATATTATCTACATATAGAGGGGGAGATATTGTTTTAATTCTTATTGAGACTTGTATTTGGTTCAATTTCATATCATTCATATTCATTGTGATATATATACTCCAATAGTTTTCATCAATGCTAAAAAAATGGATGAGAGGAGTATCCCTATCTCACCACTATAGAAAAAATAAAATACCAATAGTGAACCATTTGTAATAGTTGAAACTTTTATAGAGGTTAGAAATAATTTCACACATCTTATAGATGTTTCTTATAATCTAAACGTTTTCAGAATCAGGAAGATTAACTAATAACTAGGGGTGTCAAATAAATTTTTAACATCGATATTGATGACAATGATTCGAGTATTATTGGGTTTCGTTTGCAAATTCATAAATTCCAATGAATTGAAAAGGTAATACTAAATATTCCCAAAATATATGAATCAATAATTTTTCAACGATATATCCATTTGGGTAGTTAGAAGATGTATGTTGAACATGATTTGGCTTTTATTTATTTAATGTGAGTTAGAAAAATACTGTAGTGAAAATTCACTTTATTGATATTCATTTTCTAGGATAGAGATAAATGTAAAAATCAATATCTGGTAAAGCATGAGAGAAATTAATGATGTAATAATCTATAAAAATTCTTCATTTCATTAGAAAATATCTGATAAATCTTGATTGAAATGTCTAGAAAATCCATATGGGCTTGGTGCACATTCATTCTTATAATTTGATAATTTTTTTAATATCTAAGGTGTTTGGAGTTCTAATGAGAAAATTGTTCTCTAATTCATCAAGAGTTATTCACATAACATTATTAACAGTATGTCTGTAAAATAATTCATCTTATTAAAAATGTTCTTGTTGTAATTAACAATATGATTAGCTGTATACTACATTTTAGAAATGATAGTGTCACCATTTAGAATGTTTGGAAGTGTGTTGTATAATTTCTTATCTCTTTGTTGACAATTAAAAAATGAAGGTTTTCTATCCTCTCCCGTTACCTATATAACCATGAATTGAATTTCATCTTTTATCTAAAACTCATTAATAGTTCTTATTTACTCCTAAATAAGGGCCTTAATAGAATCCTTTTATTTTATCTTTATTGAATTTGACACAATTTAATTTCTATGGTTTTTATCTTCATTTATATTCATATGAAATGTTTTTTCTTGTTTTTATCAATTTGTTATAGAATACAGTTATGATTCATTTCATTATTGGGTATATTTTCAATTATCTGTATTCATATTCTAGTAATCTATATGATCTATCCAGACATTATTAAATCTAAAAGGAAAAGTTATCCTTTTCTTATTATCCGATTCAAAAAAACGCATGATTATTTTAATTATACATTGGTAAGGTAATACGTCTCATAGAGATATACAAATCAATTGTAATGTAATTAGTAAGATCCATTTAATGTTTAATAGAAACCATTTTACTTATATTCTTTTTATACCATGTGTATTTTTTTTCAGGAGAGGTTATATTTCAAGAGCTCATTTCTACGAATAAAATCCTTAAATCCCATATATTAAATTTCATGGTTATAATAACTAAAATTATCCACCATCTTAATTATGGTTTTGATGTCCCCTAATAATGATATGGTCTATTGAGCCTTGTTTTATCTTATTGAATCTCCCACCATAGTGTTCTATATTCGTGATACTTATTCTTCCCACAAAACAAATGATACAAATTATATTGGTCGTTATTTTCCAATAGGATATGGTCAAAGATACATTTATTTTAATAGTTTCTATATTTAAAACTAATTTTTGAGAAATGATACATAGGGTGTAAACAACACTCTAGTGCTTGATATAAAAGTGTCTATCTATGCATAGAATATTTGGTTTCATGTTAACAATATGTCTTACAAGTGTTATAGTTGTGTCATAGTGATCTATCCCTTGATAATTCTTATATAATATCATCATTCATCCCCATATTTCCATTTTTTTTCTTTCATACTATATCATTCCGACTACCAAGTGAATATTATAAATTAAATCCTTTATTATGGAAATTTTAATCACCCATAGAGACACTCACCATTTGAGTTATGTTATATTATAACCTTGATAGATTTCCCATAATTTTATCGACACTATGACTATATATATATTATTCCTATTTAAATTAATCCATCTTTCCAAATAATATTTCAACATTATCTATGAATCATTATCCCTTGATTGTTCTTTTTCATCCAAAATCTTTTCATCCTGATAGAAATTCTTCCCAACATTTCAATTTTTTGAATAAGTGTCCCTAATTTAATATTTTTCATCATTTCTTGAGATAAAATCCAATTATTCATTTTCATGTTCCAAACAAGTTAATTAAAATATTTGTCTCTAATTTAATATTAAACAATATAAATTTATTTTTTTATTATTTTGAATTTTAAATAACATTTTAAAATACTTCTTTATAGATTTATCACAATTTAAATTTAAAACCACATTTTATTCATCCCCAACTATTTCACTCCATACTTACATTGGTATTTTCTGACTCAAAACATTTGTCATTTTTTCAACATCATCCAATGTTTGATTTACTGGAATGTTTGTGTTAGTTATATATATTTATTTTTCATGGTATAATCTTATGAGTATTAACTAATTTTAAGATGGATCTATGTATTTAAAATTTTAATCTCTTGATTCTCTATATCATTAATTTTATTCTTTCAAACCATTTTATGAATTTTGCTGTTTTGTTTTTGTATATAGGTTTATTTTCCTTATTTTTATTTTCTCACTTATTTACATGGTTTCTTTTATATTCCCACTTTCCACACTTGTTGTTTATAAACCTACAATTGTATATATTATTCCCAACTATCCTGTATAAATTTTATAATGTATTGGTATACTCATATTCAGATCTAATTTCTATCCTTGAGCTATTAGTGATGAGGACCATATTATTATCGAAATTTGAATCAATATTGGCCACAATTAATATTATAGTATAATATCCTAGTTCTATATCAACAGTGTTCGCATCCATCATCTAGAGTATTCCAATATAATATACATTGTCCTTGAGAATGTTTTGTCCAATATTCCCTACTCAATCCACAACGACTATTACATTTTTGGGTAGTGTTTTATTTCTAAGAATAATATTTGATGTTAATATACCAATCAAAATTTTTAAATGTGAATTATTTAATTTAAATATTTCCAATCTATTAAAACACTATTATATGATTCTTGGAACTCTACATTAATACGGAAAGACCCACCACTAGTTGATATCAACTTCAAATTACTAAATTCTCATTGTTTTATCATTTTAACTTTGAAATCATGACTATTAGATTAATAATCTCCATTTAAAATGATAATATGGACAATAATAGAGAATATAAAAAAGTCAAGAAACTATTTAAAACCAATTGGATACCAAGAAAACATAATATTTTCATCAAATAATCTTGTGATTATGGAATTGGATTGTTGGAAAATGTTAATATTATACCATTTTCATCTATTTAAATCATATGTAAAGTAATCCACTTTAACTTTGCTTGAGTGGTCGAAGCAATTTATTCACAAATTTTCCCAAGACATCTAGATTTTTAATTATTGGAATCATAAGTTATATAGATCCTTTGATAAGGTTTAGTCTTTATATATTCAAATAATAAATAACTCATGGATTGTAATTGTAATCCATAAGAAATGTCATCTTACATAGAAGTGTGTACTAACTCTCAATGAAATGGAATGGTGTTCTTATAATTTAAATAAAGAATACAATGTATCCCACTTCAATTAAAATAAAATGTCTAGAAAAAGGGGAAATAGATACAAAATGATGAAAAATAGATATACATAATTGGAATGGGATTTTATTGAATTTAAACATAGTATTTAAATAGGATAGATTTCTTTATTGAATAACTATTTCCCATACCATTTATTAATGTTGTAGCAACTCGCTATTTTTTGGTTTAGGTTGTGAAGATGATATGAACTGAAAGAATTAATTTTATATAAAAAATGGATAAACATATAATAATAGTGGAGGAATGAGAATAATATAATTGATAAATTACAACACATCCCCTTTTAATCTCTCCCAACCCAATAGACATAACTTCCAAAATAATATCCCCCACCTAAAATTCTATGAACGACCAATATGAAAAAGGAAACCCACTCCTTTTATGAAAAAGAGTTCAAAATTCAGTGAAAATTGAATCACTTATTGTTGATTCAGTAGGTTGGGAATACTAACATGAATTTTAATTTCATTACATAGGCAATGTAATAAATACCATATGCAATATGTCTTGAGATGGTGAGGAAGGACTGACTCTATATATTTTAATTTTTCAATATAATCAAAAGAAGATCCCAATTAATATGGATTAATGAGTTATTCACAGGTGTTTCGAATATTCAAGTCACTAAAATGGTATATCGTCTCTATAGATAAAAGTTTCCATGTTAAATTTAGGTATGAAATGATGAGACTTGTAAACCAATGGATAGAAATTCCTTGTATATTATCCTAATCTAGATACAATTTTCAATCTTATGTGGTTTAATTAATTCAAAAACACATCTCTTCTCAAATAATCATAATCGAACATTGACCCATTTGATTTTTTTGGTCCAAGGTGTTACTAGAAATTATTGAATACCCTAGATACAAAAGTATTATACAAAATTCTATGGAAATGATGAATCATGTGGGGGTGATTTTTCCATAAACCCACATGTACACACACAACCTAGGAGTAAAAAAATACCAATAATTCCTGATACTATATGATTCATGAAAGTAACTAATTTATATTAAATATATCAAATACTAGAAAATATGAGAGTAAAATAAAAAGACAAGATATATAATCAATCCATATCAAAAGATACAAATAGACACGACAACATCAAAATGGAATCAGTACTACTACCTGAGGAAAATTACTCAAAAATCCACCATAGATTTCCAAGACCTCTGTATCAAGATCCACTTGTGAATCATGTGACATTCCCCATACTTTTATGATGAAAAAATTTCAACATATTTAATAATGTGTATATATATGGAATGAGTATAAAACCAAGTAGGAAACACCTTGTACATCCCATGCATTCTACTAATATAAGAATAATTTTTCTCATATTTATCTATCCAATAGTTGAAAAGAACGTCAAAGAAATTTTGCAACCATTTCATATAAAAAATAGAAAGACAAATTATATCCTCATGGAATACCCAATATAGAACACACTCACCAAATCATTCACCTATTCTTTGATTATTCATAGATCATGAGAAAAAATATATACTTCTATCTAAATCATTACTAATCCATTTATCAAAGTACCCCATTAGCATTATCTCTATGTATGAACTAACATCACACCATAAAACGTAATATTTATTCATAATATATTATTATTATTCCATGGTCTCAAACAAACTCATTTCATTGAAATAAGTAATTTTTTATATCAATTTATCATTAATTTTCTGTGCATCACTGTCAAGACCCATTTATAGGAAAAAATTGAGGGTCTACTAATATTAATTAATCATGAGTTTTTATTTTTAAAGGAAAAACAATGTCAATTTATAAATACATGATTTTAGGTTCTATAAAATGTGGATAGAGGTGGAATACTTCATACATTGAACAGTTTTTTGTGAAGAATATATTTACAATCTCATCGATCCAAGATCTGGTTTTCATTCTTTTATTGAATTCCAAATAATCTTTATAAGAACATGAACGAAACCATATATTTTTATCATGATATCCAAAATATGGGGTTCTTATTTAGAAAATAATAGTGGATAATGTATAGATGAGGAAGATGAGGCTCTATCCTTTAATTTCCTTCATAAAACATTATTTGATTCATTGAAAAATAAATGATCTAAAACATTGGACATCACTAAAATCACCTTGTAGAATCATGATGTTTTATAGCCGATATCATGGGACAAATAATGAGGTTTTCAAGAGAGTTTTTATGATTAAAATATAATATTATTATTTCCTTAATTATATCACATGTTTAGATCACATATTTCAAAAAAAAATCCATGCACCAAGAATAGAAATATCTTATATCCTGAAACTTTCCATGATTTTTTTACTTCACTATTGAAAAAAAATGTAGGCCAACTATATTACTTCATATAAGAGCCCTCCATCTCTCACGTGATTACCTGGTAAACACACTATGATTGATCCTAACAATTCTCAAATCATGAACCTTATTAAAAGTTTCAATAACTCATTTAAAATGTATAAAAATACATTAAACTCAACATAATAATTAAATACCATAAAAAATACATAATAAATATGAAATGAACCACAAATATGGGGTGGTAAATTCTCCCACAATTAGAATTTCTTTCTTAAATAATCCAGAGACTGACGGTGTCTTGGAAGTGTTCTTCCCATTTATTCTACATAAATATATCACATTCTCATGTCTCTATGTGTAATGTGTCCATGTATCTATAATATTTGGAATAAATAGATATGTATGTTTCAAAATATATTATCATTCCTATCCACAATTTAAATTGGGGTAGTCATAATTATAACATTATAATTATGTATAACATGATCCCATCAATTCACATTACCAGGATCATTCTAGTACAACATTAATTGATGAACTGAAAATAAATTATGAACTAAGATAAATCTTTGTGGTAAATAACATAATAATCCACATATTTATGAAAGTCAAGTGTATCAAATGATCAGATATACTAAGGAGATATCTTCCCATGTGTTCCCAAATAACAATACATGATGCTATATGATACCATCAAGAATACATGGTCCCCTATAGTAAAATATAATTTGTAAAGAAAATGATTTACTTATATTTTATGACAACTATGGAACAATGTAATCCATTTACTGATCCTTTAAATCATTGAGTCCTCTATGTGTAAAAGGCTAAATCATATTATTGTGTTTTCCTAGTCTCTACCGAATATAGTGAAGGATGAGAAGATTCATTATGTACTTCATTGAACGGATTCATATGTCCCATTTCCAAAATACCATTTTTATATTAAAACATAACTAAAGGAATGTGATCCTCCATTCAGCCACCAAAATAAATTTCACAAGCATGGACTTTCTCCTCTCATTCCTGATGCATATATTGTGATATACCATCTATTTATGTATGATATGGTTTTCTCATGCTCACTTAGGTTCATAAGGCTTTCTTTATGGAGATTCAAAAATTAGATATGCATCACTGATCACTATCTGAGACAATAGAAACTAGTAACCAATAAAATTTCACTACATCTCTTATATAAATAATTTTAAATTTATCGATCATGAAATATTCTCATATATGAATTAAGTGGGATGGATTTATGAGTTTTTATATAGTCATCCATATAGAAATATAGTTCTGAATCATCCTTTGAAAAAACACTGATAATGTACATGGGAACTTTCCCTAATTTATACATGGTTATGAATGACAATTACAACAATATGGTCTGTCATTGATGTTCATCCTGAACCTAGTGATAGGTTGGGAATTTCATAATATTATAATCCAACCATTCTTTCAAACATAAATCATTAAATAGATCTTAAATGTATTGTAAATATTTTTGTTTCATGGATGATTTTACCATATTATATAATGATAAGTTGAATATAGTTATTCTAGATAGGATAGAATACCACTATCCAACATCAAAAATAAAATATGAATTCTTCTCTTTTTTCCATCCATCAATGTTCACTAAACCATTGTGTTCTGACATAATTGAAAAAACTCAAGATATGATCTTTGATCATTCTTAACTATCTCAATCATATTAGCAATAAGTGTGATAAAAAATCACATACATATTATCCAACTCGGGAAAATGTAATATGGTATCAGTAATCATGTTTAACCATCCATCCAAATATAAAATTTTTATTAAGAAAGTTTAAGGACAAGTTAGTAACCATATTTAACAAAAATAATACCTCTACATGTGAAAATAACTTGCAAAATGATTAAACAAATGACTTAGATTATTTGAGTCATTCACTCTATATAATTCCATGTTTTGAGTACTAACCAGGTTATCTGAAACCCCACTGATGTGTTATTCATGTTGAGTAATCATTCTATCCATATTATGAATGAATTACTCAGAGTTGATTTAGCATTTGTTAAAGACTTGGGCCATGATTTAGTCTTGATTTTATATCCATTCTTCTTTTTTACTTGGTGTAATCAACATGCAACCTTATTTCATTTATTCTTTAAATCATCTCCTTAGAGGCCTTAGTCCTGGAAACTTTTTCATCCATTTCTTCCTTGGAGTGGAGTATGAGCGTCAAACAATCCCCTTTCTCTTCTTCCATTAGTCTTATTTTTCTACTTGTTTCTCCATGTTCCCCATTATATAAGGGTTTTAATTCCTTGTTTCAACCCTTCTTGGACGACCTAAATTCTATTAGTTTAGGAAAGTGGGAATAATATTTACATCCCTTTTATTTTTTACCTCTATCCAAAATATATTTCCCTGAGTCTCACATTCCTTTTTCCCATTCTTCATTCTTGGGCTGTGACGGTCTTTACAATTAATTCAGTACAAATTTTCCATTGAGATTTGGCTATTACATTAATCACCTGAATCATCCTCATCATGATTCAATGATAGTTCTTGAACTTCCAAACCGTTAAATTAGTACTACTCTCAACCATCGAGCCTTCATTGAGCGGACTCATACTACATAGAGACTTCACATTGCCTATTTTATTCACCAAGTCATTCATCATCACCTCACTATCAGACTTCTGACAGGATGAGAAATTAGGCATAGAGTGATTGATTCCATGGGCTCCAAGAAACATACCTCATTTATCTTACCTTTTTGTTGTTGTGGTTTTGTAGAAGCCTACAAACAATACTTCCCCTACATTGGCATTCCAGATGGCTCAACCTCCATGGGGATTTTTACCTCAGAGGCAGCAAAATATTTAAATTCTTGAGATATTACCTTGTCCATGGTGCCTCCATAAACTTTCACATACTCCTCATTACACATAGATGCCATCAGTTGAGAGCCCACATGACTGGGAGTACACCCCATAATCACATGGTATTTAGATAAATTTAAAGTGGAGGAATAATTATCCACCCATAATCATTATAAAAGGATAAAATATCTTAATGAAAATATGTGTCTCAGTTTATTATAATTGGTAAACATAGTTAACTTCCCCCCAATGAGGTAATGATTCCAGGTTTTCTTTGAATTTACCGTTGTGGCTACTTCCAAATCATGAATCGGGTAGTAATTATTAGGTAAGTGAACCTATATTTATCTATAATCTATTAAATTGTCACCATCCTTGATAATATAAACCAAACAACATCTAGGTGAAACATAAAATAACTTATAACCTTCAATTGGTTTTGGAAATTTGAGAACTGGTGATGAAGTGAGTTGATCCATAATCTATTTAATTGATTTATAAAAAGCAATTATCTAATTAAATGGGATTTTTTACTAGTTAGTTCTATTATTAGTTAAATGATATGTGAAAATCCCAAATAAATCAATGATAGTAACTATATAATACTTGAAAATAATTTTTCTCCATGATTATCTTTGGTGAAATCCAATAGATGATAACTTTTATCT
Organism: Viscum album; assembly: GCA_963277665.1. NCBI lineage: Eukaryota > Viridiplantae > Streptophyta > Magnoliopsida > Santalales > Viscaceae > Viscum > Viscum album. The sequence goes on from OY728142.1 coordinate 819,039,262, forward strand.
TTTCATGGAATAATGTCATAACATATTTAGAAATTACATGTACAAGGAAGTGATATTTCTATATCTAGAATCCCCAGTTATGAAATTTATCAAAACATTTGAATTCTTGAAATATGATTATTATAAACTCAATGTTCTCTTTATGGTCATTTAATTTTTGAGAATACAAGAGTATTTTGTCAAAAAAATAAAACAATAAAGGAATCTAGGTTCCTTTGAAGTACATGACTTATCTATTCTATAAAGAATACTAGTGAATTCGGGATACTAAAAGTAATAACTACGTACTCATATTGACTATCATGACATCTAAAGGCTATCCTCAAAATGTCAACATTTCTATGTCTATATTAGTGATAAACTGACCATTGATCAATCAAAGAAAACCATTTGACTCTATATACCTAACCAAATATATCATAAATTTGATACAGAGGATTAATATTCTTTATCATTATTTGATTCCATATTTGATAATGATCAGAATTTCAAAACGTACAATCTACCATCATTATGAAGTGAATTGGACGAGCTGATGGTGACTTACAAGGTGTTATGAATCCTTTAATCTATATTTTACCCACCTAATATATTTAATTCCTTTATTTATATTATTTTTAACCTATATAATTGTAGTTAAATTGATTTTTCACTATAAATATTTCAATTTAAAATTTCAAATATATTTTAGGTGGAAAAAAATATAACGTTTCAAGAAACACTTCATGATACCAATTCATAGTGGTATGAAAACATATTATCTTAATAAAATTAATATTTTCCAATTTCACTAATACCAATATATAGGATATAGTTTCAACCATTCATTATTAAAGTCCCTCTCTTCTGTAATTTATATCCAAATCCCTTTTAAACAATTGTCTTGATCCCCCAAGATGTGTTAAAAACACTCACAGATAATAATTGTCGATATGTGATTTGAAATCTACTAACAATTCCATTCACACGATTAAATAAAATATATAAATTTATAGAATATAAAATTACTATTCCTATTGGTTTCATTGATTGTTCTAGATAAAAATGCATAATGAAATCCATTACACTCAAATTGTCTAAGAGGTTTCTAGATCTTAATAACATGAAACATAATTTCCACATTTTACACAAATTTATGTAATACACAAGAATAAATAAATTAATGAGATTTACTAGTATCACACAATACTTTCATACGAGTTGATTTTATAATGATGGTACAATACATAATTGAGGGACTTGATTTATACTTTATTAAAATCTACTAATCACCATTAAATTTATTACTAGATATTACCAAGTAACAATTCCTTCATTACTGATGTTGGAATAGTTGAGTTGACTATGTGTTATTAGGATCACCATTACTAGATTGGTTTTGTGATTGAGGACTATTTTGATGTTATTGTCCTATCGAGGCATGAGGCACTGGAAATAAATTAAAGAAATTTCCACCATATGATAATAGAGAGTTAGTACAGTAATATTATTGATATAACATTTTAGCACATATATAATATTTTCTCTGTGGTTCCATCAAATTCATCTTCATATTGTCTAATTAATTACATTGTAATCATCATGAATTACCACTGAATCGTAGAGAAAAATAAACAACTCTTGTAGATTGGTTCCTTTATTATATACATACATGGGAGTAAATATCCTTCTTCTTCATTATTTCAGCACTATATTTCAAACATGTTCTTGTATAAAAAATCCTCCACATGGGTTCCCAATTATGTTTTTTTCCCTAATTGTCTATTTATTTACCATTTCAATATAATTATAAAGAAAAAACCTTACTATCACAGATAAGATTCATTGTCATAGTGAAAACATGAATATATGGGCCATATGGTACACACTAGTAGCTAATTCTTGAGGTAAATAAACTATGTTATTATATTTTGCAAATAAATCTATTCCTAATAAATATTATTTATTCAATATAAAGTAATTATTTATTTTAATTTGTTTTATGTTATGTTGATTGAATGATTTCTTAAAAAATTTTACAAATCCATTCTACGTTATTTTGAATCTAGTTTAGTTTGAACATAAAAATCCCAAATTTATCCTAATAGGTCCCCTAGTATGTTTATTAATTTCTTCACATTAATGATAGTCGTGTTTCTATGTAGATAAAAAATTATACATATTCTGCGAATCCAATCCTCGTCATATTCTAGTCTTAAGTCCCCCTAAATGATTAGTCGATTATACCTTTGAAATGATAAATATCCTTAAACATGATGAGGATTTTCATTTAAATTAAAAATTTATAAATCCTTAAATTATTATTAAATGTATTGAGAATGTTTATAGTTCACTTTTGGTTCAGGTTGAACCACGTTCTTAGTATCTATTTCTTATTGATACATATGACTTATAAATGGTTCCATCTCTCTATATCCATAGACAAATTTTTATAAAGTCACCACATAACAATTAATTTAAGGATATATATATTATAAATGATAATAATAAAAAAGAATCATATCCAATTCCTATAATGATTAAAAACAATATGGATAATTCAATCCTAGTGGTGAATTTTCTTACTACTGAGTGATACTCGACACTCATTATCTAAGACTTTAATAATGAGGTCCTAACACTAATATTTGTGTATAGGAATACATATTACATGTAGATCAATATTCTAACTTCTTGTTCAAAATCAATAGGTCATATATTCCTTTTAATGTTAGACGTTTCATTTTTGACACTTCATATATCTAGTTCAACCATTCCCAATAGACGAAACAACAAAAATGATTCCATTTGTATCATCCTACCCCTAAACCATTGGATTTTTTAATTTCATGGTTCTACAAAAAATCGGTGATATTCCCTAGAAACCAAACGATGGAAAAAAATTTCATGGTCAATAGGATTCACATGATAGAAATATTCATACACACATGCACATATTCTTAAGAAAATATTACTCTTAATAAAATAAAATATAGGATATACGAATATTAAATACTAAAATTATGTATTCATGAAACATAAAAAATATATATTATAATTGAAAAACATGATACATACTCAAAAAATAACTACAAAGACAACCATAGAAAACATCCCCAATGTGGCATCACATCCACCACCAAATAAAAATAACTCCAATATCAACCTTACATTTCTAATACCACTACATCAAGATCCACTTGAAAAATAAGAGGCATTAACCTTCTCAATATCTCAATTTATAATTCATACATGTTCACCAATGTCAATATATAGAGGTGATTATACATCCAATAAAGAGAACCCTAAGACATCCTATACACACCACTAAAAAAAGAATAAGTTATCTCACAGTATATATAAAATAGATTAAAACCACTATATCATATTTTTTAAAATAACTATTTTTTAAAAATATAAAAATAAGTTATATTTTAACGAAATACCCAATCCAAAAAACACAGATATCCATTCATGAACTCCGTAGTTGAATAGTCTTATCTCAGGGAAAATAAACATATCTTTCCCATGTCGTTTTTCAATTATACATTTACCAATGAGCCTATTAGCATCATCCCTAGATCTAAACCAACATGGTTCCATATAATTCAATATAAGCACCTAAAATATCAAGTATTTTGAATGGTCTCACACCTATTCATCTCATACAAGTAAAAGATACTTTTTATCAGTTTATTATAAATGTTTTTAGTATCACTAATAACCAATTAAATTACATAAAATTAATTAATGTTTTGCAAAAAAAAATTAACACGTTTTAGTCCTTTTAGAAGAAAAAATTAATCAATTTATAAATCATAGAATTCATATTCTATAGATATTGTAGGGTGTTAGAATCTTATTACCTCAATTGATTTTTTTCATTGACTAGGTTTGGGATCTCACAAAAATGGGATCTCATATTAATTGATTCAATGAATTCAAAAAAAGAATTATCAAAAATATCTCTATACTAGAGATATAGGCGTAGAAACCCCAGTATTGGGTTCATATTTCTAAAAATAGATTGAATCATGTATGTAGTGGTAGAACAAGACTTTTAATTTTGATTTTATTGATATAACACTACTTTATTAGTTGATATAATGATTTGGAAGAATTAACATCCCAAAAATTAACTAGATGTATCATTTTATTATATATCTTAAGTCAAAGGAGGCAGAATAAGGGATTAGAGATAGAGTTCTAGTTTAAAATATATTTTCTATATTTCTTAATTAAATTGCTCAGTTGATTGGCATATTTTGATAAACTATTGGAGAACTGTATTATGTACCTCTATCTTGTAAATTTCAATGTTCTATGATTGTTAAATTTCTTTACAATCAAATAACCAACTATTCACCTACCTATAATACCCCTTCATCTCTCACAAGGTTACCTAGGGAACCCCAAACAGTTTTCCCTAAATATGCTCTGAATGTGTTACCTTTTTAAAGTTTTCAATACAATTGGTAACCATCCTAAAAAACCCAAAAAAACAACCAAATAATTATATAAAATACAATTAATATTAATTTAGAAATACACCAAATAATTGAAGAGTTATATATCTATAATGATGAATCTAGGAAGTTAAATACGTGATTCTCAACATGTCTCACTACAAGAATATTAATGGTGAGGCATGTTTGATTAATTATAAACCATGTTTTGGGCTACACTGCAAACTCAAAAATTATACCATGTATGATTTTCTATTTGAATTCATTATTTAGACCTTTAGATTTTCATTTTCCATTATCACCAACTTTTCGATTCTCTAAACCATTTTATCCTTGGGTTTTTTAGGTACACTGAATCTATCATGTCCTACATAAAAGTACCTTCCATTAATGGTAGGCTAGTTACCATAAATTTCAATATGTAAAGTTACTAGACTAGTCGGGATTCAACATTTTCACTAAAAATATTCATTCCATCATGTCGATCATAGATCATTTTCTCCGTCAACATATGGATTGAAACTATATATTGACATGGAGAGTTTTTTGAAATAACATGTTGTCCCAATTGATAAAAATATAATGACGTGATTTCATATAATTAAGGAGTCAAAATTGAATTATAATGGAGGAATTAAATTCATATGATAGAGGAGACAATCGAGGGCCCCATTCACTCTCACCTACTATAGTTGTTTGCACTTCCTAAACTATAAATGTCCTCACTCTCTCCAAGATACTACTTATATCAAACTCTATAAAAAAACCTAGTATAAAAAAACCAATGTCTGATAGTTATATTTATTTTTGGTATAAAATAAAAGAGTTTCTGATGGATCCTAAAACTTAGTAGTCTTAGAGGAAAATCTATATACATATTTTTTTTAACAAACTTGAGAACATAAAATAAAACATTATAACTCCATGAGATCATTATAATCTGTTTTATAAGATCTTGGGAAGTTACAAATATTACTAATATAGATTTATTGGAGAAAAACATTGGTGATATTAGATGCTCCATGTATATTAGAATAAATTGGAATCTATCATAACATTAAAATGACATAAATTGTATCGATAAAATAAAATAAATGACAAAATAGTTCCATAATAAAATGAAATTTATTTAATATAATTTCCATGAAAATAAAAAAACATATATAATAATTTTGAAAACCATTCTTACATATTTAAAAATCTCATACAATATTAACCTATCATCAATACACAAACACATAAAAATAGGAGTTATTTTATTCTGGGGGTTTTTTAATTTTTTTTGGTGGATTGGTTATTTTTAGAAGCATGTTTTAGATAGAAAATAATATTGTTGGACTATCTTAATGGGATGTTTTCTGTTATGTTTTGAGGCATGAGAGGTACCTTGTGTGGTAAAAAAAATCCTATGAGATTTAAATTTATATTTAAAAGTATTTGTACAACTATTATAATTGTTCAAGGTCTGGGGTGAACAAAATCATGTAAACTATGTGATTACCCATACAATGAAGGGTTTTTTAGTTTAAATATAATTACATGTTGTTGAGTTTCAGGGTTAGAGATTTTTTCAGGTAATAAATGAAAACTTAAAAGGATACCATGGAAGGTGGAATGGATCAGAATATTATTCTTTGTTTGATAACAGTTACAATCATACCATAAGTTTAGTCATAAATAGTTCTATTGTTGATTGGCACAGTTATCACATAGATGGTAAATTGTGAGAAACCTCTTTGTGATGTGATGTGTCTTAGAAGATATTTGACTACATGGTGGGGACATGATTTGATAAATCAAGTATCCAACCATTGTACCGGTTAACATTTGTGAGTTTACCCCTTTCAAAAAAATTTAATAATCCAATCCCCATAATTTTCATCACTCCATTGATCTGATAGCCTCACACAACACCATATCCTATTCTCAATTCCAATAGTGTTATCTTACCTATATATATTTTTTCATCTGTTTTAATGGTTGACCAATAGATTAATGTGAATATACACCTAATTTACCCTCTATTATTCATCAACATTATTGTGAAGATTATTATCTTAATTTATGTCTCATATGCCTATTTTCAAGGAATCCGTCTACTTCTTCATTTTCATTAAATTTATATTGATCCAAGGAACTATACCATAAATTAAAATATTTTATGGATATGGTAGGTGTTTCGTAAGCCTAACCCATAGTTTCCTTTAATTCTTTCAATTGTATAATTTGTGTTTTAATGATGGATATCAGTTACTGAATTAGAATATATTAAATTATATTACATTTAGTTCTAGGAGGATTAAAATTATTTTTTAAATATATGAATTTAGTGTAGAAATATATTATTATGTGTTTAGGTCATGTAATGATACATCCAATGTAGGTTTTGTATTTCAATTGATGATTTTAAAATTTAATTTCATAATATTCAATTAATTTGAAATTGATTTTTAATTGAGTTAGAATTAATGAATTGTAAGTATAATTTTCTAAAATATTGGTGTTTGCCTATTGGAATAGGATTAATTAAATGTGTTAGTTCTTTGTAAAGGAATTTTTTGGAAATTGATATAAATATGTGGAGTATATTTAGAAAAGGTATGTTTTCTCTATGGAAATATTGTAATTTTAGATAAGGTCTTATGAAATGAAAAGTGAAATTTTATATTAGAATCGAATATGGTTAAAATATATGTCTTTGTTAAAATGGAAAATATATTATTTAATATGGTGTGTTACATTTGAATTTTAAAGATCTTATGTGAACTTGTTCAATGGAGTTTAATTTGTGTTGAAATGAATTAGGACATAAAAACCCTCATATGTGTTGTGGTATTATTTTTAAATGAATTGTAAACAACATTTTTATTTGTAATAATTTTAAATGGAATGAAAATTAACTTTGGGGAATTCTTGTTTTGAAATAATTTAAAAACTGTCATTGGGGTGGCCATGTCTTAAATTAAATTAAAACAATAATTGCGTTGTTCATGGTGCATTAGGGAAAACACCCTTTGAGTGTTGATATAATTTTCGATATGGAAACTCCCAAATGAGAGGATTATGTTACTTTTTAGATTTTATCATTAATTGAGAATACTCCCATATGGGGGTTTGATGATCCGTATTGGATTATTCCATTCGTTGAGAAAAATAACTTTTACAAGGACTATGGTACTTATTTTATTATTCCATGGCCTAGAAAATTCCCATTGGGGTAGTACCTAAAACTGATTATGTATAATGGGGCGTCTCGACTCAATTATATTGATTGTAATGGTTATTGTGAAATTATCATAGAAACTCCTACAATCTCATTAGAAGGTAGGTTAAATCCGTTGCATGACCCTAGGGATTTATAACAATACAATATTCAATGGGTTTCATTATGAACCTAGAAAATCAGTGGTTGTTTATCATTTCTATTAAAAACATTTTTAATCTTCTAAAAAATTACTTCAGAAATTTTTCATTATATTTATTTTTCAAATAGGTTACATCTGGTAAATCCAATGTTGTTGGCATACTAATTTATACTAACATATTTATTGGACCCCCATTACACATGGTTACCTGAGTAGATTCTACCTAACTGTAGGTTTGGGCTTTGGATAGGTTGTTGTTGAATATTTTGTTTTCTAGAACATATCATGTTGGTTTGGGCCAATCTAGGACTCAATCTGATTTATGATTTTTTACTAGTTTTTTATTTTCAATATCGGGTTATGATGTTCAAATAATATTCTTTTATAGTATGATTATCTAACATTTAGTATTTAGAAGTATTTTGAAATGACAATATTTATTTATATTATCTATTGACAATTTCCTTGATGTTGTTTCAATGATATATTTTTCATATGTATCATATTACTTTATTATTATTATTTTGATTCACTCTAATATGTGAGTATAGTCTTCCCACTACACCATCTGGGACCCATTATACTATTTAACATCAATTAGTGTACAAGGACGTGCAACTATGGTATGATAGCAATCAGCAGTCTGGGCACTTATTGTTGGTACATGGTGGTGTGTCATTACAAAGTGGAATTACAGCTTCCATTAATTTTTTTTACTATTTGGGATAGGTAGTCTTAGTATATGATAGTTATGGAATATCTTATGAAACATATTCTTTGTAATGGATACACCACATGTGAGGGAAATCCATTTTTCTAGGGTTGATATAGTTTTTCATGGTGTTTTATTTTACTATATGTTTAATATCACCTTCTGATATTCACATAATTATTATGTTATCATTTATCGGTTTAGGTACTCTTTCTACTTGTGTTTATGTATTATATTATGCTCATAGGTTTTAATTATCATTTGTACAAGTTATTATGTTTGTTTACCCTGAATGTGATATTGGAAAACTATTTAATGTATCGACAACCATTAATACATTTTCCCATATGTTGTTTTATGGTTTCATATAACACAACCAGTCTCCTAAATTGATAAAATCATAAAATTTTATTACATATCGTGGTTATTATGACGTCTGTGTTAAATATAATGTCAATTAGAACATTTTTTTCAAAAAAATATTCAACTAAATTTTATTTTAATTATATCGTTGTTATTATATTTTTAAAATTGGATTGCATGATATCTTACATTTATTATTATGTGAACTAAAATAGATATAAATATATATAAAACCAATAAATAATTTTCCTCTTTAAATTTTATATTTTATTTAACTAATGACTTTTATGGAAGTCCATTTGTTTAGTTTCGAATGGTAATTGAATTTTTTTTGAATCCCATATGTGTTTGTGTGTCTGTGTGTGTCTCTTTGGGTGTGTGAGTTTGTGAGTGTGTGTGATTGTGTTTGTGTCTTTGTGTGTGTAATATATAACTAACGAGTGTGTGGTGTTTAATATATTTATGTGTAGCTTCAGATATTGTGTTCCACCAGATTATATAATGTCAGTATGATGTGATTTGTTGGTCATACTATGTGTAGCCGATGATTATGAATGTGAAATTGGGATTAATATAGATCATACGTTTTGAGACCTTTTTGAGGTGGGGTGTATAATGTAAAGGATGATACAAATTTTTTGGTATTAATTTGAGAATTGACCTCGATATTGGGATATGACATGACTATCTATAAACCATGTGGTTTTTTTAACTAGGATAGTGGATGGATAGTAATGGAAAATTATATTTCATATGTCTTGAGATAATAGAATGGGTATTATTCTTAGTCCTGTTTTTTGATAGCGATGGATTATATGATTATGTGAAATATCCTAGCAGCCTCGGTGGTTCATGTCATAAAAATGGGGTATTAATAGATTTGTTTTGTTGAAGGGTAACCGGAGAGATGGCGATTTCAAGGGATATGTGTGCCTTTAGATATGAATATCATTCTATACATAAAACATTGAGATCAATGCATGGATGGTGTTATTAGTGTCGTGTGCAATAGAGGCTGGAGAGATGATTTGAGAATGATTGGACCTTTTCTTCCTTATATATATTGATGACCATGGATGATTTTTATAATGTTAATGTAAATTTATTGGGTTGTTTTCATAATGATTCGATTTTCAGAGGTCATGATTGTCCAGATTCAAAGACTTATCAATTTCATGTGATGTTATATATATTGCTTAATAGTGATCCTAGATGGATGGATAAAATTTTATTAATGTGTGGTTAGGTTATTAATGATTTAGAATAATATTTGAGTTATGACTGAACATGTGAATGTTTTTAGCGTGGGGAAATTCATTCAGGTTTGAAATTAATAGAGGGATCACATCTCGTTCCGAGAATGGTGTTTAGGGGAGGAATTTCTAGGGTCTTAGACATGTGATATGATTTTTATAAGGTATAACTCAATAGATCATGAGTTGGTTTTATCATGATGAAGTTATATGAGACAGTGAAACTATAAAACTTCTGTGGAATCCAAGATTAAAGTGTATATTAGGATGAATTGTGAAATTGGCATGATGTTTGAGAGGTATATACATGTATTCCATGATCATAATAATACATAAACCATGTGTTTAGGATGAGTAATGATGTGGTTCAATGAAAAGATTACAATAATGGTTACCAAATTCTTAAGATTAGGATTTTTATGTTTTGGTGTTGGGGACATGAATATATATGGCTCTTGGTGTAGTTTCACAGTTTATCAAAATTGAATGTTGTTCGAGGTTCGTATAAATAATGAGCATGGAATGAGTGGGGAAACATGAGTGATTTGGTGATGTGAATGAATTTTTGGTAAAGGCCATGGCCATCACTGTTAATTATGTTTCATGTATTCCATCGTTTATATATTGGGTAAGCCGGAAACAGGTTTTCTTTGTGATTTGGGTTATTTAAGGTGATGTTGGTTAGGTAAACTATGTTTTTTGTGGGGTGATAAATGGAAGATTAGGCTTTGTGATTTAGTTTTTTATTGGTTAAGTGTCAATTGGGATATCATATAGTGGGTAATATCAAATCATCCAAGAGAATGTAGTATTATATATGTACGATTCTGGGTTGAGTGATACCATTCCATAGATGGTTAAAATGACTTAGGGATGCCGGTATGCAGATAGATCTATTTTTATCTGGTTTTATGGATAATATAGGCACAAAATCATTGATGTGATATTGGTGATGGTCCAAGTGTTGGTATCAAAATCGAGGAAGAAATTAATGTTCACTGGTGCATTAGTGATAATTGTAATGAATAATTGTAGCTTTTGTTCGTTGATGACTATATCATCATATGATATTAGCAGTCGATATAAAAATATGGTGTGCATGATTGAATGATCATGGGATTCCATGGATGTTAATGGGTCCTGATCAGGTCATGTAATAACACATCCAGGGGCACAACTGAGTTTTCTAAGGATAGTCGGTCAATGGAGGGCCGATCAGGTGAGTAGTGTATTGTTGTATGGGGTGGAATGGAAACCTCAAGAAACACATTTTTTATTTAAGGGTAGTTTTTTATACAATTATAATTATGGGGGGAAAATATACTGTAATTGGCCCTTAGGTAGAGCCATGTGATGGGAACTCTATAGGATATGTTGTGAAATGGTTAGAAATTGTGTGATATAGTGGGAAATATAGGATACACTGATCATTTCCATAGTGTTTTAGTTATTATGTTTTTCATGGTTCTATTTTTAGGTAAATCAGTTACACTGTAGATGAGGTCACGTGGGACAAGCATGTTCAATTCTTCTGAGTGGATTACGACAACATGGTTTTGATTTAGAAAAAATTGTAGGCATGGGTTTTGTTGTGTAGTTTTAAATATCAAAACCATTGTGAGTAAAAAACATCAAAGTGTTTTTTAAAAAAATTGATTGGTGGAAGGACTATTTTTTAATTATGGATTTGGATCATGAATCCATGATTTTGAACTTCTTACATTGATTTTCTTATTATTTTTGGATTATTTAGAGTTTCTTAGGTGATTATATATTTATTAGAATCTTTGGGATGATTTTCAATAGTTTTCTAGAGAAATGAACTCGGGGATTAAGGATTTGTTTACACATTTTATATAAAAACATGTGGTTAACATTATGAAGGATGTTTTTGTAGTTGAAATGGTATAACATATGGATATTTTTCATGGATTACATAGGTTTTATTGTATAAATTTAAATTTTATAGGAATACTTGTGTTTTTTCATTTATATGTCAATTGAAAAATGATATTCATTTTGTAGAAGACAAACTTTGGGATTTTTTATAGAGGTTTTCAGAGGAAATTTAAATCATTAATAAGCTGTACAGTCCAACCATGTAATATTTGGTGTCTTTGAATAGTTATGGTGACAAAATTATTTAATATTTTCAAAACAGATGAATTTAATAATTTAGTCACTTTAAATATGGGATTCTAAACTTTTTCCATTATGATTTTACTATTTCTCCTTCTAATTTTATAACACATTCCCCAATCTTTTCTAATATCCCTTTACCAAATAGCCTCAGACAACACCACTCCCTCTCATCTCTTCTCATGGTGAGAACATCCACATTTTTTGTCTACATAATCAACTACCAATTGAGATCTATATCATAATGTGAGGTTATTACTCCATTACCTTACCTTCAATTTATAAATCATTTTTAAGTTCACTCTCACCGTTTATTTTTTATATGCATAGTTTTTAGAACATTTTTCTACTACGTTATATTCTTTCAATATATTCTGAACCAAGGACCAATAATGTACATGTGGACACTTTTAAGGCTATGTTATGTGGTCCACATACCTACCTCATGGTCTCCCATAGTTATTCAAGTGCATATGTTGTTTATTCATGTCGATATTAGTTGTTTCCCTAGAATTTATTAGATTATTTAACCTTTGGGTGCATCCAAATTAAAATGAATAATTTAAATAGCCAACCTATATGAAACATGACAGCATTAAATGGATAAGGCATGTTATAATTGTTCCAAATTTTTTTATGATTATAGTTGATGATTATTAAATGGAATTTCACTATCATCTGTTAAGGTTAAAAGCATTAGACCTTGAGTTGGGCGTAATGAAAAATAATATTTATTTTCTAAATTTATAATTATTTGGCTACTCTTTTGGGATTAATGTAATGTATTATTATTTTTATCCATGATTTATTTTTTATAAATTGGATAAAATAGATATTTTTTATATAAAAATTTAATTATTTCCTTTAAAAAATTGTAAAGCATGATTTTGTCTTCTAAAATGAAATGTAAAATTTTATAATGACATAGCCTATCATGAATTTTTTTTTATTTTTTTCAAATGAGAAAAAGTTATTTTATTTTTTGTGTTTCTGTATAAATTGATTGACATTTATGAAATTTTTTCATGATTTTTTTTTGGTTCAAAAATTTTTTAGGTTAAGGAAAACACTATAATATGGAGGTATATTTTAAAAAGAAATATAAATTCATTTTGTGGTGGTTCAATTTTTTTATGAAATGAATATTCATGGTGGTCTTATTCTAAATAAAATGAAACTCCCCTTGGGGTGGTATTATTTTAATCTAATAAAAAATAATCATCAAGGAAATAGTGGAACTATGTAGATAATACCCTTTATGGTGGTTGTGATTTTGGATGAGAAAAATCCTTTAGGGGATATTCATCTTACTTATTGTCTTATGCCATTTTTGAGAAAATATCCATAGGTGATGTCTATGTTATTTTTTATATTATTCTATTTATTGATAAAGCTCCAGTAGGAGAGGTTTGTGTTACTTATTACATTATGGAATGGATGGTAAAACTCTCATTGTTAAGGTCTATGATACATATTCAATATACTGTAGAGACTTCAGTCTATTATATTTGGAGTTATATTCATCATAATGTTTTAAAAGACACCGCAACATTATTTGATGTAGTAACTTTAATCAAGGTGATGGACATATGTATTTGAATTGGTATATCCAACCTCATGTGTCATTGTTAACATGGTTCATTATTGGTTGTTTATTTATTTTCTCATATTAATTTTTAATATATTAAAAAATATAGAATTATAATTGCTAAACCAAAATTTTTCTTCATACTGCTTATACGTATGGATGTTGTTGCTGGTGTAATAATTGATTTTAATTTAACCTTTCTAAGGCCATCATTACACTTGGGTAATAGTGAATAAGCAAATTTATTATAGGCCTGTGATTGGGAAAGGTTGGTTCTTAATGTCTATCACACTTGGACAAAGCATGGAAGTTATGGTAGTTCCATTAATGAGGACCATTTTTGTGTATATCAAAGTTTCAAATTTTGAAATTTGGTTTTTAATGCACATATAAAATTCTGTAGATATATTATTTTCTAAAATGTCATATTGAATTTTATTTTTATGATGTATGTTTAATTATGGATATGTTCAACACTTTTCATTTATTATTTATATTCTTTACTAATTTCGTGTATGTGATTTTATTATTATTTTCACTATTGTAACAATATGAAATGCAAGAATAGTCTCCTCACTATACCACAACAGACCATCATTGCAAGTTCGTAGCCACTGGTGTATGAGGAGGCATTCTTGAGGCTCAATAGTGATAGTATTTCCATGAAATAATTCATGGATTAGGGTACCATGTTTTTATAGTAAATGACTTGTGATAAATAATAATACATAAATAAGGAATGTATATTCCAGTACCCATTTTACGTTTCTTCATGTGATCATTTTATTCATCTTGGTGCTATCTATGCTGAGCTTCATTGATTTATAATTAGGTCCAATATATTTTTCAAATTAGTTAATAAGACATTTCTTAACAATCCAAAAAGAAACTATTAATAAATCATTGAAATTAAAAATTATTGGTTATCCATATGATGGAATTAAAATAAACAAATATTTACTCATTCAACTAGATAATGTGTCTATGTATAATAATGTCTCTATAATCTACTTAAAAACTACGAGGTATTCTAAATGTAATAGGGTGTACCTTATTCATTGAAATAAATACAACGTAGTAGAGAGTATATGTTCAATGTGTTGCGTTATCAATAGAATCTAGTAATTTAAGTTAGTAGTTTTCAATTGTAGGATGAAAAATTAATGGAATAAAAGCAATTCATTAAGGGTCATAAATATTGTGTGAATTAACCAAATCATATATTTCAAGTTGTCTAGCTAGTTGTATTTTCTTAGTCCCACATGTCATCCATGAAGTGATGATTGTGTTGATATTTAACCATAAATTTTAGGTTGATTACCCCTAAATAAATATTTTTTATAGATGCACCCACTTTCCAGAATCTTAATTGATAAGTAATTTCTTATAAAAGTAACCACACCATTATTTCTGAAATTTAGGATTTTTGCTAATTATGATGGATTAGGTAATATTTTAATAAAGTTTTCATGAAGTATATAATTTTAAATATAAAATTAAATACTATTAATAATTTGAGTATTGTTATATTTCGGGGGTTATTAAGTACAATATACATTTGAAAACATGTTTTATAATGTAACCAAATCTCAAGGAATTGTAATTTCAGACCAATAACAGTTAAATTTAATCCCACATAGAAAAATGTGACCTAAAATCATGTATAACAGAAAAATTATCATAAATTCTACTTTTAGAATTTTATTCGTATATATAACATTTTATAAAAATCACATATAATTTTTTTCTAGATGTATAATAGTTTTTTCTATTTTCAATATTGAATATGAGTTATCTGGATCATTTTATGCTATATTCATACTAGTAGTGTTTTTATTTATTCTTAACCAATAGATCATTATTCCTAGATACAATATAGTTCTATAAATGATTACATATGATGATTTATAAATTGATTATCATATACCATATTTATTTTAGTTATGTTTCATTAATATTGAATATATGTTACCATATTCAACTAATTTTTGTGGTCAGTGTTTCTAATTTAGTAATATCTTAAATACATAATATACCCATTCTAGAACTATTAAACAATCATTATTTTGTTGTTAACTAATAATTATTTTATAATTTAGGTGGTCGAGTTCCATAACAACGGTGTTTGGTGAGGTCTGGGGTTTGATTCCTGGGAGCTCACACTTGGGTGAAATTCTGCCTCCCATGTGCCATTTGTCTAGATGGGTCACCCAATGTCTCACCAGGTGGGATGAATTGGGTTACTTCACCAGCTTGATGGCTTGCTGTGTCGAACCATCTCTGATCAAGGTGTAACCCTCTCAGACGCTTTGTCATCTCGGCTGGCAACAACTCCTTCACGACTGGGGTATTATGAATACATCGTGGGGAGGGGGTTCCTCAGAGAGGAGGGTTTGAAAAGGCCAAACTAGGGATTACATTTCTGAATAATGAATAAAATTATAAATTATGTTCCCATAATTATCCATGATGCACTTTTATATCATTGTTCGTATATGTGGTTCGACAGACCCAAACTGGAATATACCATAATTTTATGGGTGAGAGTGGTTAATAACTTTTTTATTCTGACATAATATCATTAAAAAATAATTATAATATTAATAATTTATTTACATTTTTTAAATACTAAAAATAATGATTAAAAATTGATATAGGATACTTTGTGGAGGTGGTATTTCATTCTTACGAACATATGATATTACAATTCTATCATTTAATGGGATAAATATATATAATTGTTTATAATTTTAGAATCCTATAAATTTTATAAACTTTTAATTACTAAATTATTATAAATTTACATACCATCCATGGTATTTTGATATGAAAAATATCACACATATTTCATGGATGTAGTGTCCCTCACATGTGCATGACAACATTTGTATTTGTAATTGACTTATAGGTAAATAAGGTAACTATTAATTATTTATTTAATATGAATAAATATATGTTATATACCATATATATTCCTTAATTTCCATTATTATATCAATCCATGTGAAGTGTTTATTGAAACTGCGGTACATCAATTTTTGGAGGCCATAGTTCTCACGTATATACAATCGACATTCCATAACATTTTGTAGTGGATGGAAATGAATAAATACATGATGATCCATTAATTTAAATTCTTATTAGTATATTAAATATACATGTTTATTATATTAATTTTGTTGTTGATGGTTTTAAAGAGTAATATTGTGAAGAAATTGTTATGAAGGAAGGGATTCCGACATCGATACTTTTAGTTTTATCCTAGAAATGTTCGCAGGAATGGAAATCTTTATCTTAATAATAGTTTATAGAGACACAATGAAGTAAGATAGGGTTATAGGGTTAATAAAATTGAAATTTATTTATATTATATTATATATTTAATGTGTAATATGAATATATGTAAACATCCCCATTTTTAAATGAGGAGGAGAGAAGTTTTGGAAGCACCGTTTAAAAAATCAATAACGCATTGTTACTAATCAAGGGTAAATGGCTTAAAAATTTAATAAATGATGTAAATTTTTATTGACCCCAAGAACAACCATCTATTTGGGAACACATTTTCAATATTTTTTTGTTATTTCTTCTTAGTAAGTCAAATTTCACTATTTTTACTTTTATCAAGGTAATTAAAATTTCACCTTATTAATAAATTTTAATGACCAAATGCAAATTTTAAATTTTAACCAAATTTTAAATTTATCATTTAATATATCAAAAAAATATATAATATTATGAATTATTAAATATAAACTAAATTTACATATATCATAAAAAAAATTTAGAAATTTTTAGATTCTATGAATAAAACATATTTATATTCCATAGTTTACAAATTATCAATATTAATGACTATAATTGATTTTTTATAAAATAATATATGTATCTTCAAAAGAAGGTAAGAAAAAAATTCAAGATTTGAATATATAATTAAAAAAATTTAAAAATATTAGAATTAAAATATTAGATTTTTAAAAGGATAAACATATATTTTATAAAAAAAAATTTAATATATTTAAAAATTATTTTTTTTCCTTAAATAATTTTCTGACCAATTAAATGTTTTTATGAACTTCTTGGTCAAACTTATAAAATAATAAAGTAATAAAATTCATTGTTTTGGAAGACAACTCTATTTTTCACTATTAATCTAAAAATAATTAATTAGAGAATAATTTTAAAAATACATCATCACCGAATATTGGAATTATAAATGAAAAGATGTTGTTAGTTTGGTTAATTTAAAATTTAATGTAAAATTTCAAATATATTCATGAATAATGGTTCTTTAATTTGTGAATTATTTAATAGTTTTGGGATGTAGTGTTTACATACTAAATTTCAGTCTTGGGTATTATATTCTCCCCTACTAAATATATTATTCTTTGAAATTTTATATATTTGAGGTACTGAAAAATTGAGTTTATTCATTCCTCATAGATTCTACAAAACTCCTTGTATTTTATTCTTGTTCATGATAACTCCAAAGGAAATTTACCAGCTGTTCTATTTAATCTTGTAACACTTTCTCTCTAGTGTTAATAATATATGAATGCTCTTCATTATAAAGAATGTAATGTTCCAACTCTATTCCCACAAATTTGAGTATCTTCTTTGGATTCAAATTTTATTTCCCCAACACTGAAATATTTAAGACATCATATACTTTTTAATGGTTGGTTTTCATAGCAAATTGGGAAGATAAAACTCTATTCCCATATATATTTTCAATGGTTCCAATAAATATATTACATAAATTCTTATTTTTACAAATTAATACAACTTCCTTACATACGGATACATTTATGATTACTTAATCACACACTTTAAATTCCAATTATTTCATTCAATTTTCATCATGTCACTTTTTTATTCATTGAGATTATAAGACATTATTTTGACTATTCCATAAATTCCTAATAATCTCCTCAAAATGCATTTTTCCAACAAGATTACATTATCTATATTCTTCCCAAACATATAGAATATGATATATCTTCCCCTATAATGTTTATTGAATTGTTATCCGGATTCTCAAATGAAAAAATTAATTTTTTATAAATTCAGCAAGATGTAGAATCCAATCTCAGTCCCATAGGATATCACGATAACTTGATCTCGGGACTTCTAATTGTTTCATGATAGACCTTTCATACTATGAATTGATTTGGGGATGATATGTGGTTCTTAAACCTAACATGGTGTTGAAAAAATTTTGAAGACTCGTATATAATATCAATGTCAAATTAGGGTCATGATTAGATAAATTTAATAGAGGTTCCTCATAAATCCTTTGTATTTTATAGATATAGACCCAGTAAAAGAACCCAAGGGGCATGTTTTCCCTTTCTATTAATAAAGATGAAAACAATGTAATGAAATAAAATATTGACCACATAACATTATTCATCATTCGTTTTTTGAATTTATTGTAAAAAAGGGTTTTTTAATATTGTCCCACTTCCATATATGTATAATAAGTCGTTTTATAACTCCCTTTTGATTTTACATTTCATACATTACCTACTGGAACACTTTTCATATAGACACATAGTATGTTATTTATTTATTTATACTATCCCATAAAATATAACTTAAAAATTTATACATCATTGTGAAACCAATGTTTGTAGATAAATATGACCTATATGCTTCATCAAGTAGACCATCTTCTATTCAGGTAAGGATGGAACACATAACATATTTATAAACATCAACAATCCATACACATAGATGATATCTATCAACATTTCATCATTCATGGATTTAATCCTCATTTGTAAATACCTGTCATTATGTTATGAATTCACTATATTTTCTAATAAATATGTTTTATCAATTTTTTGGGAATGGAATAATATCTACCCTATCCTAAAAATTACCATTTTCATCATTACTATATCACTAAATATGGGTTATCTATTAATCAATATCATGGCCAGAAATATAGGGTCCCTCACACGCAATGCATAAGCCAAACATTTTTATTAATAGGTGGTGATGTATTAGAAAAGCATTATTCTTGAGTAGTTCAAATAATTTTCTTTCCTTATGATGGTATTTAATTGATATAATTTACACTTTAATCGTTTTTGGATTTATATATTTATTTTATATTTCTACAAAGATATATTTCATCCATATCATAAATTAAAATATTTTCTCAACAATATTATGTTCATGAGAAAGATAGTTCAATTAATTGATCATTAATTTACATGATTCAAATGATTACATTGCATTATTATTCATATGGTCATGAACCCATCATTTGTTTGATGCATCATTATAATTTAAATATATTTCATAACCTAATTATTAATACAATACCAATTCATTAATCAATCTAATATTTATCTCATCAAACCATTCTTTACATTACCTTGACTATGTGAATTTAAACTATTTACATATCATCTTTTTTAATGGGTTGTCCAATTTGGATTTTTTTTGAAAAACATCTATTAGAAGCATTCCTAACCAATCAAGATAATATCATAATAATATTTGTTAGTGTAGTCCATTAAATGACTAAATATTCCATCCATAGAGAAAATATGTCCATGAAAAGAAACATCATAGTTCCAATATTCATTGTTACTGAATTTCCCATATAATTTCTTTTATTAGAGGTCCTGAAGAACTATTCACATGTAGTTATCATGCTCTTCAAAGATTTTGGATAATATCAAGTTATCATGGTTGAATACCATCATTATATTAATTGGATAAATGTTGAATATTTTTTTCATCATATCCATAAAAAATAAATTAGGAATTATTTTATTCAAAAGGATTTACAATATACTCATGATGCTTTTTTCTCATATGAAATGTCATATTTGGTATATCTTCCATCTTCACCCTTAACTCATGATATACAAGTAATGATTGTTCTTTGAAAATTATTAATATTCTAGATACTAATTAAATAAGTCCTCAATGTGTATAAAAAGATACTTATTTATTATGATAATGTAATTTATCTTCCTATAATTGACAAATAATATAATATTTCAATAATTATATTTCAAAATATTACTGGGTATTCCCATGGTAATATAATATGGATAATTAATCATGTATAACATAACTCCATAGTTTTCTTCCTTTACTTATAAAAAATACAATAGTTACATTATATATTGTAAATTTTACATGTGTCACGCAAATGGAATATGTTCATTAGAAAAATAAACATCACTCTCAGGTGGATGACTAGGAATTTAAACTAGAAGTAAATCATAGTATTTTTATAAAATGTGTATATAATATATCATAGAAGTGTCATTATCATCCATAGATTATGTTTTTTCTCCTATTCTACCATAATTTCATTTAGATGACCTACTAGTAGTGGGTCTAGAAGAGATTCAGGATGTGTAGTATCTCCCATAAAATAAATGGATTTTATTCCTCCGTCATAAATAGTAATGTATTTCTTTAAATATTATATTCATTCATTAAAAATTTTATGAAATCCAATAAAAAATTTTAATTCAAAATCATCCAGCAGTATAACGATAAATTCTTCTACAAGGAAATATCTATTAATATTAATATGGAATTCTAAATAAACCTTTTTTCTAATAAGAATAATATTATATATTTTAACAGAAAAATAATTTATTATTAAAATATGAGATCATTAAATTTTCTTAGAAATCATTAATGATATGTTGGATCATATAGAACTAGAATCAAATAAATCATTCACAAACATTGAGTTTTATATTAATGAACCTATGACAATGTCATTTTGTACACCAACCTCAGCTATAGTGATATCATAATCATTTCCTTTTTAAAGACATAATCATGGTCTCCCATATTTCATGCTCACAGAAACATACAATATATATATTCCTTGATTCCAGGTATAAAATCATTGATATAATCATCCATAAAAATAGAATCTAAATTATTTTTATTATATCCCATATATTCCAAAATATTATTTAAGGTTTAATTAATTAGAAAATTTGGAAAATAGATAATCTAATAATTTCAATTTTATGTGTGTCAGGATAAAATATACCCCTCATTTTATGAAACTATATAATCTATAATTCTTTTTCATCAAATCTAAAAAAAATTCCACACAGTCTATCCTTCTAAACATGTCCAGTGTAATATCATTTTTCATAACCCAGCGAAGTGGAATCCTAAGTAAAGGTTGAGAGGAACCTCTTAGTATGGGAAACATATATCACAATAAATCATCGAATAAACATGGAATAAATCTTATTGTTGGAATAAATTAACAACATAAGTCCATAATAGTTTTGAAAATATGATCATTCTATATACCTAAAAATAAATAAAAACATGGATAACAATAACAATCATCTCATCCAGATGATATTCATTATGATTGAATGAAAAAACCATTTATCAAGTACTTTTTCCAACAAAAATTCCATTTTATCAAGATTGTTGTTATGAAATCCTACTGAATTAGGTATCAATACACCAAATACCCAAATATATTTTTTTTCATGAGACCTATCAAAAATTAAGTTTATATATAATTCCCTGCCCAAAATATCCTTATTTTCTATCCAACTCATTCACTATAAGTGTAAATAATACATTTTATACTTTTTCCTAAAGAAAATTTTGTTAAATTAAAAAATGGTGACCCATATAATGAATAATACAGAATAAAAAAACAATATCAACATGCCTTAGTAGTCATTAATGATCAATAGTTTCATTACTTATCCCCATCGAATTAATGGGACAATATGATCATACCTCATCTAGATAAATAAGATGCATGGTCAAACAATACATAATTAATAGAAAAATATTCATCTATATTGGATTAATAATATATAGTACTCTAGTAAATTTCACTACATCGATAAAAGAAAGAACATGATCAAAACCTATCTGAATAAAAAAGTGGTTGGCCAAAAAATATATATTAAAAATTACTATAATATTATATATTTGAATGAAAATATATGGTATGTCAATACTATTCACCACATGAATAAATAGGATATAATTATAACAACACATCTAGATGAAGTAGTTGGATTATTTCAAAATAACATAACCCTATACTAACAAGCTAAATATATAAAGATGTTGACAATATTGAAAAACAACCTCTAAAAATTATGCTAGAACGATACCACAGAAGAAGATATTATGAAGAGTATTGTTTAGTATAGTGCATTTATTACAAAAAAAAGATAAATATATAATAGATTATAAACCATAAAACATAAATTCTATTAATGTAATTCTGGTCACAACTCACCCAAATGGGTCTCATGTCCGAAATTCCCTAAGCTTTCCTCTAATAGACCTTGGGTTGGAATGTAGTTCTAACTAGGAATATCACACATTGGTGGCCTTATCTTAATGTACATATTCCCACACACATAGAGACATCACCAAGACCACACAATAATGAAATGTAAATAACTAGTAACCATGAATTCATACATCTAGAATACCATCCATAAGTGTATGAGAATATGTACTAGAAAGTGAAATTAGAAAATATAAGCCCACCAAAAGAAACTAAGGAAATTCTAACATAAATGTACAGAATGGGAATACTATTAAGGTATCTATAAAGAAAACCATAGATCTATCCATCTCATTAATATCTATAAGGCCTCAGACTTAAAACTTACTTAATCTTGAGTTATTACAAGATTACACATTGAGGATCTTTTCGGGATTAGAGTTTTAGAGAATTAAATCATAAAACTTGCATTACATTCCACATATAAACAAAGTGGTTACATAAAGATAGTATTCTTATTTCCCATCAATGGAAACATATTTAAAATAAAACATGAATTCATTATTGACACTTCCTTGACACTATCATCATATCATGTACCTTTCCCTTGACCTGTGAAAAACATTTCAAAAAACTTGGGATGAGCATAAAAAGCTCAGTAAGGGATATAAAAATATTGAAGGGAATCATGGGTACATATATACATAAGAATGAAATCATACTTTACCCATTAAACATAATCACTTTAACATACCTCATCAAATCATGAATAAATAATATAAATCATAAGACATAATGGTAACTTGAGGCATTTATAACATTCTTACGTAGGAAGTAACCGTCTTGGTTACGTTTGGAAATCCCATCATAGTATATTCCCTAAATATCTTCGTAGAAACCTTAATGTTTCACACCTTCGCGTTACCCAATGCATTGGAGAGAAATATCGGGCTCACCCACCCTTAGTTTATCATGGAACCACACGTCTTCATAATAATGCCCAAGAACCTCTACATAATCTTATCACATAAAACATACATAAAGGAAACATAACATTTCCACATTTCAATTACATGATATAAATAAAACACATTGATATAAAAACATTATGAAAACCATTTTCAATACCAAAATAAAAGAAAAGTAAAACATGGTATTTATTTTTCTTTTAAAAAAAATATGGCTTGTAGAGGAAGACGAAACTCAAATAATGGTCACGGCGGCGGAGAAGTCGTTGTCGCCGCATACGTACGACAAAAACATTCCCTTTTTTTGTTTAGTAAATGCTTTGTATAAAAAGATTCCTTTTGAGTAAACGTAAAAGTAAAAGGGGTTTATACACCATATAAAAGAAGGTTGTGTATAAAACAAAATATGCCTCAATGAAAGGAGATTGAGACGAAGTCCCATACCTCGAGTCCGACTTGAATCGATCGTTCTTTAATGTCCTGAATAATAACCTTGATTTAATTTATACTTGCTTAAGAACATTTTTCAAGTTCATTATTCCTTTATATCACTTATTTCCATGTCATGAACACTATGTAATTATTTAAGTTAATAACGGTCATTTTAACGATCATTGGTACTTGAGTCAAAAATACACCCTTTATAATTACAAGTTGTTCATGTATCCATTATATCCAGAATTATAATCATTATGTATATATCATATATTTCCAGTATATACATGCATTTATAATATTATATAATCATTTAGAGGTAAGAAATGAAATGCACCTTTCATGGAGACGGTAAGCTGTACGTACGCATGAACGCTACTTTCATTTCTATTTCAAATTTTATAGAATTTAATCATAATGATATAAAAGTATATTATAATTCCAGTATAATATCATATATAATATCATATTTCCATCCTTTATACGTCCCACATATGGTATTTAACGAATCAAATCACTTTGTGGGGGTGGTAGTCTGCACTTCCTTAAATGAAGATATCGCGTTTACCCATAATGGAAACCATAAAGGTATGCCCAAAATGAAAAATACAGAAGCTTAAGGAAAACATAAACATATTATATATCATACATAAATATAGTGACATCTTAATAGCCACCTTTTAAGGTGTAAAAAGAATGTCGAACAATCATCGTTTCGGGAGGCATAAATTCACGATCCACGGAAACAGTATGTCCTTTAACCATTAGATGTAGGTGTGTGTAAGTGTAGCTCGAATCCTTATTATAACAACATCCTAGTATATTTAATATACTAGAGTTGTTACAAAATAAATTAATAAAAAGAGTTTAGGGTGGTGGAGAAGCAAAATAAAACAAAAGGACTCAATTGAAGACATTACCTTAAAATCGGGTAACTCCCTTTGGTTTGAGCTCTAAGGCTTCATTGGGAAGACTTCTGCCCAAAGTGAGGCTTCAAGGAGTAATATAGGTATGTGGAGAGTCAAAATGGGCAGGGGTTGGCTGAGCCAAATGCTTCGAGAGTGTGGGTAAGGAGGTAGAGGTGGGCGCCTTTTATAAGAGGAGAGGAGGGGCACTCTTGGAAAGTAAAGAAATGTTACATTATTTGAAAATGATTTTCGGATTAAAAAGGTCCCACATTGATATAATTAGAGGTTAAGATGATAAGGGTTCGAAATCCACACATACAATAGGTTTTGGACATGTGTAGGTCATATATTTGACATTATCATTTCATTTTATTTAAATCCTTTATTAATGAGGTAAACACTGCATCATCATGATGTCATAAATAATTTAATTTATTTAAAGTATAAAAATTATGAAAAAAATACTATGATGTAGGAAATATATTTATCCTTCCAATGAATTTTTATAGTCTAAAATATCATCTATTTAGACAAAATTAAAAATGTTTTAATCAGGTGATACATTCTTGTTATATTTACTTTCTTTAAAAAAATACAAAGATAACAAGTCACATTCCACAAAAGTGATTCCATGGGGTCCCCAAGTTTGGCACAAGACATCCCATGGTTGGCCATGAGACATCCATTAGAATTAGGACACATTTTGGTGTCATTTTATATTATTATGATATTATTTTATTATCCTTAACTACCTGATTACTCATTAATCAAGATAATTAAAGATAATTACCGTCGTTACTATTCATAATGTCCAAAAAAAAGAGTCATGATTACATAATTTGGACCTTCTGATTCCAAATATATAATCCTATTTACCAAATTCCAAACACAGAAATTTCAATAATATATTTAAAAATAATTCCCGTTTTCAAAACAAATAGTGGGTTTTTAGAAACAATATCTATGAAAAGTTTGGCATTAGTTTATGCCCAATTCCAAAGTGAAATTAATCCTAATGACCACCATAGGATTAAATGCTAAAAATTTATTCTAATTTAACATTAAAACCAATTCAAAAGAAAATATAATAATATAAATAAAGTAGATTAAAAAGCAGTTTTGAGGTAAAATGCAGTATTTTTCACTATTTATTAAAAAATGAACATTGTCAGAAAAATACCAAAAATTCAAACAAATTAACATTTTATGTCCCAATCAAAAAGAATAAGTTTATTTTGACAAAAATAACTTATAAAATTGTCAAAAGATATATTTAAAAATAGTTTTCCATCAAAAGGAAATAAAACAATCTTTTAAAAAATATTAGTGTTTTCCATTCTTAAGATTGGATTTATTTTCATTTTAAGCCTCTAAAACACTATCTAATTCATTAATAGACATAGATAAAAATATCTATTATTCATTACTTACTTGGGATGTTACATCCTTCCCCCTATATAAAATTGCATCCTCGCAATTTATTTACTTATCGAATAAATGGGGGTACTTATCCCTCATTGAATTTTTAGATTCCCATGTTGCCTCTTCCGTCTTGTGGTTTTTCCAAAAAACATTTACCTGATTAATCACATTATTCCATAACACTTGCTCCCTGTGGTCAAGAATCTGGACCGGTTGTTCCTCATAAGATAGGTTCTCTTCCAGCTGAACTACCTCTGGACTCAAAACATGAGATAGATCTGGCATATACTTTCTCAACATCGAAACGTGAAAAACATTGTGTACCTGAGATAAACTCAGAGGTAAAGACACCCGGTATGCAACTGATCCAACTCTCTCCAGAATTTCATATGGTCTAATGAACCTTGGACTCATATTTCCTTTCATACCAAATCGCATCACACTTTTCCATGGTGAGACTTTGAGAAAAACATGATCACCTACCTCAAAAGTTAGATCCTTCCTCCTATTGTCTGCATAACTCTTCTCCCTACTCTATGTTGTTCTCATGTGTTTTTGAATCAGCTGAACTTTTTTTGCAATATCTTCTACCAATTCTGGTCCCATCAACTTCCTTTCACCCACTTCTTCCCAGAAAGCTGGTGTTCGACACCGCTTCCCATATAACGCCTCAAATGGTGCCATGTGTATGCTAGAATGAAAACTGTTATTATATAAAAGATCAACCAAAGAAATATGTTGGTCCCAACCTCCCTGATAATCCATCAAACAAGCTCGTAGCATATCCTCAAAGGTCTGAATTATTCATTCTGACTGCCCATCTGTTTGAGGATGAAATGCAGTAATAAAATTTAATTCAGAACCCAATGACTTCTGAAGGCCTTTCCAAAAGTTAGAAGTGAACCTGGGATCACGATCAGATACAATGGAGAGGGGAACTCCATGTGACCTGACTATCTCTTTAAGATACAAATAGGAAATTTGATCTAGGGAAAAACTATCTCGTCTAGCAAGGAAATGAGCACATTTAGTTAAGCGATCAACAACAACCCATATTGCATTATTATCTCGATATGTCTTCAGTAATCCCACAAAAAAGTCCATGGATATATTCTCTCATTTCCACTCTGGCACTAGTAAAGGCCGAAGCATCCCTTTCGGTAACTGCTGCTCTGCTTTAACCTGTTGACATGTCAAAAACTTCACAGTAAAATCAGCAATATCTCTTTTCATTCCATCCCACCATTAATACTCCCGCAGATCTCTGTACATCTTAGTACTGCCAGGATGAACTAAAAACAGAGAACTATGAGCTTCACATAACAACTCTCTCTTCAACTATGATTCACAAGGCACAGACAATCTCTTCCCAAATCTCAAAATGAAATCATTATCAATGTTCAATTCAGGCAACTTACCTTTTTGAACCAGCTCTACCTTTTTTCGCAACTCACTGTCTTGCTTCTTTGCTTGCTTGATTCTATCTGAGAGAGATGATCTCACTGATACCTGAAACAAAACAGAAGAACTTCCTGAACCAACAACTTCTATGCCAAAGTTCATCAAATCCTTAACCAAAGTATCACGTTCCAAATGCAACATTGCTAATGAAGCATTACATTTTTGACATAAAGCATCAGCCAGTTTATTTTCTTTTCACGGATGGTAATGAATTGTACAATCATAATCCTTGATTAGTTCCAGCCATCTCCTCTGTCTCATGTTTAACTCTTTCTGAGTGAATATATACTTTACACTTTTGCGATCAGTATATATTTCACACTTTAATCCATAGAAATGATGCCTCCAAATTTTTAAAGTGAAAAAAAAACAGATAATTCCAAATCATGTGTAGGGTTATTTACCTCATGAGTTTTCAACTGACGTGAAGCATAAGAAATTACCTGATCATTCTGCATTAGGACGCAACCAAGTCCTTTAAATGAAGCATCACTGTAGATAAAAAACTCACCATTCATGGAAGGTAGTTCCAAAACTGGATCATTCACCAATCTTCTTTTCAATTCCTGAAAATAATCATCACATTAGTTTGTCCAGATAAACATAACACCCTTCCGAGTTAGCTTAGTCATTGGACTAGATAACCGTGAAAATTTTCTAACAAACCTTCGGTAATAGCCTGCCAAACCAAGGAAGCTATGAATCTCAGTTACATTTGTGGGACTTGGCCAGTCTTCCACAACTTTTGTTTTTACAGGATCAACAGTTAACCCATCTTTATAAACAATGTGACCAAGGAAAGAAATTTGTTGCAACCAAAACTCACACTTTCTGAATTTTCCATACAGTTTCTTTTCTTTTAAGGATTGCAAGATAACCCTTAAATGTCTTTCATGCTCCTCTTTAATTTTATAAAAAACCAAAATATCATCAATGAAAACCACCACAAACTTATCCAAGAACTCATGGAAAATTCTATTCATTAATTCCATGAATATAGAAGCTGCATTGGTTATCCCAAAAGGCATTACTAAAAATTCATAATGGCAATATCTTGTACGGAATGCAGTCTTCGGAATATCTGCTTCCTTTACCTTCAGCTGATGGTACCCCGATCTCAAGTCAATCTTTGAAAAAAATACTCAGCTCCCTGGAGCTGGTCAAATTAATCATCGATATGAGGCAAAGGATATTTGTTCTTAACATTGATGTTATTCAAGGCTCTATAATCAATGCAAAGTCTCATTGAACCATCTTTCTTTTTAACAAATAAAACAGGAGCACCCCATGGTGATGTGCTAGGTCGAATAAAACCATTCTCTAATAAATCTTGCAATTTCTCCTTCAACTATAAATGTTCAATTTGAGCCATTGGATAAGGGGTTTTTGAAATTGGATTAGCATCAGGAACTAAGTGAACAGTAAACTCAACTTCCCGATCTGGTATTATTCTAGGAAACTCAGCAGGAAAAACATCAGGATACTCGTTTACCACTGGCACATCATTAATCTGAACAGTTCCTTTATTTTCAACGATGTGTGCAAGGTAACATTCATTTCCCTCTTTTACAAGTTTCTTGGCCTCTTGATAAGTTAGCAACAGTAAGGGTTCATTCTTGTACACAAACTGAATGAATTTCGGAAAAGAAACTTCTTTTGCTCTACAGTCAATCTTAGCATGGTAAATAGAGAGCCAATCCATACCCAAGATAACTTCAAACTCTACTAGAGGTAGAACAATAAGGTTTGAAAGTAGCTTCTTTCCACAGATAAGGATAGGAAGATTCTTATAAATTCTTTTTGCCTCAACATTTCCCCCAGGTGTTTTTACCTAAAGTTCAGGAGTCATTTCTTGAGATGGTATTCCCATTTTACTAGAAAAGGTTTCAGAGAAGAAAGAATGTGTGGACCCTGAATCAAACAACACACTGGCATAATCTGAAAAAACAAACAAAGTACCTGATACAACATCGTTTGATGGCCCGACATCTGCTGAAGTAGTTGCAAAGGATTTCACCACACCATTCTGCTTGTAGTCTAACTGCTTCCCATCACTCAAGCTCTTTTTCAGACACTCATTTTCATAGTGAACCATCTCATTGCACTTAAAACATTTCACTAACTATAAATCAAATTTGGTCTTACCTTCACCTTGATCTTTTTCAGTGAAGTCACGAGCCTTATGTCCCATCTTACCACATCGGTAGCACTTTCCGGAATTCAGAATACATTCCCCAACATGCCTTTTTCCACATTTATCACAAACTAGAAACATAGATTTCTTACCATCAGACTTTTTTGAATAATTATTCCCTTTCTCCTGCCACCTTGGTCTGTTATTATGTTGTTTGTTATAGAACACTTGATCATCGGCAAACTCCATTTCCACCTTCTCAGCACATCGAACAAGCTTTTCATAACTTTTAAACTCACGAGAAGCTAATTCCATTCGATATTTTGGCTTTAATCCTGAGTAAAAACGATTGATTTTTCTATCAAGGTCTCAGATAAAATTTGGAGCATACCTTGCCAATAGAGTGAACCTTTATTCATAGGTAGCCACTGAGTCTTCCTCTTGCATCAATTCCAAGAATTGTTTTTCCATCCTCAGTCGAACAGCCTTAGGAAAATACTTTTCAAGAAACATTCCTTTTAATTCATCCCAGTCAAGATCATCAATCTCATCAGCGTCCCTGATATTTTTAACCATCGACCACCACTGAACTGCTTCACCCTCCAAACGGTAAACAGAAAGACTAACCTTTTGATTTTCTGAACACCCCATGACATCGAAAATCTTCTCCAGTTCTTTAATCCACTCTTCAGCTAGTACAGGGTCAGATGATTTTCCGAATGATGGGGGATGTTTCCTCATGAAATGTTTCACCACTGACATGTTCCTTTGTGGTTGATATGACTGATCTCATGCATGGATACCACCACCATTTATCGCTTGAGTCAACTGCGCCATTACCGCAACAAACTGTTCAGTTCCAATTCCGACCATCTCAGGATGCTGATTCGGAAGGTTATTTCCTTCTCTATGCCTTCCTAGAACTGCTTCCCTGTTTCCTCTGCGGAAACCCATTCTGAACAAACATGTCTTAGATGAAGCAACATGGTAATCTTCAAATGCTATATCATTTCAAAAAAAACATTTTTGGATAATCATTTAATATAATTCTAACTCCTAAAGTTATCTAAACCGACCTCTGATACCAACTATAAGGACCCAGCCTTAAACCTTACTTAATCTTGAGTTATTACAAGATTACACATTGAGGATCTTTTTGGGTTTAGAGTTTTAGAGAATTAGATGATAAAACTTGCATTATATTACACATATAAACAAAGTGGTTACATAAAGATAGTATTCTTTTTTCCCATCAATGGAAACATATTTAAAATAAAACATGAATTCTTTCTTAACACTTCCTTGACACTATCATCATATCATGTACCTTTCCCTTGACCTGTGAAAAACATTTCAAAAAACATGGGATGAGCATAAAAAGCTCAGTAAGGGATATAAAAATATGGAAAGGAAACATGGGTTCATATATACATAATAATGAAAACATACTTTACCCATAAAACATAATCACTTTAACATACCTCATCAAATCATGAATAAATCGTAGAAATCATAAGACATAAAGGTAACTTGAGGCATTCATAACATTCTTACGTAGGGAGTAACCCTCTTGGTTACGTTTGGAATACCCATCACAGTATATTCCCTAAATCTCTTAGGAGAAACCTTAACGTTTTACTCCTTCGCATTACCCAATGCATTGGAGAGCTATATCGGGCTCACCCACACTTTGTTTATCACGGAACCACCCGTCTTCATAATAATTCCCAAGAACCTTAACATAATCGTATCACATAAAACATACATAAAGGAAACATAACATTTCCACATTTCAATCACAAGATATCAATACAAAACATTGATATAAAAACATTATGAAAACCATTTTCAATACCAAAATAAAATAAACGTAAAACATGGTATTTATTTTTCTTTTAAAAAAATATGGCTTGTAGAGGAAGCCGAAACTCAAATAATGGTCACGGTGGCGGAGAAGTCATTGTCGCCGCATACGTACGAAAAAAACATTCCCTTTTTTCGTTTATTAAACGCTTCGTATAAAAAGATTGATTTTGAGTAAACGTAAAAGTCAAAGGGGTTTATACACCATATAAATGAAGGTTGTGTATAAAACAAAATATTCCTCAATGAAAGGAGATTGAGACGAAGTCTCATACATCGGGTCCGACTTGAATCGATCATTCTTTAATGTCCTAAATAATAAACTTGAGTTAATTTCTACTTGCTTAAGAACCTTTTTCAAGTTCATTATTCCTTTTATATCACTTATTTTCATGTCATGAACACTATGTAAATATTTA
The DNA here is from genome assembly GCA_963277665.1 of Viscum album. Classification (NCBI taxonomy): domain Eukaryota; kingdom Viridiplantae; phylum Streptophyta; class Magnoliopsida; order Santalales; family Viscaceae; genus Viscum; species Viscum album. Next base: position 819,072,005 of record OY728142.1, read on the forward strand.
AGTTAATAAGGGTCGTTTTAACGATCATTGGTACTTGAGTAAAAAATAAACCCTTTATAATTACAAGTTGTTCATGTATCCATCATATCCATAATTATAATCATGATGTATATATAATATATATACAGTATATACATGCATTTATAATATTACATAATCATTTAGTGGTAAGAAATGAAATGCACCGTTCATGGAGACGGTAAGTCGTACGTACGCATGAACGCTACTTTCATTTCTATTTCATATTTTATAGAATGTAATCATAATGATATAAAAGTATATTATAATTCCAGTATAATATCATATTTAATATCATAGTTCCATCCTTTATACATCCCACATATGGTATTTAACGAATCAAATCACTTTGAGGGGGCGGTAGTCCACACTTCCTTAAATGAAGATATCGCGTTTACCCATAATGGAAACCATAAAGGTATGCCCAAAATGAAAAATACATAATCTTAAGGAAAACAAAAAAATATTATATATCATATATAAATATAGTGACATCTTAATGTCCACCTTTGAAGGTGTTAAAATAATGATGAACAATCATCGTTTCGGGAGGCATAAATTCACCATCCACGGAAACAGTATGTCCTTTAACCATTAGATATAGGTGTGTGTAAGTGTAGATCGAATACTTCTTATAAAAACATCCTAGTATACTTAATATAATGGAGTTGTTACAAAAGAAATGAATAAAAAGAGTTTAGGGGGTTGGATAAGCAAAATAAAACAAAAGGACTCAAGTGAAGACATTACCTTAAAATTGGGTAACTCCCTTTGGTTTGAGCTCAAAGGCTTCTTTGGGAAGACTTCTGCCCAAAGTGAGGCTTCAAGGAGTAATATAGGGATTTGGAGAGACAAAATATTCAGGGTTTGTCCGATCCAAAGGATTTGGGAGTGTGGTTAAGGAGGTAGAGTTGGGGGCCTTTTATAATTGGAGAGGAGGGGCACTCTTGGAAAGTAAAGAAATATTACTTTATTTGAAAATTATTTTCGGATTCAAAAGGTCCCACATTGATATAATTCGAGGGTATGGTGATAAGGGTTAGGAATCCACCCATACAATAGGTTTTGGACATGTGTAGGTCATAGATTTTACATTATCATTTCATTTTATTTAAATCCTTTATTAATGAGGTAATCGCTGCATCATAACGATGTCATCAATAATTTAATTCATTTAAAGTCTAAAAATTATGAAAAAAATACTATGATGTAGGAAATATTTCTAGATTTCCAATGAATATTTATAGTCTAAAATATCATCTATGTAGAAAAAATTAAAAATGTTTTAATCAGGTGATACATTCTTGTTATATTTACTTTCTTTAAAAAAATAAAAAGATAACAAGTCACTTTCCACAAAAGTGATTCCATGGGGACCCCAAGTATGGAACAAGACATCCCATGGTCGGCCATGAGACAAAAAGTAGAATTAGGACACATGTTGGTGTCATTTTTTATTATTATGATATTATTTTATTATCCTTAACTACCCTATTACTCATTAATCAAGATAATTAAAGATAATTATTGTCGTTACTATTCATAATGTCCAAAAACAAAAGAGTCTTGATTACATAATTTGGATTTTATGATTCCAAATATGTAATAAATTTTACCAAATTCCAAACACAAAAATTGCAATAATTGATTTAAAAATAATTCCTATTGTCAAAACAAATAGCGGGTTTTTTGAAATAATATCTATGAAAAGTTTGGCATTAGTTTATGCCCAATTCCAAAGTGAAATTAATACTAATGACCACCATTGAATTAAATGGTAAAAATATATTATAATTTAAATTTAAAACCAATTCAAAATATAATTTAATCATATAAATAAAGTCGATAAAAAAGCAGTTTTGATGTAAAATGCAGTATTTTTCACTATTCATTAAAAAATGAACATTGTCAGAAAAATACCAAAAATTCACACAAAGTAAATTTTTATGTCCCAATCAAAAAGAATAAGTTTATTTTGACAAACATAACTTATAAAATTTTCAAAAGATATATTTAAAAATGGGTTTCCATCAAAAGGCAGTAAAAAAATCTTTTAAAAAATATTAGTGTATTTCATGCTTAAGATTGGATTTATTTTCATTTTAAGCCTCTAAAACACTATCTAATTCATTAATAGTAATAGATAAAAATATCTATTATTCATTACGTACTTGGGATGTTACATCCTTCCACCCTTTAGAAAATTGTGTCCCCATAATTTATTTACTTATCGAATAAATGTGGGTACTTATCCCTCATTGCATTTTTAGATTCCTATGTTGCTTCTTCCATCATGTGGTTTTTTCACAAAACCATTACCTGAATAATCACATTATTCTGTAACACTTAATCCCTGTGGTCAAGAATCTGGACTGGTTTTTCCTCATAAGATAGGTTCTCTTCCAACTGAACTACCTCTGGACTCAAAACATGAGATGGATCTGGCATATACTTTCTCAACATCAAAACGTGAAAAACATTGTGTACCTGACATAAACTGGGAGGTAAAGCCACCCGGTATGAAACTGATACAACTCTCTCTAAAATTTCATATGGTCCAATGAACCTTGGACTCATATTTCCTTTCATACCAAATCGCATCACACTTTTCCATGGTGAGACTTTGATAAAAACATGATCACCTACCTCAAAAGTTAGATCCTTCCTCCTATTGTCTGCATAACTCTTCTCCCTACTCTGAGTTGTTCTCATGTGTTTATGAATCATCTGAACTTTTTCTTCCATCTCTTCTACCAATTCTGGTCCCATCAACTTCCTTTCACCCACTTCATCCCAGAAAGCTGGAGTTCGACACCGCTTCCCATATAATGCCTCAAATGGTGCCATGTGTATACTGGAATGAAAACTGTTATTATATGAAAATTCAACCAAAGAAAGATGTTTCTCCCAACTTCCCTGATAACCCATCGAACAAGCTCGTAGCATATCCTCCAAGGTCTAAATTGTTCGTTCTGACTGCCCAACTGATTGAGGATGAAATGCTGTAATAAAATTTAATTCAGTTCCCAACGACTTTTTAAGGCCTTTCCAAAAGTTAGAAGTGAACCTGGGATCACGATCAGATACAATGGAGAGGGGAAATCCATGTAACCTGACTATCCATTTAAGATACTAATGGAATATTTGATATAGGGAAAAAGTATCTCATATAGCAAGGAAATGAGCATATTTAGTCAAGCGATCAACAATAACCCAGAAGGAATTATTACCTCGAGATGTCTTCAGTAATCCCACAACAAAGTCCATGGATATATTCTCTCATTTCCACTCTGGCACTGGTATAGGCTGAAGCATCCCTTTCAGTAACTGCCGCTCTACTTTAACCTGTTGGCATGTCAAACACTTCACAGTAAAATCAGCAATATCTCTTTTCACACCATCCCACCAGTAATACTCCCGCAGATCTCTGTATATCTTAGTACTGCCAGGATGAACTGAAAACGGAGAACTATGAGCTTCACATAACAACTCTTTCTTCAACTGTGATTCACAAGTCACACACAATCTCTTCCCAAATCTCAAAACGCAATCATTATCAATGTTGAATTCAGGCAACTTACCTTTTTGAACCAGCTCTACCTTTTTCTGCAACTCACTGTCTTGCTTCTGTGCTTGCTTGATTCTATCTGATAGAGATGATCTCACTGATACCTGAAACAAAACAGAAGAACTTCCTGCACCAACAACATCTATGCCAAAGTTCATCAAATCCTTAACCAAAGGATCACGTTCCAAACGCAACATTGCTAATGAAGCATTACTTTTTCGACTCAAAGAATCAGCCACATTATTTGCTTTTCCCTGATGGTAATGAATTGTACAATCATAATCCTTGATTAATTCCATCCATCTCTTCTATCTCATGTTTAACTCTTTCTGAGTGAATATATACTTTAAACTTTTGCGATCAGTATATATTTCACACTTTACTCCATACAAATGATGCCTCCAAATTTTTAAAGCGAAAACAACAGAAACTAATTCCAAATCATGTGTAGAGTAATTTACCTCATTAGTTTTCAACTGACATGAAGCATAAGCAATTACCTGATCATTCTGCATTAGGACGCAACCAAGTCCTATTAATGAAGAATCACTGTAGATAACAAACTCACCATTTCTGGAAGGTAGTGCCAAAACTGGAGCATTCACCAATCTTCTTTTCAATTCCTGAAAACAATCATCACATTCTTTTGTCCAAATAAACTTAACACCCTTCCGAGTTAGTTTAGTCATTGGACTAGATAACCATAAAAAAATTCTAACAGACTTTCGGTAATAGCATGCCAAACCAAGGAAGCTATGAATCTTAGTTACATTTGTGGGTCTTGGCCAGTCTTCCACAACTTTTGTTTTGGCTCATAACATGTATATGTCAATGGAATATATTACAATAATATCCAGATATACTCAATGTAGACACATAGTCTCAAGATAAGGTCACCACCATAATTCCATCCTAGGATCCCTACTTGATGGTTCTACATCACACTCATCAGGGAGGTCATACTTTGCATGTCAAATATAACTATTTTAATCAAATAAATATGTAATACTCATAATGACTCTCCATAAAATGTACATGCTGTTAGATTAATTATTTCAACACATATAAATGGAATCACTACTATATTCTTGGGGTATACCATTAAGCCAATCAAGATTAACCAACTTTGTACGGGATCGATTCACCATAGTGTTCGTCATAATGATACCAAGTACCCCACATAGGAAAATGAGGATGATAGAGGATATCACTTAATTCTGCGGGAATATTTTCTACTACTCAATATAAGGCTTAAATTCTATAGAGGGGATCACCATCTTATAAATTGGATTTTTTTCCATAAATACTCTAAGGGGATTGTTCAAGATAAAATTCCATAATGAAACATTTTCATGCTGAAGAGGATAAGGGATCTAATCCTTCATTGAAGAATTACACAGTCTGTCACTTCAGCACCAGGTCCTATGAATTTAACATGACTTGTTACCGTGTTTGTGTCAATGTACATGATGTTTATGATATTGTGTACTCTTGTTCATGTCTATATATGACTGCTGGTGTTTGTGTATGGAGGGTTGTGCCTTTGTCTGAGTACACATCGTGTCCAAGCCCGTATACTCATGTCCATGATGGTACTCCCACTAAGGAACATTACGAGTAACCAGTAACTAGTCACACACCCTGTGACAGCAGTCACATATTGTGTGATACATTTATTCACATTGAACCCTCGCCCCACATTTTGGGTCCGATAACATAGCGTGTGTTCTTCCTTTAATTGACACGTAGTATAAAATTTCATAGTACCTATGGGTCTTCCAATGGATTCCTCCAATACTATTATCATTATGATTTCAATAATTATTACCTCTTTTAAAATTATATATATCAGTCTACTAAACTACATTATTACTAGAAACATGATCTCTAGCCATCCAAATCAATCAAGAAAACTCTAACCTCAAACTATATTATTGTTTCCCACCAAAATCGCAATCACTCACCCCAAATCCAAACCAATAATTTTTATTTACTATCGTCACACGATACATATGTTATACCATTTTATATTATTTTTTATTTATTTAATTGATTTAAATATTTTTTGTGTAAATAATTTTTTCCATGTTTTAAAACTTTTTAATTTTTCATTTATATTTTTCATACTGTTTAAATTTTATATGAATTCAAAGTGTAATACGTGAAAGATAAAAAAAATTATAAAATTTCAAGTATGTATCATTATTGTACAAACTATATAAAATTATAATTAAAATTAAAAAAATCCTAAATATCAAAAAAATTGTTAAAAATAATGATAATTACATAAATATATTTTATTGAAATTATTTTAAGCCGCATTGACATTGTTATTTAAAAACATAATTTTTACATATTAGAAATTACGTGAAAAAATATAGCATAACTATAATATAAATAAATTTTATATCATTAAAAATATATAGAGAAAATAATTTAAAATAAAATGAATTTCAATTTTTTTGTGAAAGACGACATTAGTTATATAGCCTTTATGTAGTATTTCAAAGAAATTATCTTAGACGTCTATAAATAAATAATTTTTTGAAAAAATGTATTAAAAAACTCACCAAAAGAATAGACCTGAAACTAGAAATCATCATCTTCTGCTGCAAATTGCTTGGAAAGATCCTTCTCTTATTGTAGATGGTCCCTAATTTTCTATATTCTCTCCTCCTCCTTGTTTGCATATAGTTGAAACCTCAATGATGGTGATGCCTCATTATTCATGTTAAGGAAGAACATGATCCTCTAGTTTAACGACGTCTATGGATCATTCACAAAGTACCCACCCCCTTTCTTTTTCGACTCCAACAACCCATCCCCCTGATCTAGTGCCACATCAATTATGTCGGCCCACATGGCCTCCAGCTCGATACACTCTAAATCTACCACATGTTTGTCATATGTGAGCTTCACCTTAGTTTCTCAGCTTGATCATAATGATTTTAGTGGAGGTCCTTATAAAGGAGAAGGTTAATAATGGTTTCCTGAAAAAATTCATCATGGTGCAATGTAGAAATCCGATGCAATGAATAAAGGATTCCTTTAATATTAGCATGGATTCATGTATATTATTTTTATGAGTTTATTGAAAAATTAATTAAAAATTTGTGACAATAATATTTCATAAATATGTTATTAATTGGTGGCTAGCTTGATGAAACCTTTTGGTTTTTTCGAAAGGCACGAGTAGGCTTGTCGCCTTGTAGAAAAAATATGTATAAATGTTTTTATATTTGTAAATATATAGGTTTTTTATATTATGATTTATATTTAAATTATTAGAAATTATTTTTTGGGTTTTATTCATAATTCATTTAGATAAATAATAATTCATTAGGTAACTATTAGATTACCATAATATTTGTATTCTTAATAAATATATACATTATGGAGTGTTTCTTTATGTTCGTAAAACACTTTATGATCTCTAATTTATACCATTCTCTTATGATATTAGACTCACATGATATGTTTTTATATGATGATTTATAATCATTTACTTTTTATTATCATTTTATGATTATTGACTCCCATTATATGTTATCAAATTTTAACATGTGACGATATTATGGGGATTTATGGATCACGATTTCTTTTATGTATGTCTCTATAATATTCCATGTAGTAATACTGTGGCGAGGTCTATAAGAGAGTGTGGATATGTGAATAAAAGAAAATTTTATGTTATGTATCATGTATCAAATTCCTAAAGATGTTGTACCATAATATTTTTTGGAGTATTATATATATTTTTATGATAACGATGATGTAATAAAATGGATTTGAGATCTGGGTCATTATATGAAATATTAGAATAGACTTTATCATAAAAAAATATGAAAATATTTCTTCATAGTAAATAGCACATGGTTTTTGAAACATTTTCCATAGGGTTTTATTTATAGGTAGACAACCCACTATAAATATTAATTTTCTTGGGAAAACCCTACTTCAACCCAATGGGTCTCACCCCTTCATGTGGATCCACAAATTTTTGACCTTGGATTTGGTATATGGAGTTTATTTTAGATTTTATGATATTTAACTATTTCATAGTATAAGAAAAATCATTGTGCACTTAATTGGTTGTAGGTTTATCATCTATATACATAAATTTATGATCATTTTTTATTATAAATTCATATATCTTAGGATCTTGATGTATACTTCTATATAATTGAGGTTATTGTGTAACTATAATTAGTTCTTCTTACATAACACTTTATGGAACTAACTCAACATCCATATCAATAGAGCTTTTTTATGGTACTTAACATTTAGAAGATTGATATTCATCCAACTATATCAGAAATTAATATATTCGTTATCATGGAATATAATAGTTTCTTCCTCAAAAAATCTGTGTTTTCATTTTTATTTATGAAATAATATCCCATAATTTCTTTAATATAGACAACACATAATCCTTTCACTAATGTAGGGTTATGTTTATTATAACCCAGTTTTCATATGATTGTCTCACAACCCCAAATATTAATAAAATATATTTTTGGAAATTTACCATTTAATATATTATATAGTTTATTTATGATCGCATTAGATAGAAAATATTTAAGTACAAATGGATCTATTATTATATTATACACACATAATGGAATAATAAGATCACACTGAATCATCATTGATTGAACCATGTCCAATCGGGCATTAATATTTATGTTAGACACACTATTCAATTATGATTTTCCATGAGGAGTTAGCTATGATAATATTCCATAATATATCATATGATTAGTGAATTTCAATCTCCTATCTTCAACACCACAACTTGACCAGTGAAACTTAATATAATTTCCCTATTGATTATGTAATTTTTTCTATAACATGTTGAACTTTTCATAAGGTTCATACTTGTGCCACATCATAAACACATATTCATACAAACTTAATTCATTATCATGGGTTATAAATTACGTAACCCAACACTTAATAATCCTAGAATGAGTAAAATCAATGTCTATAGAAAATATTTTTTCCCACATGATAGTATGAAAATCTAATGCATGTATCGAGATCACCAAGCTCCATGTTGGGGTGGAGTCTGATAAACTGGAGAGGGATGATCCTCGGGCAACAAAACATCAACAATCGCATTGTCCAACTGGGTGTTAGTTGGAGGAGGTTCCAAATAGATTTCATACTATATACCAGATCCTTCTCCCAAAAGAGTTATAGAATGACCCACCATCATCATTGGGGGGATCTATATATTTTGTGATGGATCAGGATGCCATGTTTGAGAAAACTATGGATATCCTATCAATAGGATAAATCATATTATCCCTGAGGCACATGCCCAATCAGCGGATGATGGACTGCTAGAGGGTCTCCCACTACCCGTGGAATAGGTGAGGGCCCACATACATAACGATGTGGTCTACGTCTTCATCATCGGGGCACCATAGCATGAGTAACAGCTCGATGAGGTTCCTGTGTATGAACCTCCACTAATTTGGTATGAACATCAACTCTCTAGGGTGGACCATCAAAGATGCTCTTGAGAATCGCATGATAATCTATCCTCAGTGCTAGTGTTGCAGCATGGATCACTCCCTAGATAGTGACCCCCTTCCCCTTTAGATCACTCATGAAAAAAATATTCTCTGAATGAGTACAATATTAATATATTCAATATGAATTAGAAAATATTTTAATAAAAACTATTATAAATTTTTATACATACCATATCAGAAAGTTACATGTAATGTTAATAAAGATTTATTATATACTTTACTCTATACCATGGCTCATACTTGACCGGATCTAAAAGTTGGAATCACATCGTAGGTATGCCCTGGATATGAAGTGCAACATGTCTTCCCTAGAGGTTGAGATATTGTTTGTGTCATCATAACAAGTCCATATCCTTCATCCTCGTCAGCATCAAGTCACGAATATCTTGTAACTCTCTTGGTGGTAGTGGAAAGGGATGAACATAGCCAAATAGCTTGGTGACTCTATCAGGAAACTACCTCTAAAAAATTTGAAAGTGAATGAGTGGAACTAAATCTATATCATTATGAAGTCTAGTAGTGTAGTATGGAAGAAAATTGGCTCAATAAATCATTGTATTCCATCCATGATATCTGAAATGACTTATGAGATTGGTCAAAACAATTCCTTACTAAAAACCAAATTTGATTCTATTATTAAATTTTATTGACAATGATGTATTGTATATACATACATCACTGGGTAAGAGAGTGTCCAACATGACATGATATGCACACATATGTTCTGTGAAAATGATATTGAAGTTGTGTCTCCATGTCCACCTATAAAATAAAACAATGAAAGTGCTGAATAATAATAAATTAAATTTGAAAACTCCTACTAGAATCAAAACCAAATTGTGATGAGTGATCATACAATCATCTATGCATAACATCATGAAGCACCACTATTGGTTGCTGTTGACTAGTAAGCAGAGGGTAGAGTATGTGTATGTGATCCCATGCCCATATCAAAACAAGGATGAAACATCTCGTGATATCCTTTTAGTCTTTGTGGTATGTCGTGTATAATTATATATATGTCTAAGCCAAGATCACAGATCCCCAAATCTACATCCCAGCCCAATCAATGTCCTATAGAATCCCAATAAACATCATCTTAACATGAATACATAAGTGATCAGTTCACATGGTCACTGAGAAGATCTATAATATATATTAACAAGCATGATTTCTGATAGTCATCTCATCAGCATCGTCGGGTATATGAATAATGTATCCTTGTAGCTAGTTCATAGATGTTGAACCACCATTTGTATCCATTGGGTAGGAAAAAATTTAAACACCTAGAAATATATGAACAATGTCATAATAGTATGAATGGGTGGGTTCAATGATGGCTTCCCCTAGATAGGAAGCCCGAAAAGGACTGTCATGTCCATGAGGGGGAAGTTCACCTTTCCGTCAAGAAGATGTAATTTGTGTGTTTCAGGTCTCCACCTCTCATAGAAGGAAATAAGGTGGTGATTTCCAAAAAATGTGAAATATGATACTTCCATTTCGTAGATGCCAACACTACATATGTATGGTATAATGGTAGGTGTAGGTAGCCTATGATGGAAATTGATCACTCAATGCACTGTGATTTGATGAAGCTCACCACCCTATAGCACGGTGGAGGATACAACCCTAACCGACTCCGTGAGTAGTATATTATCATCGATCTATATATAAATAAATTAAATTATTCCTAAGGGTAAAATAGAAATATAATGTTTCGATCAAAATAATTATATGACTTGTCAAATTTATGACATGTCGTGTTTATTCACATTTTTTATGAAGTTTTTTTTCAAATGAAAATTTAATGTCTTCATAATTGTCAAAAAAATTCCAAAATTATTATTTGGACATGTTTTACCTTTCAAGGGATATTTTTAAGATATGGTTATATATATGTATATATATATATATTCATTTTTAATTTTTTATACAAAAGTTTATTAGATGATGGGGTGATTTTTAATTTACACATCATTTCCCAAATGATGGCATGTTTCATGACTATTATATCAAATTATTTAACTATGGTTTATCCCTAGACAGATTGATTGTGAATTAATTTCTCCTCCCCCTATATTTCTTTGCTTTATTTTCAATATTCACTTTATTAAATTTCTTCACTTTCTCCATCTTCTTGGTTATGGGTAGGGTGTATGTCATCGATGTCATCATTTTCACCCATTCTCCTATGTTGGGATTTATTTTCCTCAAATTCCTTACTACAAACTAGAATTTCCTTGACATTTTCAATTGAACATGGTTTATAAGTTATGATTCTATCTTCAAAATGATGTTAAAATACAGATTATTTTCATGTGTAAGCTTAATTATAAATTATGAAAGGATGTAATTAACAGTTTAGTTTTGAAAATGATTTGGACATATCAAACAAATCTAAACAAGGATAATATTATTTCAACATCATATTATTTAAAAAATAAGAAGATCAAAATGGATGCAATAAATCATTGTGGTTGAGAGTGTCAACATGATATAACAATGTTAAGGAATCATTTCCAATTATGACCATCTTGATGAAATACAATGAATATCAAACATTTCCACTTTTCTTGAGGCCAATAAATATTATTGTGAATCTTATTGGCCTTTGTTCTCCCTCATTTATGCATCTGTTTGATGTCAGGTATCACTATTGGCTTGCCATGCGGCATTAGGTACTATCAAAACTCCCCAATATGCATCCATGGTGAAACATAACAGTTAGAAATGGTGTACATCTGGTACACTATATCATCATTTTCTTCCCATGATATGGTCACAAAGGCACATGATGTTCTGGAATGTGCCCATGGAAGTCGTACGCACTGGATGTTTCCACATTATCATTGCTTCACTTTAATAATAACATAATTTTTTCACCAATGTTATTTTCAATGGGATCTAAATTATCTTTAACTTAAACTCAATATTATTATAAGTGCAAAAGTCATTCATGATAAACAAAAGATTCATTAATATTTTTTCAATCTCTCATTTAAATTTCCTTCCATACCTTATCCCCTAATAAATGTTTTCTGCATCTAGTTTATTTTCAATAAATGAAGTACTTTACACAATGATATATTATATCTGGAGCTATGAAATTTATAGGTAACATGGAAATCCCATTGAATACACTATTAATGAACTCTATAATGTGAATGGTCATGTGTCTAGACCTTTTCCCCCTATCATATGAAATGTACATTTTTATTTGGAACTCACGTCATAAAACCATACACTTCATGATTAAACTTGAATCTTTGTTTCAAATGTTATTCAAACCTCCATTGATCCAACTCATATACCACACATTAGTTATCATATTTGATTTAAATTAATTTCATCTATATGTTGAAATTGTAAAAAATAACAAAGGAAATTTATACCAAGCCTTGTGATTGCCTTATTCATAGGTTTGTTATGGAAGGTTTTACATACATTTCTAGTAATGTGTGTAATGAAGTACTAATTATGTGCATTTGGGGGTATCCATGAATCAGGTTCCACATTTATTTCCTCATTGATCACATGATAATGTTAATATATGAAAAGACACCATGAATTAAGGTAAAATATTTTTTGATACATGCCAAAAAAACTCTAGGATTTGTAGTTTTCCTTTTATATAAAGGAAAAGTCAAGAGGAAGAGTTGAACGATTTCCATATTGGGTTTACAAAATCAAAATTATTCCCTTGTATTTTGAATATTTAAATGTTCCATCAATCTATACGAATGGTTTTTTAACATATAATGTGGAGATGCAGTGGAGGAATGTCAAAAATAACTTATAAAATTGAACACGATATGTATGAAGTTAGTTATCTTACAACACAGTTCGTTCATATGGAGATGGAATGAAACATGGGTGTTATTCCAAAGTACGGCTAGAAATTGTGACAAAACCTGATATGTTTCATCCCAATCACCACAAACCACCACAATTTCTTTATATTTTTCCAACCGTGACTTATTATAATAAATTGTATAACTGATATTATATTGTATTATCTCTTAAACAAGTTCCATAGAAACATCATGGCATGTCCTAATCATCTATATGATAATGGATGATATAAATTCATAATCCATTGAGGTATGATCTTGTGTAAAAAAATTTTAATGCCATTATGAGTTGCCTCAATATTTTAGATTCTTCAATATCTAAATACAATGTTTGGAATCATCCTAAAGAAGAATTAACAGTCATCCACAAAATTTTAAAAAAGTATGAGGTATTTTTATGGAATTATTCTTAAACAATATATCTTCATAGACTCTAAATGTGAAATCTCTTTAGAGTGTTTTTTAATTAATATTTAATTGTAAAATTCCTTCAAACATATAATATTTTTTTCCAACTCACTAAACATATCTAGTGAAACTCCAAGAAACCCAGTTGCTGGTTTGAGAACATTTCAGTTAAATTCAGGCACACATTTTGTCGCTTCTGTCCAAGATGTAAAGAGTGGTTTGTGAAATATTTTGGGTCAATGATATTATACAACTAATGGATTTCTAAAAACATCCTCCCCAAATTTCGATGCATCATCCTCATCATCATTGGTGTCACCATTTATTCATCATTACAAATATCAACATTGGAATTCAAATCTAAATTTTAATCTAGGATATCATATTGGTTTTCCTCTTCTACATAATTTAGAATAGGCTTAATTTCAATGGGTGTACCTTTATCAACAATGATTGTAAGGTTATTTCTTCATACAACTGGACATTAATATTGTGTACTAGAAACAAAAACATATAACTCCATCATGGTACTATATTAATATTGGGAAAAAAAATTATTTCATGGACTAACTACGTGTCAACAACCGATGGACAAGCTAGATGTCATAGTGTAGCTGGGAATTTTTAATGTTTATATCTCATATACTCGGTCTCTTGATTGGGTCCCCTATTCAAGGAACCATAAATTTTGTCATGAATTTCAATAAGGGTTACAAAATCATATGTAATAATCACTATTTTTGGTTTTGTACTATAAGAATATTCTAGATAAGTTTGAATATCCTCCTCATAGCAGTAAAGATAAGGAAGAATGACCTTGTACATAAAAAAATATGTTTTGATTTAGATTCTGATAGAGTAACTAATATTGAAAACGATGGTTGACAATATATTATTTATTATACAAAAATAATTAAATGTCTCTTTATACCCTAATGTATGATACTATTGATTCATTATATGATTTTTCATTATAATATAAGTCTAAAAATAATTTGGAAACTGAGGAAAATATAAGAGAAATCCACAATTCAATTTATTTATCATTGATAAAATGAAAAATGTGTTATTTTATAGTTTAATGGAGAAGAAAAAACACATTAAATAACATATGAATTTATTACATCATACAATAAGTACCTTGAAAGTTTTCAGTAGAACATGGTTTATATGAGATGAGCCTCACCATCGACGTGATGTAAAATCTAACTTATTTTTAGTTTGTAGCTTAATAACATCTTTAAATGGTATGTCCATCACTTTGGATTTTTGAAACAATTTATGCCTTGTAATAAAAGATCGTAGATTTTATCTTACATGTCCATAGAAGGATGAAATATTTTTAAAATTCCAAAGATATGTACATATCATTCAAAGATGTTATTAGTCTACCAATTTAAAATATGATATATTTTACCACATCTTTGAAGTGGGGATCACATCATCCAAACCATGATTTATTGAAAAATTTCAAGGCATTTATTACAGGTTGTATAAAATTTATATTTTATTTAATGTATTCATTCTTCTCCATTTCAATTTTTATGATAATAATTTTAATTCTCCAAATGATAAATTAAATTTGATAATCATTATATGTATTCATGTATTAATCTGATATTATTCATTATTTAATATATAGTTAATAATTAAATAATGTAACTATTATTTCTAAACTATATAATCATTATGATACAAACCTTTTCAAACATCTTCTTCATCATAAATTATGATACTAATGTTTCGTAGCATATTTGTTTCCTATCCAATTAATTTTATATGATCGTAATTATTATATTATCATTAATAAACATAATAATTTGTTGTTTTATTTTCATAGGTTCTTTAGTAGTTTATAATGAAAATAGGAATCATTTAAATCATATCTTATTAGAGTGTCAAATGAGGAGTACAATAAGGTATGTTTTCATGTACCAAGTTACCCTAAGTCAAGCTCGAAACACCTTGTTGGAGTTGTTTACCCTAGGTAAATCTGTTCCATAGGCACATTAACTTGTTTGTATCCAAAAATTGATATGATTACATAGATAACCACATTATCATTATTCTACCAAAATTTTAGAATTTTTAATACTAATTTATTCATTAGTAAATATATACATAATAATTACTAATAATAACTATTGTTTCAAAATATGTATAACTACGTAAACTAACTAATAAATAAAATTAGAACCATCTAAACTAATTAATTAATTAATATTTATACCTAACTAAAAATAATTCAATCAAATTAATTAATAAATTTAAATTAAATTAAAAAATACCACTAAATGATGCTTTGGAAATAATCAGGACTTTTTTTAGACAATACGATCTACCACACAGAAAAAAGGACTTTTTGTAGAGATGAAATCTGCGGAATGTACAGATATGAGTGAAATTGGATGTGAGGATAAGGGGTGAGATGTTATATTGGGGATTAAATCAAAGGTTTTAAGGGGTGTGGCTTTTCTCCTTTAGGTTATGGAAAAGGAGGCACCCCCACTGTCGCCTTTCTCATTGTATTTAGGTAAAAGGTGGACCCCCAACTACTACCTTTGCCATTTCATAGATCCAGGGAAATGGTGATGGGATGGGGAATGTGGTAGTGCACCTAAAACCTTTCAATCAAATATTACAAAATATTTTGAACCTATACATTTTTTAAGAAACATATTAAAAAACACATAACAAACACTTTCATGTAAGCTTCTGAATATATGAATAATAAAAGAAGAACCTAGATGAAAATTAAAAACAATATTTACTTAAATACAAAATAAATAAATCTATATTACTTAAAAAATTATAATGTTAAATCAATTATGAATTCTTTTAAGGAAATATTTTATTCGTTTTTTATGTTGTGTTCGCACTAACATTAGTGCTGGATAAATAAAAAAATAATATCGACTATATAAATTTTTAGAAAAAAATAAAATGAATAAATATTTATTGTTATATAATTTTAAAAAATAATATAAATGAATAAATATTATAAATAACATTTTAAAAACATAAATAATTATTTACTACTTGTATAATGTTTCAAACACAAAAATAATCAAAAATAAATAAATAGCATTTATATAAATTAAAAACCATTAAAAAAGAATAGATATTAATTAATAAAAATGTATAAATAAAAATTAAAAAATCCATTATGTAAATATATTTTAATTGAATATATTTTAATATAGAAAAAAATACTAACAGTAATAAATATACAAAATACATTAGTATTATTAAATGCGTAATTTATAATAAAATAAAAACCTATTTTAGTATTATTAAAAATAATTTTATCTAAAAATATTTAATATTATTATTCAATGATATGAAAAATATTTCAACAAATTATTACTATATAAATGAATAAATATTTATTCCAGTTAAAATCTCTATTTCAAATCTTCGTGTAAAGTGGAAATTAAGACATTGAATTTAGAAACTACAAGCTTCTCCCAGATTTCATCATGATAATCCTCAATCAATTCACTCAAATTGATCCCATAAATATCGATCATGGTCTACGCCTCATATATTCTTTTATTGAAATATATTTAGTTTGTTTGTTTTTTTCTTTTTTATTTAATATGACATTAGATTTCGTAATAAAAAGTGTATACTCGATGTCCATAACATAAAATATAATGGGTTGATCATTAATTTAAATCTATATGGTTTCCTATGTAAAATTATATATAAAAAATATCTATTTAAATAATCAAAATAATTTTCAATGAGATTGCACCTATCAATACCCAATTAAAATACAATTTTACACTCGATGGTGAATGAGACTACTAGAACATGTATGTTTTGTGAGTACATCAATGTTCCAAGCATGAAATGAAATGGGATTCATTGTGGAGGATACAATTATAGTGTGTAGACACCCTATGAGATTGAAATGTCTAATATATTTTTTTGGTGGATAACATTGAGTTTGATGATATTAATCGAAATATATTTTTTGTTTTTCCAAATACATCTTCTAAAATGAAGGTATAGTTGTTTAATTTATTAATGAATGGGAGGTAAAGTTTGATTACATTAATTATTGTTTAATATACCAAATATAGGTCTCATTAAGGTATTATACCATATATTAAGGTTTATATTAATATATATGATATTTTACATGAAATAAAAAAGGAAAAATATCAAAAGTGTAAAAGAATATAATTTTATTACATGGATAGTGGTGAGTCGTGATTAGTTTATTTGAATAAATTAATTAAATTTAATATATATAATGCTGATTTAGTAGATCCACTAAAAGGGAATTTTTCTATTTTTGTTTATAAACAATTACATTTTAAAAGAAAACACTATGTGAAGATATGTAAAGTAAAATTATTAAAACAATAAATTGAAATATGTCTCGTTAGAAATAATATATTGGAAAAAAATGTAACCTTAAGGGAAAATTCCATAAAATAGAAAATATAGAACAATGATTACATACAAGACTATATTATGTAATTTAATATATGAATATTTAAAATGAAATATTAAAAAAGGAGATAAAATATGTTCCAGAAGATATATAGTACAATGAAATACAAAAATAATACATTGAAAAAATCTAATTAAAAAATATTAACTTAACTTGGTATTCACAGAATAATGAATTTTATGTAGGATACATTAATTAATATCATTAAAAAATTATTCAATAATGGTTTCAACAACACTTAATCCATGATCTGTAAATCTCAATCCATGTTCCATTACTAAAAATAGATATCACTCCATATATTTATAATTCCATAAAATTTTGTAATATAAAAACCATGGGGATACTATGAACAAAAAAATTTTCTATTGGGATTTATTGCAATATTAATTCAAAATCAAAGAATAATATATATATATATAATTAATTTTAAGTTATATAATGAGTAATTTATTTAATTTTAAAAGAGGAAAATGAAATGATGTAAAATGTGAGTAAATAGAACATTGATTTTTTTAGAAAACATAAATATTTTATGTTAAATAATAAAATATTTGAATAAATAACAATTCGGATGGGTTGAAAAAAATAGATTCATTTTTTAAAACATGATGTCATGGTTATTGTGATTATGGCTGTTTCACAAAGGCACTACGAATAAAAATGATATCATTTAACAAATATATCGAAAGGCATGATCATTACTTTACCTAATAATTTTTTTCAATCACTATGTTTTTCTTGTTATGAATGAGTTTATTTTAATCAGCATACTCTTATTAGAATATAAAACATTTATTACTCAATTATTAGAAAGGGTTTATTTTAAAATTTTGTTGTTGCCAATTTTTTATTGGAATATTATATGTCTGATGTGTTATTTTAATATATTTTTATATATTTGTCAATTATTTTGTATATTTACATTTGTTTATGATTCTATTTTTATTAATTCTCTTATATTAATTTATTTATTATGTGTAATTTTGGGGCATATTGTTCTGATGAAATATATACAGGACCATAAAAATGAGGATAATATTTTTTTCTAATAGATTTGATAGATGTTTACTTATAAAAAATTTGGAACAACCAAAATTAAAAAATCAATTGAATTACATCAGTTAGAAATTTTATACATAAATTAATACATTCAATAAAAGTTTTGTAATTTTGATGAATCAACTAGTTTCTTATTACATCTTGTATCAGAATATTTTTATTTCAATCTTATAAAGTGTTTTCCAAATAATAAAATTTTGTATGATGATAATTGTTCAAGTGGCCTTATAGGTGAACATTTAACAATTATTTTTCTATCAGTATGAGTTTATATAGTTTTCATTAATAAAATATTAAATTTATGTGGGTTATTATATATTCTAATTAGTTATTATATAATGAAGAGATATCCTAAATATTTTATTATTCTTACGTAACACAATGATTTCTCATTATAATGAACTTATTTCTAATCATATGTGAATGGTGGTGGGTCATGTGATGTCACTAAATATTTGGATCCCCAAATGCTAACATCCTAAAAATGATAATAATTCTTTTGAAGATATTCTACATTATTAATTTACAATCAGCGAGATTGGTATTCCAAATTTTCTAATATTGATAAATGTAACACAAGGAAATATATATAAAATATTTTTTATTTGATTATATTTAATAAATTTCATTACATATGTTAGTTATTATTTTTTTATGTATTAAGTTGTATTTAAGGAATTCATTTTAAAATCCATCATAATTAACATTAAATGAGAGTATTGATTTTAGAGATAGGTTATAACATGATGCTAAATATGATAAATTCAACATCATTACACATATATAAGAGAGATATAGATATAGATATTTAATAAATTGAACAAGGCCTTTCAAAGATAATTATTTTCCAAAAATGGTGTGATTTTTGAATAAATTCATATGGGGATGAAAACCCATTTGATTTCTTTTATTTCCTAAAAATGGTAAACAATATACAAACTCATAGAAAATTCATAGATTAAACATTGGAAATTATATTTCAATTTTCATATTATTTTTGATAATTTTTATAAATATCAATAATTTTTTTCCCTTGTGGAAATCATAAACTATGATAGATTGGTTAGACAACAAAAAACTCAACTATAGACATCAATTATGATTCAGTCGTTCTAGAAAATTATTAATGCCTCCCTTGATGCAACATTCGTTCAACGTTAAGATAAATTTAGATATTTTTTGTTATATTTTTAATATGTAAATTGATACATATTAAATTAATTGTTAATTCTATTTTTATGATTTGAGTATAATGAAGTCCTTATTTGAGATCAAACATTTGATTAAAATCTTTTAAAATAATTTTATAATTTTATTTTATAAATAATTATTAAGTATATTTTATATAATGTTCTTATAGACTCATAGTAACTTTTATGTTTAAAAAGGATATATAAAAGTCAAATAACCACCAAAATTATTAGGGATACACATGAAATTTACTGTATTCATCTTGTTCTAAGTGCTCTAGTGACCCTTCCACACTATCGAAGCTCTAACGATCTTGATTGTAGCTCCCGATGTTACATTTCATGGATGGGTGATCACTAGTATGGTGGTAGAACATCATCATGATGATGGTTAATGTGTGTAATGGTTTTGAGATTTACTCGATGTTCGATGGCCTAACATTCTGGTGGTGTTTTTTGGAAAGTTCATCCCTAGGCTATGTTTTGTGGTTGAATCCTTTTTGGTTTCTGGTTGACATTCTATTTCTCTTTTTGGGTATGTTTGATCTTGGGTGGGGTTTCAAGACCATCCCTATTTTGTGTTTCCTTTGTGTGTATGGAGGTTCTTGCTTTTCCACAATAAGTTTTTATAAAATAAAAAAAACATTTTTGGTGTGGATTCTATTTCATGAAAAACCTTTTATATTAATACATTAATAATGTATTTTTTGTATAATTTTTTTAACATGGAAATTTTTTTACACATCTTTTATGGCCAATTTATTACCATTATCTATAAGAAAATCCTTATATATAGTGTATAATTCTCCCGTTAATTAAGAAATTAATTTTTGTTCTACTATTTCACTATTTATTTTATGTTCATAAGAGTTTAGTTAAACTTTTATTAATAATGAAATTTTAAATCATTCAATAAACATTAGTAGGTTCAATACTAATAATGATTCTAAGAAGTTTTTTAATAAATGTAAATGGTTGACAACCAACAAATTGTGTTTGGATTCATTTATTTATCATCAATTTAATTTTTCTATTACCTTTAGTGAAGTTGATTTTATAATTATTTAATATTTTTATTGAATAATTATTTAATGTTTTATTTAGTTATTTTATATTTTATGTTATAATAAAGAAAAATTTATTTAATACCCAAGGGATTTTACATGAGACTTCTCTATTTAGTAGATGTTTCATATTAAGATATTTCATTATATTTTTAATTATATTGACCGTTAGTTTTTTCTAATACAGGAGACAGAAAATTCAAATTCACAGTGAGTGTTAATTTAGACTATCATTGATCGGATCCTCTAGACCCTTTATGTATGTCTATTGGATTATCTAACAATAATCCACTATCATAAATGGAATATGATTTTTTATGAATCATATATATTCATGTGTGAAAATTTCATAGATTTTTACTTACCAATACATGTATGAAATCATTTTTCCACACTCACCAAAACTAAACATTTTATTTAACCATGTGAATATTATGTTTTGTTGCCTGTTGAATAATATGATATTCATAATCCTCTATCTAATTTATTAACTATATTTCTTTATTGAATCATTATATGGGATATAATAGAAAATCATTGATGATAGGCTTTATGGAGTTATAGGATTTTCACATAAGGTGCGTATCATAACTTTCTAATGTTATATATAGGAATATGGACATAATTCTCTCTCTATATCTCCCTTTTTTAAATAATTACTTATATTGATGTAGGACTTGAATATTGAGTGGGGCGAATTTATGTTTGTCTTATAGATCATCTATGATTAATTATATCAAATTAGTAACATTTGAAAAGTGGGTAGAGAGAGAAAGAGAGAGGAATATAAGTGCTTTTTGTTGTGTTTGGCAGCAGTTGTACTTTTTTCATGTGTATTAATGTTGATAGTGAAAATAGTGACATTATTAAAAACATTAGGTTTTGAGTTCAGATTCTGATGATTTCCACCCATGGTAAAAAATTAATAGCTTTCAAACCCACTAATTGTAGCCCTAAAGCCTTAAAATAACATATCATGACCAGTCCCCACTAAAACTCTTCATTTGTAGTAAAATGGGATTATGGTGCCTTTTGATTCCTTCCACAAATATCCAATGTTTTGGATATTAAAACTGCACGTATCTGTCATAAAAATTTGAGGCATTTCTCTCATAACTCCACTAAAAAACAACAAATGAGAATTATGATCTCTATATAGCATTATAGCTACATGATATTATTATTGAAACGACTCTAATAAATTGTTTTCCCATTAATTACTCAATAACTCAATTTTGAATAATTAATTGTACAATTTGACACAACTACCAAAATATGACTACCAAATATAACATACCTAAAACCACTAATCAATCTCAACATAAGTTTTAATTGATGGAATTTTTTCCAATCCCTACCTAATCATGAAAAAAATTTATTCCTAACAAATAATAATAATTAACCTACTCAACTAATGAAATGAATTTGACTATATAAAAATATAAATATTCTATCAAAACATTACCCATAAATATTAATTCTAATTTACCTTGACATTGAAATTAATTATTTAGAACTCATGAATACTTTAAATTAAATTTCATATATATGTTTGTGTGTGTTTATAATTCAATACATCATCTTACTTTCATATTAACTATAAAGTTATATCTGTAATATTTTATTACATGGTAATACTAAAAATTTATCCATCATTGATTTCATGGTTACCATACTCCCATAAACATATTTTCATAATAAAACATTTAGCAATTATATAGTAGCCACTATTTATATATTTGAACATGTTATTCTACCAACATTCACTCAAGATATATTTTCTATTACCTTATTATAAATTCATTTTTAATTATAAATTTAGACTTTATCATACCTTCAATTTCCACAAAAATATCATCCTATATTTTTTAATAAATAATGAAGGAAAATTCACACTAGATGTTATAATAAAATAAAATATAAATAATCATTACATGCACAAATAAGGAAAACATAATTCACCAAACACATTTTCTATCATTCCATATTTTATTTTCATTTCAATTTCTAAAATTACATCGTATTTAAAATCAATAACTACAAATTATCGTAGTAAAAAATCAATTCCTATCGATACACATAACAATACAATGAAAAATAAACATCTCACGTATAAATTTAAATGATCATTAATAACTAGTATATTTTATCATATATTATATATACATTATAGAAATGAAAAGAGAAAACTGTTTGTAAAATCAACTTTCTCTAGAAAAAATAGGACCCCAATATAATATTATGTTAGTAAAGTGCATTACATATATTCGAACGCCTCTCCTACCTATGAAATTGTCACCACTAAGAACTATGAGATATTATAAACATAAAATCATTCAATTATTTTTTATTTTAGGTTTATTACTTAGGATATAGTAATATAAATATTTTGATAAAAGGATATAGGTGTGATTTTCACAAATATGAATAATTAATACTCCTATAACTCATGTTAAGGCCCATTAATTGAGATAAAATATCGTTAAAAAACTAATAATTAGTTTACAATGGATTGAAATAATTATTTTTAGGCTTTATTAGGGACGTATTGGGATAATAAATAAAATGAAATAAAATATTTCTTCAATAAGTTATATGAAAAGAATATAAATCCCCAACATTTTTTGGAACACTGCACTGCCATATGAAGATAGAGATAAATTCTATGAGAGAATATAAATCCTAATGAACAATTGAGGATGATGTTATTTACATATAGAGGTATCTTCTATTGAACATATGATCGTCATTGGATATAGATTATTTGAAAGGAATCAAAAGGGGAAGAGATTGGTTGAGAAGGTACCTTGTATATTGAAAAAGATGCACTAATTTCCATGAACCACATAGAATTTTAAATATTCATATAAAAAAATTCTCATATTTTAAACATAAATCTAATTATCACAAATTATATTACAAATAATTGATTGAAATGTATTAAAAATTAATTATCCGTAATGAAACTCACATGTATTCTTTCCCCAATACAGACAAGAAAATTATTTTAATTTTCCATTAATATTAAGTGTATTATATAATAACACATCATAATAATTAATTTTATTGAATTAAATAATTTAAATATTTATTAAATATAATTTTATAACAAAAAACATTCATAGTGTCATTATTTATTGTTTTAGTCCCATTTTTATATCATAATATCTAGGAGGAGAACAATTTTTGATGAAACTGTATATTTTTAATTGAAGGAGGTAACCATTAAATATATTGGTGGTTCTGTGTAAGGGTAATGGGGATTAAATTTACACTAAAAGAGTGATCTATGAAAATGTATTTTTATTTTACCTTTACAAAAGGGGAGAAATTTATTCACAATGGGTAGGGTCTAAATTTACATTGGATGTACTCTTATAAAGGTGAATCTAGATTACATTATACAATAAAGAATTACATATAGGTGTGTTATGTTTCCTATATATAGAATAAGAATTATTATATTCCAATTTAAAAATAAATATCTTTTATAAAGTAAAATATAGTTCCTTTAATTATAAATGTAGTGTCTCATAAAGGTAAACTAAATCACTTCAATTAAACCTATGTATGGAAGGGGTCTTACATAGGGGAAAGCAATTTCATTTGAAAAATAAATATATTGATAAAAAATAATTCCTATTATTTTATTATTTTATTTTTAAAATTCATGTTTTAATCCAAAAAATATATTAAATTTCAGTATATATATTTTAAATCTGATTTAAACCTTTCCAAAGCTCTAAAAATATCGAAGAACACAACCATTCTCTATAAATAACAAAATAATACTGAGGATGTTTTTGGTAAATTATAATATCATAGATTTGATACATATAAAATAGTTCTTATCCATCATAAATAAAATTAAACCCCAATTATATGATCCCAAAATCAATATTTAGGGGAAGATACATCTTAGAGAGTCCTAAGTACTGAGATAAATTAAACACATCATGAAAGGAACAGTTTCTAACGTTTATCAATTCGAATAATAAATATACCACTAAGAATCATATAAATAATTAATAAATCTAATTATACTGAAATCATTAATCATTTATAGAAGTGATAAATTTTTTCGCATGGATAAATTCATCTATGTTGGTATAAATCAACACACACCCACATTAGAAAAAAATTCCAGTTTATCTCCCAAATTACTTTCATCATTTTAATTTTAATTGTGAAAATATTCAAACCTATATCCATTTTAAAATTTCATTAATATGTTTATAATAATTATGTTTTGAAGACAATCCCATTAAAAACTTTATGATTTCTAATTATTTTTAATAAAAAATACCAAAATTTGATGAAATTCCTTTTTTTCAAATAAACATTTAAATTCAAATTTAAAAATTCACCACTCAATTATTTAATATAAGGAGTTGGGTTAGTGAACTATGATAGAACTACCCAATCATAACTAATTACTGTATACTTTGAGACCCATTGACCTTTTGATTAATCTTATTAATGATTATTTAATAAAAATTTATTGATTAGAATAATGAACATGATTTGAGGCTTGTGGTTTCCTCGATATCCATGTCGATACACGAAATCACCCATATATAAGGATTTATGTAGTATCATATGTAATTTCCATTCCATTATACCATGTAACAATAAGGATAATTCTTATCACTTAAATCATTTCAATATCATATGATACTTCATAGTTTATTACCAACCAAAAAACATATTTCAATTTGTAATCCTAAAATGCATTATATTACAACATCAAAAAATGTAATTTAAAAAAAATTGTTAGCTATAGAATGCAGGGATTAAAAATCTGTAGGATTACAATACAATGTCTCCCTCATTAATTCATAAAATGTCAACATTTCATTACCATTTTTAATTCTTTTGATTTGTTTATAGAAACCAAATATAAATTGTAGTATATTTTTAAAAATAAATAACACATGATTAAATTTGTAAAATAATATGATTCACTATTTCAAGAAATTTATATGACTTATTCAGACTATAAACTAAAAAAACTAATAAAAAAATTATCATCTAAAAATTTAATAAATAGATGGTTTCAACTAAAAAAGTGGCATCCAACCACCAACCTGGTCATATCCCCACTATCATTTCATCTACATCCCATTTCAGCTTATACACAATCATTACACCATCAATGACATCGATTATATCATATCATATTAATATTTCCTAAGATATCATCACCATTTTCATATTTACACATCTTGAGAAAGAAAAAAAAACAAATTCATATTAATTATAGAGGTTTAATGATGTATGTTATCAACAAGTCATAAAAACACTTAACCAGGTAAAAAATATTCAATAACTAGACACTGGGGTATTATATATCATTCAAAGAGGCATTTCTGGAGAGGGTACATGGATTGGAAAAATTAAATATCTATATAATTACAACT
This sequence comes from Viscum album, assembly GCA_963277665.1. Lineage (NCBI taxonomy): Eukaryota > Viridiplantae > Streptophyta > Magnoliopsida > Santalales > Viscaceae > Viscum > Viscum album. Next base: position 819,098,591 of record OY728142.1, read on the forward strand.
TGATTAACATTTTAAAATCATAAAACGTGATGTATATTTATTTACTTATACATATTCCATGATTTTTCATATTGATTAATTATTTACCACACGTTTTCTTTTTTACACTTTACAACTAATCAAAATAATACAAAATAAATCATGTAGAAAGGTTAAATCTAACTATTATATTTTTAACATATCAAGTTCATCATGGAATAAATAATAAATTTGTATTTTAGAGATTTTATCATTCATATATACCAAATTTATTATATAAATTTTCAATTCAATACATGTGATCTGTAATATTTAGTTCATGTAAATCACGATATTTCACAATATAAATATTGAATCATTAATTGTACTCACATGTATTTATATATGCATTATGATCTTAAATCATTCCTTTTAATCAACAAGAATTTATATCATCATAAACTCTTTAATAAAATGACATATTAGTTGAAATATTGAATTAAATTTCAATAATGTTATTAAATTGCAATTTAACGTTACTCATAAATTATATTTCATTTTATGATGTTATAAAATTTAAAACGGCATGTAAAAATATAGCATTCAATTCAGTTAATCAATATTGTTGAAAAAGAAAATTCATTCCTGAAAAAGTAGCATAAATAAAAATTTTCATGAAAAATTAACCATTTAGACATGCTTTACAAATAATAAAATAAAACTATCATATAATCGTATAAATATAAAAAAAATAATTTATAAATTGTAATTGACCATTTATTAGTTAACCTACCAGAATCCATAATGCTTAAATTTTATATATGAATATTATAAATGAGAAAAACAACATGTTATTAATGGTGTTTTAAGAAAACATGTCTTATAATTTAATGTTACATAATTTTTATGGTTGAATTATATCATTATAGTTATCATAAATAAACACACATAAAATAATAAAATTTATTTTTTCAAGTATAATGAAACCTATGACATAGATTCATGCATCCCTTCTAAATTTTATACCCATTGATCAGGGTATTTTCAACATAAATATTTTTAGTTTGATGTCATGTCCCTTTCATTATATCTTAATGGGACACATTTCCTAATTTCTTCTTGGTCTACATGACATCAAGGTTATGGCATCACTCACAAGATATTGTAAATAAATATATTCTAACATATCCCTTTCTGTCAGCTAAAATATGGTCAAATAACATTGTGTCCTTGCTGGATTGATGCAAGCTCTACTTATTCTTAAGTCAAACACTATACTAAGTCTAATAAATGATATGATACCACGTTTTCACTCCCATTTCCTTTATCAAATTATTATTTTTATTAGTGGGAATGAATCTTAACATTGAATCCCTAATTTCCCTTTTATTTCCTGAATTTCCCATACATCACTCCTCTTCCCCTTCTCATCCTCATTCACATATGTAGTAATATCCCTCTTCTCTTTTATATTTATCCTCTATTCCAAATCCATACATATTAATCCACCAAACATTAACACAACTCTACTATAGATAATGAACCTACTATGGTAGGTATGGATTGATAATAAATCTAATTAAATCTCCATCCCCAAACCCCAACCCACCACCCATCACCAATAAATATATCCTTCCTTGAGGACTCCATCATCATCCCCTTGTTAGTAGTGTTTCCCTCTTCTTATACCCCATTCATTGTTGGTACCCTATCTCCAAACTGTTTCCCCCTCCCAAATGTTTTTTGTCAACACCTCATACTAAATCACTAGGCACTATCAGCATCTTATCCCTAACCCATGATGTCATTGTAATTGAGGTATGTTTTCAATGATGAAGTGGTGTCATCAAACATACCCAATAAAAATTTCCCAATCCATTGAATTCAACATCCACAATCACAAATTTTTCATATATTATTATTATTCAAATGATAATATCAAATAAATATCAATATTAATTTTTATAGATTCTTGTATAGATGTTGTGGTGGCACATGTTTAGTAATAAATTGGATTTATAATCACTGAATAAAAAATTATTTCTAAAATTTTATTGGTATTTTAATTTAGTTATAATTTATTTATTTATTATTTATTATATTATTGTGTTATTCCTTATTTGTTTATTCATTTAGTGATATTATTGTATGTGAAAGTGAACAATAATATTATATATTTCTAATAAATCCAATATATCATTAATTATCTATGGTCGTAATGATCCATATACATAGTGATTATGAAAACATAAAAAATACTTTATTTCACTCATATATTTTAATGCACATCCATATATTTTATAAATAATAAATAATCAATTAATTGGAAAATAATATTAATAAAAATTAATTTTATTTTTTTTTAAATGATATAAATTTGTTTTATTTTTTCAAGAAATGTAATATTATGAAATATAAATAAAATAAAATTTATAGTATTTTTTCAGTATTTGTATAATATTATATCATTTCCTAAAAAATATTTTAAAAAATAAAAATGATTATAAAATTACACTTGCGTAGTAAATCTAATTATCAGCTTCAAAAAATATTCCAAAGTTAAATTATTACAAATATAGAAGTTATATATATAAAATTCCACCATTACATAAATATCATCTAGATAACATTCCATCCAAACCAAGGTGTTATATGTTAAATCTATGTTTTTGAAGGAACTCACTAATTCATGCTCATCCATATAGGTTTGGGATATAAAAATTTTATTTCTTAAAATAAACTATAATCTTGTAATGAATTATTGAAAAATCAGGAATAGATCAGAGAAATATCAAAAGTTATTCATAGAATGAATCCTAGTGACTCCTATTTAAAGGGAAACTAATGTTATCATGAAGGAGTTCACTCAATCTGGCATTTTAAGGCCTTTTGGGGTATCTTTACTAGTAGTTGGGTTTGATAACATTTTTTCATAGGTATATCTCGTGGCTCCATCAAAATCATATGTGTTATGGAAGGCCTCATAAATGGAGAAAAAAATTTCAAATTCCAATAAATTTTCAGAGAAGAGGTACACATATGATATAGATTGGGGTGATGAGGTCCATAATGCTTTTATTACCATCAATAAAGGTTTTTAAGAAAAGATATCTGCTAAAAACGTCGATATAGTTATTATTGGAACTGACAAAAAAATATGGTGTTTTCATTGGGGGGGAAGTTTGTGATTACCTATGGGATGTAAAGTAGATGTTTTTGCAGATGCATCTATTTTGTTTTAATTCAATGAATCATTCAGATATTTTTACTTGTGCTTTCTCTCATATAATGTTTCACAATTGAATTATTAATTATGAGTTCTCGTTGAACTATTTAAATGTGTGAATTTCATTGTTTTGATTTTGAAAATACATATCTTCTAATGAGATCCAATAACATCCTAGCACTTGGCCATTATCCATGGTAGGGTTGAGGTTCTAGAAAGTTTTGGTGGAATCTCCTGAATACCAAATTCTAACAATAAATGTCAACGGATAGATGAGTAGTTGGGGGGGGGGGTGTTCCATATAAACACATAAACATAAACTACCTATGACTAAACATATACATGAACCTAATGACGCAATATGATTCATTAAAATAACAATGTAAAATTAAATATCCTAAAAAAGGGGAAAATATCAGATTAATAGTAGAAAAAATATACATATTCAATTTATATATTAAAATATAACTAGATACAATGGCACAATTTTGGAATCACAACCACGATACGACATGAAAAAGTTAAAACTCAACCCTTCAATCATAAATAACTTTATTGATGATTAAAAAATTGAGACATTACCATTATCTATGTGATTGTAAAGAATGTATCCATGTTCATGAATGTACACATGTTGTAGGTGATTGTACAACAGAGCTAGAAACTCCCATGACATCCCATGTGTTCCCCTAGAACAATAAAATGATAGGTCATACTTTTATGTAAAATAAACCAAGAGAATATAAATTATGTTTTATAAATACATCATCTAAAATAATATTCTTAAACATGTTATCTATTTATAGACTACACAATCTTCAAGACACACAAACCCATGCATGCTCCAATACATTGTACCGTCCAAACTCATGAGAAAAACACATATCTTTCCCATTTAAATAGTCATTGGGTCATTAAAAAATGTGCCCAATCTAAACTAATCCCAAGTAGAAACCCAACATGGTTCAATAAAATTCAATATGAACTCATGCAATTTGAAGTGTATGCCAAGGTCTACCACCATTTAATTTAATAGAAATAAAATTTCATATGTATCAATTTATCAAAAATATTGTTAGCACCACCCACAACCAGAAATTTTTATCCCCAAAACCAACATTATTTCAACATTATATATTAATTTTAAAAGAAAAATGGATTCAATTTATAAATACAAGTATTCATGTTTTAGAGACAGTGGATGGAGGGAGAAACTACCTAACTCGAATGGTTTCATTGTGAAGAAAAGTTGTGTAGTCTCATTTATTTGGGATCTCCTTTTATTTACATCAAATATATTTGATGATGATTTATAAAAACCTTTCATAAATTATATATCCAAACATGGAATACTAGATATTGGATTTCCATTTTGATAAAAGTAGAGGATCAATGATAGATGGTATGAATGAGGCTATTTCCTTTAATTTCAAAGATCCAACAGTATTAGATTTAGTGAAATTCTTCTTTGGATGTGAATAGATCCTCAAAATCTTCAATATAATGAATTATTTTCAATGTAATATTTGAATATAGGTTTAATTAAGGTTTTTGGAGTGTTTTAAAGTCTAAAATAAATTTTTTGGACTTTATTATTTACTTGACACAGCTATGTTGCATAGTTTTTCACACAGTGAATCAACCTTGTGAATCATATCTGTCTTGAAAACTTTCATGTCACATAGTTACTACACAATTTTTGAAACATGTTTTTTCAACCATGATCCTACCTTGATTACACATATAACTCTTACAAAATTACTTGAGGGAACACAATATGATTTCCCCTTACAATTATTAAACCATGCACTATCTAAATTTTTTTCAAAAGTATCTAAACACATATAAAATATAAAAAGCAAAACCCAATATTTATTAAATATGACAAGGAATAATAAAATAGAATTGTACCTTGAACCGGGGGTGTCACATTCTACCATACATTAGTATATTCATCATTAGAAACCAGTAGTTTTGTTATTTCTTAGAAAGAGTTTTATTCATTTTACTGACATAAATATCTCTTATTATTATGTCACTATATGAACCTAGATATAATTCCATAAGAATCAAAACAAGTTCATAAATATATCTTTACAGATCTATTATTTTCTATCCATAATGAAAATAAAAATATTCCTAATTATTGAAGTAGGTTAAAGTGTGAAATTATCCTATCAAATCAAATTAATTGGATAAGTTTGGTACTTATTCAATTGAAAAACATAAAATAAATTATTAAAAAAGATGAATCTATGTGGTAATAAAACCAGATAACCCAAATCGTCAGTTCATTAAATAATATCAAAAGGGTTGATGCACCAAAGAGAAATCATACCTTACATTATAGAATGATGATGCTTGATCATAAGAGAGATCATAAGAGATATATGGTCACCCACAATAAATTATAATGGGAAACAATAAATATATTTATATATATAAGATTTGTGATTACTATAGGTCAATGGAATCTATTTTTGGATAATCTGAATCATCTCAGTTGGCTGATGAACAATGCTACATCTTGTTGGTAATGTGTATCTATTTTCTACCCATCAATATATATTTTGATTGGTATGGTCATATAGTTCCTCTAATTGGTCCATATATATCATTTCCAGATAAATATACTTATATAAATAAATACACTAATGGTAAATGATTCTCTAATGATCTTCCAAAATCCAATTTAAATACACGGAGTATGTTCTCCATTGTCAAAATCATACATTCTCTCAACCTATCCGATTTATGATGATTTTATATTCCCATATTCTATTGGGTTCCAAGGGTTTCATACATACAATTATACATGGAATAGGGTAAAATAAGATCTCTTTTAAATAAAATATAGACTAGAACCCCATGAAATTTGACCACTTCCGTAATACAAATAAACTCTATGTTGTGCACCATTTTATATTCATAAATTAAGATGATGTGGTTTGGAGTTATGATTTAGTATACAGTCACCTAAAAGGAATCGTGTTTCAAAATTATCCTCAAAAAACCCATTAAAAAAATATGGAAATATTCTTCCATATTCCCAATGTTATGGGAAACAAATGCAACATTATGATAACTCATTGGTTTATATCCTAAACCCATTGGAAGGTGAGTAATATTATAACATAACAGCCCACCATTAGTTTCATACCTAATAACAAAAAATTGATCCTCAATGGCTTATAAATATTTTGGATATATGGACAAATCACCCACATAAAATGTTGATAAGCTGAAGGATGTTGTTGCAATCAAGAATGTGGAACAACTATATGATCTCGAAAAAGAAACACTAAATTCATTTCTCTTTTCCCTCTACAAATAGCCTCACCACCATTTATATTTGTCTAAATTGAATTATAATAGTGATCATATCATTGAGAATTTTTAGGATTATCATCCAAATTGGGATTTAGAGACACTAAAAAGAATACTAAAATATTATTATGCTGATTGAAATCCATTTTCAACTCATCGATCATGCTTGTTTGTTTTTACTGATCTTGATATTCATCAGATAACGTGTTATGTGAATTAATGTATAAATTATAAATAATGAAATTTTGTTTTCTATGTCAATATAAATTTTCTATGTAAAAAATTTGGAGATTATTTATCCATATTCAAGTGAAAAATATGAAATATATTTCGACAACTATTTTCCTTAAAGTTTTAATATAAATAATCACATTGAACTTCTCACAAATGCAACAGTGGCGCAATTTTTTCAGTACATGAACAACCAGAGTTAATTACAATTAATATTCATGTACTTATTTTCATATTAATGATAATATTGTAATACATAAGTTGTGATATGGTATCCCAATAAGATAACACATCCCAAACAATATCTATAAGTATCATAATAGGGGCCAAACCCATTCCATGGTTTTGGATAGAGGAGGATGGGTGCTGAATTGATTCTTATATTTATCTTCATAATGGGTTTCTGACAATAATCACCCACTGAAATGGAGCTCCATTACTTTTTACTTTCATCACTAGATAAGATATTTGGTATATATTTTTAATAAAATGGTGATAGTACCCAACTAATATATTGATGATATGTATATAAAATATTTTCATCATCGGTTTCAAAGAGATGAAAGATTTTATATTATTATGGTATATAGATATGCATTTCTAAAAATTAAAATTCCCTTGGAATAAAATTATTATATCTAGAAAACCATTATTGATAATTTATTATAATTTTGGTGTACCAACAGGGCGATGAACATAATATATATCTTCTCCTCATAGTAATTCCTTTTGTAAGAATATTACTACATATCATTAACTCATACAACAAAAAAAGGAATATAGGTTCCTTTTAAAGATGTTATTCACTAATTCCATTTATTCTAATAGAGAATTCATTGGACCCAAAGTAATGACAATGGTAACATGGTATACCTTTATACTGAAATAGTTGTGGGTGAAAATTAATTCTGGGGTTCCATTTATTCAATTGTAGAACTACCTTTCGGTAGGGAAGGGACTAATGTTATTGGGGAAGAGGAATAAAAAAGGTAAATTGTGTTAATTATATGAAATAAGAAATTATGTAAGGGTATATTTGGATAATTTAATGCAACATAATTATTAATATTTTCACCTTTATATAGGAAGATCTGGTATAAAAGTATATCCGAGTACCTTTACAAAAGAATGTTGTATTGAAAAAGAATAAATATAATTACACTCATTACCCCAATTCATTGAAAGAGTCATTTATAAGAGTTAAAAAAATTAAAAATAAAATTTATAAATATGAAATATGTGTTATGGTTAATTCCATGTGTTGCTAAAATTCATGTTTTAAAACTAAAAAATGATGTATTATTTAAAATTTATCCAAATACAATTTAAACATGTTTTTACCATTAAATATAATTTAGATCACTATTGAAAACCCTAATCGTCATAAAAAAAATAAATTAAGTGTTATGTAAAATATGTGCCATTATAATAGATACCACTCAAATAAATTTCCACCTTAAAAATGAAAATTATATCAAAATATAAAGAAATCAATGTTAAGGTTCATGTAATGACACAACACAAATATAGTCCTAGTAACTGAGGGAATCTAAAAAAATTCTATTAGGGAATATTGGAAATTATTACCCACATGAATAATACAAAATCCAATAAGATATATTTAATCAATTTAAAATTTTCTCATTTTAAAAATATAAAATATTTTGAGTACCCAAAATTATCTTCATTAAGGATTAATTCTTCAATGTTTTTTAAATAAAGGCACACCATATTTAAAAACATATTTTTGATCATCATCAAAAATACATTAAAAAATTTACCTTCTAGATACACTATTTCAAAAATTAATTTCCATATTGAATATAATGTACTTTATTTATGCCCAAAAAAATTTGAAGGGAAGCCCTTTAAAAAATTTACATATTGATATTATTTTCTAGAGGAAAATTAATAATTCAATGAACCCCTTTTTGAAAATTCCATTTTAAGATTTATATTTAAAAAATCACTGTATGTTTATTATATGGAAGGAGTAGGTTTGTAAACCAATTATATAACTACATATATACAACTAAAAAATATTGGGACACTCACATGTCCTTATATTATTAATTTTGATGATTCCTTTACGAAAATAATGAGAATATTATAATGATTCTGATTTTGGATTTCATGCAACCTCAATATCAATGTGGTTATAATGCATCACCCATATCCTTGGATATATGTATAGTTACCCACCCATTTCATAAATAATATTAAATCTTATTAGATAAATATTAAAAAAGAAAAAATTATGATCCATGCATGAATCAATTTGGTTTACTAAATTTGGAATCCATGATGTATAAAAAATAATTTCATTTGATACCTACAACAGCTCTTAATATTTTCTTTACGACTAGAATAATTATTCGATATATAATTCATATAAAATTTACTCATAACACAAGGAAATAAAATATAAGAATGGGTGAGCTCAAATTCCTAGTAAAGGTAAAATGGGAGATAACAATGATCACTAAAAAATAACAAGAGCATAAGGGAATGAGAACATGATATTAACATTGTGAAAACCCTACATATCATATAAGATATCATTATATTATTCCATAGTGAGATTCTTGGGAGTTCATTAGAAAATAATAATAATTTAATCAGATAATAAGATTCAAGAAAGAATAACATTTTCATAATACAAATGTTTGTGTAACACTCATAAGAATTGAAAATCATTTCCTTATTAATAGATCGTTTCCTATACTGTCATAATGAATTGGGTTCACTACATATACCATTGTATCATTACTCAAGACTCACTCCTATGATAATTATAGTGGAAATATACCCTAATATAACTAGGTTTACTCTCCATTATAGTCCATCTAATCTCATGGTATATACATTTTTACCCAATTCATTGAAGGTCTATATAATTCCCTGAACAACCTTCACATAATGAAAATCATATGTATTTATTAGATAAGATAAAAACATTAATCTTTGAGTAACCCAAGGAATATAAGTGGGTATCACAAATATTTCATCATTACATCATCACAATACCCACAGATAATATACAAGTTTTAAAAAGGTTTCATCGTAACATAATTAACCCATGGGAAAAAAATGTGATTCAAAGAATCATCCTTAATTCATCATTATTATAATTCATTCATTGAATGAATGTTGATAGCATCATAAAATAATATACACACTAAAAAATATGTAACAAAAAATGAGGTTATCATAGAGAAATAATCACTTTAAAATTTTAGTGGAACATTTTTTTATTGAGAATACCCTTTTCACATTGAAATAAAATATTTTTAAAGAAAAAATTTTTATAAAATATAATTAAAAATTTTCATTGAAAATATCATTTGAAATATTTTATGTATTATTCAAGGAATTGAGTGGTCGTGATGGATAAAAATTTAATTCATTATGTGTATATCGAAAAAAAATTACAAAGTTGTGATAAAAAGTAAAAATTATGTCATTAGAAAAATTTAAAAAATTATTTATTGTAATAATTTTTTTAAAAAATGAATCATGTGTAAAAATTTCATTAATAAATAATATCAGATTATAAAAAACATATTTTTCTAATATATTTAGAAAACATGGATATGAGAGAAAATGTATTTTCCACGGAAGAGAGAAATAATGTTAGGTTTCCTTAAAAAATTGTTATATGGAGTTACATAAGAGATGACAATGAAGGAGAATCAATAATTTATATAAATAAAAATTGTTTAAGAAGTATAATATTATAAAGATATAGGTTATCAAATTTCATCATCTGAAAATTAATCATAAGTAATACCTTTAAAATGAGATTGTAACATAAATCCATTACCAAAAGTTCAAATTAAATCAAATCAATTTAAAATAATGTATAATAAATTTAAATTTATTTTACTTCTATAAAATAATAATATTAATGCTTATAATAATATATATGACCACTTATAACATTTCCACAATAATTTTTTAAATATTCAATAATAAAATTATCATTTATAGGTATTAAATGTTTCATTTTTCGTGATAATTTTAATTAGTTTTATTTCGTACTTGTACTTTGATACTTTTTACATCATATCAACAGTGTATATCATGATATCAGTATCATATATATTCTTTATATTTTTTCTCAGAGTCTTCTAGAAAAGATAGTAATAGAAAACTTAATTTCACTATTCGTGGATATGGTAGGTCACACATATACATAAACGTTGTATTCACTTTTAGAAATATATATTAAAAAAAGTTAAATAAAAATTATCATTTCAATAATCATTATTATATCATATATATTCATTAAATCTTCCCTTACTACAATCCATGTAAATCAAAAATGAAAAATAAATCACATTGTGCCATTGAGGCGGTAGTCCACACATACAAAAGAGTGATTCTATCATTTTCCAATAGCTGGAAAGTTAAGTTGGTAGATATAATATTATAATTATAAAATAATAATAATATTATAAATATCATATATTAACAATAATATCATAATAATGACCATCCATGAAATATGGTGATGCAAAAATAATTTCATCACTTCATGGAGGCGATAGTCCATATGGACACACGAGAAATGTATTCACTTTTCATTTGATGTAATATAGGGTAAATAACAGTGTTTAAATAATCATAATAAAATTTTACTATATAAATTATACTTTTATTACAATTTTATGGTCAATACAACATATTTATAGGAGGTAGGAGAAGAAATAGTTTGAATGTGGTCCGTTAGGATGATTATCTATTCTATAGTTGGCCTCTATAAGATCCTTTCTTAAGAACCATTGGAATGAATTTTTATGAAGCAAAATAACCTACAATAATTTTATAAGAAATATTATAAGATAATTTGGTAGATTTTGGTCATTAAACATTGATCAATATGGTGTATTTAAGAAAATGGAGGGGTTTCCATTCATGAGTGGGGAAGAGAGTACACAATGAAATTATTAATATAATAAAATATAATCGATTCCTACACAAGAAAAATGATTTACAATGGATATAGATTTAATGGCGGTTTTCTATTTGTTAGATATATTTCCATTCCTTCAAATTTATATAATATTAATAGAAATAATTAAACTTATCTCATGGTTAAAATTCCTCAGTTAACCAATTTTAACAATAACCATATTGATTTTTTTTCTATTTTCATTATTCATTATTACCAAAATGGATGTGGAATGATTTAAATATTGTTATAACTTGATCCCAAATATGTAATCGATTTTATAAAATTTTATTAATATTTGTGGGAGAATTTAATTTCAAATTAAACCCCTAACGCCTAAGGGAAAAAAATTTGGAGACAAAATGTTTTCTTATATATAATTATTTTTGGCACCGAAATAAATCATAATAATTATTATAATGGAATTAATTAATTAATTAATAATATAAATTTATTAATTTTAATTTCAAATCAATTTTAATAAATAAAATTATAATTTTTATAAAAAAATGATTGTTTTCAATAAAAAACTATTATTCATTATTTATTGAAAAAGAAATCATTTTAGAAAATTCTCCAAAATTAAAACATAGCTAATTTTGACATAATGATTTCAAGAAGTAAAATCATTTTTTCCAATAAATTTTCTCAATGTTGCATAAATTAATTATATTATTTTTTCCTAAAATTTAATATAATACATTCATAATGAAATATTGTATTTTTAAATAATATAATGACTTTATTGAATAATTATTACTTATTTATTAGTTTTTTGTCTAAAACATTTTTAAAATATTATTTTTTAAATGATTTTATCCTATTAACTCTGTCTTTTTAATGAATATGCTATAAAAATACACTGTATTGTAGTTTATATAAACTTGATGTTTCATTTATCACAATATATCAAAGAAGTTAAACTTATTTGAAGTGAAATATATCAAAAAAACATAGGGTCATACATATTACCATCCTAATGTTAATTTTCATCTCAAAAATTCCATATATATTTTAAAAAATTATGATATATTTATTTCATCCCAATCTTTGGTTCCCATGTTATATCATCATATTTTTAATTGCCCTAGATAATGTTTAACAGGTGAGTAGTCATGGTTCGTATTATTGTGTGGTTTATATTTATCTATATGATCTATGATTTATATTTGTTGTCATTTATATTAATGATCATGATCCAATGGTAAACCATCTCTGTTCATTATATGTGATTGATAAAATATATACTTCTTCAGGGGAGATACATGAAACAGATCATGAACATCAGGAATTTTCAGTGAAATCATCATGTGATATGATATTATCCTTTCTCAATCAAGAATCTCAAATAGAATAATACACATAGCGATAAAAATTCCATTATTTACAAATATTATATCCTTATTCCATTTAGATATTGACTTGAATAAATTCTCCTTGAATTTGAATCCCATATTTATCTAACAATTTTCATTATAACGTTTCAATAAAATTTGAGTTTCCATGATGTTCTGCGGAATGACTCTAATATCTACTTCCATTTCCTCAACTAAAATTATTCAAAGAAGATTTATTTCTCTTACATTATCCCATCAAATTAGATTTATACACGTCATTCCATACAAAGATTCATAAATATACATACAAATGATTGTGTTAATTCTATTGTTATATGTAAATTTGACATGAGGATGGTTTTGATCCCAAACACCTCTAAAATCCAAAGAAAAATCCCTCAGATTATACTATAGGTTATTATTTGTTCTATCAAACAGAACATCTATTATGGGACGATTAGAAGCACTAAAACATGACATTGAATCTATATTTGTCTGATGACTTCCCTTGAACATTGATGATAACCAAAAATTTCTATCAGATACAGTGGAATATGGTACTCCATGCATCCACAAAACTTACTTTATCTATATTATAAAAAGATGATTAATAGAAAAATCTTCTCTAATAGGAATTATGATTGATGAACTAGTATGGTGATCTTTTAGAACCCAAATAGTATTTTTTCCATTTATCAGTTTGGGGAGTCCAATGAAAATATACATGGTTCTGTATTCCCTTTACAAATCAGGAATGGGTAATGGTTATAACATCCCCCAGACATCTATCTCATGGCTGTAAATATCAACATACCATTCCCATAGATACACACTATAAAATATCTCACACTATCTTATCCCGTTAAAACTAATCTTTTAGATCACTAATCTTATTCAAAATTCAATGATGACTAGATAATGATGATCATTGAGTGTTATCCAACATATCATTTTACATATTTGGTATTAATGGGAATCATATTTGGTTCCTGAACTATATCATTCCATCACAATCAAGGTTAAACTCAAGAAAATATCTCATCATCTTTTGTAGCACTGCATCTCCCATCTCTGCCTCTTTAATCATTACTAGGATTGATGGTTGATAAATTAATTGAGAAAAAAATTTATCTCCACATTATTAAAGATTCCATGATCCCAAATTTGACGATATATAAATATTAGGTTTTTTATAATATTGATTGATAAAATAGCATGATCCTTTCAAATGAGATCATTTTCCACCATGTTTGATTTCCAATGATGGTAATGTATTGAATAGTTATAACATTTAATAAACATGAACCATATTTTCTAGATCGTATTCAACTCTCTCTACGTGAATATATACATTTTACAATTTTTATCAGTATATATGTCACACCATTCCCTATAAAGATAATTCCTCCATATCATTAATGATAAAAATTTACAAAGATAAATCTAAATGTTGTGTTTAGTATTTTTTCTCATCAACCATTAATTATCGTGAAACATAATCTATAATTATATCATTGTGAATGTGAAAACATCATAGTATCCCTTTCAATGGATCATTAATGATACAAAACCCTTCTCTGTTTTAGGTTAAAATAATAGAAGGAGTGATTACTAATATTCCATTTAATTTCCGAGAAATTTTACTCATATTTAGCATTCCAAAAGAACTGGTATTCCATCCAAGACAACATGTTGAGTGGATTATAAATATGTGAGAAATTTTCACAAATACAGTGATAATATTCATCAAAAAATAAATTTTTAGATCTTAGTCAAATTGGATAGTATGGGCCAATGATTAATAACTTCCGTCATTGATGGATCCACAAATATACCATTACTTGAGGTATAAGACTCAAAAATGAAAACTGTTTGCTGAAAAAATTTAAAATTGGATAATTTTTAATTCAAGTTATAAATCATTATTGACTTTTCTATAATTCTAAAGTGATCTTTATTCTCTAACATACTATTGGAATACATAACAATTTCATATATAAAGACATCCAAAATTGATTACGGTGATTTATAAATAATAAATTCATTAATTATATAAATAATGTATGGAAATTAGTAATTTTAAATGGAATAACTATAAATTCATAGTTTACATACGTCATATGAAAGGATTTCATGGGTATTTTATCACTTTTGACCATTATATGATTGTATCTAGATCCAAGATCAATCTTGAAAAAATATTGAGTTATTCATAATTGATTGAACAAATCATCAATATAAGGTAGAAAATAAATATTCATTATTGTTATCATTTACAGTTATTGATTTTCAATATAGAGCTGCACTGATATATTTTTCTTCTAAACAAAAATAATAGTTTCACTATATGGGGATGTAGATAGCTAAATTAATTCTTTATCCTGGTTCATCTAGAGTTTCTTCTTTAATTAATAAATCGTGATAGGGGTTATCTTATATATATTCACTCATATAGGATTATAACAAGTATTAGTTCTATTGAAATATAATATTTATTATTTGGAAGAATAAATGTAAATAATTCTAGAAAATATCAAATAAATATCATAAAATAAAAATGTATTTCATATCAAGATTCTCCCTAACAATATGAGATAAACACTCCATTTGAATAGGAATTAAGACCCACATAATGGATGTTATATCTATCGTATTTTCATATTTATCATCACACTAATAAATTCTCATAGGCTGGTTCAAAATTTTAAAAGATACTTCCCTTCCTAGAAAATCAATGGTAGATTTATATAAGGAAATTTTTTTAATTTATAATGTAACATAAAATTCATGTGGATGGAAAATAATAATCTTTACAGGAAGCACATTACCCAAAACTTTAATATGATAATAATCATAAACATAAAATTAGATAATCAAACCATTAAGGGTTTTCATAGATAATTCGATATCAAAAAAAATTATATGGTATTGTGATACCCAAAAAATCAGATATAAAATTGTGGGTGGATACATAATCAAATAAGATAGTAGTAGTTTTAGATTGGATGGTATGAGTACCTTTCATCACTTATTTGTAGTACCCCACATTAGTAAAAAGTATCAGATGATATTTATCATTTTCTTTGGTCGTATTTAGAAACTAACATTGATCCCTATCATTATATATCACATTTCAGATGTGTCTTTCATAATTATAATACTCATATAATTTGATACACTGAAGTGTGGGTGGTTCATTTTGTAGTTATTTTTATATTTCATTAATGAACTTATTTATTCCATAAAATCAGTATTTTATTTCCTAATGACCTACATTCAAATACATTAAATATTTATTACTCACTAAAAGATAATTTCCTCTATGTTTCACTATAAACATTGATCATAAAAAAATGATCATATTCTTCACTAAATGGTTTTTATTTTCATTATTTGAATTAAATTAGATCATTACATTCATATAAAAAACATGAGATTGGTGGATAAATATGATTTCTATTTCAACCTTGATAACACATTAGATCATTTATTCATATTTACTGAAGTCCCTGAGGGATAACACCCATCAGATATTGGTTTTCATCCACTGATGAATTGGTTAATATTAATTTCTATTTTGATGATAATACTGGAAGTGTTCCTCGCAATTTTTTAAAAAGTTTCTTTATAGGTACTAATGTATTCACCATCTGTTTTCCTTATCTCTAAGAATTATTTTCCCATTTTCTTGTAAATAATTTAATGAAAGGACTTATTTAAAAATATATTATTTTACTCATCCCACTCCATAGAGTTAATTTATTAATTTTGATGTGTGTAATTGATATGTTTCCACTAATAATATGGATTTCAATAAAAATGATAAATAGTAAAAATAACCTTTTCATGTTCTATGCACCAAAGACCAAAAAATATCACATCATTGGTACTGATGCAAGTTTCAAAAACTATTGAATCAACATACCAAACATAAAAGATTAATTTTTCTTCCTAAAGGACTAAAAATAATATTGTTTCCACTTATTCGTGTTTGTAAACTCCTCATGATTCATGTATTGATAAATTTTCAGAATCATAATATGGATAATTTTCATTCCAACTCCCATTATATTCTATTTCTAAAGAGTAAAATCATTTAATAATCCACTAGATTCAATATTAAGTTGGTTCCTTTGAGTCTCATAAATTGACTAAAACCAAAATTTATATTTTTAGAAACTAAAATCATGGTGTAAATCCATATATTCATGAAAAAACATTTATAGTGGAAATAAATCATGACCCATTGTTTTGAATCTATGACACCTTAGGGTTAACCTAGGTCAATCTGGGACCATTTTCTATTTAAATCCGTTATATTTTTTAAAAATAAAATTTGAATTAACCCAATAATATACCATGGGTATGTCAATATTGGAGTGTAATAAAGTAACACTCAACATGAACCAAAATGATGGATGAGATATACTTGACCTACTATTTTTGGGTTATTACCCTTAGATGAATCTATACCAATTACACATACAATTGTAGTATCCAAACTAATATGCATTAACTCATCCTTGATTTTCTACCAACTATAGTAACCCATAAATTTCAGGCATAAATATTACAAAACATTAGATGTATATTCAATACCCAACATTATGATCTACTTTAATATTGTATAAGCTCGGTTTCCATGGAAACATGGACACATAAACAAATTTTTCACATGAAATCTACATCACCTCCCACTATATTATAAAAAAAATATCACCCATCAGAGTTATATCATAAATAAAACCATTCTTCCTAACGTACAGAATGGAAACCTAAGAATAGACGAGCTCGGATGCTCATTTAGGGTAAACAAAGAATATATGAATGATAACATAAAAATAACATGATAATAAGTGTATGTGAACATGTTATTAATATTTAAACCATACCCCTCATATCATATATCATAATCACAAGTCATATAAAGTATCATGGTAGTTCAAAAGACATGAATCATAAAGGAATCAAGGAACATTATCCATAAAAGCATAACATTTGAATAATACATATTTTTTTTTGTATTCACATAGTCATATAAAATCACTACCTTAGTGAATGATCATTTTCAAGACTATCATAAGATATTATGTTCAACTCCTATTTCTATATTACCCTTAAAAAATGTTCAATCACAATACTATTATAGTGGAATGTGTCCCTTACAATATTTGGTTCACTCCCCATCATTGTTCTTATTATCTCATGAGTTATCAATAAGGACCCAAGGCCTCATCTAAGTCCATGACTATTTGTCCTATTAGACATACAAATTCATCATGGGGATATATTGGGCCCACTAGTCACATAATAAGTCAATTTCAATCCTCATAAGTTCGTTTATAAACATAAAACACATATATATTCATATTTAAACTATCATATAAAATGTAAATAACATTATTCGAACATTAAGCATAAACACTAACCATTCAGAGAAAATTAGTGAATGGTTTTAGGTAAGAAAATCCACAATAAATCTATTAATAAAACATATAATTAAATATTTTAGATGATATCAGGATAAAATAATCCCAGTAACACATAAGAAACAATTATTTATTTTGAAAAAGATGAATATACTCTCATAAAATCATTGAGTAATAATTGAGATAAATGCTCATAAAATTTGAAAAAAAACAATGTTCTTTTGGAAAATAATATGTATAAAAAAATAAAATTAAAATTATTGAATTTTCATAAAAAAATTATTTATTTTAGATTAGTAATGGTTTTGAAAAACATATTATATAGTTCCCTTGGAAATAGGTATGAATTTGAAAATTTCCCTTGAACCGGGCTTGTATTTCTGAGATAATTATAAATGTTACATTTAAAACTGGTAACCCTCCATAAAATGAGGAAGTATTATGGATGGTAAACATATATATAAAACTAAAACAGAATTTACAAGGCGTAAAAAAAAATAAGAACATTATTGAGGTAAGTAGACAATAAATGTAACCAGAATGAAAATGGTGGATTGGGTGAAAACCCCTTACCATATGTCTAAATATGTTCTTCTCTAAAACAGAAGGTATTGTAATATGAATTATTATAATTATTAATAACTTAATTAATAACCTATTATATGTGTATTTAGTTTATCATTATTTAATTATATTCATTATGTCCATATTTATTAGTTATAGTATTGAATTATGTCGTTCTGGAGTGTTCGTTTTCTTGATTTTCGTAATGGGTTCACCAGTTTTTATGTAATGGTTTTTTATGGAATTGATGTAAATATCCATAATTTAATTTAAATATTATTTAAAAACATTAATCGTTTATAATGGTAGTTTAAATCATTTGGTTACATGGAATTAGGATAAATCTTTAGATGATATATTATTGACAATCACTTAGGTTATATTAGTGGTATTTGATTGTTTGAAAGTAGTTTGGTTATTTGATTTAATATTATGTACATATATTGGATCATGAATATTAAGTAGATTATAATACATATATTTTAGTCTGGATCAACCAAAAAAAATTCTTCTTCACCCATAATGAAGGAACAATTGATTAATGAAACTTCATCGTCTACGAAGGTTGTAAATTCGAACCTCACAGATATTGATTTCATTTATAAAATAAAAGAGATAGTGTAAAAATAATGATGATGGATATTCTATAAACATTATATAATTCTTAAATATAGATGATATTGTAGTTATAATGGTCATTTAGATATAGGGGGTGATGATAGGATAACAATAGGTAGGAACTTGAAATGAAAATGATAGAACTAAAATGTGAATCTACCTCTTGAATCCAAGTCCTTGAGAATCTATTTAAGTGAAAGGGTTTTGGTGTTTAGGTAAGAACATGAGCTTCTTGGTCGTGTGGGTGACTATGGAATGGTATTTTGGCCGAAATTTTAGGAGCTTCAAGTCTTAGATGAGTGAAGTGAAGAGGGAGTGAGGGGGGTTTATAGTTGGGGGGAGGTGCAGATTTTGAATATTTTATTCATTATATTATTATTTCCCTAATGACAACCAATAGTGTGATTTAATGTGACCCCTAATATTAATAAGGTCATTTGAGTTTGATATATGTGGCCTTACATCACTCATGATGTAATAAATTGTGTATCTAACTAATAATTTGTATATACAATATTTTACCGTATTTTGCAATTCATAAAAAATTAATGAATTTTAGAAAAATCCCATAAATTCATACTGACAATTTTTCGACATGTAGAATTTCAAAATGAACTCCAATTTTTAAAAATAATTTAATAAATATTATTAATTGAATATTTAAATAAAATCATAGTTAATTTGAATAATATCAATTTTAAAGGTATAATTAGTTTTATATCACATTAAAAAAATTAAAATCTCATTCTCTTAGTAACATAAAAAGATAAAATAATAACATTTTATACTATAAATCAGAGTCATATTACTATTCATAAAGGTATATTACTTATCACTATAAATCAATTTGGTTCTCTTAGACTCCAAATGACGTAATGATCACAACTCTATATGACCGTTTTTTTAATTCAAATCATAGAAGAGAAAATTTTATATATAACAACAAGATTATAAAATGTATTTGTTTATATATAATTAGTGTTTCATGCATTCAATATTTATTTTCAAAACCTAGGGTTGTTAAATTATCTTCTCATATCAAAAATTTCATCCTCCAAATTCACATAACGATACCTCACAAAAAGATTTGGGTAGGTCATCATCATAATATCCTTAGGTTTCCATATTTCCTCTTCAATTTTAGGATTCCTCGAAAGTATCTTTACAAGATGAGTCATCTGATTCCTAAAAAAATGTTCTTTAGTGTCCATAATCTAGAAAAAATCTTCACATTAAGATAGGTGAGGTTCCAACTCTATACCAATAGAAGTGACTAAATGAGGTAGGTATGACATGTACTTTCTCAGCAATGTGACAATAAAGACATTGTGTACATTGGACAGGCTAGGAGGCAAAGCCTAAAGGTATGAAACCACTCAAATTATCTCATAATTTCAAAAGGGCCTATCTACCAAGGGCTTAGTTTAATTTTTTTCCAAAATCTTATAACACCCTTCCATGGGGATACATTTATGAAAATGTGGTCTTCCACTTGAAATTTCTGATCCTTACTTTGATTATCATCATTTATCTTCATTATTATTTGAGATTCTTTGATATGACCTTGAATAGAATTTACCTTATTTGTTGTTTCCTCATCATGATATGGGCCCACAATCTTCCTTTCACCAACATCACCCCAACATGTTAGCGTACTACATATATTTCCATACAATGCTTTATGTGGTGCCATTAGAATAATTGAATGGAATCTATTATTTTTGGAAAACTCCACTAAAGGAAATAATGATCCTACAAACCTTAGAAGTCAAGTGAACATGATCTCAACATGTCCAGTAAGGTTTTTATCAACCTTTCTGATTATATGTCAGTTTGTGTGTGATAAGTAGTACTCAATAGAATTTTAGTATTCTTATAATCCTAAACACTTTTCCAAAAAAATATGATGTAAATATTGGGTCACAATTAGACACAATGAATAGAGGTTCTCCAAGATGTCTCACAACTTCCTTGATATAGAGTTTTTTTAGGTTCTCTAGTTGTAAATCCTCCCTTATAGAGAGAAATTGTGCAGATTTCGTATGTCGATCAACAATTACACACATCGCATCATTTTTTCATGGAGTTTTAGGTAATCCAGTGATAAAATACATTGTGATTTCATCCAATTTCCATGTACGAATATGTTGAGGTTGCAGAAGTCCTTTTGGAAGTTGCCTTATAACCTTCACATGATGACATACTAAAAATATTGACATATAATCAGAAATTTATCTCTTCTTGTTTTCCTACTAAAAATGTTTTTTCAAATATAATATAATTTAGTGATTTCAAGATTTATAGGGAAATTATAACTATGGTGATTATCCAATAACTCCCATTTTAGCTTGGGTATAGCAAGAACACACAACCTATTACCAAATTTAATAACACTATCTTTACACACAAAGTCAACCATATTCATATCATTCACAGAATTAATTATCTTTTGATGGTCCTGATCATTAGGCCAAGAATATTTAGTTATTTCTAATAAACATGGTTGGGAACCCATTTAGAAAAGTAATTATTTTTCACCTTCTTTGATAATTTCCATGTTAATCCTTACTAGATCCATGTACAAAGGGTCCTTTTCAATCCTCATTTTGTTGAGAACATCAGGATCCTTCTTACTCAACGCATAAACTACCCAGTTTTTCTTTTTTGGGTTGTAGTCTATATTAAAATCATAATCCTTGAGTAGTTAGATCCATCTCCTTTTCCTCATGTTGAGTTCATTATATGAGAAGATATAATTCAAACTCTTGTGATCTATTTATATCTCACATTTTTTCCATAGAGATAATTTCCCAATATCTTCAGAGAAATAATTACTAATAATAACTCAATATCATGAGTGGGATTGTTTTGTTCATGAATTTTTAACTAACTTGATAAATAGAAAATTACTCTATCATTCTTCATAAGGAAAAAACCAATTATTTCTTTGATGAATATCTATAGATCCCAAACCCCTCATTCCCCGATGGTAGTGTTTTGATCCGAGGTTTCACTAATATCATTTTCAATTATTCAATAAAATCCTTATATTGTTTTGTCCATATGATCATATCCCTTTTACATGTAATCTAGTTTATTGGTTTGGCTAAACGGGTGAAGTTCTTAACAAAATGATGATAATATCCAACAATAACATTAAAACTACGTACCTATGTTATGTTAGTTGGAGTTACACATTCATTAATAGCCATTGTCTTTGTAGGATCGACATATATTACATCTGTAGAGACAATGTTGCCTAGAAAGGAAACTGATTGGTTCAAAATTCACAATTGTGAACTTCCCATATAATTCATTTCTTCTCAGAGTCTTTAGAATAATGCCCAAGTTATTTTCATGATCTACATATTTTTTAGTGTATACCAAGATATAATCAATAAATACCACCACAATTTCATCAAAATATTCCTCTAAAAATCTATTAATTAGATCCATGAAAATAGAGGGTGAATTAATCAGTCCAAAATGCATTACTCTAAAGTCATAATTCCCATAACTGGTATGAAATGATATTTTAGGACTTTATTCTTTATTCACATGCTACTAATGATATCTAGATCAAAGATCAATATCCATAAAATATTGGGCTCCATGAAGTTAGCCTAATAAATCATCAATGTGAGGTAGTGGATATATTTCCATTATTGTTATAACATTGATATCCATATAGTCAATGTACAACCATATAGTTTCATATTTCTTCTTAATGAAAAGAACATACCCCCCATGAAGAAACACTCGGGATGATAAATATTTTATCACTAAATTACTCTTTTTTTATTCAGTCCCACAAATTCCATAGTGCACATTCTATAAGGGGTCATTGATATAGACCAAGAACTAGGAAGTAAGTCAATGGAACAGATAATTTCCCGCTCTTGAGGATGTCCATCTAAGTCCTTTGGAAACAAATCAACATATTATGGCACAATCGGTACATCCTGTATCTGAAATTTATTCTCCCCACCCATAGTTATTTTATTCCCATCCTCCCCAATAATTGAATTCAGTAGAGCTACTGGGGGTGGATCTAGATGGGAATTAGATAGTGATGTTTTTTCCCTAGAGATAAGGTATTCCACATCATCCTGAAAAATTGTATCCACCTACTTCTGGATATAAAATTTCACATCATGTTTATAAATGCAATCCACATCATAGAATAAATCAATTTTAATCATGTGTATGATGATAAAATCAGCTGATAATACACATTTATATGCCATAGTGGGGATTTTCTGATATAACATTATTGAAATGATACTTTCCCTAGGTGTCTTGACTGACAACTCCCTTAACAAATCAAAATGGGAATATCAAATTTTTTTGGAAAACTGGGAAGAAATAAAATAATGCGATGATAAAGAATAAATTAAATAATTGTCTATGTTTTATGAAATTATTAAAGTACCAAACATCACATCATTAAAAACAAAAATATCAGTAGTTGTGATCACTTTAGATTTTCCTTAATTCCTTGTTCTTTTTTGTGGCATGTTTTTTAGATGCATTGGAGAATCATTAGCATAGTCTCTCATTTCCTAAAATTATATAATCTTATCATTACTATATTCTTTCTTCCCCTTTAAATCACCAGAAATATTGCCTTTATGTCCATATTTATAACATACTCATTTTCCCTTTAAGTATAAACCATGGTGTTTCCTTCCACAACTATAACTTGATAGAAATTCAACTCTTCCTTTCATTGTTGTTTCCCTTTTCCCTTTCCCAGAGTTTTCCAAATACCTATTCTCCTCTTGCATTCCCTTAAAGTATTATGACACAGATAATACATTTTCTGTCTTGATCGCTAATGAAACTATATATGAAAATGATGAAAAGGTTTGGGATACCAGTGATCATAAGAGGAATAGTTTTAGGCCTTTAAAGAATTGTTAAACTTTTCTCCTTTAATTTTTTTTGTAATCAGTATAATGTCTTATTAACCTTTTGATGTTATCTTGATACATTGAAACATTCTAATCTTCATTTTTCCTCAAATTCATAAACTGTCTTTCCATATCTTCTCACTATTAATAAGGAAAGTATTTCTCTATGAATATTTTATTAAAGTCCCTCCATTACATCTCTTATATCTATTCCTCCTTCTTTCAGTTTTGGATTAATGAACACCACTAAACTACATCTCTTGATAGATAGTAAACTGCCAGGATGACTTTATCTTTTTCACTGTTTCCAAATGCGAGAAATATCTTCAATAGGGAACTTATGAACTTCTCACCTACAAATGTTTTTTAGTCCCGTTAAATGATGGAGGTTGTTTTGGCATAAAGAGATATAACGACGATCCTCTACAGGGTTGATCTGTATGCTCTATATGGGTAAGGTCATTATTCACAACCTGATTTATTTGTCCCAGTATAGTTATAATTTTCTCCTCACCAGTTGCAGATCGAGAGAAGAGATAATTATCTTGCATCCGAGGGAAATCCCTCCATGGGATACCCATGTTCATGTTTTTTCTATTCCTCCCACTAGGCTCCATTTCTAGATATCATCATAAACTGGATTAGGTTATGAATAATAATGTATAATATTAATGTAGCAAATAACATAGCATAAATTGAAACCCTATGAATTCAAATCCCATAATCACAAACATCATTTCTATGGGTGGAATTTACATATAAATAATTTATAATGTATTATAAAGAAAATTTTATTATCCTAAGTATCTTCCCCGAGTGTTTCAACCCTGGTGTGCATTATGGAATGTTTTCATGTTCCAAGATTCCATGGGTTATTCCTGAAACCCCTTGTCAGTGTTTTTACTCCAAGTTACATGTGTGCCAAAACCACGTCCACTTTTACTATCTAGATAAGTGTATATTTTATATAAATATCCACATAATATATTCCTTACTAAAATACTAGGATGTTCTTGTATGTTTTTCCTCAAACACTATCTTAGGGATTGTTTCCCTAATCATTGTCTTCGAAATTTATTTTCCATGTTTTCTACTAAACTTCCACTAATACCAACTATAAGGATCTGACCCTAGTTTCCTGGGGCTGGTGCCTTTATTTATGACCTTGAAATATAAACAAGTAATACGCATCCTAAATGACCAAGTAGTTTTGTTGATTTTAGAAACAATATATATAAAAATATTTTCAACATTACATCATTAAATGAAAAAAACACAAATTTATTCCATTATAAACATCCATGCCTCCTAGATTATGCCTAAAAGTCAATAATAACATATTTTCTCGTATAATGGGAAAATAAAACATAAGAATGGGGTGGGATTAAATTCCCAGTAAGAGTATGAAAAACAACAGAAGATATCAAAAAAATAAACATTATGAATGGTGGTAATTGAAACATATGCATTTACAAATAATAAATTTGAACACATCATATTAGGAATATGAGCGGAGTAAATAATTCCATAATAAAACATAATCATGGGTATTTTACTAATCAATTAAACACATGAAATTAAAATTAATAGCTTCATAATGAGTTAAGTTCATATTCTAGACATTTTAAAACATACTGTCAAGGCCTCATCCAAGACGTCAAAAAATGATTATGGCCTCAGTCAAAACTGCAACTGCAAATGGGCCAGGCCTCATCCAAGTCCATGTCTATTTGTCCAACAAGACCTACCGACACATCGTGGTGCTATAGTGAACCCCACTCATCACATAATAATTCCAATGCATTACTCATAAGTGTGTGGATAAATTGAATCAATATGTACATTATTATTGACACTAACACATGAAATGTAAATAACATTCCCCGAACAATAATATTTGACACTATCCATTCCGAGTAAATTGGTGATTGGTTTTAGGATTGAACATTTACAATAAAAAGATTCATAAACCATAAAATTAAATATGGAAGATAATACGATAAAAAATAATCCAAAAAATACATAATAATCAACAAGGGTGTCGTAACAGAAGAAAATACTCCTATAATATCATTGAGTAATTCTTCAGATAAATTCTCTTTTATTAAAAAAATAGTTCTTTAAGGAAAATATTTGTATAAAACCCTAAATGAAATAATATAGTACTTTTACAATAAAATTATTGATTTTATAATGGTAATGGATGATAAAAACATATTATAGAGTTCCCTTTGAAATAGGATGTAATTTAAGAAATTTCCTAGAATCGGGCTTGTATTTCAAAAATAATATTGATCATTCCATTTAAAACATGCAAACCTCCATAAAACAAGGACAGATTATAGTTGGTAATGATATAGAGAAAAATCACATAAAATTTATGAGTAGTAAAAAATACATAAGAACATCATTGAGGTAAGTGTACAATAAATGTAACCCGAATAAAAATGTTGGTTCGGGTGAAAAACCCTTACCTTAAGTCTTAATGTGTTTCTCTCTTGAACTTAAGGTCATGGAATATGAAATTAGGCTTTATGATAACTTAATTCATAACATATTATACATGTATTTAGTTTATCATGAATTTATTAATTCCATTCTCTCTTTATTTATTATTTATAAATTTTAATTATGTCATTCTGGAGTGTCCGGTTTCTTGATTTTCATAATCAGTTCACATGTTTTTTTATAATAGTGTTCTTGTGGAATGGATGTAAATATCCTGAATTTAATTTATATATTATTTATGAAGGTATATATGTGTTAGTTTTCATTTATATCATTTTGTTTCTTGGGATGAGGAAGAATCATTAGATCAAATATTAATGATAATCACATAGATTATTTTAGCTGTATTCGATTATTTCGAAATAGTTTGGTCATATGATTTAATATTATGTGAAATACTGGTCCAGGAATATTTAATAAGTAATCATTTATATATTATTCTCTATTTCATAAATAAATAGGTTTCATGAACTAAAATTAAGGATAAATGGAAGAATGAAACCTCATCGACCATGAATGTTGTAAATTTGAACCTCACGGATGATGATTTCATTTATAAAATAAAATAGAGAGTAAGAATATTGATGAATGTTCTTCCATTAACATGATATAATTCCTTTATATATATGATACTCGAGTTATAATGGTCATTTGGATAGAGTAGGTTATGATAGGATAATAATATTATGGAATGTGAAACTAAAACCAAAGAAATAATATGTGAATTTTACATCTTGAAGTCACCTCTTTGAGAACATCTTTAAGAGATGGGGTTTTGGTCTTCTGGGAAGACTAATTGAATCTTGGTTGTGGGGAGTGACTAGGGAAGTGTAATTGGGAATAAATTTACAGAGTTTCAAGGATTATATGAGTGAAGAAAAGAGGGAGCGAGGGGGGGTTATAGTGGAGGAGAGGAGTGAATTTTGAATATTTTATTCATTATTTTAGTATTTCCCACAGGAAAACCAATAGTGTAGTTTTAAGTGACCCATAGTAGTAATAAGTGCATGTGAATTAGAACCAAGTGTCCTTACATCATTGATGATGTAATAAATAGTGTATTTAACTAATAAATTTATATACGGTATTTTACCGTATTTCAGTATTCATCGAAAATTCAATAATTTCAAAAAAAAAATCAAAAAATCAAACACTACCCATTTTTCGACGTGTAGAATTAAAAAATAAACTCTATTTTTCAAAAAATACTAAATATTTTTAATTTAATTTTTAAATAAAATCATAGATGATTTAAAAATAATAATTATGAATGTATAATTAGTTTTATATCACATTGAAAAATTAATTTAGATGGAATTATCTTATTACCTTAAAAAATAAAATAATATCACAAATTTCTTTTCATAATGGTAATAATACTATTCATAAGGGTATGTTACTATTCAACATAAATCAATTTTTTTCTTTCATACTCCAATAACATACTGGTCATAACTCCAGATGATTGTTTTTCAAAATTCGAAATATTAAAGAGGCAATGATTTGTTTAACAGCAAGATAATAAAATCTGTTGTTTTTTAGGGACTCAATGTATCATGCATTCAATATTTATTTTCAAAACATTAGGGTGTTACAATAACCATATTTAACCATTGTATTGGAGGGATTTATAATTCAAGGCCCACCCATCACAAAATTAAAATCATATAACTGTAAGTCACAGGAACAAAAAAACATTCATCATAGAATAACTAATATAATGGAAATAGGTTTTGATAAATATTTCATCATTCCATCAATGAATAAATCATAATGAAGAAATTTTTTTCATAATGGTTTGGTCAGAACATAATTCTCCCATTGGAACGAAACTGGTTTCATAGAATCATCCTTCAATCAACATTAACATAACCTATCCAAAGAATGAATTTGGATGGTATCATTGGATCATATCTCTGTTAAATCATAATTAATATCAAAGGATGTTATCACATATGAAAATAATCCTTTAAAAGATCACTTGATCATTTCCTAAAAAAGATTCACTTTTTTTATTTTATATCAAATATTTGAAATCTAAAACATTTCCAAATATTATAGAAAGAAATTTATTTTAATCGAAACTTTGAGACCTCTAATGGAAGATTAAATCATCGAGGGGTTAAGATGGTAGAAATTTTTTTCCATGTTTTGAATTTTGAAAAAAAACATTCCTTTCATATTTTCAAAAATACTCTACAGGAAAATGGTCATTTAAAATGGGTTATTTGTGACCGGACACTGACACGTCGCAAAAAGTCTGTCAGACATGGATTTTTGCAAAGTGAGCACAGATCATCGCCAATAATTAGGTTTTTGTGATGTAGCGATGGTTCTCGTTTTAAAACGTTAGGCGCGACGAGGTCTGTCAGAAAAGACTTTGTAACCGGTGGAGATTTTTTACGGATCTCATTCTAAATAGAATGATTTGTGACGGGTCCCATAAAAATGGCAATATTTGTTATACTAGTACCATCACAAATAATATCATGTTGACTAATCTACCCTATATATACCCCCCATGCGTTGTTTTCCTCACCTTAGTCAATTCTATAGTCCTCTCTCTCCCTAAGGGAAATTTATTCTCAAATTTTTTCGCAGTTTAAAATTTTGATTTGGGTCATTATTCACAGCTTAGATCCTTTGAAAACATCTGTTTTAAGGTATTTATCTTTATCTTTTTTTATTTAATACATATTATTTTATTTTAATTATAATTTTTGATAATTAGCTGTTGTTGAATTAAATTGGAATGAAATAGTTTTATTTATCATTTTCAACATTTATTTTAACAAATAATTACGTTTGATTAGTATCAATTAGTATTATTTAATAGTTATTATATTAGTTAATATTAATTAAAATTAAATTCTAATAATTAGTACAAAATTCTAAAAAATAGTATTAAATTAAAAGAATTTGTAACAAATTTTAGTAATGGGTAATAAATTGTAATAATTAGAAATATATTGTAATAATTCGTAATAAATTACAATAATTAGTAAAAAATTACAACAATTAGTAATAATTAGTCATAAATTCTAATAAATTGCATAAAATTCTAATAATTAGTAATAAATTCTAATAATTAATAATAAATTCTAATAATTAATAATAAATTCTTATAATTAGCAACAAATATTATTAAATTCTAATAATTAGTATTAAATTCTATAAATTAGTTGTAAATTCTTATAATTAGTAATAAATTATAATAATTAATAAAAAATTATATTAATTAGTAATAAATTCTACTAATAATTAATAAATTATAATAATTAGTAATAAACTACATTTATTATTAAGAAATTCTAATAATTATTAATAAATATTAACAAATTCCTATAACACGTAATAAATTCTATTAATTAGTAATAGATTTTAACAATTAGTAATAAATTATAATACATAGTAATAATTAGTAAGACGTTCTAATAATTAGAAATAATTAATAATAAATTCTAATAATTAGTGATAAATTTTCATAATTAGTAATAATTAGTAATAAATTCTAATATTGTGTAATAAATCCTAATAATTAGTAATTTTTAGTTAAAAAATTTAATAATTATTAATAAATTTTAATAAATAGTAATAAATTTTAATAATCAGTAAAAAATTGCAATAATTATTAATAAATTGCAAATAAAAATGTTAAACATTCTAATAATTAGTCATAACTAATTCTAACTACAAATAATTAAAAATAGATTCTAAAAATTAGTAATAAAATCTAATAATTAGTAATAAATTCTAATAATTAGTATGAAATTCCAAAAATAGTAACAAACTCCAATAATTAGTAATAAATTTTAATAATTAGTAATAAATTCTAATAATTATTAACAAACTATAATATTTATTAAAAAAATTACAGTTATTAGTAACAAATTCAAATTTTTTGTAATAATTACTAATAATTAGTAATAAATTATCATAATTAGAGAAAAATTGTAATAAATTGTAATAAATTCTAATAATTAGTAATAAATTCTAATAATTAGTTATAATTAGTATCAATTGTTAATAATTAGTAATAAATTCTAATAATTAGTAACAAATTGAAATAAATTTTTATAATTAGTAATAATGACTAATAATTGGTAATAAAAAAAATAATTAGTAATAAATTATTAAAAATTATTAATAATTAGAAATAAATTTTAATTATTAGTAATAAATTAAAATAATTAGTAATAAATAATGATAATTTCATAGATTTAGTAATAAATTCTAATAATTAGTTGTAATTAGTAATATATTCTATTAAATAGTAATGAATTTTAATAATTAGCAATAAATTCTAATAAATAGTAATTAATTCAAATAATTTGCAATAAATTATAAAAATTAGTAATAAATTGTAATAATTACTAATAAATTAAAATTATTAGTAATAAATTGCAATAATTAGCAATAAATTACAATTATAAATAATAAATTATAAAAATTTGTAATTAATTTAAAAAATTAGTAATATTTAGTAATTGTTTTTTGATAATTTGTAATAATTACTAAAAATTTATAATAATAAGTAATAATTTATAATAAGTAGTAATAATTAATCATAAATAGAAATAATTGGAAATAATGAGTAGTAAATTTAATTAATAGTAATAAATTTTAATAATTAGTATAAATTAATAATAAATTATAATAATTAGTAATTTATTTAAAAAGTTAATAATAATTTGTAATAAATTCAAATAAATTCATAATAAATTCCAATAATTAGAAATTAATTGCATTAAATTACTATAATTAGTAATAAATTCTAATAAGTAGGGATAAATTCAAATAATCAGTAATGAATTATAACAATTAGAAATAAATTCATTTAATTAGTTATAATCTGCAGTAAATTCTAATAATTAGTAATAACAAGTAATAAATTCTAATAATTAGTTATAATTAGTTGTAAATTGCAATAATTAAATATAAATCAAAAAATTATTAATAAATTCTTATGTTTAGTAATTAATTTCCTTAGAGTGTAAAAAATTCTAATAATTAGTAGTAAATTCTAATAATTATTAATAAATTCTAATAATTAGTTATAAATTCTAATTATTTGAACCAAATTACAATAATGAGTAATAAATTGCCACAATTAGCAATAAATTTCAAATATTCATAATAAATTGCTACATTTAGTTATAAATTGCAATAATCAATAAAAATCATCAATTAGTAATACATTTGAAAAATTAGAAATAATTATTTTTTAATTATAATAATTCAAACATTTTTTAATAAATTGTAAAAATTATTAATATATTTTATTAATTAATAATAAGTTGTAATAACTAGAAATAATTAGAAATAATCTTATATTATTAAAATAATTATCAAGATATTGTAATAAATTTTAACAAACTAGAATAATTTTGGCACAATTTCCTCCTGATTGTTGGCTCACTTTTGTCCAACGAATTTTCTCATTGAAATTTTATCCAACAAATATTATTATGAAAAATCTTTTCTCACTTACCGATAGCAATTTTGGTATGCATGAAAATAGATAGAAGCGCAGTGAGGGATACATTCTCTTTATTATCATGCATAAAAAATGAATATGTGTATGTCAGAGAATATTTTTCATCTATTTTAAATTGGAAAACGTCGCAAGGAGATTACTCGTCACCAAAATAGGCACGTTTTTCGACGAATCGTCTCATTGCAACTTCCATCTATTAAAATAAATTTAAAAATTTTCCTCTGATGAATAAATATTCTTTTTTTGTACGCATGAGAATAGAGAGTAGTGCAGCAAGGATTTCCTACTCTCTATTCTCGTGCATACAAAAAATGGATATCAATTTGTTAGAGTAGATTATTCATAGTGATTTCAGTCAGAGACAGTGAAGATGGGTCGTCGGTCAAAAGAGTTTCTACCAATACATTGGAAATTATATCACCAATAATTAGTAATTATTTGTAAAAAGTAGTTATTATTAATAATAATTAATGTTAAATATTATAAATTATTATATGTTAGTGTATATTAGTATATTTAAAAAGATACTATAAATAAGAATGAAATAATAGAAATTATAATAATTTTATAGAAAAGCATAATTCAATTATCTTCTATTTTTTGGATAGTGTTTTCATTATATCAAATTATACAGAAAATAATTATTTTATATTTTAGAGAATCATGCGATGTCCACAAAAATCAATATTATATTATCGCACTTGGATAAATCAGCACATTAATATAAATGGTTCTGGTTGGAATTATTTATTTATTGAGGGTGTTGACGATTTCTTATCATTTTCAGCATCAAAACTATAATTTATTTTAGAAGGAACAATTAAGCCTCCTCTTAAAAAATGTGTTCATATGATATTTGAAACATATGAAAATGTTGGGGGTCATTTATTCTATTTTGGTTTTCCACCAGATTATGTTTTTCGGTATCAAAAAAGAAAACAAAGTTCTAGAAATGATTATAAAAATTTGGTTTCAGATCCAGCATGATTTCAAAATATAATACATGACGTGGAAGGTTCATATTTCCAAAAAACTGATACTAAAGATGATATTAATTTAACTCTTTATTTAGAACAATCACATTTTTATGATTTGTTAAGGACCTCTAAGAATTCCTTATATCATTTTTTGAAGATAAGAATACTTGAAGATGTTGATAAATTTGTTGTTATTAAATCAGATAATGTAAGGTCAAAAAGCTATTTTGATTAGATATTATCTTTGGTAAAAAATATATTACCTAAAGGAAACATAATGCCTATACTTTTCTATGATGGAAAAAGACAGTTTCATAATCTGGGTCTTGGTTATTACAATATTCATTAATGTTCAAATGATTGCATCTTATTTTATGTTTAAAATGATTAGTCTGATTGTTATCCCACATGTGGACAATATAGGTATAGAGAGGCTCAATAACGTATGTCTAGATTTATTCTTGTAAAAAATTGAGATTTTTCTTACTTACGCCTAGATTGAAATATCTATTAATGTATGAGAACACGATGACATTGATTTTATGGAACATAACAAATATTACAACCCGTAAGTCTTTAAATCATCCCACTGATGGTGATTCATGGAATCATTTTTATCAAGTGCATTATTTTTTTCATTAGAATCCGGAAATGTGTGATTGGGTCTTTATACTGATGGTTCCTATCCATTTGGTTCTTATGGTAGTCAGTATTCATGTTGGTATATCATTATAACTGCGCACTATTTATCTTATTCGATATTGATGAAGGACGATATTTTTTTTTTAATATTAATAATTTCAGGACTTCCAAAAAAATATCGATGTTTATTTGAATCCATTGATTTGTGATTTAAATTCATTGTGAAGTTATGGTGTCATAACATTCTATGGTGCTGCACTACAAAATTTATTTCCGCAAGCTTTTTTATGAGGAACTAGATTTGGCTGCCTTCAAAACCGACACCTGAACAAGTATGTGACAGCCTTTAAGGGACTGACCAATCCCCACAAGATGGAAAATGTTCTCGGGTATAATAATGTAAATTATGGGACTGATTTACCCACATTAATAAACATAAAACAAAAATTGTAGTAAATAAAAAAAATCTGGAAATTTAAAATGAACAATGCTTTAATAAAAATTTGTAATTGAAACCCATGTTTTAAAAAAATCCCAAGAGGGGAAAAACTCAAAATTTTTAAAAAACACAACCAAATAACAACAATAAGTCAAGGGTCGATCATCCCCGGACCTTCTTCACAACACCGCACCATGGATGGAAGCTAACAACCCATTCCACCATTTTTGAATGAGTTACCAAAATATGCGACACAGATTCCCAAGACTACTTACAATCAAAGGTGTAAGTACGATGTATGACCTAGCTCAAAAGGATTCCACCCAAATGAGAGTCTAGAAGATAAACATTATAAGACAAAAATCATTCATGTTTTTTAAACATGAGTTGCCATAATCAATTTTTAATGGATTCAACTTTCAAAAAAACAATTATCAAGTGGGAAAGACTAAGGAATGAACACTTTTAAAGAAAATGAACATGCTACTGAATTTTCAAGCTCAAACACTCCATATTCCAATTGTAACAACAAAATTTCAAATGATAACTAGTATCTAAAACACCCTTTAGAACTAGTTATTTGTGAGCCTTGGGTACCTCGTATCTCAAATAAAAATAACCCCAAAAATATATGTTCATGTGCACAATCCTCTAGTAGTGGAATCACCTATAACTTATTGGTACCCAACATAATCATCATATTTTAGTAACTATTTTCGTTGTCAAATTATAAACATGAAATAGGGATGAAACCACTCCAGATCACCAGCATACTACTATATGTCCGCCCACTTAGAAACCCGAGTTTTCATTTTTGTGCTCAAACATGTTTCAGATCCTATGAGATACATTTTCACATGTAAATTCCATTTAAAAATCATACAGACATCAAAAAACCCACAAACATGCCACAAAATACCCATTTTCATATTTAAATTTATTTCCACACAAATATCACACCAAAACAATCCATAAACCTGTCAAGCACCTTTCTCTCAATTTAATAAGTCATTCTACAATTTATAAAATAATTCCAAAACGTTTCAAATTGAAAATCCTTAATATATCTTTCAAAATCCAATTTTAAGAACACACACTCTAAAAAATTACATCAACATATTTTTCACACAATAGGTAACTCATCAAACCATTTGAGATTTTTATAAAACAATTTCCAAGATTATAACAAGATATTGCACATAAAACCCATTTAAATCCCTCATCAAAAGAAAAAATCACACCAAGACCCTACATAAAAATATTTCCCTTCAAAATAATCATTTAATTAACCATTTTCTTATGTTATAAAATGACCCCAAATGATACCAAAAGAGTTACATAAGAAAAAAATACCATTTTAGAGAAAAAAACATTAAAATTATAACCATAACCAATTATATCAAAAATAGATCTCCCACTACACACAACATATAAAGAACATGATAAATAAGTCTATAAATCATCTTACTTCTCAATAAATGCTTTCACATGGAATAACCTAATATTGGTTTCAAAAAACCGCAAATCATTGTGTGAAACTTCCACGACACCGCCACTGCACCACAAGGGATTGAAAATGAACCACAATCCAAGAATACTGATCAAAAAACACAAAAATAAATCCTATTTATTACTTTCTAGTTTTTAGACATTTGAAACATCAAGAAAGAGAGAATAAGTGCTAAGCATAATGGAAGAAACAAAAGAGGTTTCACGTAATTGATAAATATTGATGAAATCTCCTCAACTAAACAAATTGTTTAATCTCCAAGTATAAAAAATTGAAAGGAATGTTATAATATGTTTTAAGAGGTCTAGTGGGGACTCAAATGAAGGAAAAATAAATAATATAAATGATTTATGAATTAATCAAATTAACTTTTCAAATATGGATGATTTGACGAAACTATGGAAACATCACCCTAATCCACAATGAAGATGGTCTGCAAAGAGGGAAAGAATAACCTGGGGGTGCGCATAGGGTTTGTGGTCTTGAGTGGGATGTTAAATGACCTATAAATATTAAAAATTAATTCTATATAAAAGAAATAAAATATTTTTTAAAATTGTAAATTTCCTCAGGGGCATTCTCATTGCCTAAATAAATCACCTAAATCCCCCATTATTATGACTTCTAATAGGGTCTAAATGGATATAGTGACTTAAATAGGTTAGGTAAGGCCAAGTGGGAAGTGTAATGGCTGAAAAATGTTTAAAAATGAGTTATAAAAGATAAAAAATTTGTTTTTATATCTGGAAATGGGATCACAGGTGGGCCAAAATATTGAACAAAAAACCCCAATAATCATACCCCACAAAAAGATCCACTAATAGTGTCACAAATTCAATTCCAAAAAATATCATCCTTCTTCCTTCCTTCTAAAAAATTCTTGGTCAAATACTATCCATTACATCCCAGAATAATGACATAGATTTAGAACACCTGAGACACCAAATTTAAACCTGCAACACCGTTGAACTATGATAAAACTAAGAACCAAAAGAATATTCGAAGAAAAACATGTAATAGAAAATATGGGTGTGAAAATTTCCCCCACCATAATGATTTTTTCCCCTATAAATCCACAAAAATACCATATGATAAACAATACCCAACTGATAGACCAAGATGGAATCCCTTTCCAACTATTCATCAGCCACCAAAGGCCAAAATACCTCTAGTTGATCAATCGAAGGAACATGTACTCTCACAAAAAAAATTTACAAAATTTTATTGAAATACCAAATCATAGTCAAACCAAGTCCAAAAAAAACGTCTCACAAAATGCCAGATGAGTTTTGGGAAATTTACCTAAATCAAATAATGAATTCAAATGAGGATACAACAAATAAACATCATTGAAACAATGGGGAATTCTCTAGTCTAAGCATTTACCCATTAAATATGTTATTGGATTGATAGATCTGAATGATACTACATAATACCAAGCCCACACCAAGTATATAATCGAGTTACTAATTTGGGGAGACCTCACTAGACTCTTTCCCATAAGAGACTACATAATTTACCAAGACAGAATTGGGACAACAACAGGGGGATACCCGAATAGACTCCCCACCTTAACAGATATTCTAACATTAGACTTATTCAAATAAAACCTACCTGAGACACAAGGTGGGTCTCCCCACCATATGAACCAACCATATTAATGAACTATCATGGACCGAGATGAAAAATACCCAATAAGACCCAATCCACAACGCAAGGAGTGTTGATCAGTAAAACTCCACAGCAGAAAAGACACTACGTGGTTGACTACTCCAACAATCATTACTTTCCTCTGATTAGTACAACCAAAAATGGGATCGAAAAGATCAAACAAGTTTAGTCATACATGACCAAACATTCCGAGAGTTTTACCTACAAGGGTAATGAACTAGGGGTTAAGAACACTAAACAACCCCACCAACTTATAAACAAGGAGAGACTATTCCATCAACATAGATTACAACCCTCAGGGATAGATTCCAAACTTACCTTTCCACCACACCAGACTACATGGAATGAATCTACCACATCGAAACCCAAAAATATCTCAACATCCCACACCAATGTTAGAATTCAATCCAAGATCCCTTACAAACTTGGTATTAATAAATATTAACAAGATACACTCTAGGACCTATGGTAGGAGCACAAATTATTGAAACATCTCCTGCCTCATAGTTAGGTGCTAAAAACCCCATAACGAAACAACTTCATCGGTTTGAACAAACATCTATACTGTGATCCAAAAACATCAACAAAACACGACACATATTTCAAACCACATACCATTTTATGGAAACCTTCAGAATGATAAGGGATGTGAATATTCATTATCATTTAGCCAATCACCCTTAACAATGAAAAGAAGATTAAAGAACCAAAGGAAGACACCTTCTCTCAGAACAAGGAATTCAATGATTCTCAGAAGAGGGGCACACATTCATTTGACTAGATGTCCTAGAAAAGTTCTTCAATATCCACCTTTTCTCTTGAAGGAAAAGAAAACACAAACTAATGTCATCAAACATGACCCTAAATACCAGTATAGACATTACTATAAGTGTAAACATGAACCGGTCCCCATGCAACATGAGATTACCACAAAAAAACCATAACAGCCTCGAACAACCAGATTTTCTACACTGGTTGCCTACCATGAATCATTTTCTTATGATAAACCAACAAAATACCAAAATGACCATAAATACAACATCTATGACCATAAACTCTAGGTTGATGTACCATTCCTCACTAGATTTTCCCTTCACCACGTCTATATAGAACCTATTAACACAATGGTTTCAAACATCACCTTCGACGACTCTGTCACTTTTTGAGGCTAAGGTCTATTTCAACCTTCCACAACCACTCTCATAATATAAGAGGATCCACTTAACCAAAAATGTATAGGGGGAAGACTCAATCTCCAATGCTCATGAAGAAATTATTTATATTTATCAACTATAGGATCTACCAATAGCGAATCACCCATGGTCGCACTTCCACCTTGCATTAACTCTTTTTGGTGGAGTGCCTTCACCAACAAGAAAAACCAATGGATGAACAAAGAGGGCCCATTGGTCAAAAACTACCACATTCCAAAACCGAACATAATAGGGTAACCACTAAAAAGGCTAAAAAACATTTCACATAAAATATCACCAACCAACAATTAAACTCAACATAGAAATGAAACAAAAACCCAAAACCTAGTTCAAAGAAGAGGGATCCTTGATGTCAAAATAACCGACATCAACATTCGCCAAAAAACGTAAGACAACCCACCCCAAACACTGGCTATAAAAATATAAAATTTCATTAAAAATCATTTCATTGAATGTAAACTAGGTTGGTGTTCTACACATTCACCAGTGGTATCTCATGGGCCTCACACGTGTATGTTTTCGTGTCACATTGTGAACCCACCTCATGAAAACCTCAGTAATCATCCACTTTTCCACACACATATACTATGCATGTCACTCGTCCACTATTCCTTACACATAACCCATGAATGTTTTCACCCATGAGAACAACAAGGATTAAAACAAATTTCATTACACAATTCAAAAATAAAACATATCATTCCACTTGAAACAAAAATTCAAAACCAACATTAAAACCATAATTTTTTTTCAAACTATTGTGTTTGTGAATACTCATGTTCTGATTATAAAAATCAAATATCATCTTACACAAAGGCCACTTCATGAAAATCCACCTTTTCAATACATCATTCATAACTGTTCTGAGAACCCATTTTTAATCTTTTTAAAAATAACACCATTCCCACATTAAAATTCCATTTAAAATAGGTTTCCAAAACCCTATAAATCATAAATTACACATTCCCACAAATTAATTTCAATAAAATACATATTTAATTTATGAAAGTACACATCCAATAGAATCAACACCATTTACTCAAATCCATATCCATTTTAAAATAATGTTTCCATAATTTTCAAACAAGAGCCTTTTAGAATGATTTTACAAAAACCAATAATGATGTAGAATGAATCAATGGAAAACTTGTACTAATAGTTTACTCTGATGTATAGTTGGTTGCCATACATCTGTCACACCACCATCATGGAGAGTGTTCTAGGATAATATCCCTAGCTCCATATGGCTTACCAGGCCCTGTGAGCTCACAGAAACCATGACCTAACTTCCATTTCATTTCCCAAAATAACAAACAACCCTAAGAACCAACACACTCAGATGAAACCTGACTTACCCTAGTAAATCAAGTTCATCAACATGTTGTGTTTTCCAGACACCTTACTCAAAACTGTAACATTGAGTTTTGATAATCATATCTCTGGTCTACATAGACTCTTTCCAAAATGAACATTCCCCAAAAAGAGAGAACCTTCTCTGATAACAATTTGTCGCAACCCTGATTTGATCGCCATCAAAACTGACACCCGACCTGGTCTGTGGAAAGTCATAATGGAAATTCCCAGTCCCCACGAGCTATCACAAGTTCCCGGGTATGATAATGTAAATGATGGGAAAAATTACCTGCATTTATACACATAAAAAACCCACCATATTAAATTAACTGAATCAGAAAATTTAATCCAAACAAGCCTTTACTAATAATTTTGAATGGAAGGACATAGTTTTAGAAAAATACAAAGAGTTAAAAAATTCAAAATTAGGAGAAAACACAACCGAAGAACCACCATAAGGAATGTTGTCATTATCCCGAAGCCTTATCCACAACACCACACTAAGGATGGATGCTAACAACCCAAACCACTGATTATGAAAGCATTACCAAACTTGCGAAAATGATTTACAAGGACACTTACACCCAAAGGTGTAAGTACAGTGTGAGACTAAGACCAATAGTATTCCACCCAAACGATATTCAACGTGATAAACATTATATGTAAATATCTTTCACATTTTATAAAGAAGAGATGCCTTAAAAAAATTTAGAGGATGAAACCTTCAATTGAAATAGTTTTCATGTGGAAAACATTAATGAATGAACACTTTTAATGAAAATTAACATGATACTAAATTTTCTATCTCCAAAACACTATATGTCGATGGTAACTAAAAAATATCCAATGAGCACTAATCCTGAGAACACCCCTAAGAACTATTTCATTGTGTGCCCAGCTACCTCATATTTCAGTGATATATAACAATTACATATATATTTTCTCATAAATGAGCTACGAGTAATAGAATAAACCATAACATAGTGGTCCCCATCATTTTAAAAAAAATAGTCAATGTTTTCATTATCGAACTCTTTACATGAAATTGGGATGAAACCACTTCGGATCACTAGCATACTAGTGCACATTCGCCCACCTAGATACCTAGGTTTCCCTTTTTATTCTCAAACAAGATTTACATCTTATAAAATACAATTTCACATGGAAATAAAATTTTAAAATAATACACACCTTAAACATTCCACACAAAGACACAAAATACCTCATTTCACATTCAAATTCATTTTAACATCATACTCACACCAAAACATCCCAAAAATATGTCCAACACCTTTCTCACAATTTAAGAAATCATTCCACAATTTATAAAATATTCTAAAAACGTTTGAAATAAAAAATCTTACATTCTATTTCAAAA
Organism: Viscum album; assembly: GCA_963277665.1. NCBI lineage: Eukaryota > Viridiplantae > Streptophyta > Magnoliopsida > Santalales > Viscaceae > Viscum > Viscum album. The sequence continues at coordinate 819,140,337 of OY728142.1, forward strand.
CAAAATTATGAACATACAGATACACACTAAAATACTGCATCATCATCTTTTTCACATATTATGTAACTCGTTAAACCCTTTTTAGATTTTTATAAAATAACTCCAAGGATTATAACATGATTTTTTACACAAAAACCCACATTCACACCCATGATTTAATAGCCAAAATAACCATGAAACCCTACAAAATTATATTTTTCAGTTCAATCCACATTTAATAAATCAATTTCATATGTTATAAAATGACCAAAATGATACCACAAGAGTTATTGAAAAAACACAGAATTTCATGAAAAAATGAAACTTTAAATTTAAATACATAACCAATTCCATAAAAAATATATTTTCCACCACACATATCATATAAAAAACATTATTCATAAGTAACTATATCATGATGTTCTTCATGAAATTCTTACACGTGGAATCACCTACCATTTTTTCCAAAAACCACTAAATCCATGTGTGCATTTTCCACCACACCACCGCCATAGTATAATGAGATGAAAATGAAACCTAACACCTTAATATTGAGCCATGAAACTAAAAAAAAAACTCAGTATGAAACCCTAGATGTTGGACATTTGGAACCAAAAGGAAGATGGAAGAAACCCTAAAATGAATGGAAGAAACATGAGATGGATTCACTTGCTTGAGAATCTTTGAATAAATCTCCCAAAATACACCAACTGATGTATCAACAAGAAAATAATGAATGTAAGTTTTTTATAAATATGAGGAGGTCATTTGGGAACATGAATAGGGGAAAGGAGTAAAAAATTAATAATTTTTTAAAGAAACCAACTACCTTTTCAAATCTGAATGATTTGAGAATCTTAGAGCAACTTATTACTAATCTATAATGAAGGCAAGCACCAAAGAGGGAAAATGAAAATGGAGTTGCTCCTACGGTTATTGGGGTTTATTTAGAGGTGGAATGACTTAAAAATAATAAAATATATGTGATATTTTAAATAAATCATATATTTTTTAAAAATAGGAAATGGGCTCAAAGGCTGTCCCAATGCCTTAATAAATCACCAAAATCCACAATGATTTTGAGTTCATATGTGATCCAAATAGATATGGTGGATTTAATAGGTTAGGAGAGGCCAATTGGGAAGTGTAATTTGTGAAAATTTTCAAGAACAGTGTATTTATAAAACAAACATATTTTTTATGTCTGGAAATGAGTTCATGGTTTGGCAAAAATCTTGAAAAACCCACCCCAATAAAAATACCAAACAAAGAGATCCACTAGAAGTGTCACATATTCAATTCCATGCCACATCATCTATATAACTTCCCATTAATGAAATAAAAGTTCAAATAAAATCCATGACTTTTCAAACTAATGACATATATCAAGAACACCAGAGACACCAAATTTAAATCTTAAACACCCTGAAACATAGAGAAAACTAAGAACAAAATGATTATTAAATAAACATGGAATTAAAAATATCTGAGTGAAATGCATTAATGTGGAAAATTATTGACTTTCCAGCATATGGAATGTTATCTAGCAAGAGTACACATGGTCAAAAAAATCATATTGTATAGGAGATGGGAAAGCATTTATGCTCGTCATTGGAAAAAACATTGATTTTTGAATGTCATTGTAGATTCCATCCAACTGTTCATCCTTTTTCGAAAAATAAATATCATTTTGAAAATGAAATAATAAATAGATATAAACCTCTTAAAATTATATCCGGTATATATTTAATATCAATTGTATCTTCATTACCTCAAACCACATTTGGACAATCAATAAACCAACATAAAATTGATTGCTTTAGGAATGAACAAAATTCGATAAAACACAGAATTTTTAGGATCATCCATATTGTTCATGTTATTCCGTCTGACACATGTTTGATGTCATGAATATTGAGAAGAACTATATTGATTATTTATTTCAAACATATTTCGATACACCAATTAAGACCAAATATAATGTAAATGCACGATTAGATTTTCCCCAAATTTATTGGTGACTAGAAATTGAACTGTTTGAAAATTTCAGATCACAGAATGAACCCAAATTAATCATATAAATCTCTAAAGAGAATCAATAATTATTCTTTATGTGTATTGTAGATTTGATACTTCTAGTTGATTACACATATAATATGGGAGGATTTTTCAGAAATGGTTATATTAACATATTAAAAAATCAGGAAAATAATTTTATATTGGAATGAATTTGGAAGATTGGATTAATAAATTTTACAAATTCCATGGTTTGAGATTTACTAACTGACTTATAATATTTTTTCCCAGATAATTGTGCAACAATATATGACCATGATTTATTAAAAAGACTATAAGAAGATGTTTTTTTATTTTTATGTAAACATCAAAAAATCATCCCTCTGGATTTGGTTGACTCATTGGAACATTGGATATTAAAATTCCCACCTGAATAAAATTGTGGAGATCTAGTATAGTTCTTATGAATGTACCCATTCAACAGATTCATGAATAAGTTAATGGAAAAATTAAATAACAAAACAATAGTTAAAAGATCAATTTAAGAAGATTATTTGGAATATGAAATTAAATTGTTATTCTCTTTACATTAAATAATAATATCCATCAAAACAAAAACATATATTTTGTAATGAGGTAAATGTTGATGATGAATTGTGAAATCAATTATTAGTTTTCAATCAGCCTGAACTAGGCTTTGGTAGAGTTTATGAATGATATCTTTTATACGATTTACATCATAGATCTCATACATAATTTCTACCCAACTGTGAAGAAATGACACCATTTAAAATGTTAGTGATCCTATCACTTATTCTAAAATAATTTTAATATTAAATTATTATTATTTTATTTTTAGATTATTTGATAATATTTTCAAGAAATAACATCCAAAAATTACATAATCATCCCTAGAAGAACATCAATAAAAAAATTTCCCATTGTTTCAAGAACAGGAAACATAAATTATTTTTTTAACATATAATATTAATTTATTATATGATATATAGATAATTGTTTTAAAAAATTTCTAGTATCTCAACCTATTGATAAAATTGATAATCGATTGTGTGTATTAAGTAAACCACGGTTAAAAATGGTTAAATATTATAATGCATAAGTGGTGAATGGTATTCGATATCATACACATGTATATAAGGGAAAATGAATTATGGGGTTCTCATTAGAGTATCTCATCATAAAGAAACTATTGTTGGAATTTAAATTATACCAGAAGAAATTATTGAATTGTGTTATTTTTGTACAATATTACGAAAAGAAGTTTTAATCTCTATGGATGGATATTGAGAGAGGGTTTCATGTTCATTTAACCCATGAAATCATTGATATTAATTATACATGTTTTCTTACTTTAAATGATCCATTTTCATTGGCTAATTAGGACCATAAATTTTATTATTTCAAATATTTTTCTTCTTCAAAATAGATGATTGATTTGTAGATCAAAATAAAAATTAAATCTCTAGAAAATTCCTTTAATCAATATGAATTTTATTCTGCTAAATTGGAAAAAATTGAATTTTTTTACGATATTTGGGCAAATATATCATTTTCCGAAAAATACATGAACATTGTCAATGACATCTCATAGGTAAGGGTTGATGGTGATGATTCTGTCAAGGATGTTTCAAATGAATTTTAAATGAAAAGAGATGATGGAACTTATACTCATATGGATATTGATGATTCTATGATGGAATATGAAGACATTAAAATCATCACATATGAATATAAGGATGAAGATGAACATTGACATAGTAAAATTCTGGTTGTAATCATATATAATATATATTTATATAAAATGGTTGTTTTCAACTATTTTCTTACAATATTTATTTCATCTTCCAGATTGGAGATGATGTGTTTATTTGTTGGAGGAAGATGATCTACCATTGGATGAGTAGGATGTTGGGTCATGTGACCCATAGACTTTTGGAAGATCATCACAGAATCGGAGGTGGCATGGTCGTGTTCAATTGATGTTTCGTGACACTATCCCTGATAAATGTCAACATCTTGGCCTCGATCCACGCGTGCAGAGGTATGTATACCTTTGTATTTTAGATAGTTTTAAATCATTTATTTATATATTAATTGTTTGATTATTAATTCTTTTTTTAATATATTTACACATATATCTACTGGACAGGGGAGCGCTATATTGTGAAATTATTTTTATGAGGCACGGGTATAGTGGGATAAACTCATATTGATGTGCATAACCATATGTTCAATCACATGTAGGTATGTAAAAAAATAATATTTATTTTGAATTAATTAAAATAATTACTTGATATTATAAATTATCCATAGGTTTAATGGTATCCCATCGATTAGAGCATGAATAAAGCTATATAGAAGGCAAGTTAGGGGACCATTTGTAGGTGTTGTATTCAGTATTTTCACAATTTAATAAGGAATGAAATTGAGAATGCCAGAGTGATATATTTTGATGAGTCATATCATTTCCACTGACCTGATTACATGTCATCTCTTGTTTGGGAGGAATTATGATCACACTGGTTAGGTGGTTGTTTTTAGAGGAGATCATCAGTTGGTTGACAAAACTAGGGGAGACAGGAAGTCATGCATAAAACTGGTAGTCATTTATTCAGTAGGAATAGGGTGCATATCGTAGAAAAATTAAAATAATTTATACTAATTTAAATATAAACAGTTTATTTTATATTCATATTGGTAGTCGAATAGCCCAATATTACGAAGTTCAACATTTATAAGAGGATGCATAGAGATATGAAGACTAGAGAGATTAGAGTTTATCACCAGCATAAGATTGTGGTCAGTATATTTTATTTTTGAGTTAAAAAAATTTACTATATATAATATCTTAATGATCTTAATTTTTAATTTTAATTTATATAGTATTATCAGGATGTGACGTCTTCTCCATAGACTGAATGTCAGGCCAAGACTGATACTCAGACTAGTGCCCACCGATTTTAGGAGACAACATTGATGTAGGAGACCAAGTATGTATTTGAAAAACGCACAGTTTTTTTACCAAATCATGATTGACTCTTATGAATTATTATGGATCCACTACGATGATGGCATCTAACATGAGAGGAGATCATGGGGAGCCATCATCATCTACTACACAGTATCAAGAGCAGTTGCGAGATCATAGTTACTTATAGGGATTATGCATAGGGAGAAGTATAATATGCATCAATGGAAGCTATAGGAACAGGAAGATCCCCTACGACCGCAAGATAAATAGTATGAGATGCTGGAGGTGATGTGTCGATGGTGGCAATAGTACGAGCCGGAGCAGTGTGAGTACATGTGATGTCAGACTCGTGATTTAGGGATGGGGTTCTTTCCACCATATCCACTTGATGACCCACCCCCATACTGGTCTATTTATTTTTTTTGATAAAAATTTTTGACTGTAAATTTTGTATTTAATATTAAATGCCTACATTTCTATATAGTCAGTTTTTTATATTGTTTTGAACATTACATTTTTTACGTTTTATTTAATTTTTTATTATATTTTTAATTTATTTAAAATGTTTTATTATATTATTAGTTATTAAATTTGATTATATTCTTGTTCTTATTATTTTATAATTTTTTATGAATATTGAGGTTATAATTATTTTATAATTTTTTATAATATTACAAAAATTAAAAATATTAATTTATTTATATAAATTACAATAATATAATTATATTATTAATATTTATTATTATTATTATCATATAAATATGAGTCTATTATTTTTTTATTTTTTTTATTTTAAAAATATTAATATTATTATTTAATTAATATTAATATTATTTTACTATTATATTTATTATTATTTAATTTTATTTTATTATTTTTATTTTTTATACTATTTGCGATGTGTCCCATCACAAATACAATTTGTGTGGGGTTGTCGCAAACACATTTTAAAAAACTCAGTAAAACTATTTAAGATAGGGCATAAAAATAATGTATATAAAATACCACGATGAATCTATTTGTGACGGATGCGCATCTCATCCCAAAAAGTTTATTTTTGATACGGGCCATCCAAAAAAACAATATTTATGGAACCCTTTTCCGAAATGACTCATTTTCAATGGGACCCCATCATAAATGACCCATCACAATTGTACCATTTTTTATTTGTGAAAGTCAAAAGTATCGAAATTGGGAAATGACATGATAATTTTCTATAAGATTTTTATAAAATATAAGTAATTGGTAAAAAGAAATTTGAAAATTCATATTATGTTTTAAAAAAATCATCAAATAATTTTTCCAAAATATATGTATGAGAGGAAAATTATTTTTGACTGAAGAGAGAAATAATGAATTTTTCACTTAAAAACACTATCTTAGTCTCTTGAGTTCATAAATATTGGGAAATAAAAAAAATAGTCTCTATAGATATTAATACTAGAATAATTTATTTTTGGATTCATGAGATATAAGATATGAAATTTCATTACTATAAATGTAATCATAAACAATCAAGGTAAATAATGAGATTGTAACAAAAATCCTTTATTATATGATCCATTTACTTCGGAAGAACTCTAACCTTCTATATGATAAATTTTAATTTATTATAATTAAATAAAATAATATTTTAAATATTTATAATATCAGATACGATTTAATTATAACATTTCAACAATAATTCCATAATAATACCATATTGAAATCATTGTTTGTGTGTGTTATGTAATCTGTATTTTCATGATATTTTTTATATGGTTGTTTCAATCCATGTACCTTGATCGTAGTTCCATAATATACATAATATTAATAGTTATATAAATATCATATATATTCATTATATATATATATATATATTTGTAGTTATCCACCAAATTTAGAGATTGAAAAATTAATTATAATGTTTATGGAGATGGTAAGTCATTGGTACGCATGAACGATTTTATCACTTCTCAAAAAAATGGAATGAAATAATGGTAAATAATAATTCAAACTTATAGATCAATTATAACATCAAATATTTCATATATATTCATTAAATATATCATTATTTCTATCCATTTAATGTAAAAATAAAAAAAGGCCACATCACTTCATAAAGGTGGAATCCCACACATATGCACAAGCGGTGTAATTATTTTACAATAGTTAGAAAGGAATGAAGGTAGATATGATATTATAATTTTAGAAGTATAATTATGAAATACATATTATTTATTAATATTAAACCCCTTAAAATAACTATCCATTATATATGGTGATGGAAAATGAATTGTATCACTATATTGATGTCGTAGTCCACACATTCCTATGAGCGATAAATTCACTTCCCATTTGATTGAAAAGAGGGTGAATTATGGTTGTTTCATAATAATAATAACATTTTAGTATATTAAGGACAATTAATTTATTATTTTATGATGAATAAAAGTTATTTAGATAATTTATAAGGGGAAATAATTTGAAATCGTTTGTGAAGGATGATTAACTCTTCTTTGGTTTAAATCCTTATATTGTATCATAAGGATTCTTAATGTGGTACCTTAGGTGTAAAAAACCTATAATTCATATCTATATAATTTTATAATATTACTGGGTAGGTCATCATTGAAATATATCAAACAATGAGGTATAATTAAGAGAAAACAAGTGTTTCGTTTTAAAAGAGGTGGTGATAACACACTTAGAAATTTTAAAATATTAACATATAATAATGTATTACTAATTAAAAATTATTTAAAATGGAAAAATATTGAATGTTTTGATATTATGAGTTCTATATATTTCCTTATATTTTGATTTAGGCATGTTTAATTGTAATACATTCTGTTATATCTCTGTTTATCTCAACGTGAATGTATTAAAACATTAACAGCTGTGAAATTTCTTATGGATTTTACAAATAATTAAGATCAAAAATAATAGTGGACTCATTAAAAATAATAAATATAAAATATCCAATATAAAATTCATTTTATCACAATCAATTCAAATAATATTTAGAATTTAATTAACAAATATTCCTATAAAACATGATGAAAAATAGTTTTGTGGTGATATTTTTTCTTAAGAATAAAAATTTTCTATTAAAAAATAAAACATAAAATTAATTATAATGACATTAATTGGATTATTAATACTATAAACGTAAAAATTTACTTTTAAAACTATTTTAAATATGTAGTATTTTAAATTCTTTAATCAAGGTGACAACTTTCAATAAAAATAATTATTTTTCACTATTCATTGAAAAAAATTAGATATTTAAAAAAAATCAATCTAAGATAATTTGACCTAATGAATTCGAAAATGAAGTTAATTTTATTTTTAAATAAATTCTATAAAATTGGATGAAATTAATTATTTTTCTTCTCACAAAAATCAATAAAACAATTTGGAGTAAAAATATAAAATTTTAATCATATAATAATTTTTTTTAATATTGAGTACTTATTTATCAGTATATTTGTTATATAGAAACCCATTAAAAAATATTTTTTTAAAATAATTTTATTCAAATTCACTCAATTGATTTAATTATAGGTATGTATCAGAATAATAAGTCACGATTCATTTAATCTAGGTATTGCATGTATCCTATTATATTAAATTTATTAAATTTATTTGAAGATAAATAAATAATAAAATCAGATTTTGTTTAATTATATAACATCATTGATCATTTCTAATGCATTTTTATGTATGAAAAATGTTTATGCACAATAATAAAATCACTTAACTATTATAGGGAATATCACAGTCCATTAAAAACATAAAAATTGGGTTATAGTTAAAACTCATAGATGGATTTATATTAAAACATTATTAAATGTCATTTAATATATACATTTTAATTCAATTATATAACACAATCATTCTATAATCAGTATCTAATCATAGAAAGTATCTATTTTATATTCCATTAACAACACCAATTCATTAACATTTTATATATGTTTTATTGTTTTATGTAATAAAATTAATTTTATAATTCATTGAAAAATCAAAAAACATTATATAAATATGAATAATATTGTTCTTTATCATATTAATCAATTTAAAAAACATTGTATCCTAATAAACTAAAAATATTTAATAACAATACATGTAGAAAATATCAATTAAAAAAATACAAGCTAGAGAATAATGTTTTATCTACTATCCACCACCCTTATCACAACCCTACTAGAATTACATATTCATCCACTTTCTACAACAATTATTTCTTTAAACTGTCAATCACATCCATTATATAATATCATTTTAATACTTTTAAAGATATTATCATCATTTTAATAGTCCCAAAATACGAGATAACAATATACTAAAAACATATTTAATCCTGAGGCATGAAAATAATTTTGTAAAAAAGTCATACAAATAAATAATCAGTTAAAATTATATATATAACTCAAAACTAGTTATCATTCATCCTTACCAGCATCATTTCATGTCTTGGTACAACTAACATTCAGATTCAATTATAATAAAATTTAAATATGCTTCAAATACTAATATCATAATAATTATATTATATTAACACAATTTTTCATATTCCATGATTAATTAGATTTATTACTTATTTTCAACATGTTATCCTTTCTTATATTAAACATAACAAAATCATAGAACAAAATGTATTATATAACATTTAAATCAAGATTTGATAATTGTATCTTATCACATTCATTAGGGATTAAACCAAAGCATTATTTGTCATATGTCCTATCATGATTATATTACAAATAGTTTAGTGAATTAGTAAATCTTAAATATACAGTCTAAAATACTTGGTTCATGTTTATCACAATATTTAAAAATTTATATATTACATCTTTATTTACCAATACAAATATTTATATATTTTTAATCATGTTAAATCAATATTATAAATTTATAATAATTTATAAATTAAAATTCCCTTTAATATAGTAATTTAATATTTAAAACATACATTATATATAAATAAAATCATTAAATTTAAATTCAATGAAGTCATAAATTATTCATCATTTAAAAAATTCTTAAAATTTTAAACATGATTCTATAAAATTATATTCCAATTTTTTAATCAAATGTTTATAAAAATTAATTTTATGTATAAAAAAATATTATAGAAAAAATTTCAAAGAAACATAACTTACAATACTTTATTTGGAAATAGTAGAATCACAATATCATACAATAGTATAAATTTAAAATACTTATTTTAACATTTAACAAGCTCCATCTATATTATTAAATAACTGACATTGACATATAAATTATAAATTTTTTCTTAGGATATTCTGATAGTAAATTAAATACCTCTTCATTTCAAAAGTTTTAAGATAAATTGTTTTATAACATAGTGTGTCATATTTTTTAATGGTGCATTATATCATTATATATTAGCATAAAGAGACAAAAATTAATAATTAAAAATAATTTTTTGAACATAAATGAAACTTCGGACGATAATGCATTCATCCCTAGTAATTTTTATACCTTTCAATTAGTGTATTTTACTCATAAATATATTTAGTTAGCTCTCATATACCTTGAATTAGATCACAAGGGGACACATTAGTTGGATCCTATCTGGTCATAATGACATGTAGGATTGATAATAGTTTAGATGGGGCCCTAAATATCAATATTCCAACTAGTACCCAACATGACCACTTTTTAGGTTAAATGAAATTTATTTTAAACTAAACCCATGCAATTACTAACTCCGAACCCCTTCCTATCTCTCAAAAAATAAATCTAATTCCACTTCTCTACTCATATATTCTCTATAAAACAAGTTGGGGTTTATGTGTTGATGGGTCTTGACACCAAATCCATAATTTCACTTTTAGTTTCACAAGTTACTCACCCATAGATATTTCTCCATTCCTCATAATCATTCTCTATATCTAGTCAGACATATATCCTTCTACATAAAACTTATACTCTCCTAATATATTCCTTTTAAGATACTCTATATCATGAATATCATACTGGTTATAATGAATATTTTACTGTAGGTAAGGCTAGATACAACCCCTTATTATAGGCCCATCACCAACACTTACCCTTCAACATTCCATGATCCTTATTTCTGGCAGTAATGCATCCAACCCTAACCCCTTTTCAATAATGATTCACAATTCAGAAACCCATTCCTGTTTTGGTTACCCATCACCAAACCCTTTCCAACCCCTCCACTTTGAGTATTGACAATATTACCCTAACCGTTGGGAACTATTAGTGACCAATCTTATACCCCATAGGTTATTTTAATGTTGGAATGGTTTACAATATGTGGTAATATCAACTCAAATACTCCCACCCTAATGAACCCATTATCATACTGCATCTACCCCCATTAAAAATACAACATATGTACTGTTTATTTTTATAAGATGTGTTGTTGAATTTCAATATCATTTTTGTATAAATTCTAGCATGTGAATTTTTCCATTATTTTATGAGTAATAGTTTAATTTAATAATAATTATATTAATAATTTTTTTAAATTTAAAAATTTTTATAACTCATTTGTTTAATTTATTTATTCTTAATTTCATTAATGAGTAATTAAATAGTAATTAACTCTAAAAACAAATTATGTTTATCCTTCTTCAATGTAGAAATATGATTATATTTTTTTAATTATGACTACATATTTCATATTTTACATTTCCCAAAGGATCAATGGATTTAAGACTCATGGTAACATTAAGTCTTTATTTGGTCCAAAAATTTATTTATGTATAAATTTAAATATTTTTTGTAAAAATATATAATGATTCAAACAAAATATAATTTTGAAAATAAAAAGACATACTATTTCTTAAAAAAATTATTAAATTGGTTCTTTTTCACAAGAAGCAAAATGATGGAAGTCTAAAATTAAATAACAATTACCCTTCCTTTATGTATTTATATAATTTTACAAAATGATTTAAAAAAACATTGAAAATTTAAAGTTTTAAAAAAATTTATCCAAGGTGGAAAACGCCTTGAATAGATTCAATAAAATCAAAAAGTAAAAATATTCATAGAGTGGGATATTTATTGATATCATACTCCACTATAACAATCAAATCATGTAAAATATATTCTATGCATACCAAGGAGTAATAAGGTAACCCTTCATTTTCAAAGTGACACACTAAAGTGTTCCCCTTCCAATAAGTATTGTAAATGATAATGTTAATGGATTAATGATCATATAGAAATGATAGAAATTATATAAAAATATCCTTATAATAATGAGTTTTTTATTCTTAATTACATATATCATGCTTATTGAGTCGTATTAAACCCATAGCCTCTCCATCTGTTTGGTATCAATATATAAAATGTGTCAATCATGACCTTTATTTCCTATTTATTAGTATATGTTTTTAAATAATTTTAAATAAATCATATGATAATACTACCCATATAATCCTTTCTAAGATTCTATTTTGATTATTCAAGAATATTAAATTTAATCCATACTCAGATTATACATTTCTATATCTTAATGATAATTGTATTATGTAATTAAATTTTATTTTTTTTTCTTATCATATATGTGGTAAAAACAACCAATGGTTTGTTCTATACATACCCTTACTATATCTTATCATCAATTTCACCAATAATCAATATTTTATTAAGAAATTAAATCACCAAGGTGGTGTTTCCATTATAAATTATGTTATTTTTTTCATTTATATAATCGAGTTGGCTTCTAAAATCACATAATGAAGGATAATTGAAAGCTATTTTGAGAGACTATTAAAGATAATATCTTCCAACAAGTCATTTATATCAGTATCATATATGATAGGTTTTTTAGATATTTTTTTCATGGACTTCCAAAGAGTCTTTATGTGGTGTATGTTCAGTAAAATTCATTCACCATCATTTTTATTTGACCTTTATAAAATATATATATGAATCCTTGGGAAACCATAAATCATTAATATGTCATTAGTAGGGTTATTTTTTATTTTGATTCTATAAAAAATGAATGATTTATAGGCTATGATCCATTAATTTTTAAGATTTTAGAACTACTTCTATGTTGGACTTGTTGTCCATTTTTTGAATGAGTTACACAATTTATTTATTATAACCACATTTCTCATCATTTCCTAGATAATCATGTCACTTTAGGTATCAAATTTAATTCTTTTATTACCTTTCTGATTATAGAGGGTATTCTCTCTATTTTAAAAAACTACCAATTATTATATGGAAAATTATTATGGAAGTTATCAACCATTTTCATATGGGGAACCCAATTTTGTATTCATTCCATAAATTGAGATAGAATTATATAGAGACTATCAATCATTAATTCATCATGATAATGATATATTATTAACTTTGGACTAGCAATATAGAAGAATTATAGAATTAATTATTCCAATATCAATGTCTCTTAATATATGATATTTTACGAAAAGTTTGTTTTCTAGGGATTCCATCTAGGGGACATCACATATAGTGTAATTTACCCAAAAAATATTAACTTCCATTGAAAAATATTGTTATTTCCAAGAACATATAATCTATATAATAGAACTGGAAATATAGTGGATTCGTTTCACCTTATGTTCCCCCGAAACCACCATGAAACACGACAACATGAAAGGAAAATCACCTTCTATTACTCCAAAGTAGTTTATAATATGAACTTTTAGAGAACAATAAAAATTTCATATAAAAATATAATCGTGGTTTCAATTTTCAAGTTCTTTGAAGAACAAAAATAATGATAATGATTTAATATTTCTAGTGAAGCTATCTTATTCCTTTTTTCTCCATGGAATAATAATAAAATAATATATGTATAGAAAAGGTGAGATGTAATTATGATTCCTATTATGGCTTGTATTTCAATAAATTTTTCCTATTCTATCATATAAATGACATATATACTCAAATAACATTTGTAAATGTGGAAGATAATTGATAAGAGGGGGTATCTCTATATCACCCCTCCAACGAATGTGAAATATCATTCCAGATAACCATTTATAATAATAAAAAATTATATATGAGAATAATTATTTCACCGATGTTATAAAGGTCTCACCTAATCCCAAAATTTATGTAACATTGAAGATGAAATGTCAAAAATAGTATGAGAATATTTTTAGCATTGATCATAATGGAAATATTCTACTCATATTGGTTTTATTCAGAATAATTTCACATTAAATGGTAGTAATATAGATCTATTAAATATTAAAATATACAATGAATATATACTTGTTCAGTAAATATTGTTATGAGTAAATAGTGTAAGTCTATTTGTAATGAAATTACTAATAATTTTATATTGTTATTTGAAAAAATAAAACAATATAATTTGAATGAGTTTACATGAATTTTTACTCTATAAATCAAATTCAAAAGACTAATATTAAGTTCCACCTATGAGAAATTCATGCAGGTTGAAGAAAAAAATATTCATCTGATTGAATCATATACTAAATATCTTAATGTAAATTATTATAAAATCCATTCATGCCTGAGTCACTGCCAGATAAAAACCTATAAATAGTTTGCCTAATCTCTAATGAACATGGAGTTATGATGAGAAAATTTTTATCTTGTTCTTTAATAACTAGAGATATCACATTATCATATGGATATGTGGAGAAGAATTCATTATGATTGAAAATAATGTTATAGAAATTTAAAATATTCTCCGTTAGATCTCACCTTCATGAAATGATAGCGTCCCCATTATAAAGCTGGGTAAGTGTTTTGGATATTTTACTAGCTCGATATAGGTACTTAAAATATGTAACATTTATATGTACTTTCCTTAATTTCCTTACATTAAATAGTTCCTTCGGAAATCCATGTTTTTTATTAAACATTAATTTGAGTTCTATAATCATGCCAATTTCCTTCATAAGAAGGGTTTCATCAAAATCACCTCAATTTTTATTTATTATTGTTGATCCAAATTTGTCACTATAGTTTTTATTAAAACATACATATTTACAAACAATGTTTTATCCTATTTTTTATCCTTTTGTTTAATATTTTAGGCTTTTTATCATAGGAATATGATCTATATATACCATAGAATGATTTATAAACATCTTTAACCAGAATCCTATAATCTAGAAGTTTTACCATGAATTGTTTAATATAAAATTGAAAAGAATATGTTTCCAAAAATAAAAACAAAATAGAACAATGATATGTATTTTAAATTGGAAAATTAGTTATACTCATAGAGTCACACTAATCTATTATAATGTAATTATCAATATCCATGTCAATTTTACTAGAGAACTTTTTATTTTCATGCTTTATATATCATGTTTTGATTTCTCTCAATGAGAATAACTTCCATGTTATTTTTATAGTTAATACAATACTTATATTGAATGCATGCATTTATATATTGATTTTATCCAACATTCTCCTCCATATTCATATTGGTACTTAAGTTACCTAAAATGATATGGTCCATTGATCTATGATTTAGATTATTTAATATTCTTCCAAATTTTCCTCTAATGATAATAATTCACTAAATGAACCCTGAAATATAAATTAGATTGTCCATTCAATTAAAATTATAAAATGATCAACAGATCTCTTATTTCTATAGTGTTCCCAGTTAAAATTTAATTACATAATATGAAAAATAGGTAAATAATAATAAATTTTCATTAGAGTGACATGGTTCTAGCTATACCAAGTGTAGTAGGTTTGTGGAAAACAATATTTCAGAAAAGGGTTCAATTTTTCCACCATTTAGATAAAACATGGAAATTGAAATGTGACATCTAGATTGGGCCTTTTGATTCCCATTTTTCATACTTTTATATCTATTCTCTTACTGGGTGAAAAAAGTTCATTATTTACTCCTTTTTTGTTACATGTAGAGTAATTCCCCACTTAAGTTGTGTGTGTTACTAACTCTGATAGATTCCAAAGTATTTTATCAACAATAATGTTATTTTAAGATATATAATTTTCAGTTAAATTTTAATCCACCCATTTTATGGATCCTCTTTCATCAAGCTCCTCAAATTATTCACCCAGATTTTTCTTTTTCATTCCAAATATTTTTTGTATGAGAACTATTATTTAAATCATTAGGTATTAACTAATCAAAATCATTGATTATTTCTTTATCAAAACTACTTACGATCAGATCCACATCATCCTTTATATATTTCTAATACATTTTTTGGAATCATCCACAATAATGTTGTCTTGAACACAAGTAACATAAAAATACTCTTCATTATTATAAATAATTAAAATATTGAAATCTTTATTCATAGATTTTTCACTATTGACATTATAGAATCGTTTTAACCCAGAACTGTATAACATATTTTTCATTGGGCTTTCATTACTTCCTAAATTAGTATTTTTTTTATCAATAATATATTTACTCACCTGAATATTTTTATTCTTTGTTTTAGTTTTTTTCAGGGTAGAATATTTTTATTAATAACTAGTTTTTATTTTTCATATATTCATTTTATTTTGTGGGCTCTTTATTTCCTACCACCTTGATTTTATTATTTTCCATTATTTTAGGTATGTTAGTGTTTTATTTTTAATATATGTTTGATTTACTCTATTTCCATGACCCACTTCATTCAATGCTCTTTTTTATTTTCCCACAAATTTTATCTATTGGTGAACAACACTTCAATTTGAGATATAACTACCAGCTATATTATAGATATTATATAATAGTTGGGTATTCTCATATTAAATTCAAATTTATATCCTTGAACCATTGGAAATGAGGAATATATTATTAGGTAACTTTGATTCAATGCTAACATAAACCAATATTCTAAAATTATAACCATTTTCTCCTTCAATGTTCTGCACATCCAAATTTAATGGAATTACTAAACAAGATGTATTTTCAATATAATTTTTTGTGTCTAAAAAAATTAAACTCAAGACATGATTCTTAAACCATATTTGGGATTTAGTTTGTTTATTAGTATACTGGATAATGTTAAAATCAAAATGAAATGGCTTAATGGTGCTTTCTTTAATATTATTTTTCTCAATATTTATAATCATATTATAAAATTCTTGGATCTCTAGAATGATATTGAAATACACCCTACCAATCGATATCACCATCAAATTACTAAATTTACATAGCTTAATATGTTTCACAAGGAATAATTTTTTATTCCCTAGATTATCTTCTTTGGAAAATATAATGAATCTTTTTTTAGGAAAATTAGGTTTATCTATCAACAAATACAATGAGATAAGATTACAATCAATGTAATATTCTCATCATCCAATCTGGTGAATTTTTAATTGAATTGATAGATAGATTTGGCTCCATACCCTAATCCACCATTAAATTATTTAGGAAAGAAAAGCTATCCCCCCTACTAAAGGGGAAAAACCATTATTTTTTCCTAGTTTCCATGGAGTTATGGTAATGACATTGAAAACATTAAAAATTAAATCCCTCCATTGATATATTAGAGTATGTATATTTCATATTGATCATTTATCATTGACTATATTATAAATACAATATAAATTTCGACATAATTTGAGTATTGTAATTCTTAAAAAATGAAAATGTGTTTTTACAACAAAATATCCAATACAAAAAACATAATTATGAAAAAATAGTATATAAATAGAGATGGTTGATGAAAAAATATAGAAATAACCATACAAAAAATATGAATGGTTTTCTCTAATAAATAAGATTTGTATTTAAAAAATAAGTAATAATATTTAGAATTATATCTCTACAAAGAATGTGTGCATGTGGAAGAAAATCATGATTTAGTTTGGTTCATCAGTGAAGTTGATATGAAACTAAAGTACTTAATCTATGAAACCTATAAATAAAACAAGAATTATATTATATAATGAAGATTAATTTAAGGGATAAAACAATATAGATTCACATTCACTCTCATTAAAGACAATCAGATGAAAAACCTTAACAATAACCCCTAACATACATTCTTCCAACAACTAATGTAGAGTTATGTGCCAATTACCCCATGAAAGAATGTTTCATATCCTGAAACAACTATATCACTCACATATGAGACTTTTTGATATACGTAATAAATATTGGAATTGTTCACTATACTCCAAAATCAATCATTGATAATATAGAGTGGGGTGTAATTTATAAGGATTTTGAATGTACAATATAATGAAATAGTTCACTAGATATAATTTGAAACGATTCAATGTCAAACTTATTTATGCCTAAATATGATATGTGAACCAATGAATAACCATTACTTGCATACTAACTTGAGTAAGGGACAATTTAGAATCCTTGGAGGTCTACTAAATTCAAAAATACATCTGATGTTGTGTGATCATATATTATAATACTCTGAACCATTGTCTTTTGTATAGGAGACGTTATACCATATTTAAGTGACATCCCGAAAACACTTATGCGTGGTAACAAAAGTAAAAGGATAAATGAGGAATGGGGGTGATTTTCCCTTATACACATTCACACATACACACATCATATAATGAAAACAATATCCCAATACAAGAAAATATATGATGCATCAAAATAATAAAATATAATTCACTATCAAAAATATTAATTCACATTAGAGTAATACTAGGATTTAAAAAACATAATCACACCATAAATCAAAATACATCAAGACATAGTAAAAAATGTGTCATCACTCCAATAACCCAACAAAAAAGATACATGCTCTACCATCCGTATCCAAGAACACTGAATCGCTCACCACTGGGTAAATATGAGATATTATTGTTCTTTGTATCATGGTAATAAAAATCATTAAATTAACCAAGGTGTATATGCATGGTTGAGTATATAAATCAATAAAAACATGAAGATGCTCTATGCACACCATTTAGAAAAGAACATGTTTTCTCACCCTTTTATATAAAATGATGAATAAAAACTTAAATTATCATTACAAACATTTCATTATAAAATTATTGAAACTAGTTACTTCAAATGGAATACAGAATTTTTTTTACACACACTCATGAATTAACCCATCCAATAAACAATAATAACTCATAAAAAGAAAATATATACAACACATCCATGTTACAACTTATCCATTTACTAATTTCCCCCATTGAAAATTTCCCCATGTTCAAACAAACATGGATTAGTACATTTCAAAATTAACTCATGAAATCCTATTTGTTTTCCAATGTCTGACACAAATTCATTTCATTGAAAAAATATATTATGTTATATCAATTTATATCCATATTAAGAGCTCACCAAAAACCCATTATTTTAATCCTAAAATTGTATGTTTTCTAATATAAATGTATCACATGTTTTTTCATTGAAAATCAAAATAAAATAATTTTATAAATCAAATACACCATGTTTTAGATAGGTTGGAAAGAAAGATAAGGCACCGATATTGAACAGTTATGTTTTAAAAAATATCATTAAAATATCAGTAAATCAATATCTTCTTTTCATTCCTTAAATGAACTACAAAAAATATTTATCAAAAAAAATCCCAAAACCAAAGATCTATACATTGTATTCCTGATCTAGGGTTCTAGATTAGTAAATATTAGAGGATCGTGGAGGGGTAGAAAAATGAATGACTAAATATTCATTTACAAGATCAAAATATATGTGATTATTTTAAATTGATATATATATGGTATGTGATAACAAAAATCACCAATAGATATCATGATATTTGATAAAATATTTCAAGTTTGGAATAATGTGGGGATAGGAAATGCTTCAGGTTTTAAATCCAATTTTTGAATTTCACTAATTAAATCAAATTTTTATGTCACAAAATTTAACAAAACATGTTCCTAAAATATGAATCACCTTTTCCCCTTAAATATGAATGTTTCATGTTTTCTAAATACTTTGTAAAAATCATGAAAACAAATTGTAACAACCTTGATGTTCCCTCCATCTCTTGCATAATTTTTTGGAGAACAATACATGGTTCCCCTTAACTGTGATATGATTATACAGTTTCTAAATATTCATCTAAACAATATAATGCAATATAGATACTCCATATACACATCCAAATAATTTTATTACAAGTAATTACAAATTAATATAGAAAATTATCTCATATTTGTGGTGTTACATTCTCCTAACCATTACGATCCCTATCATAGTAATGATGGAGGTTGGCGATGTCTTCGAGGAGTTTTGGACATTTCTCCAATATAAAAACCTCTTTTTTCCTTTCACTTCATGAACATAGAAATTATTTCATAATCTCCTAATATAAGTGTTACATCGTCATGGAATGAAAATTTCCTTTTTATTTATAATGAAAATCATGGTATGCAAAATTTTAGCAATCAACAAAAGGATGACATGATCTCATCAAATCAATTGACTGAGATTAGGATGATACATTGTTAGTTTAGATACATGAAATAAATTATGAAAAAAATATGAATATAGGGTTTAAAAAACACAACAATACCCATCTACAATACTGACATGTATCTCAAATTGTATGATGTACAGATGAGAAAACATTTATTGAATTCCCAAATAATGATTCATGAGCCTTCGTGAGATCTTCATGAATAATTAGTCACCCATAGAAAAAGAAAATTTTATATGAAAATAATATATATAATATTTTTGAAGGTTTTAAAATGATGAAATTTTTATCCTAAAGATATAACCCATCTCATTCATCTCTTTAAAATTCTAGGTCAAAATAGTGAAGATTCCCTATTCTCTATCCAATAATTTATTGAATGAAATGTATGGTTGTAATGTGAATTGGGTAGAGGAATAATAACTGTGGAATAAATTTTTTTATTACAAATAAAACCCACTAATGTAAATTGATCCTCATAGGTTTTTAGAAAATCTATAAGAAAATATTAAATCATGTCCCCATTGTTTCATCCATACATTCTAGCTACAGATATGTTTGATGCTAACATTCCATACACATGGTAGTTTGGGTTTGTATGTATTACTAAATAGAGAACCAAAAGTGAGATATAAATATAGGTTCCCTAATATAGAAAATAGAAATGGAAACCCCATGAAATTTTAGCACTTCTCTAATTTAGAGCTTGTAAATTTTTCCACCATGCTAGATTGTTAGATTGGGATGAAGTGGGGTGACATTGTTAGTTGGAATATAATCACCCTAATGGTATCATGTTTCCAAATCATCCTTGAAACCCCAGTAAAATATTCAATGAAAATATTCATTATCTATTATATGTGTATGAATAATGAATCCAATAGTATTGTTTATTATTGATATTCAACCTTAACATACTAATAGGTCAGGAAATTTAAAACTTAATCATTCACTGATAGTTTCAGACCAAAGTAGAATAAATATGTCATCTATTTATTTTACATCTTTTTTATTCATTGATGAATAAGTAACATATATATATAATAAAATTAATGATTTAGTTTCATAAAGGGAAATAGAGTCACTGTCGAATCTAAAAAAATTGAAAAACAAGTTTTGATCTTGTATCTATATGTCAATGGCCTCTCCAACATTGTGTTTTGACAAAATATTAATAAAAGTTGGATTTTATCTTTGATAATTCATTATTTTCTCAACAAATAATGAATTTTAGTTCCAAAAAATAATATTACAACATTATCTCCCTGAGAATAATCAATTTACTTCTCAATAATCAAGGTGACTAGTTTCAATTGGTCCTGAGATTATCTAGCTTCATTGTTATACAAAATCTAACATAAACCAGAAGAAACTAAAATTCTATTTTCAAGGAGTATAGAATAAGTCACTAAATTTTTTTATAAAAACACCATATCAAATCATTTATTTAGGTTATAAATATCATTGTGAAAGGATGTACGTTAGGAATTAATTTTTGGTAAACATAGTGAACATATCACCAAATAGATAACTATTCCATGTTTTCAATTCATGAACCACTATAGGTAATTTTGTATCATTAGTCAGGTAATTATTTTCATCTACAAATAATATTTATGATCCATAAAATTAGTCTTATTGTCCTTGTATGAGAGTAAAACCCCAATCATATGTAGATGAATTATAATAGAATAAATAATATTTCTTTGGTTCTACAAATAATATAGTGGGTACTGATGTGATTCTATCCAAATTCTATATAAAGTATTTTCTATAATCATCACTAAAATTAAATTATGTTCCCTTACTGGTTTTTATAGGCATTAGATATGAGTTTAAAGAAAAATAATAAACAATATAGTTGTTATAAATGGATAAGTACTAAAATCAATGTTTCTTAAGATTGTATTGTGTGGTTTACAAGAGATAAAAGATTTCATCTTGTTTGGGTGTACGGAAACAGCTTTCTCATAAATTAAATTCCAAAGGATGAAAAATTCATTTATCCATAAGTTACACTTAGAAAATTTACAACAATGGTACAACCCCTGTAAGGTACAGAACATAATCTATATATTATAATTATAGTCATTTTTATTTTAATAATAGACCATGTAGTCATTAATACATATGACAACAAAGGAATATTTGTTCCATTGATTGATTTGATTCATCATTTCCCTAAATAATTATAGATATTTCATGACACTAAAATGTAGAATAATGTATTAATAATTGTCAAAATTTCTTTTAGAGACTATCTTAAAAGTATCCACTTTCCTATATCTAAGCTTCTGATACCCAAATGAGGTGATCTAAATATTTTATACAAAAATAATGAAACTAATTTTTTGAGTATTCAGTATAGAACATTACAATCAATTCCAAAATCATAGTGGATTAGTAATGTGGGAAAAAAAGTTGAATAAAATACTGTATATAAATAATCCACACCATCTTCCACATAGTTCATCAAAAATATCACTCATATTTGAAAAATAATATTTAAATACTTTCTTCATATCCTGGAGAAAGAAACGTAATAAAAGGTGTGTGTATGTTCTTATTAAGGGTAAAAAGGGGATAAATAAATGATCATTTATTTTTAGCATCTTCATAAGTGTATGAGAACAATAGAATAACATTGGAAAACCTAATTATGGATATCATAGATCTTAATCATGAGTCATGGAATAAATACTGATAGTTCATAAGATATGAATCATAAACAAATAAAATATCATTGGACATGAGAGAATAATAATGGAATCAATTCATATCATTAAATAGTGGAATAAAGTCTGAAATAATCATAATAACCAAAATATTATTTCTAGAAAACCCACTAAGACATTCATTGTTTGTTAATCATGGGACAACCACCCATTTAACGTCTTCATGTTTCTTATATCCTCTTGTGTACCATTATTTTGGATTGAGATTACATCTCATGAACCCTTTGTTTTAAAAACTCATTAAAATTTACCTAATTAATTAGTGATATATAATTGACCCCCATCACATTAATATATTCTGTTTATATGTATGGAATAAGATCCGAAAATTTTTATCACTTCATCATAACATAAAACATTGATAAGAAACGTATTTTTTTCAAAAAATAATCTTCATAATTATAAAAGGAAAGAATATAATAAGGATAATATAATATAATCATATCATCAATTAAACAAAAATAACATCAAATTATGACATTATAGTTCAAAATTTATTTTTAATGATATCTTGGAACATGTATATAGAAAAATAACCTTTTTTGAAATTAAATTTCCAACATAAAAATATCTAAAATATTAATAAAAAATTAATTTAAACAACCCTTTTATTCATTGAATTTTATCTTTAAATAAATAATTGGTAATACCTATAGGAAATTCCATTTAAGTAGTAAATGATAAAATTGATATTTTGTTAACCCCTATGGTAAAAATTACCCCATACATAAACTAAAAATATTATTTATTTTAAAAAAAATATTAGAAATTCAAAAAATTGTATATATATCTTTAAAAACCATTTATATAATAGTAAAAACATTCATTGAGTTATTTTAGAAAATAAGTATTTCAAATAAAACTTATTTTTGACTGAATCGAGAAATAAAGTAGGCCTTCCTTAATAACATTCATTAGAACTCTTGAGTAACTAACTATAGGAAAATTAATGGAAAACATTTGTTATATTGAAACATTTATATGAGAATAATTTTGTAACAGATTTAATATATAGCTACAAATCATTTTTTTCATTTTCAAATAGCCCGATTTTGGGTTACCGATACCCATATACAGACATTGAACATTCCGAAATCCAGGGAACACATCCAAAATCCTAATTCAAAATTCCTGAAAAAACATAGTCATCCCAAACTCAAACAGAAACGCCATATTCCAAGATGCAAAACCTCCTCGAGCATGCATCCATCCATCAAGCATCCCACCAGAACAAAATCCGGCGAACCCAACCACTAGGGAGTCGTTCTGTCCCATGCAAAAAATCACCAGAAGCAGCAGATCTGAATGAAAAAACCATCAAATAGGCCATTACAACCACATACGCAACAACACCATGAAATAACACATCCAAGAACATCATCCTCAAAACATTGAGGAAAAGACTCAACAAAAGATCATGAATCCACAAAAACAGAAAAATCTAAGCCAAAAATATAGATAAACCAACACTAAAAACCTGAGATAAAACCCCAACCCGTAGCTTCAGATCAAAGTCATCCATCGGAAAATCACTTCGATTCTCAACACCTCTGAAAGACATGAACTGGAGAAGAAAGGGAAAAATCCCACTGAGCACCGTAAAGAAGATCAGAGGGTCTTGTCGCTACCGAACAGAACAACCACATCAAACATGGTGAAACCCCAACTTTCTCATCGGGGAAAAGGTGGACCCACAGACAGTAGGCGTATGAATGCATCCAAGAAGGGGAACCGCACCGCTGAGTGAATCCATATCCAATGAGGCCGGAATCGAGTGAATTAGGCTAGCCATGATGCCGAAGGAGCCACCAAACGACCACCGCACTATAGGGCCACCACCAAACCCACCAAGAAATAGGAGGAATGTCGCGCCACTCACAGTGAAGAGGTTGGGGTCGACGAGAGGAGAGGAAACCCTAGGTTTAGAGACCTTTACGGGCGCATCAATCATGACAGATTTAGTATATTGATCATTTAATTTCATTATAATAAATTTAATTATAATCAATCCTAGTATGTGATTATCCCAAGGGTCATGAATGAGTTGGTTGGTGACGGTGGTGTCCTGACCCTGAGGTTATGTGATTGAGTCATTGCAAGTAAACACTGACTATATTAAATTATAACCTATCATGAGCCCCTCTACCCCGTGTGGAACTATCATGAAATCCCAAGTGTTTTTATACTTAGGCCAATGTCTGGGGAAGTATATAAAGGCAGTTTGAGGTGGTTAATGACCCAACTATACCTTATAACCCATTTGGATTGAAAATCATGTATACAATTGGAAACGCAATTGAAATTTTATCATATAGGTGAAAGAGGGGACGATGATGGTGGGAGATGGAGTCCTCGCGGCATGACATGATGATGGCGCACATTCAATCTTTTAAAACACGGTTCGATCATGGATTCCATCAATATAGAATGGGATATGTCCTTAGCCCCTTCTAAGATGGACCGTGTGTTGGATTTTGACACAAATCGTTTCCTAAAGGTTATCTCGTTTGCTGAGTCCCTAGGTGGATCTAATGATATGGAGCTGAGTGAACAACCTTTCATCAAGAATTTGGGGGATGAATCAGTTAAGGTTGCAGAAGAAGAAGACGACATCAACAAGAGAAAGTATTTTTACATGTTCTTAGTTCATGAAAAATCCTCACATGACAAAGAAATGATTCTTTGGTCCTTCACAGAGTAAAAATATATAATCTCAAAATGTTGGTGGTTGTCAAGGTGGAGACTCATCATAATCGTAAAAGGATTCTTTCATATCATTTGTGGGAAACATGAGGAACTCTATGTCTTTTGGATGTTTGGAAACATAAATCTCATTCATGGCCATTTCAGAATCTTGGAATGGGATTCCAACATCAATCCCTTCAAGAAGAATAATTCTCTAGACCTGGTGTAGACAAGACTCCTTGATTTTCCTAGGTGTTCTGTCACATGCAAATATTAAATGATATTGCAACTGGTATTGGTAAACTGTTGAAAATTGACCAACACACCTTAAATAAGGATCTAAGTATGTATGAGAGGGTATCAATTGATGTTAAAATTTAGGAAACTCATCTTAATCATATTTTCATGGAGTGAAATGAACAATAAATAGACATAAATTATGAAATTGAGAACCTGCATAGGTTTTTGTGATCACTGTAAAATTATTGGACACATCATGAACAATTTATGTGTGTTACAAAATCTGGTACAACTGTCTCTGTAACCAATGACTTGGAGGAAAGAACTAAAGGGAATAGAATCCAAATGGGTGGAGAAAGGAAAAAATGATATTCTTTCCCAATACAAATTGGGAAACAAAACAAGATTGGTAGCACCAATTTATCATGGGAAGTGCTAATTGAGTAGGAAGAGAAGAACCCAACACAATATGGAAAATTCAGTAAAACTATTTTTGAATAAAATGATGACCTTGAATTATCTCATGATGTTTTATATGTTTCAATCTCAATTTAAGTTAAAAAATTCAATTGGATCTTATTTCAAGAAACATTGATGCCCAAAAAGAAATCATCAAACCTGGATCATAGGTCTTGATGGAGAATGAAGGACTCAAAAATGTCTAGATGAGTATCCACAAAGGTTTCAATGTAACTAAAAAAGATATGAAAAAATTGGCCTTAGGGAAACCTATAATGGATTAGAAGACAAAGGGAAATTTACAGGCTTCTCCCGAGACCTGGGATCTAGATGCTAAAATCAGGATGACTGAACAGGCACATGTACAATTAGACAACCAAATAAAAGATGGGGGTAACCAAACAGATTTAAACGATAACATCACCATCTAATAAGAAGTTAATGAAATCACATCCCAAATACTAATGATGAAAAGAAAGGGGTCCTCATCCTAGGACAAAAAACAATAAGATCCTATTTTGGAATGTTTATGGTCTAGCCAACCCTGATACTCAAGCTTCCAACTGGATCCCCATAGGCTTGTACAAAACAATAATCATAGGCACTTATGAACCAAATTTATATCATAAAATACATAGAACTCTATTTAGCAGCAAAGGTTGACACATTCTAATCGATCGTAGAGACACAATATCCCAAGACATATTATGGATCCTTAGTCACAACATTGTGGATAGTCTAGAAATTTTTTATGATCATGTTTAGATTATCACTTGCGTCCATATAGAATATGGTAAAAATATTAATGGTTCAATGGTATATGATTATAATAATTACATTGGAAGGAGGCCTCTATGATATATCATCAAATGGATATCAAATTCAATAATGGATCCATGGGTCACTGTAGGGGAGTTCAATTCCATTCTGCATATGGATAAAATATTGGACCAGTTTCTATTGTAATCACCACCAATGATTTTAGGGACTTCATTGAGATACACAGTCTGAGTGAATCCAACATCACTTTGAAAAATTTCACTTGTTATAGGTGACACCTAAGTGGAATTCAGTCTAGCAGAATTGATGGAAATTTTTTCAATGGTTCAATCCTTATTTATTGGAATTCCTTTTATTGTTTTACCTTTTCCAAGCATAACTCGGATCCCCACCCCATCTTAATATGCCTTATCAACAATGATAGAAAACTACCAATTCCTTTTAGATTCAACAAATTCTAAGGCCTCTTTTCCATATTTCACAAATATGATCTAGGACACTTGGAATCTGTAGACCCCTAATGAGAGCCCTCTGATCATCATTTTTAAGCCCAAATTTATTACAATGAAGCTAAAGGAATGGATAAAGGGTGAGTTCACCTCTCTAGATGCAGAAATTTTTTTCCTTGAATGCTCACTCATTGATATTAAAGAATCCAATACTTGAGGATACATCAATAGTGATATGGTGTGGGATAATGAGACCTTATACAAGCTTTTAAATATAATGAATCTAATAGAAAACTTAATGAAAAATAACATCAAGACCAGTTGGCTCTCAGAAAGGGATAAAAAATAAAAATTCATTAATTTCATTCAATGGACTTGAATATCAAAAAGGCCGCTCGCAGTCCATAAATATGGAAGTAAAATTTTGGTTAAAACACAAGTGATTTCAAATCACATTTTCTCTTCTTACATGGAGATATTAAAGGGCCCCAAAATGAGTCAAATGTTACCGGAAAACCCCATTAAAAATTGCTCATAGAGGAAAATAATCTTCTTCTTAACTTAATGACATTGGAATTAGAAATCCAGGGAGATTTGTTTTGGCATAAATAAGGATAACTATCCAAGTTTGTATGGGTTCAAAAACCACTTATTTCAAACCTATTAGAAAATTATTCAAAATGAGGTTATCCAACTTGTAATATTTTTTCAAGGGTGGTACTTTTCCCCATGGGATCAAGGCTCAATTAATTTCTCTGATTACAAAGGTTGATAATGCATAAAAGATAATCCAGTTTTGGATGAATTCTCTGGTTAACACCATTAATAATGTGATTAAAAAATTTCCTAGAAATAGGATTTCTAGGATCATGGGGAAAATAATAACTCAAAATCACTTTGGTTTCATGAAAGGAAGTAACATCAATGATTTCTTACTCACAGCCTTGGAATGTGTAAACCATCATAGGTAGAGTTATGATTAGTGTTGGATTCAACATGACATACATCTAACAGGTAAAAACACTCTTTAACTCAACCTGAGCCTATAGACATATCATTGGGTCACCCAAGAGATATTTTAATTTCCCAAGGGGTTTGAGAAAGGGGGATCCACTATCAAAAATTATATTTTACATTGTATAGGATTAGGTATGTATAACACTCATAAAAATGGTTGACAAGGGTGACATAATTATTATAAAAGTAGGATGAGGTATTGTTGCTCCATTTAATATTTTATTTTCTAATGAAATTTTCATTTTCAGTTAGTGAGACCAGAGGAACATAAATAATCTCAAAAAGGTACTCTATAACTATAAGAATTTTTTCAGTCAAGAAATCAAATCAGACAAGTCTTTTATCTACTTCAGTAATAACATTGCAGGATCAAGAAAGGTACACCTCACGAATGAATTTGGAATCAATAAGGGATCTTTCCATTTCCTACTTGGGGGTTCCCTTTTTCTAGGGAAAACCCCAGGAAATTCACTTCTCGAATATAAATTACCACATTAGAAGAACTCTAGTAGCCTTGAAAGGGTAATAAATATCGATGATAGGCTGCACCATCCTTGTTTAGCATGTTGTCATATAAAAACATGTCTACACATTTTTTGTTTATCTTTGGTTGATCTTTCTACTCAAAGATATCCACACAATGTTGAAAAATATTTTATGGAGTGGAAGTTTCGTGAAAAATAGAATTATAACGACTTAATGGAAAATGTAATGTATTCCTAAAAAACATAGCATCTTGGTGGTAAAACATCTGGATTTTTTAATGAATCCTTGTAGTCCAAATTCATATGGAATCACATAACCAAAAATTCCACTAAATTGGGCCTTATTAAATGTCTTATTATGGAATATACCATTTCTATAAATAAAATTTATCTTTAATCATCGATCTGGAATGGCCTCAAATTTGGTTTTCATAAGATAATTACTCACTCTCAATCAATTACTAGTTCTCACTCCACTTTATGGTTCTTCTATGAAAACTGGATATGGGACTCCCTTATTAATGTATTTAATGGTGAGAGAAGTGGTATTAATCACAAAAAAAAGGATAATAGGTCAAATGGAAGACATGGAAGCAATTCAAGAAGATATTGTCTCAATTGATGAAAACTATGACTTCAAAAATCAAAAGGATATTCTCATATGGAAAGGTTCCTCGAATGGAAGTTTGCACTCAAATATATTATATATGCATTTCATACATGGGGATATATAGTAGATCAGTAGATGGAATAAGAAATTTATTTCTGTAAGGACCCGACCTTAAACATTACACAATCTTGAATTAAATAGATAATTCACAGTGATGATCTTTTCATGTTTAGAGTTTTAGATAATTCGGTCATAAAATTTACATAACCACGTGAATATTACATGTAGATAATTCAATCAGTGTCCATTTTTTCTATAAAATAAATGCTCTTAAAAAAGAGTCATGACTTCTTCAATGTTACAGATAGCATGAATTTTCTTCGATCCCATCCTAGACCGTTATTCATCTTCAAGTCATGTGGAATGTATTTCAAAAACATGGGATAAGAACAAAAAGCTCAGTAAGGGATATAAAATAAGGAATGAAAACATTACCCCATCAATATATACAAAATAGTGTAACAATTTCTTTCAATCATAACATACCTCATGAAATAATAAGATTTAGGAATAACACACAGAAATCATAAATCCTAAATGTAACATGTGGAATCCATATCAAATTTACATTGTATTTATTATAGCTACATAGGGAGTCACATTTGGAATACACATCACAGTATATTCCTTTAATCTCTTAGAAGAAACATTCACATTTACTCTGTCACGTTACCCAATGCATAGGAGAGCTATCTCAGGCTCACTCAACCTAGGTTTATCAAGGAACCACCCATATACATAAATAATTCCCAATAACCGTAACATATACATAACACATAACACAAGAATAAAAAAATATTACATTTCACATTCCAATCACAATATATCAAACCAATATATTGAAATAAATAATCCTTTAAAAACCCATTTAAAACATTTTATAAAAGGATTTTTGACACAAAGTGTCACATACCACATTGAAGATTTTAAATGATTTTATCATTTTAAAACCTTCATGTCTACATAAATAAATCCTTAAAACCATTATTAAAACATGGGCATTAATTATAATTATTTATATGAATAAATCTTTAAAACATTTAAAATGATATTTTAATTAAAGAGATTTTATCAAAATGAGAGACTCTTGAATACAAATAATTGAGGAATATAATTGAATCAAAACATTGTTATATCATTAGAATAAATTGATTCATGATATAATATGCCAAAGGACAGTATATACACCATAAAAGAGTGAATTGGTGCATAACAACAATGAAGTCTCAATGGAATGTAAATTGAGATGAAATCCCTTATAAAAATTGTATACATAGATTAAGGATAAATAAATTACTTAATAACGTGCGAATAACATAAATAAACTCCATATGATTGGATATTCAGTGTGAATATACCATAGGAAATTCACACATGTTCATTTTATGACAAAAACAAAGACTTGGATGTTTAACTCAATGAATGGAAATTATGTTAAAATTACTCCTATCATGTTCATATAGATGACTTGAAAATTTATCAATGGAATGATTATTTGTATAATAAGTATATCCATACAAAGATGAGTGGAAATTACTACATAAATAAATAAATAGTTATTTCACTCATAATCATAGTATGACAAAATTAAGAATTAGAGGATTTTCCCAAGGAATATAAATTGGGATAAATGTTCCCTTACTGATTTGGTAACTTATGAAAAATACAACCCATGAAAGAAGGATCATAAAATGAATATATAAATTCTTGAAAAATTGATGTATATTACACAATTAATACAATAATGGGTAGTATAGACACTACACAGAAGGAAATAGTGGCCAATATAGCATGAATCTCACGGGAATAAAAAGTGAAATGAAAAACCCTTACCATGTTGTAATCAATCGAGTCGTATGACCAAAAGCTAATAACCAACCAATTAATCACATTATAGCATGAATATGAAATGAATAATGATAATATATATAAAATATCAGTACACAATACACCACATGCAATAAATAAGTGGCGAACAATGGAAATCTCATGAAATTAAAAGTGAGATACGAAATCACTTATATCTTGTCCGACGTGACCCGATCGTTCTTTAATCTCATGAATAATAAAATAATGTTAATTTATACTTTATTAAGAAAAATTTTCAATTTTATTATTCATTTTATGTCTCTTATTACCATGTTATAAACAAAATTTAATCATTTAAGTTATTAACGGTTGTTTCAATGATATTTGGTACTTGAGTAAAAATGAACACCTTATAATTACAAGTTTTCCATTTTGTCAACAATACATTATCTCCAAGAATAATAATCCCGATTTAGATATCATATAAATTATAAATATCCATTACATATGGGTATTTATAATATAAAATAACATTTGGAGATAAGAAATGAAATGTACCGTTCATGGAGACGTTAAGTCGTACATACACATGAATGCTACTTTAATTTCTATTTCATGCTTTAATGGAATTAAAACATAATGATACCTAGGTATATTTTAATTCCATTATAATATCATATATAATTAAATTAAATCTATTCTTTATACATCTCACATATGTCATTAACGAGTCATATCACCTTGAAGGGGCGGTAGTCCGCACTTCCTCAAATGAAATTATCGTGTTTACCCACTATAGAAAAAATAATGGTATGTTATAAATGAAAAATACAGAAGCATAAAGTAAATAAAAACATAATATATATCATATATTAAAACATTTTCATCTTAATGGCCACCATGAGAGGCGGTAGGAGATAATTGAACAATCATCGCTTCGTGAGGTGTTAGTTTTCCATTCACAGAAACAGTATGTTCTTCACCCATTAGAAGGAGGTGTTTGTAAGTGTAGTTCAAATACTTCTCATAACAAAAACCTAGTTTATTGAGGATACTATAAATGTTATAAAATTAAGGAATAAATATAGTTTAGAGGGTTGGAGAAGTAAAATAAAACAAAATAACATAAGAGAGGACGTTATCTTTAAATTGGGTAACTCCCTTTGGTTTGAACCAAAACGGTTTCTTGATGTGTTTTCTGCCTAAGGTAAGGCTTATAAGATGAAGATAGGGATCTTGGGAGCATATTGGAGTAGATTTTTCATGATATAATGGCATGAGTAGTGTGAGACATGGGTAGGATGTGAGGAGTTTTTATAAGGGAGAGTGGGTCTCTTTAGGAAAGTTTGAAGTAATTATTTTATTACAACCTAATATTCAGTTTGAAAAGGTCAAATAATAGTTAAAGTAAATGTTAAGATGACTCATGGTCGAAATAAAAACTACAAATAAAAATTGGACAGGTTATTGATATTGTTTTAATATTTATAATCTTACTTATTTAAATTATTTATGAATGAGGTAAATATTGCATCATTATTGTGTCATAAATAATTTAATTTAATTGATGTCCAAGTATTATAAAACAGTATCATGATGTTGTTAATCTTTTTATACTTTCAAATAATATTTATAGTTGAAAGGATTACTTATATAACTCCGTGAAAAAATTGATTTACAAAAAGATATATGTTCATGTCATTTTTGTCTTTATTTTAAATTAATTAATATAATGTGTCATTTTTACTCCCATGTGGCTCCATGGTGTCCCAAATTAGACTAAAGGATTTCCATGGTTGACACTGTATCATATAGTAGGATTATAACACATGTTAGGGTAATTTAATATTATCATAATATTATATTTTACCCTTATTTACTATCTTTACCTTTTAATAATGGTAAAATAAAATATTTACTGAAGTAAAAATTTAAATTTTCTTAAAATAAAAGTTAAATATTTACAAAATTTGGACCTACTGATTCCAAATATGGAATTCATTTTTCTAAATTCAAAACACAGAATTGGCAGAAATTAATTTAAAATTAATTCCTGTTGTCAAAAAATGTGTGTTTTTAAGAAATAATAACTATTGAATGATTGACCCTTGTTTATGACCAACATCAAAGGGAAATTAATTCCAATGTCCAAATTTGGATTAACTAGTAAAATTATATTTTATTTACACTTAACAATCAATTAAAAATATAATCTATTTATATAAATAAATTAGATTAAAATGCACTTTTGAATTAAAATATTGTATTTGTCACTATTTATTAAAAAATGAACTTTATCAGATAAATACCCAAAGAAAATTTTTATGTCCCAAATATAAAGAAGAATTTGATTTTGTGAAATAGGATATATAAAAATTACCAAAACAAGATTTAATGATGGTTCACCATCAAAAGGGCATAAATCGACTTTTAATGGAATATTAGAGTAATTATGCTTAAGTTCATTCACGTTTTAAGCCTCCAAGATTTTTGGACAAATGTAAAAATATTCAAAAAACATGTATAATTATAATGTTGTTTGTTCTATTCATTCTCTCATGTACAATGTCTAGGAGCTAATTGTCATTAAAATTAATATTATTATATTATTAGTGTGAAACATAATATTTCAAAAAACCCATTGTTGCGTATCGAGTACACCATCGAACATAGAATCCCCTTTAGAGTAAAATTAATAATTAAGAAACAAATATTAATAAATATTAAAATATCATGTTATTTATTTACTTGGGATTTCACATCCTTCCCCCCTTTTGGAAATTCCGTCTTCAAAATTTTAAAAATGGTCTTGGAAACATCCTTGAAAGTCCCATATCGTAAATAGAGTCAATAAAACTATCACAATAAAATAAAGGTAGAGAAGTACAAAGGTTACCCGAGACAATATATACATGGATTCCATAAAAACATGGATATGGAAGAGAAACTAACTCTCATATATTTATAGAGAGTGATAGGGAATTTGATCACTGAAAGTTAATAACCACAATACCATAAATTTGTGGTTGGGTAATAGTTTGATGATAAAATTGGACTTATAACATTTTTCCTTCAATATCCTTTTCATAGAATTGAAAAAATTTATTAATAACATGACTAATATCATAAGGAAATATACTTAATCGTCATGTGGAGTTTTTTCCTTTAATAAAATTCTACCAAAAACTCATGTTTTCTCCAAATGGTATGTATTCAAGATGACTTGTTCACATTAAAAGCACTATAGTCAACTTCTAGAGAATAACATGATCCAAAAACGATGAACCATATATTTTCCCTATCTTTATACATTAACAAAAATCAAAAATTGTTCAGTACGTGATCAGATAATCCCCAAAAGGATAATCTTTTATAAAAAGAAGTACTACTCATAATCTCTCAAATTCAACCAAAAGTACCCATAGTTCAGGAAAGACCATTCAATATACAATTGTCCTTAATATTATTCAAAATAATCCTAAATAAGATTTAAAACCAAAACTAAGAAGGATTTTATCTCATAGTCTTCCACAGTAAATCTTAACATTTATCTCCAAATAAAATCTACTACTCTTAATGTCTCATACTGAAGTGTAACTAACCAAACCACAGATTCTCTATGATTGGTTAATCATTTCCATTAAAAAATCAAATCACCGTATGTAAATAATAAAAAAATAGATTCTCCCAATATAAAATTCCACCATTACTCATCAGAATAAACAATAATTATTCCTTGAATAACATTTTCATATATCAAACTTTAGGGTTACTCATACTATAAAAATTCTTCAAATGTTATCCCATCATCAAAATATACTTAATAATTTTAATCATTTCACCATCCTAAAATCTACCATAACTATTGAATCCATTATATTTTAAATTCTTACTCATTAAACATTCTTCATGATCCATTAACGACTCTTTACCAACTTATTTTGAAATTATTCTTTCTTACAAACAATGTTATGAATCATATTCTAAGATTCAAAAATGTCAAAATAATTGTTAAGAAATAATACATATCGTTCATTGGTCACTGTTAGTTTATTAATCCTCAATTGTAATGGCATTAGGTATTGGTAAGCATATATTTGTATGATCCTGGTGATCCCATTCCCAAAACATCTTCATCGGACAACTGTTTGTATAATGACCAAGCACACCACATTTAAAACATTCAATTTAACCCTCATAAAGAACTTTTTCCCTATCATAGAGTTAGCTAGATGATTCCTTTTTCCATGGAAGGTTATTTATTTATTACCTTCACTTCCACATCTATTGCATCATCCCATCCCTATGAAACATTTTTCTATTTTTTTCCTTCCACATCCTTGACACATAGGTTTGGGAATATACTTACCTTTATGATTTTTATCTGAACATCTGTGGGGATTTGTTTCTCGTATATATGATGCCTTAAAAATCACAAAGGTTCATGTGGTCAATCATGACTCCAAAGTTTTTGTGGAGAATAACCACATTAGTTCTCATTGCAGCTACCATTTCATTTAGTTTCTCATTCAGAAAACCATCATAGTTTTCTTCACATCCACGTTTACTTTAGTTACTACTAGATCCAACCATTTAATAAAACCAAAAAGGTAAGTGTGATTATATCAGTAAAATCATCATATAATATCTTATTATGAGGGTAGATAAAAATATATACTTATTAATGTTAATGTTATCTTAAACTCATTCACTTTATCTAAAATAACTACAACTCTTTCTAAAATCCTAACCATTATGGGAATGTCACATATTCTTAAAGAACAATATAACCTCTAAAGTTATCTAAACCACCCTTTGATACCAACTGTAAGGACCATGCCTTAAACATTACATAATCTTGAATTAAATGGATAATTCAAATTGAGGATCTTATCAGGTTTAGAGTTTTAGAGAATTAGGTAATAAAAATGACATAACAACATTAATATTACATGTAGACAATTCGACTCAGTTTCCATTTATTCATAAAATAAAAACTCATAAAATAAAGAGCCATTTATAGTTCTACGTTTTAGACAGCATGCATTTTCCTTGTTCCTATCCTTGACCCTTATTCATCTTTAAGTCTTATGGAAAACATTCAAAAGAATTGGATGAGATTAAAAAGCTCAGTAAGGGATATAAAATAATTAAAGAAAAAATTTTCCCATCAATAAATTTGAAATAATGAAACTATACTTTTCAATCATAACATACCTCACGAAATCATAAGATTTATGAATAACATACATAGATAATAAATCATAGATGTAAATTGTGGAATCCATATCAAACATACATTGTTGCTATCACAACTACATAGGGAGTCACATTCAGAATACTCATCGCAGTCTATTCCCTAAATCACTTAGGAAAACCATTCACGTCGACATCTGTCATGTTACCCAATGCATTGGAGAACTATCTCGGGCTCACCTGCCATAGGTTTATCAAAGAACCAACCGTATACGTAAACAATTTCAATAACCATAACATAATCATAACACATAACACAAGAATAATTGAAAGATAAAATTTACCATTCCAATCACAATATATCAAATCAAGATATTGAAAAAAACAATTCTTTATAAAACTATTTAAAACATTTAATAAAGAGATTTTTGAATCAAAGTGTCCCATACCACTTTGAATGTTTTAAATTATTTTATCATTTAAAACATTAATTTCCACACTAATAAATCCTTAAAAAAATTTTAAACAATGACATTAATAAAAATTATTTAGATGAATAAATCTATAAAACATTTAAAATGATATTTTAGTTAAATATATTTTAACAAAATGAGAGACTCTTGAATACAAATAAATGAGGAATAACATTGAATAAAAACTTTATAATATCATTAGAATAAAGGGATTAATGATATAATATTCCAGAAGATAGTATATACACCATATAACAGTGAATAGGTGTTTAACAACAATGAATTCTCAATGGAATGTAAATTGATAGGAAATCCATTATAAAAATTGTATCCTTAGATATGGGATAAATAAATTACATATTAATGTTTGAATAATAAATATACACTCAATTTGATTGTATATTCAGTGTGAATCAATCATAGTACATTCACACATATTCCTTTTATGAAAAAACCAATGACTTGGATGTTTAACTCAATGAATAGATATTGAGTTAATATTACTCTTATAAAGTTCATATCGATGGCTTGAGAATTTATCAATGGAGTGATTATGTGTATCAAAAGTATATCCAAAAAAAGAGGAGTGTAAATTACAAAATAAATAAAAAAATATTTATTCTATACATAATCATATCACAACATTATTAAAAAATAAAAGATTAACCTAAGGAATAAAAATTGGGTTAAAGGGTTCCCTTACCGATTTGGTAACTTACGAAACATACAACCCATGAAAAAAGTATCATAAAATGAATATTTAAATATGCATAAATTTAAGTATATTACTCAATGAATATAATCATGGGTAGTACATAAACTACCAAAAAAAATACTAGAAAATATATCTTGAATCTCACTGGAATAAAAAGTGAAATGAAAACGCCTTACCACATTGTAATCAATCAAGTCGTATGACCAAAAGTTAATAACCACAAAATTAATCACATAATAACATGAATATAAAAAAAATCATGGTATTATATATATAAAATATAAGTACACAATACACCACATGAAGTAAATAAGTGGCGAACAATGGAAATCTCACGAAATTAAAAGTGAGATATGAAATCAAAGACATCGTGTCTGACTTGACTCTGTCGTTCTTTAATCTCATGAATAATAAAATAAAGTTAATTAATACTTTATTATGAACATTTTCAAGTTTATTATTCCATTTATATCACTTATTACCATGTTACAAACATTATGTAATCATTTATTTTATTAACGGTTCTTTCTTCGATATATTGTACTTGAGTAAAAATGAACACCTTATAATTACAAGTTGTCCATGTTGTTAACAATCCATTATCTCCAAGAAGATATTCAGGATTTAGATATCATATAAATCATATGTATCTAGTATATATATATGTATTTATAATATTAAATAACATTTGGATATAATAAATGAAATGCACCGTTCGTGGAAATGGTAAGTCGTACGTACACATGAATGATACTTTCATTTCTATTTCATACATTAATGGAATTAAAAAATAATAATACCTAGGTATATTATAATTCCAGAATAATATGATATATAATACCATTAAATCTATCCTTTATATGTTATACATATGTAATTAACTAGTCATATCATTTTGACGGGGCGGTAGTCCGAACTTCCTTAAATGAAATTATTGTGTTACCCCTCTATGGAAACCATAAAGGTTTTCTATAAATGAAAAATACAGATGTATAAAAAAATTTACAAAAAATATATATCATATATAAATATCGTTCCATATTAATGGCCACCATGATAGGTGGTAGGAGATAATTGAACAATCATCGCTTCGTGAGGCGTTTGTTTTCCATTCAGAGAAATAGTATGTTCTTCACCCATTAGATGGAGGTGTTTGTAAGTGTAGTTAGAATCTATCTCATAAAAACATTCTAGTAAATTGATTATATTGGTTCGGTTATAAAATAATGTAATAAAAATATTTTAGGGGGTTGGTGTAGTAAAATAAAAAAAGAACTTAAGAGAAAACGTTACCTTTAAATTGGATGACTCCCTTTGGTTTGATCCAAAAGGGTTTATTAAAGTTTTTTCTGCCTAAGGTAAGGCTTATAGGATGAAGATATGGATTTTAGGGAGCTTATTGGAGTAAAGGTTTCACAAGCCAAAGGCTTGATAAGTGTTATAAATGGGTAGGAAGTGAAGGCTTTTTATAAGGGATAGGAGGGGGTGTTTAGGAAAGGTTGAAACAATTATTTTATTATAACCCAGTATTTGTTTTCAAAAGGTAAAATAATCATTAAATTCGATGTTAAGATGAATAATGGTCCAAATAAAATCATTCAATAAAAATTGTACATGTTTTGGATATTGTTTTAGTATTTATAATATTATTTATTTAAATAATTTATTAGTGAGGAAAATATTATATCATTATTGTGTCATAAATAAATTAATTTATTTGATGTTGAAAAATTTAAAAAAAAATACAATGATGTAGAAATTATTTTTATCTTTGAAAATAATAATTATAGTCAAAATGATAACTTATAAACCCCCAATTAAAAATTGATTTACTAAAAGATATTTGTTTATGTCATTTTTGTCTTTACATTAAATTAATTAATATAATATGTCATTCTTACTCCCATGTGGCTTCATGGGGTCCCAAATTTGACCCACGTATGCCAATGGTCGGATATATATCATGAAAATAGGTTTATGACACATGTTATGGCAATTTAATATTATTAAAATATTATATTTTACCCTTGTTAATTATATTTACCTTTTATTCATGGTAAAATAAAATATTTACCGAAGTAAATATTTAAAATGTAAAAAAAATAAAAGTTACTTATTTAAACAATTGGGAACTAGTGATTTCAGATATAGAATCCTTTTTTTTAAATTTAAAACAGAGAAATTTCTGAAATTAATTTAAATTTAATTCCCACTATCAAAACAAAAAAGCGTGTTTTTATGAAATAATAACTATCAAAATATTGACACTTGTTTATATCCAATTTCAATGTGATATTTATCCCAATGTCAAATATTTGATTAAATAATAAAAATATATTCTAATTACAATTTATAACCAATTAAAAAGATAATATAACCATATAAATAAATTAGATTAAAAGGATCTTTTGAATTAAAATACAGAATTTTTCCCTATTCATTAAAAAGTGAACATTATCAGAAAAATACAAAAAATTTACCTAAAGTAAATTTTGATGTCCAAAATCTAAAGAAGAATTTTAATTTTCCAAATAGATAATATAAAAATTACCAAAACTAGATTAAATGAGGTTTCTCCATCAAAGGCGGTAAATAGACCTTTAAAAGAATATTAGAGTATTTATGCTTAGATTCATTCATGTTTTAAGCCTCTTAAATTTATTGAATAAATGTATAAATATTCAACAGACATGTATAATCATAATGTAGTTAGTTCTATTCATTCTATCCAATAGAACAGCTAGGCTCTCACTATCATTAAAAATAACAATATAATATTAAATGTGTGCAATGTAATATTTCATAGAAACCCATTGTTGCATATTGGGAATTCCTTCGAACATAGCATCCCATTTAGAGTAAAATTAATACATAATCCCAAAATATTAATAAATATTAATATGTCATGTTCTTTAATTTCATGGGATGTTACAATGCCTCTCTATATGTATAATCTAATCTGTAGGCTTCTTTTAAACACATTACTAATGGATCTTAATCTTCAAAAATTTGGCATCTCTATGTGCTCCAACTGCATGTTATGATATCAGAATTGAGAGTATGTGAACCAACTCTTCTTGATTTGAAAAAAAACATATGTCTTATGGAATAGTGTTCTCCAAATAATTATCATCCATATTAACTGAACAGACTCAATCTTCTCTCTACTTGCAAATAGTCATAAACCATCTCAGTCAAAGATGACCATAATCATCCTTAGAACTACATGTTCTGAACTTCTTAATTTTATTTGGAGGTGACGGAATGACACCATTCGTAAAAATGGGTGTTTCAGTGTTCAACTATCCATGATTAATATCTTTACTATTTTAAAATATTATACATGAAACAATTTAAAAAATGTACCAATATGGTGGCTGATATCTTGGTAATCAGATGATGCTCAATCCCAAGAAATATCCCCATCCCCTCTGGATCTTTGGATGTTTTCTTGGACACCCCCTTTGATGGTAGGATTAAATGAAACATAGATGGAGCCTCTAGAGGTTACACAGGTCTATAAATGTTTGGTGAAATCATCAGATATCACTATGAAGATGTTCTGGAATGTTTGTACGGTTCATGTGTCCACTACACTACTCTAGAGGTGGACATGGTGGCCATTATCATTGTACTTTATCTTACTAAAAATAGAGGATGGAGATCAGTATGTTCAGAATGTAATTCCTTTGATCTTGTGGATGAAAAATGATAAGGAGAAGTCTACTTATCATGAAAGATTGTGAGAATGTAGAGTAATATATGGGAACAAGTCTATCATATGAACTACTTAATTACTCACTTCTATAGGGAATCTCACTATATTTCATCTTAGTATAATTTAAATATGTTGATTTCAAAAATTATATAATTTTTATAAAATAATATTTCTAAATATGATAGAAATGAATTATAATTTCCACATATAAAATTCAATAAAATCTTTTTTTTAATAAATCATATATCCTAAGCATAAAATAACTTTATTAGAAATTTATTATATATTTATCATGAATTAATAAATTAATTTGAATTATTTAAATACATTATATAATTTTTATAAAAATATTATTAATCATATTTATACTCGACAACACAATGACTATGTTATAAAGGAGATCAATATCATGGTTTATTTATACTCATTGTTGCATATAAACAAAGTTATAAAATATTTCAAGTTTGTTTAAATATAAATAAATTTAGAATATAATGGTCTCATATAGTACCCCTTAAAATGTATTTCTACCTAGAATTTAAATCACTTAGATTTAAGAAAATTGGAATATATTATTTTCATGATATCTGTAGGTTTCAGTGTAATCTTATTTGGATTTATGATTCCTCCCTATAATATTAAATAAGTTATTATCCTTGTTACGTACCAATTTATCTCTATGATAAAAAAATATCCATTGGTTGTTATTCATATGAAATATTTCACTCCTATTGTATAACCTCTTAGTTTAGTTCATGTTAATTACTTGGTATGTACTTCCTTAGGATAGATACGTAGAACATATCATGAACTAGGGAGAGGTTTATTGGAAATTACAAGTGATTAGATACCATCCCTACTCGATCAAGAAATAGGAAGGGGAAAATAAACCTAGGTATTAACATTATTTTAATTATGAATCTTATAACCTTCTCCCATGGATATATTCATAGGAATACCGTCTCCAAAAATTCAAACCCC
This sequence comes from Viscum album, assembly GCA_963277665.1. Taxonomy (NCBI): domain Eukaryota; kingdom Viridiplantae; phylum Streptophyta; class Magnoliopsida; order Santalales; family Viscaceae; genus Viscum; species Viscum album. The sequence continues at coordinate 819,183,092 of OY728142.1, forward strand.
TAATTTCTCTATCTATTTTCATTATATGTCATCTATAATATTTGAGCTTACCTGATGTGATGTTAAATGTATTTTACACTCTCTACAATTTCATCAAAAATCATTGGGCCATATATCTTTCACTCTCTAAATTAATCATAACACATCTGATTTATGAACCCAATTCCATAGAAGGATTCATAAAGAACAATATATATTCTCACATGAAAGCAATTTTTATAAGAGAATTTGACAAGGGGTAGAGTTTATCCCATAAATCATTGAAATATTTTGAAAAGGATATAAAAATATCCTATAATTGTTGAATGGTCCTCTCAGACTGATCAAATATTTAAGGATCATAAGAGACATGGAAACACAACTCTATATCTAGATATTTTTGAAGACAATGACAAAAATTATACAAAAAACGTGGATCTTCATCATATTCAATAGATTTTAAAACTCTAAAAAAATTAATACACCCTTAATGTATATTATGGAAATATTATCATGGAATAAATATTATCTGATAGTAGTGTAGTGTCTTACAACATAATGTTTTAAATTACAACCCAACTAGAATTATTATCATAAGATATTTTATGGAGTTATATGAAATAATACATGGAGATAATTTTCCATTTCCATACTAGTATGATTAATGGTTGCTACATCACCTTATACTTCTATCTGTTATACAAACCATAATGACATACCATGAACTGAGATATATACTCTATAATATTCTTATTCACTTTTTCATCTATAAATACATTTTCATATATCCATACATATTCATACATCTAGGATGAAAAGGGAATTATGAGTAATTTTCTTACACCAATATATCATTTTTCTTATCCGGTATTGATGAAACACATACTTTATTTTGGAAAATTATCATTAAAACATAATCATGTTTGAAATCAGGATTATTTCTCACCATCTATTTAAACTATAAATATTTATTTTTATCCAATTTATTTATTATATGAATATAAGGACAAAAATTCATTTGATAAGGATATGAATTAACCTATTCTTTCAGGTATTCATGTTCTTTAATTTTCAAATCCGAAATATTTGATATTTTTTTCCACATCATAGATTAGATATTGTGATCTTTTAATCTCAATGCATCCTCCATCTTTGTCAATTTCTCAGGGTGTTAATTTATTGTGTAGTCATAATTATTTACCATTTCCCAACATGTTCTCTAGAACATATTCAACTTCATCATGTTGAATATAAAATTTAAATATTTGGGATCATTATATAGATCACACCTTTCTCTATAAAGTCAATTCCTCTGTATCTTTAATTCAATGATTATCAAAGAAAACTCCATGTCTTGAGTCATGTGGTTATTCTATTGAACCGTAAATTTCATGAGGAAATAGTCATCAATATATAATTATGAAGGAGGATATTGCTTAGTCCCTTATTTGATACATCACTATATCTCCCAATTCACTCTCCACTATATGGTTGTGTGAGTACATGTTCCTTAACCAACCATCAATTTAATTCAATGATATTTTCTGCACATTCATTGGTCTAATGAAAATTGGCTCCCTTCTATGTTAACATAGTTAGTGGATTATATTGTTTTTGAGAAATTCATCAAAAATATTCAATAATATGGTCGTAAACTGAGAAAACTAATTATCATAGTCACCATGGTTGGTATAGCCCATTGTTCAATAACATCCATGATTAATGGATCCATAGATATACCATCACATGATATTATATGATCCTAAAATGTCAATTATTTTATTCAAAATTCACATATAGTAAATTTTAGCAAAAAATCATCCTTCCTTAGGTACTTTATTATAATCTTCAAGTGATCTTCATGATCTCTATTTCCATTGGAATATATTATAATATAATCTCTAAAGAATTCCTCCAATAGTTCAAGGTAATAACTAACGACTATATTCAATAAATTTATAAATATAATATAGGATTTAATATAGAAACATGGAATCAACATAAAATTTTATCTCATTTCCCAATACAGAAGGATTCTTTGGGTATTTTTTCACTATATACCCTGAATTTATTATTTTCAGATAAGATATAAATCTTATAAATATATAAATATCCAAATTATAAAGAAAAAAAATTATCAATATGTTTCATAGGATACTTATTATTCATTTTGATTCTTCTTTGTTCTATTTAATAATTATAATGTAATATCAAACCATTTTTCTTATTGACAAAAATATTTTTTGAACCCCATGGTAACATAGATGGTCAAATGAATTTCTAATCAATATTCTCTTGTAGTCTGTTATTCAATTCGTTTAAATCAATCAATGGAATTTTATATAGATACTTTGACATATGTATAGTATTAGATATGAGTTATAAAAAATATCATCTTCTTGATTCTGATAAAACTAGGAAAATAATCTATAAAAACATCATAAAACTAAAAAAACATATCTGATGCTGAGTTTCTTTTCATCCATATAAGATAAATAAATATTTTAAGAGGAATAAATGCTCATTATGCTGATTTAATTTTGATTGGAAGTTTATATTTATATTCAAACTGATAAATTTTCATTGGTTTGTTTGAAAGATAAAATGTGACAACAATACCCAATAATTTATATGGGAATTATATAATGAAATATAATCCATGCCCAAAATGAAATTAAATTCATGAATAGATATAATATCAATATTTACAATAAAAAGCATCCCACATAATCAAATCAGATAAGAACCATATACCATAGATGTGATCATCATTACCTTAGGAATTTAAACTCATAATTTGATATCAATTAATTTAATTTTTATATTGATACCCTTAATAAATTATTGAGACCAAAATTATTGGGTAGATATAGAATATAATGTGACATCGGCAGTTCGAGAGTGGATGGAAATCATACCTTTAATCACATTGTAGTCATACCGTACATCGAAAATAGTGATTGTATTGGATTTCCATTTTTCTCAAGGTTTAATATGATTCTGTCACCAATAATCACCATAAACCTTTAGATATGAGCCCTAGTTTTTATAATTCCAAATCATCTTCCATTTGAAACATTTTAATGTGGGTAGTGTATTCTGTTGTAATTTCTCTTCATACAAATAATTATCTAACTTATTCTCATAACATTAGAAATTGATTTCTCAATGACCATCCATTCCACAATAAAATAAATTATGAGTCCTCATAAAAAAAATTATTACATGATTCATTCCACACTTCATGAATAAAATATAATTTAAATTATTACCTACATGTTTTTGATAAATATATTTTAATTCAATAATTATTTTCTCATAAAAACCATGACATTGATGGATAAATGCAATCTATACTTCTACTATGATAGAATATTGAAAAATTAATATATATCTATAGAAGTCCCATGTCTCTAACTCAATTAAATGATATAGTTTTAATATACTAAATAATTGAACAATTTTACAATCAAAATTGATGATATTACTAGAATCATGACTTACAAGTTTTAAAAAAACATATTCATAGTTACTAATGTATATACCATACTTTTTACATACCTCATTGAGTTTATTATAAATTTTATTACAAATAATATGACAAATGTACTTACTTAAAACAGCCATATAATATCATTCCACTCCATAATTTCAATCTCTTCCAATAACCTTATTCTCTTTATATGATTCCACCCCTATCCTAGTTCTCTACATAAACAATAAATATAAAAAATAAATTTTTCAGGATCCAAATAGTTGATAATGGAAAATATCATTTAAGTGGAACAAAAATATTACTCAGAATCTAATTGATTTATAGACCCATTAAAATAAGGTTTAAATTTCCTCCTAAAGGAGTTAATAGAAAGTTTCTACCACCTTCTCTAATTTAAGTTATTATCATAATTCATTACTTTATAATTTTTTGGATGAATAGAAATGATAATTTTCAGTATAGCTCCAAAATATGAATTTTTGTAGTAGGAAATCATTTCACATTCCATCACATTAAGATATAAGATGGTTCCTTGTGGTCTTAACAATTTAATGAGACCAAAAATAATGTTGTGAGAAATAATAATCATAGTGATTAACCTTATAATAATTACAAATAATTTAGTGGATGACTAAATATTGAGCCCTTATTTTCAATCTATGACACCATATGTTTACCCTAAGCATCCCTCATTATCATCTATTTAATTCTTTTTAATGGTTCATAATGAAATTGATAATTAACATAATCATATTCCCAAGTATTTTCAATCTATGAGTACATTCATAGTCCCCCTAATCATTTGTTTGTAAAGATTGAGTCAATACCCAATTTTCCATTATTCAAAACTATTACTCTTAAGTTCATCTATTTTGGAGCCCCATCATCTTCCTCGTATCTAAACATGGTTTTATTTCCTAGAAAAACCATAATATAGTTTTCTCATTTATTCTTAGGCTAGTCATATTTTTTCTCCACAAATGTTTATCATATTAGTTTGAAAAATTAACTTAATTGTGCTTTGATACCAATTAAGGTTACCTAATCATATCATGTACAATTATTTGATCTTATTATAATAATATTCCTTAAATAATATTATGATACATTCTACAACTCTAATGTTATAGTGCTTTTTAAATATTGGAAACCTAAAATACGGATTTGTAAAAGTACTAAATAACATCCCACATAGTTATTCACAACTAAAACCCTTAATTTATACATCAAACCAAAACCCTTTATTTATATCCTAGGGAAATAAAATCATAATAACAAGAGGGATCAGATTTTTATGAAGGGTAAACAAGTAATACTTCAATAGTTATTTAATAACTATAAGGGAATAAGGGTTTTAGAACATGAGTTTACTATTTCTAAACCATACCTAGCATATCATATATCATAATTATGAGTCATGGAAAAAATCATTGATGTTTATAATGAATTAATCATAAATAAAACAACGAAAAATATATATGAGAGCATATTATTTTTTTTAAGATGATATCATAAAATAGCAGAATAAAGTGTCTCATAATCATAATCTAATTAATATTAGTTAAAGTATAACCAAAAATACATTCATCACATGTTATCCATGGTCTAACTTCCCATACACCTACATCGAAAATGGGAAAACCTCCCACGTAGTTTCCTTTTTCGATTGGGTTAACAACCCATTTCCCTTATTTTACGCTTGAGTATCCTCCTATGTGACATTTAAGACCATGAAACATTAATATTTAACTAATGAATTATAGGGATATAAATAACCCACATTCCACAAAATCATAACCCATTCATGTGTATGCCAAAGGATTTTGAAATGATTTACCCATCAATCATAACTAGACCCATTGAAAACAAAATGTGTTTAATAATATTTAATATACATAGCAATAAAATATATAGGAAAGAATAAATATGGTATCTTAGAATCATCTACCTAGTAAACTATATGTAACATCAAATTATTTCATCATAGATTTTAAAATCCTTTAAATGATAACTTGGAACAATTCCTCAAATAAATGACACTTTTTATTTATATATCAAAAAATTTAAATAAAAAATTCTAAAATATGTGGGAAAACATTTTCAATGAAAGATACATTGAAAAATACAATAGAAGATTCAAATAATTGGGCAGTCATGATGGTAGGAAATTCTTTTCACACTGTAAATGCTACAACAAATATTTTATTCATACCATTGGTTAAAAGTACATTATTTCATAAATGAAAAATGATTATTTTAAACCATTTTATATTAAATAAAACATGGGTAAACATTTTATTTTATAAATAAATATATAATTGTTAAATATTATTCAAATAAATTTATAAAAAATTATATGATAGAAAAAAGGATTTTTGAATGAAGAGATAAATAATGTTTGTTTCCTTTAAAAGTGATATTTTGATTTAATTAGTACATAAATAGAAGAACCATAAATTGAAAATATGTATCATACATAAATAACTATAGTATAATAAAATGAATATTATTTTTTATAGATTTATCATACAATTTCATCAGTATAAATTAATTCACAAAAAATCATGGTAAAAATGTGATTGAAACATTAAATCCTTACCTCTAGATCAACATCCCTTATAAGATATATATCAGCGAGTATAATAAATTTAAATTTTTCATAATTATATATAAAAATTATTTTAAAAACATAATAAGACATATTATCATTTTATTCCAATTTAATACTCATGTATTAATACTTCCATATTATATTAATCCTTTTCATGTGTTAATTATTTCATTCATCATGAATGTTTTAGTTCAGAAGATATTTTCATTGAACATTAATCATGGCTAACAATAGGAATAATTTTGATAGTGATATAAATACCATATTTGTTATTTATATTAATATTTATCATCATCCATTAAAATTAATGATTAAAAGGAATTATACTATTTATTGAGGTGACAGTCCGTCCACATGTTTGGACGATATTTTCATTCTTTATCAAAAATAAAGAATGGTTGATAAATAATATATTATAATTAAATAACAAAAACTATAAAATATATATGTATTATATAATCATTAATGTTATCCTAATAATTAACTATGAATGGCAGTGATGCAAAATGAATAATATCGTAATGTGGAGGTAGTAGTCCACATATATACATGGGGGATAATTACATTACCCATTTGATAGAAAAGAGGTGGAAAATGGTGTTCCATAATAACAATAAAATATTAATATATTTATTATACTATAATAATCATGTTCTGATTGATATAATTGGATTATATAATGTGGAATAAGATATAAAATTAAGAGTTCTCAGTTATTATTTATACCACTTTTTTCTCAAACCTCTATTGTCTTACACCTTAAGCCATGAAATGATGATATTATGACCATATAAAAAACACTTGGGTACTGGTATCTATTTAATGAATTTATTTTTTCCGGATTTAATAAGATAAGTGGATTTTAATATATAGTGAACAGAGGAAATTTGGTGTCTTATAAGGGTTGGAGTGGTCAAAAATATATTTATTGAAATGATTAAATTATATTTAAGTAATTCTCAATTCGAATTCATAAAAATAATTCATATTCATAAAATATATATAATATTGAATTAATATAACATGAAAATATTTTATTTACATTTTTTGTCAAAATTTTACCCATATATCTTTGATTAACCCAAGGTAAACATGTTTAATTTGAAACATATTAAAAAAAATTAATGATTTTTTTCTATTCACTATGAATAAAAATGAATGTCAACTACTTAAATCATTGGTAAATGATGATTCCAATTATTTAATCCATTTTATGAAACATAATTTCTATAAATTGAATAAATTTATTTATAAAATAAACAAAAAAATATAGGATGAAAAACAATTTTCAAAAAAAATTAATTTTTAAGTAAAAATTTATTACATACAAAAAATAAACGTAATTTATATTATAATGATATTAATTAAATTATTTATAAATAATAAATTTATAATTAAATTTTAAAATTAATTTAAATAAATATGCGAATTTTTAATACTATAATGAAAAAGAACATTTTCTACAATATTAATAATATTTTTATTATTCGCTGAAAATTTAATATTATTATAAATTTCCCAAAATCATTGCATAATATAATTTTGAAATGATTATTTGAATATTACATCCTATTTAAAAGGTAAAATTAGTAAATGTGGAAGAAATTAAAAATAATATCCATGCACAGAATTAAATGAAAACCTTTTTTAGAGATAAAATGTTTTCAACAATGAGATGACATTACTAAAAATTATGTACTCATTTATTATGAATTAATCAATAAATTATAATTATATAAAAACATTATACATATTTTTCATAATATGTTTAATAATATTGATACCTTTTAATCAAATGACTCATCTTTAATGGTATATTATATCATGGTTTAGTTAGACTCAGTGTTGTGTATGAAGAATGTAAATGAAGGCATAATGTTTATTTTAAGGGAAACATTTTTCAAATCATGGGGTCTTACACCAATCTCATATAAATATTAGAGATCAATATTTATTCATTTAACTAATCAAATGGATCATTAATTCAATGATAATTATGTCAATTCTTCATCCAAACATAAATTATTTTACTATATGTAGGATCGAAATAGAATATGAGATGCTCAATATACAAGAGGGGGGGTGAATTGTATACTTTAAAAATTCCTTAGGAACCTTTAAAGTTAGTTATGAATAACTAGAGTTTCCTTAAGAAAAGGAAAGAACTAAGTTTAACAAAGTTAAACTAAGTAAATTCACAACACCTCTAACACCGAACTAAACTTGGAAAGAGATTCCAAAATTAGGTTCCGGAAATATGGTTCCGGAATTTGAAACTTAACAAAAGTTACAATATAAGATTCTACCTTAAAGCGTATAGAATCTGAATGAATCAGAGTAAGTAAGGAAGTATAAGAATGTTATACTCATAAGGAGTTTTATTAAGAAAAGGTCTAATCAAAACTCGATTTATAGTATAACAAGCAGTACTTACAGCTTCAGCCCAGAAATGTCTAGCAATAGAATATTCACTCAACATGGTTCTAGTTATTTCTTGAAGAATTCGATTTCTTCTTTCAACTACACCATTCTGTTGAGGAGTTCTAGGTGCTGAAAAGTTGTGAGTAATACCTTTCTTACTACAAAAAGTTTCAAAATCAGAATTTTGAAATTCTCCTCCATGATCACTATGAATAGTTTTCAATGGAAGGTTTTTCTCATTTTTAACTTGAGCTCTAAAACTTTTGAAATAAGAAAAAGCTTCAGATTTCCTTGCTAGAAAATAGACCCAAGTAAATCTAGTGTAATCATCAACTAGAACAAACACATAGTATTTGCCTCCAATGCTTCCAGTTTGTGTTGGACCAAAAAGATCCATGTGCACCAACTGTAATGCATCGGTTGTTGAGACTTCACCGATTGACTTAAAACTAGATTTATGTTGCTTGCCATATTGACAAGGATCACAAACTTTAGAAGAATCAAATCTAAGCTCCGGTAGATCCTTAACTAGTTTCTTCTTAGAGAGTTTACATAGGTTTCTAAGATTACAGTGTCCTAGTCTTCTATGCCATAACCAAGAATGATCTTCCATTGCACATAGGCAAGGTAAATCTTGGCTTCTTAGGTCTTCTAAGTTTAAGGTGTAAACATTCTCTTGCCTGTTGGCTGAGAGAATAAATTCTTCCTTGGAATTGTGAACTAAGCATTTATCATTCCTAAAATTCACAAGGTAACCTTCATCACATAACTGACTTATGCTAATGAGGTTGTGCTTAAGACCTTTAACAAAAAGAACATTTGAAATCAAAGTTTTACCTAAAAGAACAATATTACCAATACCAACAATCTCTCCCTTAGCATTGTCTCCGAAAGTTACCTTTCCTCCTTTCGTTTTGATAATATTTTCAAAGAAGCTTTTGTTACCAGTCATGTGCCGGGAACATCCACTATCCATGTACCAAACATTGTTGCTGGAACTTTCTTTATTTTCCTGAAATTAAGAACAAAGTTAGACTTTCGGAATCCAAACTTGTTTGGATCCGAGATTTCCAGACAATAAAATTTTAGGTACCCACATTTTCTTAGAAAAATCAGCTTTATGAAAACCTAAGGATTGGGTTTTGTTTAAGGAACAATTTCTTGCCCAGTGACCACCACATTGACACTTAGTACAAAATGGGGCACTTTGAGGAACAAAATAATTGTTGCTGAAAACAGGTTTTTCATGGGTATAACCAAATCCGGATTTATTTCTTAAAGGTCGTATTTGAGAATACATCTTATCAAAATTTTCCTTACCATGGGTAAAGTTTGATAAGCACTTCTTTAAGGAAAAAATTTCGGACTTGAGTTTTACAACCAAGTTTTTATCTTCAAAATCATTAGTTTTGGAACTAGAGTTAGGCTCGAAAACATTTTTATTAGAAATTACTTTTTCTAACTCTTTAGAAAGTTTATTCTTCTCAGAACTTACTTCTTCAAGATTTTTTGAAATATTTTCAAAATCAGCATTTTTCTTATCAAGATCTTTAGAAAGATCTGATATCTCTTTAGTAAGAATAGAATTCCTAGAATTTGCCTTATCAAGTTTCTTATTGAGTTTTGAATTCTCAATCTCAAGAAGTTCAGCAAATCTAGAGACTTCTTCAAAAGTAGGTAAAGTATTTTCCTCATCAGAAGATGATTCTTCATCAGAAGAGTTATAATACTTACTATCATTAGGATTTAAGGAAACATTGGTCAAAGATTCATCATTTCGTACCTTAGCCATAAGACAATGATTATCAATAGGTAATCTGGCTATAAGACCAAGATTCTTCTGTCCTGAAGATTCATATTCAGAAGATTCATCTGAAGAGTCACCACCACTGGCACTCCAGGTGTCATTAGCTTTCAAAACTTTCTTAGCTTTAGCTTTGTAATATTTCTTCCTGTTCCTGTCTGAATGCCTTTCCTTTCTTTCTTTCTTTCTGAGCATAGGGCAATCTGGTCTAATATGTCCAGCTCTCTTACATTCATAACATGTAACTTCTCCATCTTTCTTATCTTTCCTATCCTTCTTCTTATACTTGGATTGAAAGTTTCTTTGTCCAGCTATCTTGTTCATCCTTCGAGCAAGATTGGCTAATTCATTTTCTGAAACTTCACTTTCACTAGATTCGGATTGGAAAATGACTTTCTTCGATTTGGATCTGGTTACTCTCTCAGGAGTCTTAGCTTTCATCTGATTCGAAGTTGTATTAAAAGCAACAGTACCATTTCCATTCTTCTTCTTGATGTTGTCAGCATCTCTCTTCATTCTAGTCTCATGTTGTAGAAGAGTTCCAAATAATTCATCAAGAGTAATTTGAGTAACCTTCCTGTTCTCATCTATAGTTGTTCTCTTGGATTCCCACTCATTGGGCATAATGTCAATTATCTTGTCCACAAGAGCTTCATCATCTAAACCTTTCTCTCCCATAGACTGTAGACTGTTGACGATTGTCATAAATCTTTGTTGTACTTTACAGATAGGTTCTCCATAAGGAAAATTAAAGCCATGATATTCAGCTCTAAGCATAGCTCTCCTAGTCTCAATCACTTTAGAAGTCCCAAAATGAGTAACCTCTAACTTCTTCCATATACAATTAGCTGCTTCACAAGAAGAAATTTGGCTATATATATTTCTAGTCATTGAACATAATAAAGTGTTGCGTACCTTATAATTCAGTTGATATTCTTGCTTCTCCTGGTTAGTAAAGGTTCTGACTTCCTTGTCAGGAATTTTGTAATCACCAGTAAGCATGACAAAGTTATCTACTCCAGTATTGATAACGAATGTCTTCATACGATCTCTCCAGTATTCATAATCATTACCATCGAAGATTGGTGGCCTTGTAGGATTCAAATTGTCTATCGAACCAACATTCATTCCTGTCATACTTGAAAATAACTTGGAAACAAACTTGTTAATAACAAAAATTCGGAATCAAAAAGTTCGGAATAGGAAAAGTTCGGAATGGATAATCCGGAATGAAAAAGTTCGGAATTGAAAAGTGAGCAAGAAAAACTTGAACGTGAGTACAAGTATTTCAGTAACCTTGCTCTGATACCAATTGTAAGAATGGTATAGAGTAAGAGGTTTCCAACCTCTGATACCAATTGTAGGATCGAAATAGAATATGAGATGCTCAATATACAAGAGGGGCGGTGAATTGTATACTTTAAAAATTCCTTAGGAACCTTTAAAGTTAGTTATGAATAACTAGAGTTTCCTTAAGAAAAGGAAAGAACTAAGTTTAACAAAGTTAAACTAAGTAAATTCACAACACCTCTAACACCGAACTAAACTTGGAAAGAGATTCCAAAAGTAGGTTCCGGAAATATGGTTCCGGAATTTGAAACTTAACAAAAGTTACAATATAAGATTCTACCTTAAAGCGTATAGAATCTGAATGAATCAGAGTAAGTAAGGAAGTATAAGAATGTTATACTTTCCTTAAGATACAAATTACAGCGGAATAGAAATGAGTAGTAAAACTACTAGCAACAAGATAATAGTCTTTTAACCCAAAGAGAAGGGTATCCAACAACCTTGGATAAAGGTCCCTTGATTTATACTTTCAAGCAAGTCTGTCTTACCCACACCAGGGTAAGCCCTCGATACGAAGATCGGTGTCTCTGTCTTGCTATCCCCGCAAGCCCTCAACTTCAAGGTAGTTGGCAACCTCTGTCTTTCTCAGCAAGAAAGCCCTCGATCTTTAAGGTAGTCGGCACCTCTGTCTTCCTATCCCCGGAAGCCCTCGAATGTAATCACCAACATTCGGAGTCGCACGAAGCTTTGAGAGTTAATAAGAGACTCTCTCTCTAGAAATCACTTCAACAGCATGTATGCACAAAGTCCAAATGTTCATCCATCCGTTGTGAGCTTTTTCAAATGAGCTCCTATTTATAGGTGAGGTCGGCTCCTTCTCCAACGGTCATATTTCCCTTAAAGTTAGGAGGGACCTGTACACGTGTCACTTAGACAACGGTTAGTTTATAACAAAATGGACGACATCGTTTTATAACAAAGTAAGTGTAACAGAATGCACGACATCGTTTTAAACTCTAACATAAAAGTTCGGAATAGAAATTTCGGAGTGAAAGTTCGGAGTGAACAAATTCAGAGTGTATAAAACAATGATATCCAGATTCTGTTTAATGAGTGAATTCGGAATGAGAATTCGGAATAGGAATTCGGAATAGGAATTCGTCATCAGAAATCGTAATGGGAATTCGTCATCAGAATTCGTAATGAGAATTCGGAATGAGATTTCTTCATTAGAATTCGTAATGAGAATTCGGAATGAGATTTCTTCATTAGAATTCGTAATGAGAATTTGTAATGAGAATTCTTCATTAGAATTCGTAATGGGAATTCTTCTTCAGAATTCGTAATGAGAATTCGTAATGAGAATTCTTCATTAGAATTCGTAATGGGAATTCTTCTTCAGAATTCGTATCCTGAATCTGGAATAGAACTTAGTCAGAATTCATAATCGGAATTCGGAGTGAAACTTCCTTATAGTTCTTGTCCAGAATCCGAACCCTAAAACAGAATGCTTTTTATCAGTTTTAATGATTCTGAGAAAGTGAATCTGAATTTCATACTTAAGAAAAATATTAATGAAAATATGATAAGGATAATTTTTCTTATAAAAGCGATTTTCCTTAAGAAAGCATTTTTCCTTATAAAAGCGATTTTCCTTAAAGATAAGGTGTTTGTGATTTTCAAAACAAGAAGGAATGGAAAAGTCATAAGGAAAACCTTATTGACTCAACACTATAATCCACAAAAAGATGATATGAACCATCTACCTTCATTACAAAGAGTACTAGAGAATCCTATAATAATGTACTCGGTGTTATGAATCCATCAAGTACCAATTCATTCAAATAGACCTTTAATTCCCCAATTTATATTCCCTCCATATTATATTATGGTAGTAAAATATGAATTTTTTAAATAAGTATGTGAATCAAAAACTATATTTCTATTTTAGTGGAAAATTAAATATATTTTTAAAAACATATTTTTGGACACTAATCCCAAATTGAAAGAAAATATCAAGAAATAATCGTATTTGTAGTTTCCATGGATACTACTTCTAATAGATAAAATATAGTTGCAACAATTCAATTTCAAAGAAATTTTATTCTACCATTCACATCTTTATACGCATTAATGATATATATTTATCAATATAGATATTTTAAACTACCACACAAAGAATAAAAATCGACACAATCTTTGAAATCTACAAACCAGTTCATTATCAATATTAAATCATTGATATATATTTTTATAATATAAGTTTTTAACGTAGAATAGATTCCATAAAGATTTATAGGAAAATATTCACCTTTAATTTCCATAATCTCATTTCATGAGAGGTGTCTATATTCCCCTGACATGTGGTCGATTTTCCACATGTAAACCTATTTTATTTACAAAGTGTGAAACATTAAAATAATGAGATTGAATATTATCAAATAATACTTTTATTAGATTGGAGTTTAAAATGTTGGTGCCTTACACCATCAAGGGACCTGATTTCATCTCAATAATAATATACTTTAAACCATAAAACAACTTAATAGCTCCTAAGGATTTATCCTAACTTCTCTATTGAGGTTGCACCAATTGTGCTGTTTGATTATATGTTTAATCACCCAAACTAGTTATGTTTTGGGGTGAAAAACTTTTTTTATATGATTATCCTTTTTTTGAATGAGTTATCAAAGAGGCACATGATCTATTACACTAGTTGACTTCAGAATGTAAGTGTAATAATGATATAGGTTACCCATTTGAGAACTTCTACAACAATTTTGACTATTCACAAAAAATCATTCCTCATGTTTTCCAATGAACCAAATTGAAATCTACTATGCTTATCCATGCATCATAGAGGAAAAAACATATTTAATGGATTGGTTCTTTAGGTCTCTTCTTCCTTATTAATAGATCTCCTGATTTTTCTTGTTTCTAACACTACAGTTCCCACATGTGAATGTATAGAAAAAATATTTCTAATTAATGGTTTCTCATTGATATCTTATTCAACTATTGTGTTATTTATTAACCATATCTATATAATAATCTAGACTGAACATGGATATCATTGAGTGTATTAGTATTTTTAGTTAAAAGAATTATGTGGAACTTAAGGTAGTCACTATCAACCAATTTAGATAGAAATGAACTAAGTTAATTGAAAAAAGCTAAAAATTCCACAACTGATCGATTTTCAAACTTTAAATTGATGAAATATTTCTTTTTTCTTACTATTATTGTATAAAAATATAATTATTTTTTAAACTATTCCATGAATCCCTTCCATGTAAGGTATTTCACATGGTTATATTGAAAAACAAAATACCAACATTTTTACATGATTTCCTCCCTGAAAAATTATAGCTTTAACATAATACCCACTGTGATTCCATGTAAATATGTAATTCTAATCATTAAACCAATCCTTCCATCTACATATTTGGGTCATTAATCTCCCTAAAATATTGTTTAATTATTCCTTTGATAATAAAAATATCAATCCAAATTAAATGGTTGTTCTTTTCAATTAAAACTTTCTACATCCTAAAATAGTTGTAATTTTTGGAATATATTGATGGTTGAATTTTGGTACAATTTTTACTATAGTCTCAAAATAGTTCTATTTTTTATTGACAGATCTTATGATTGGTACAATATATCTATAATAATAGATAAAATTACCAAATTGTTACTACAAGAAAAATGGGTATGGAATTCAGTTATACTAAATAAAAACATGTGGAACCGTCATCAATAATTCAAAAAATGATCAATATCAATAAAGATAGTGAAATCATATTGGGAAGTATCGATAATAAATCATGATACTGAAAACTCATCATCTAATCCCCTGATAATTGTGTTACAACACTTATATTGGTTTATTATAACAAATTTTATAACTGGACTAATCTAAATTCCTGAATATCAGTATAAGTTTTTTAGATATATATTTTTTATACTCTAAAATTAAATTTACAACAATTCATATCACTATATTTACCATTTCCAATTGACTGACCAAGAATATTAAATCCATTTGTATCATCCCTACCCCAACCCATTAGAGAGGGTTGGTCCATTGTACTACTAAACATTGGTTACATCCTAGAGAGAAAAATTTATGGAAATTAATCTCAGGTGAATGATGATTTGTAGGGGAACACATTCCTTTACACACACACTCTCCCACATAACCCATGACTAATTAAAATTTCTAATGTAAGAAAAAATATGATTACATTAAATAACCTAATAACCTTCAATATCAAAAAAAAATTGAACAATAACATAGTTTCAGTAGAATAAGAGATACGTAATCAGAACATAACTCAAATGAAAACAGTAGGAAATAATAATAATGTGTCATCAATCCCATTACTAAATACATATAACTCCATGTTTCACCCTCCATCCCCAACACCACTACATCATTATCCATAAGAAAAATTTGACACCTTCATAGTCATGGTATCATGGTAAAAATTGTATGCTTATTCATCATGGTTTACATGCAGGGGTGATTATACAACCCAGTAGATAGATCCCAATAATTCTATAACATGCTAAAAGAAAAAGACCAATTTATATAACTGATTTATATAAAATAGATAAAAAACATAATTTTAGTTATAGAAATGATTCTTTAAATATATGTCTCTAAACTAGTTATCCTATCTTGGAATACCCATTCAAGTATACACACCCATGTGTGATCTAAACTATTTATTTATCTTAACTTGTGAGAAGAAAACATTTACTTCCTTTCTAAATCCTAAAATATCCATTTACTAACATTACCCATTATCACCAAACACAATTATTAACCAAATTTGATTATATAATTCCATATAAACTCATGTGGTCCCATTTGTATTACAAAATCTCTCATCGCTTCATTTCATATAAATAAATTTTATCTTTTATCAATTTTTCATTCATGTGGAGAGAATCACCAAAAACTCATCGTTTTAATCCAAAAAATGAAGAGGGTTATCTAAAAAGAATTCATCACAAATTTTTTCTTTTAAATGAAAAATAATAGAAATTTAAAATCAAGACATGGTGTTCCAGGGAGCGTGGGAAGAGGGTAATATTCCTAACACTAATGGTTTCATTACCTGGAATATATTTATATTATCAAAAATATGGGTTATCCATTTCACTCCTTCAAAAAAATTCCAAATAAGAGTTATCTAACAATTCCCCAAACTATATATAGGGGCTTGGTATCCTAATATAATTTTCCGCTTTTGGGAAAACAATAGAATCAAATAGATAGAGAGAAATGAATAATGTGAATATTACATTAAATTTTATAGATACAACACAATATCATTCATTGAAATATAGCCTTAAATGTGATGGGATCACTAAATGTTCCCATAAGATACACTGGATTCAAGGTAATATTTTATGGGATTCAGAATCAAGTATTTAAGAGTGTTTTGGTGATTCAAAAATAATTTTTTGAATTTCATTAATTACATCACACAAATATTTCACATGGTATAACAATATATGAACTAACCATGTGAAATTCATATGTTCCTAAAATTTACAAGTCATTTTGTGTTAGAAAACTATTGGAAAATTGTGCACTATGAATCCTCTACATAGGGGACACCTCCTACTCTCACAAAGTTACATGGGAAAACCACACACATTCCCCTAATATTGGGAATAATATGAACCCTATAAAAATATTCAAAGACACTTTGAAACAATCAAGAATCACAAAAGTCACCAACCGATCATTATATATCCAAAAAATACATAATAATAGAGACAATTAAATCAAACTATTATTATTATATATCCAACATCATGTATCTATTATATTAGTGATGTGAAGATAAAATTTTCATACTACATGTATATAGTCAGAGAGAATGGTCATTCCACTTGTTGCCTATGTCATGTGATCCAATATGAACTCTTTAATAAGAAATTTTCTCAAACATGTTCTTTACACCCTTCTTTTAACCATCAAATTCACATATTACAACATCAAATGCTTCCCCAATCATCAGAGTTGGAATGTTATAGATATAAAATGGTGAGGTAATTCTACCATGACCTATATATATGTCACTACCATGGATGTTATTCTAGTTTCCATCAATCCCCAGCATTCGATGCATCCCATTCAATACTGGATTTGTTGGATTAATTCTTAGAGATCTATCTCCAATAATAAAATTATCTATGTTGCATGTTGACATGGATATATATCTTAAAATTGATGATTATAAAAACTAATATAATGTTAAATGATAAATTTTATATAACTAAAGAATTGAGAATGAATTATAATGGATAATAAATAATAATATAAGATAAAATACACTCATGATCCCATTGCAGTCACACCCATGATAGCTGGATGAATTTCCTAAACAATATCCCCCTAAAAACTCCCCCCAGTCCTTTGTATAACAAAACCCTTATAAGGAACTAGTTTATAGAAACACATATATACTTTTTTACAAAATTATTGTTATATAATGCAAGTGTTTCCAATGAATCCAACATCATAGTATTTATGGGGGACTAGATAATGATTTATTTCAAATTACAGTAGATAAAATAAAATATTTCATAAATACTACATGAGAAAATTAATATCCCTTCTAGTTGATCCTTAAAAATTACACATATTTATTTTATGTGGAAGGAAAATAATTGGGGACATCTCAGATGATTAATATGTATTAGTATAAGGTTCATGTTATTATAATATAAGAATGGCATATATTATATGTAAGAAATAAAATATATAAACACTATAATTACATAATCCAATAAAACAAAGGCAATAACATATTACTAAAAATATATAGAAAATGGATAATATTTTATGATATCAATTTAATATAATACATAATTTTATACATCATTAATATAAATTAAATGTAATATCCCATCACATTAGTATACGGAAACTTTATTTGGGTTTAAAAATTTTTCAATTCAGTGGATAACATATTTTTACAAAAGGGTATTGTATAGATAATACAACACTTATAATGTCTTCAATGGATGATTTTAGATATGTATTGATGGATTAGAGTTGTCATAGTTTCTCAAATGAGTTCTCGGAGCTTTTAGATGAGTTTAAAAAGGTTTTTGAGATCTCTTCATATTATGGATGGTTGGAGTTGCATGGTTTAGAGAAAACTATATGGTTTCCCTTACATACAATTCATTTTAAATTTAATTAAGTAGAATATTTTTTAGTTTCAAGGATAGGGAATATTTTAGGTTATACTTTGAAAGCTTTAGAGCAAGCCATTTTTGGTGTCTTGGAACTGGGACATGGTGAATGGTTTTTTTACATTTGCAAAAAAATAAGCATTTTATTGTATGAGGTTCAAATGAAAATTCAAATGGTTGGTAAAATTCATATTCTGAATGATAATGCTGATGTGTCTTGGTATATTTTTGGCTTCATGTTTTATTCACAGTTTAAAAAAACCAAGTATCTAAACCATTTTCACATTAAAATTAAAAAATTATGCAACTCACTTTCCATTTTATAACCCAAGTCCCCTTAATTTTTTCTCTACCATAACCCAACATCCTCACATGATACCCATCTCTCTTATCCTCCCATAGTGTGATATTCCCTAAATCATGTTTTATTAATCCATAGTTGAGTGCCATCGATATATTAATGAGAACTTATAACTCCTTTTACTTTAATGCATTTTCTTGTTGACAAGTCAGTTTCCTCTCACAATTTAAATCTAATATTAACAATTTTCAAAGAATTTGTCTCTGTATTCATTTTAATAAAATTTAGGATGATATGAATCCTAATTCCAGATTTTTAGATCATATAAATATTATTCTGGAGGTTACTAATCCTATATCATGGTCTCATATATTCTTCTAATTGAAAAATATTTTTTGTCACACCGACTATGAGATGATAACCTAGAATTTATAAAATTATATTAAATTTCTATATTTCTTAACTAAGATGTCTAACTAAAATATCTATCCTAGGAATAATTTGATTTTATGAAATGGTTAATATAAATTTTAATTTTTCAATAGTGGGATTATCTTTTCAATCGTTGATTATTAAATGAAATTTTATGAAAATAAATTAATTAAAAAACATTTGGACTTTGAGTTGGGCAAAAATAATTGTAATATTGGTTTCATATAAATGTGATTTTTTTTGTATTTTTTTTAAGATTATGGAAGTGGAATGGTGTTTTCTCAATGAAATTTTTATAAATTGATCTATATAGATATGGTTTTTTAAAAAAAAATTATTGGAAACCTTATATGAATGGAAAGCCTTTATAAGGTCCTATGAAAAGAAAATTATGGTTTTATAATGATATATTCTATGGTGATGGTTATTTTAATTATTAAAAATGGAAACTAACTCTTTAAATTTTATTTTCATTTTTTAACTGAATGGGAATTTTTTATCTTTTTTGGAAGGGTAATTTGTTTTGAAATGTTTTATGATAGTGAAAATTCTTTTTTTGGTGGTGGTATTGTTATTAATAAATAAAATCCCTTTGGTTTTGTATTTTCATAAAGGAAATAAAAATAACCATTGTTGTGGTTATATTTTTACTTAAAATTAAAATCCCCATAGGGTGTTCTTATCTTAAATGAATTTAGATTACTCATCGGGGTGGTCTTGGAACAATATGGAAAATAAACTTTATGGGTGTTAGTGGTTTTGGTTTGAAAAGTAGTGTATGTGAGGTATGTACTACATGTTAGCTTATTCCATTTTCTAATAGGACTCCTATATATGTGATATTTTTTATTTAATATCTTATTCTATTGGTTGAGAAAATACCCTTTGTTGGGGAGCATGTTTCTTATTATCTTATTATACGGCTAAAAAACTCTCGTATGATAGGTACTTAATACATATTTTCTATATTAGGGAGATCCATATTGGATATATTGGGAGAAATATTCATCACAACATGACCAAAGAAATTTGGTCCCTATGTAAATTTGGTATGGTCAGCTAGGGTCATGTAACTATGTATCAACAATGGTATAGTCAATCATGGGTGTCACCAAGAATTGGGGAAATTAGTGGTTCTTTATGTTTTTTCAAAAAATCATTTTAAATCTAATAAAGTATTTCAATTTAGAAATTATTCAGTAATAATATTGTGTATATTAGTTATACTTAGGGACACCATCTGTGTTGACCTACTGGGTTGTACCCAAACCCAACTAAAACCAGCAATGCATTTGGGTACGTAAGTTTATTTTACATGATTGCAGGATTGTGATTTAGAAATTTTAATTCATGATGTCTTGCTCACTATGATAGATTGTGTAAGTTGGTATAGGGTTTGGAATTAGTCTTATTTTCTTGTTTTTCCTGGTTTTTAATTTTGGAAATTAGTTTATGATGTACTTAGGATTTTTTAGTGTTTTATGATAACTGGACTTATTATATATGGAATAATTTTGATATAACATGCCTAATTTTTATTATATATTGACACATTAAAAAAAAGTATTTCTATTTTAAATTTATTTAGGAGTATAGTCTTAGTTTATTATTTCTACTTTTGTCTCACTATGATGTGGCATTGTTGTCACCCCATTATACCACCTTAAGTCCCCAATTCTAGTTAGTAACCTCTTGAATGTGGGGAGGAGCACCTAAATTACATAGATACTTATATTATAGGAACTAATTATTTTTCCATATATAAAGTATGTTACAATTTGGTTTTATATACTCCTTTTTTTTAAATAATAAGGATAGGATGAAATAGGATAGTATGTAGTCAGAACATGGTATAGAACATATGTTAGGGAATGTCGAACCTATTTATACAAGATGTCCATGTTTTTAGTGGTTGTAATTTTGATATTTTTATTTTCATTTAATATTGGTATGTTCTAATCTCATGTTATAAACATGTTGATGAGATTTAGTTTCTGAATTAATAGGATCATTTCAAATTTTTTCATGAATCATATTTGTCACATAATATTTACATGTCTTTTGTGTGATTTCAGTAGATTTTTTACAAGGGATGTGATATATGTAACTTATTTAATGTCTCCACTGCCATTTATATATAGTTCTCAAATTTATTTTTATGGTAGAATATTATATAACCTATACTCTAATGGTATAAGACCAAGTAATTTTCTATCTTTTCTTTGTTATTTTGAGGTATCATTTATGTAAAATCTCAATTTAAACACATAGATTGTTTTCTTTATATAATGTGTGGTTTAAATTTAATTCAAAAAATCCTAGGTTACTAAATGATTAAAAGTGTTTTATATAAAAATTTAACTTCAATAATATGTTGTGTAAACAAAATAAATTTCAATGTATATCTTTCAAAATTATTTAAATGAAAACATATACTTTATAACCTCATTAACTAATCTCTCATTATGGGAAAATTAATATTAAATGTATGTTGGAATGTTAAAAATTATGAACAAAATATATTAAATTGAATTTAAACTATAGGTAATGTTGTGTTGGACATTCAGTGTGTGATAGAGTCTGGTTAGAATCATTGGAAATCCTTTTACATATATTCTTCTGTATATCTTGATGTTTTAAGATGGGTTGAATATGTTATTTTTTATTCCTTAGTGTGTATTTTGACAAGTTATAGTGGTAGTATTGTTCAGATGTTTAGCCTTATAAATTATAATTGTTATTATAGGAATGATCAGTAGTGATCATATATGGATGAATCTCGTGTCAGTAGATAAGAAGATATGTATGGGTCTTTGTGAGATGGCATGGTCGACATGAGCATAATAGTGTTTTTGACTAATCCTAATGAATTTATGTGGCTAATGAGTTTGGGGAGATGTGTTATGGTGATGTAAA
This sequence comes from Viscum album, assembly GCA_963277665.1. NCBI lineage: Eukaryota > Viridiplantae > Streptophyta > Magnoliopsida > Santalales > Viscaceae > Viscum > Viscum album. Next base: position 819,205,563 of record OY728142.1, read on the forward strand.
CCATAGAGGTATCACTCAAGGTGTTTTGGTGGAAACCATAAGGATTTGAGTGAACCAATTTCTAGTAAATATCATGGCCCTAGTATTTATAATGCTTAGAGGATGTTATGGATAATCTCACTCGTTAATTTTGAATAGGTGATGTTTTATGATTTGTACTTTCAATCAGATGTGTGAGGGGATGCTATATATGGTTGTTTTGTATTGTGATAAATGTAAGATAGGTCATGGAATATTACTTTTGTTTTGGTTTATTGTTGATCTGGGTACTCAAGTAGTAAGTTGTATCAAATCAGTTGTGATCATACGGTTCCCTGTGGGTAAGAATTTGAGTACAATGTGACCATTCCATGGATGGTAAAAATGTACTTGGAATACCATTTTGTAGATGAATATGATTTAATTTTTTAAAAATAATACCATGTTTTGATATTCAATACATTAATGTTTATGGTTTGAGTTATAGTATTTGACTCGAGGTACAAAATGATGTTCCATGGTGTGTCAGTTCTCGTGGAAAATCATTAAGTAGTTTTGATTAGTTTATGACCTGTTAATGTTATTACACTATGATTTAGGATCAAAATATAGTTTTCATACATCAATTTCCTTATTATTCCTTGAATGTTAAGGCATTTTGATCAGGTGATGTAATATTGCATCGGCGGGTTTGACCACATGTTTTGAGAAGATTGAAAAAAGGAGATATATTCGGTGGCGTTATTTTTGTTTAGATGTGTTGGGATGAAAACCGTTTCAATCCCATCCTAGGAGTCTGAAATAATGTTTTTAAGAAATTAAAATGTTTGTAGAACCAAGGATAGAAATTGGACATTCAAGAAAACTAATGTTGTAGGGATAACCATATGCATGCAAGTTAACATGCTGGTGTATGAGTAGTACTTGAGGAAAGATAAGAGATATAAAGGATCATATCGATGTTCTGTTCATGATGTTTTCTGGGGAAGTTTGAGTACTGGAGAATTGGTCTTTGTGTTATTGAGATCATGCTATAGAATCTCATTTGATGCACCAGAGTGGAACATGATGGGAAAGTCATGGTTTAGAAACAACTGTATTATGGGGTAGGGTGGTGGAATTTCATTAAGACCTCTAATATAAGAGAATTACTATATTGTAGAGGTAATAAAAACATGTCCTTTTTGATTTATTATTTTTTGTGGGTTTTTAATTTTGTGAGTTTGGTGGATGGACCAATTTTAAAATTGGGTTACAGATTGAGAATCTAAGAGTTATAAGGTCATAATGTTAATTTTTTTCATTATTTTATGATATATATGTGTATTTGGTTCTCAATTAAGTATTTGGTTATTTGGATTTGGTTTTAATTTTTTTTGGGTAATTATTACTATGCTTAATGGTTTATTTCTTATGATTTAGAGAAAACCATGCATTTACCCCTATATAGGATAGTCTTTACATGAAATTCAATACCACATGGTTGAGTTTTATGGTTAATTAATGTGATTTGGTAAACAATGAAAAATTTATAGGAAACCATGTGTTGTGTCTTGGATCGATGTCATATTTTATGGATTTAAAAAGGTTTTACAAAAACTACAAATTTTTATAAAGGGGTACAAATATGATTCATAAGTTTAATGAATCGTCGGTTAACCATGCATACTAATCATTCATAGCGGTGTTTCATGGGAAATTACTGTCTGCACATTCGGCACATGGTTTGAATGATATTATAGGAAAATCATGTGCCCCTTAATGGTAGTATTTTACCCCTTTACCGTTATGATTTTAAATTATAAGCCCCATTATTTTCTCCTACTTTTAGATTTAAACACATCATTTGATTCCCATATATACCCTTTATTCCCATTCTGATGTTATCCTAGTCTCTTATATGTTTCATCCATCATCATGTGCAATTAATAGAAAATGCGGATTTGACAAATTTAGGTTGAACAACATGCCAATACAAGATGTGTGTAATCATTTAAAGCTAAGGTTTGTTGTCCTAAAGCATAATTCAAACTGTCATATATTTTTTCAAATTCATCATGTTTTATATTACTCTAGCTATCAGCTATTGACCTAGAATATATTAAATTATATTCCATTTTTTTCTTCCCTAAATATAATGCATAATTTTAATAGTCATACAAGGCACATAATAATTTTTTAAATGGTTAAGATGTGTTATAATTGTTCCAATGACTTTATATGTTATGAACCAATGATTATGAAATGGAAATTGATAATCATAAGTTAATATCAAATCGATTGGGAATTGGGTTGGGCCTATAGAGTGGAAATCATAATCTAAAAAATAGATACTCATTTAGTATTAATGAAATGGAATTTCATTTTCTCAATAGATATTTTCGAAATTACTATAAATCGATGGTGATTATTTTATAAAACATTTTTGGTATTCATGGAGAAAATTTAAAGATTTATATGGTCATGGGAAATAAAATGTTTTATATTATAATTACATGGCCTAAAGTGGTTTCTTTAGTATTTTTATCAAATGAGAAATTAATTATATGATTTATTGTGTTCCATTATAAATGTAAATAGCTTTGGTAAAAACAATTGGAGGGGACTATCTATATTAATATGTTTTCATATTATGAAACACCTCTTTTGGGAGTTATCTTTATTTTATATTAAATAAAAATTCCATTTTGGGAAAAAATATTTTTAAAATAAATGAAAACATCCTTGGGGGAAGTTTTGATTTAAAAGGAAATAAAATCTCCTCTTGGTGTGGAATTGTTTTAATGGATTGGAAAATGAAAGTCATGTTAGATAGGACACTATATAGAACAATCCTTTGGGGTGGTTTTGATTTTGGCTGAGAAAGACCCCTTATGGTATGTCCATGTTTCCTTAGGTTTTATGCCATTGGTTGAAAAAATATTCTTTAGGGGAGGTTTTCTTTTCCAATTATCATATGACTTGGAAGAAAAATTTACCATAATGTAGGTCCAAGATATATATTATGTATACGATGAACACACATGTTTATTATATTGTGAGGCATGATTATCTTGATGTTCTTAGAGAAACTCTGAATGTAATTGAAAAGTGAATGGTCAATTGGTCCATAAACCTAAATACTGACATTGGTATACTCATCCTCGGGTGTTTCCATGAACCCTAATAATTTAGGATTGTTTATATTTTTTATAAAAATAATTTCTATTTACTTAAACTATTTACCTTGAGAGATTCTGCATAATCTTTATTCATAATTCTTGTTATACTAATTTAGGATGCCGGTTGTAGCATAAAATGTTTTACTCAAAACCTACACATAATGTAATTATACTTTGGTACATAAGAAGATTATACCTGATTGAGGGTTTAACATATTTAATAATCATTTAATGATGTTTGGTAAACTAGGAATGACGGTGGGAGTTAGGACTGGGCTAGGGATAAATTACATTTTTTGGGTTTTCCTATTTTTTTTTATAAAATTTGGGTTATTATGTACCAATGTATTGTCGTTTATGTATGATTTTATAACACGTAGTACCGTGTTTCATTTTGATATATATTTTTTTATAATTATTATTTATCAAAAAAAATTGGATGTCATATTAGTTATTTATTTATTTTTTATTTACGATGTTAATTTATTTTTTTAACTATTGTTTCACTCTAATATATGGTCATAGTCTCCAAAATATATAACATTAGGCTCTTGAAACTAGTTAGAAACTTCTTATATATATGGAGTCTCTCTTGATGTAAAATATAAATCATTTGACTATGAATTTTGTTTTGGTCTAGAGTGGTGTTGTATTATAGTCATGGACTTTCTCAAAGACATTATACATAATCAGTAAAATAATAATTCAATAACCTATCTAGTTTTCCTCCTGAAACATATCGATGAATCAAGGTGTTATTAATATAGATCCCAAAATATATAAAATTAAATATAATGTATTCATTATATGAGATAACAAGATATTTTAAAACACTCTCTAAGAATATTATTAATAAATCATTGAGAAAATAGAACATTGGATATCTATATGATATAAATATAGAAAAAAATTATATTCCCTTTAAAAGGTATGATGTTTCTATATAGGAGACTATAATTATATAAACATAGAAAATATTTGGTATTGTAATTGTAAAACTATATACCCTTTTAAAAAAAGGAAACGTGGTAGAGAAGGTACATTGAATTTTTCAATTATAAATATATGATATAATTTGAGTTTAATGGAATTCTATAGTATGAGATCAAATAAATTCTCAAAAAATCCATCATTAATATTTGTAAATATCATATGAAATATATAAATAGTATCCCTTTGGAGTTTCTTATCCAGGTGACTAGTCATAAGGGCACTCATCATTAACAAACTAAATATTGTTTTGATACTCAAACAACCTTCTATAGGGTGATTACCCTGATCAAGATCAATTCCACTACTACATCGACTTTCTTGTATCAAAAAAAGTGTGGTAATTGGATAGAGAACCAGACACCATAATTTTTCAAAATATAAGATTTCAAAAATTATTAATATTAGATTAAATTTCAATAAAAATACCTTATAGGGTAGAATATAAAAATTTAACATTAAATATAATAAATAATTTTGAGGTCATGATATAAAATTTTTATGGAGTAGTAATTACACCAGGTAATAGAAAAAATGGTGTATAACATAACCATAACTCAAGGAATTGATATTTCAGAAAAATAACTCTTACCATTAATACTAGATAGCCAAATATTCCATATCATAATTTATATAAAAAATATATTTCATAATCAAAATATTTAAGACTGTATTAATTTTTATAACATTTTATAAGCCTCAATTATAAATATTCTATACATGTATTTTGGTTAGTTGTTATTTCTCTTTAGTATCATGTGCAAGTTATTTGGATCATTTGAACTAGTTTCATAAAAGGAGTGTTTTCCTTTTCTTCTTTGATATTTCACCATACCTAGATAATTTATAGTATTATAATAGATAAATTATATAGATTTGTAAATAACTTATCTCATCCCATATTGTTTTAGTTATGTTTCCTGAAAGTGAATTCAATTTTGGCTGTTTTTTTAATTTCCACATTCTAATATTATATTTTAATAATATATAAAATACATAATATAACCATTATAGAAAATAAATAATTTTTTTCTAAATAACATATAAAATTATCATAATTTAACTTACTATAGTCTGCCATTATATAGTTTTATACAATTGTTATTGTATTTGTTTAAACAAGACCAAAGATGATCATACAATAATATGATGGGAGATTATGGTTATGAAATTGTTAATTATGACATAATATCATTGTTAAAAAATATTAATGATATATTTTTTATTTATTAAATTTTATTTTATATGTTTTGGATAAATGATTAATATCAATAGGAAAATATGAATATTATTATTTTGTAGAGGCAGTATTCCACACATACACAAGTTTGATATTTTAATTAATTTTCATATATAGTAATTAAGTTATGGAATTGTGTGTAATTTTATAACCTCATAAATGTTATATATATCATAATAATTCATTAATTTTACTTTTAGGACCAACTATGTTATGGAGTTAAGAAAAATAATACACGTTGTTCTTGGAGGACGTAGTAAGAATATATTCATGACAACATTTTAATATTTAAAAAAATTAGAGTGATTGAAATTATATATTAATCTTCTATTTCATAATAATAAAAAAAAATATAAAATATTTATTAAATAATATAATCATTATTTCCATCCATGAGATGTGGATATGAAAACTAAGATGTTATTTCATAGAGGTGGTAGTCCCCACACACACACTATTTACATTACTTTTTTTATTAGTGTATATAAATCGATAAATATGGGTTATTAAATTAATATAAAATCATATTTGTGTATTAATTACAGTACATTAATTATATTAATGTCATTATAGATGTATTTTATGAGTATGATTTATAAGAAATGATTAAGGATGTGGTTATACATACGTCAGGAGCATGATTTTTCATTTATAAATCACCTTATAAATAGTGTAATTAATATAAATAACTGATTACATAGCCTTAAGGAAGAGTAATACGGTTCCATGTAGATCAAAATTGAATTTTTTTTGAAACAAATAGAATATTAATTTTCTATATGTGGTGGTGGAAGTATCCCCTTTTAAAATTGAATATGAGGGAATGTTTTGATTTACCCTTTACATTTTCAATAATGTATAGTTATTATACCAAGGTAAAAATTTATAAAAGGGAAAAATGAGATTTTGAGGTCTGTTTTGATCAATCTAATCTCCATATATCCAGTCATGGACATGTTTTTTACATGTGTTGGATTTATTTACTATTAGTAAAAAATTACTATTTTTTACTTATAATAGGGTAATTAATTTTTAACCATAGTAATATTAAAATAACCAAAATTTAAAATGAAATTATATCATCATTTCACATGATATATTAAATTTAATAAATTAAATATAAAATAATATTTATAATGATGTTTAATTTTAAAATAAAGACAAATATCATATAAAAATTTTCATAGGAAATTTGTATTTTTAAACATAAAATTTAGGTGTCAGCCATAGTAATCAACATTATAAGTATTCATGAAAGAATTTTAATAATTATAATATAAAAAGAGGTATTTATCTTCAAAATAGTTTCAAAAATAATTTCTACCATTACGATACATACTTCAAAACAACAACATAAATTATTTAGAAAATCTCTTTCAAGGGTTTAGTGAGAACTTGAAATAGGAAACACCAAAAAAAACTAGGGTTGTCAAAAATAATGAAGCCCCAAAGTATACAAAATAAAAATATTCAATCCTTTGTGTTGAAAGGAACCAATAATATTTATTGATATTTATTGATCCAACCTATTGTACCTCATATGCCAGATTGTTTAGAGCATTGTTCCCCTCTATACTAGTATGAGGATGTTCAATTTTGTTTCTAATGAGACTGCTTCATTTCAAGAACATAATAAGAGATGATCCAATGTGTATTACCAAGGTAAAGAAATGTGTCTAATGGGATCTAAAAATAATTTTCAGGAACATTGATCTTGATATTATAATCCTAGTATAATTTAAGAGAAAAAACAATGCATTTCCCTCTTTTAGAATGGATTCTCCATTCCCACCATAGGATCTGAAAGAAAAAATAATGGATCCCCCAATATGGAAGAAAATTCTTCCACCACGCATGAAACCCATAGAACAAGATCCTTCTGTATTGAATTTGAGTCATGTTCTAGTAGGAGTCTAAAAAATACAGATTATATGGAGGGGATACAATATTGATGGGGAGATGTGATTATTGGATCAAAAATATATAAAAAAAGGAACATTCATCCCATGGTTGATAAGTTGAAACAAATCAATCCTAATATATCTAGTTTTATAAATAATTGATCTACTCAAGAGCCTAGGCTCCTCAGTATTGATGGTGTTTCTCACCTATAAAATTTTTCAACAACATAAATAAATAATTAATGTAATAGCCTAGTTGTAATGTTTGTTGTTATCAGTACCAGAAAACTAGATATCCAAGAAGTTTAAATCTAATGTATTATAAAAAATAAATACCACTAGAACTTCCAAGCACTAACAAAACTTTGGTTTCCCATTACACTTCTTAGAATAGATTAATATAATACTCTATGGAAGTATTAATACTACACATAAACATAAATACCAATGGATAACAATGGTTGTTATTATTTTCATTAGTATAGATCATGTTATTTTTAATACCTTAGAAAATAAAATTTTTATTCGTATAAAGTTACTTAACCCATATATTTTCACACTAACTATCAGTCATATTAGAAAAATTGAGTAACCTTATATTGTCTTTCCCCATGATGTCACCCAATGAAGAAGAATAAAAACTTAACTTATCTTATTCGGGAGACTTATCAATATGGTCAAACAAGGAATGTTTTTTAGGGATAAGAATAATCTGAATAAAAATCGTGTAGATTCTATATTTCAGGAAGCTCATGTTAGGGGTGGTACATATAGGTTAGCAAATATTTTAACCAGAAAAATTATAGAATGAAAATTTGATTCCACCTTTACCAATGATCCCCTGAGTATAGAAATCATGGAGGGTAAGATGTTCCAAAATTGAGCACCATATACTGGACAATTTATCATTTTGATTTCCAAAGTAGATTTCATATTTGGTTTATGTGAACCTCCCCAGTAGGTGTATCCCATCAATCACCTTCATTTAAAGCTTTCCATGAAATAAATACATGGTCAATGACATAATATTAACATTGATACTACCTTCATTAAAAAAAATTGTAAGGCTATACTTGGTTTCCCCATGATTTTTTCCTTCTGATTAATCATACAATATGAGGGAAATCATAATGTTGTCAATAAATGATATGAAAACCTTGGATATTTGAAAACTGTGAGCATGTGAACTGGAACAGAGGATAGAATATGGTAGAAAAAGTTATCCTAACCCAAAATAAAATAAAATTATTCTTCTACATGTAGATATGGAAGGAAATACTCTTAATTATCCAGTCAAACTGATGAATGCAAATATTTAAGGGAGAAACCAGATCCCCAAGATATTCCATTTTGAATCCCCTCCTATTAATATCTATGATTGATTTGAAAGATATAGATACACTTTCTGGGAATCAACATGAAATGGAGACACTAATTTTACCACTATTTACAATATTCCCACTTGAAAATTAATACTTGTTAAAAATGTTATTGATGCAACAAATCAAATGTTTTATTCCATTAACAAAAAGGCAATTGTCATGTGTGAACATAAGGTGACATAATCTAGGTTTGTGGTTTCGTCAACACAACTGAGATACATTACCATTAAGAATGGTCAATTTTTTTCTAATGGGGGAATATTTTACCATGAAGAAAGGACTTGATGATAGGGGATTCGAATTTTTTCCCAAAACTATTTTAAATAAGTGATATCTCATCCGAAATAAATATGTGGACATCCAAAGTGAAATAATCCCTCTAAAAATAATTTCTATTAACCCTCTTGAAAATCACACACTTAAATGAACCTTGATAATAATGGAATTTTCATTCTAATCAATTTCTTTATCCATGTCCACCTTGGTCGATATGTTCAACCCAGTCACCCTTGGTTTAATTTAATAATCATTTATTTTATTAAGACAGTATCATTTTTAATTTTTATGCATTTGATTAAACCATGTTTCTAGAATGAAATCTAATGAGGGATAAAATAGGAATACCTTATTAATATAACTTTTCCAAACAATGTAAAAAAAATTAAAAAGAATAATAGGATTGTACATACTCAAATATGATGAATATTTCATTTTTGGAATATGAACCAGAGTTATGGCACTAGGAACCTATGCAGTGGAACAACCTCGGATGTCATCCTACACCACTACCACAAGTGATATATTCACAATCTCTCATGAAGAAACATAGAAATAACCAGGGAACTCACCTACACATGGAGTTCCAGATGGATTGAGGTTAACCATAACCTCATTAATATCCAACTCCCTTCGAAAAGAGTCAAATATGAAATTTTCACTGAAAGAAACCACTAGGTGAATGGAATCTATGAATTATACATGGAAATCTGGGTATAGAATGATCATGTGAGGATTCCTACCTAAAATAAGATATTTAAAATGGTATTTTTAATTCCTCAAACTTATAATCTCGAAGCTGGTGCATTAATTTCTTATATTCGTATGATTACAAGGAAACAAATCATGAAGTATAGATCTATTTATAACTCTTGGAAGTCCAAATTACAAACATGATACCCATACTAAATTGGGAAATAGAAAATAAAAACAAGATACATAATAAAATAATATAAAATGAATCCTTGAACACATATTAATAATTTTTTCTTCAGAACCTATAGAAAGTAAAAATAATAAGGGTGATCTCAAATTCTCAATAATGGTAATTAAAGTAGAATTAATTATTAATCAATAAGAATAAATTAACATTGAATGGTAAATAACTAATATTACATTCCATTCAAATAACTATATATGGAAATATCAACATGTAATGGAAAGAAACAAAAAATAATTCTATCTCAATCAAGAAACTATGAATGAAATATATCCATATATATGTCGATGAAATATATCATAGAATAATGATAATAGAATCTAAATTATAGAAATTATTAATTATTGGATGCCATGTTTCTCAGGTACATGGTAACTTTACCATCAAGTCTCTTCAGAAGACAATTTACATCATATCAAGTAAAAATCCATCTTTTTTGTAAAATTAATTTGTATCATGAGACTACCGATACATTTTAAGTCTATATACAACTAGGTCACATCCATGTCATACTAGTCCATATCATTTCTCATTTTCATGAACAATATACCTTATTAAAATATCTGTATTGATTAAAGGGTATAGATTCTTCAATATTTCCCTAGTGGATTCTAAGTGACAATAATTTTTTTCAACATTAATGTGTTTAATAAAGTTGAAAGACAATAAAAACATTCTTAAGGGTAATGACATTTTAAACATTCCAATGTGTCCCATAAAACAACGAGACATTTAATTCCTAAAACCCATGAAGATATAATATTAAATGAAACATATAATATAAATAGTGTACAAAGATTCATGATATAACATTTTAATTTTCACTAAATACACTAAATAAATGTGAATTGGTTCATAATAACAAATAAGTCTCAATGGAATGTAAATTGTGCTAAAATATATTACTATAACATTCCTTTTGTTGTTTGGTATTTATCTTCTTTTATATTGTCGTAAAAATGATAATAACTTATTCTATAAGCATAACATGTTCATTATGTCATATATCATCTTCTTGTGTTATCTTATTACCTATTTGTTAACCATAATTCATTATTTTCACTATTAATGGTGTTAATAGCTTAGTTTTTTCATGTATGATTGCACATGTTATTAGCTTCTGATATTAAATAAATAATCATTAAATCATCAAAAGAATGTAAAACATGACCTATTTATCTTATATATTCTGTATATATTTATTTTAAATACTCTATTAATTTTGGAGATAAGAAATGAAATGAACCATTCAAGGAGACATTAGGTTGCACGTATGCATGAACACTGCATTCATTTCCTTATCGTATTAAAAACATTAATATTAAATTATACATATGTAAATTATAATTCCATTATCATATATATATATATATCATATATGTAAAATAAAATTATGAAAATCATCCATAATAAATTTCATGTATAGCGTGAATGAGTCACATCATTTTGAGGAGGTGGTAGTCAACACTTCCAAAAATGATATTATCATATTTACAAAAGATAGAATGTATAGATATATGTGTTATAAAATAATTAAATATGAATAAGTACAAAATAAATATCATTAATATAGAATATAAATATATCATACATAATAATTCTCTACTTGAGAGGTGGTAAATGAAAAATTAACAATCATTATTTTGTGAGGTGGTAGTTCGTTGTACAAGTAAATTGTATATTTGTTACCAACTAGATGGAATTTCATGTAATTATAGGCCATACCATTAATATAATAAAATATTATTGCATTTAAGATATTGTTTTTGTTTTATAATAATGAAATATTAATATTTTAGGAAGTGGGTAATGTAAATAAAACTAAAGATCTCGAGGATAGATGTTACCTCTTAATCCGGTAACTTTTTTTTTTGTACTAAAAGGATATATTGAATTGATTTATGTGAAATGAGAGTCTTATATGTTTATGGGTGGTATTTTGATGATATATTTTTTCAGATCATGGTTTATCCAAGTTTACTTGAGTGGAATGGGGAAGTGGGGGGATAGAAGCCCTCTTTATAGTGGAGGAGGAGTGTCACTCCTATAATATTTACACAATGCAATTCCAAACATGGTTTTGGCTATGAAGGTGGCTCCCATAGTGGTCCAATTCATAGAGAATTGTGTATTGAGTCAAAATATATTCATCCAATGGATCTCAGTCAAGTTTCTAGGTTATTTTGTCTCTTATGTTAATGGTTTATTCCCTTATTAAGCTTAAATTTAACATTAATTATTGTAATTAATTTAAATTAAATTATCTATAATTATTATTAAAATAAAATTTACACTCTAAGGAATTATAAATTATTACAATTCCAAATATGGAATATATTTTTATAAATATAACTTACATATGTTAGAGAAATTAATTTAAATTTAATCCAGTCGATGGGAAAACAATGCATATTATTAAAGTAAAAACATCTGAAACATTGCTAGGTTTTATAGTAAATTCTAAAGTAATATTAATTAAAATGAGTTAAAATAAATCAATTGATAAAAAAATATCTAATTACAATTTAAGACATATTAAAAATTTAATTTAAACTTAAAAATAAATTATATGAAAAATTATTTTTGAAATAAAAATCATTATTTTTCCCTATTCATTAGAAAATGAAAGTTAATAGAAAAATAACAAAATTTCAAAAAACATATTTCTTAAATTTTCCTTCAAAATATTATGTTTATATTCATATATAATATTTATAAATGTTCCAAAAATTGTATTTAAATTATGTTGTGACGGACCATCCCCTGGGACCCGGGTCGTGGCTACCTAAAGCTCGCATTCCATATGCCAGTGGCTGGAAACTAGCACCAAAGGTGTAATTCCCCAAAATAAGTAAGGAATTGTCTTTATAACCTATAAACACACAAACAAGAAAGCACACAGCAAGATAAAACACCACGTTATCTATATAAAAAAATTGTGCTGAAAGAAAAAGGGGCCAGAATACAAGCACAACAGTAAAGGTACAAGAAACTTAAAGTACAAGTACAAATGAGGAAAAATGGAAAATAACTATTGGGTCATCCTCTGAGGTTCCAACCTGAAGGGTAGGTACATATTTCCTCCTCTGCACTCCACGTTCATTCGTCTCCTCTGTGTCGCTACACGGCGTATGGTCCACCTCCAGGTACAGTTCAGTCCGGGTACCCTCAGCCTCTATCAGTGCTATCTGTCATCTGCATCCAACACAAAAATGTGCGAGATTAGCCCGTGTAGGGGTGAGTATAACGATACTCAGTAGGACCCTAAGACACTCTAAGTCCAAAAAAATCCATCAAGGATAAACAAAAAGTATGAAATCCATAGATAACCTTACATAGGTACATGCCCATACATATACCTAAGTTATCATGTGATCCATCTCAATCATGTGGAAAACACAATAAAAATGAATCATCTCAACCATGATTTTATTATAGGGGTTGTATAATGTAACATCCCAAATCACATTAACATAACCTCAGTTTCTGGAGAACTCCTCCTCTATCAAGTACAGTGGGCATGTCATGACACCAAGAGTGCTTCCCACTAACCGTGGACTACTGAGGTACTCCTCCAATCAAGTACCATGGATCTTCCGCTTCACCGAGCACGCTCCCCACCATTGTTCTTTCGTGTCACCAAGTGCGCTCTCCACCATGGATCTGTCGCATCACCAATAACGCTCCCCCTTGAAGCCTACTGAGGTACTCATCCTGTCGAGTATCGCGGGTCTACTACGACACCAAGGCGCTTCTCACTGTGGGTCTTCTATGACTCCAAAGTTCTCCCAACTAGGCTAATCGAGACACTCTAAGTCGTAATGGTCAGTAGTCACCAGGTCTCAGCCAGCTACTAGATCTCCGCACTACACTCGCTCGTATACAAGTGGATTCGATCCATGAGCTACTATTTGATTCACAAATATTCACGAAGTCCCACGAAGAAGTATGTCAAAGGTCCACTATGTCATAGGGGTCTCAACGCAACAGACAACACATCAATCTGAATTTCGGTCTGTGAGTTATTAGCCTTTTAGTCCCGAGGGCTGGTAGAATTCGTGCACAATCCAACCTGATCATTCCCCATCTCAATCCCAAATTATATGGTATATACTCAAAGGGACTGTGTCACTCCATGATATCCAACACCACTGACGGTTCATCAAACGGACGTCTGGTGCCAAAGATATGGCAAAAAAAATTAAAAGTGGTCGTAGTGGGCCTGGATCCGGTCCAACCCGGTCAGACCGTCCCAGACCATTGGGTCCAGTCGGGCCTGCCTGGGTCGCGAAGGTACCAAGGGGGGAGGCTCTATTGAGGGGTACTGCGAGGGTGGCGGACCAACAGCGGTGGTGCGGACCAGCCACGGGTCGACATACCGGTCGTAGTTCAGCGGCAGTTCGATCAGAAGGGTGGAACATCTCAGCATCGCGGTGGCAATACGGCTTGGCTTGGCAGGATCAGCGGCGCGTCTTGGTGGAAGGTGGTGGCATGGCAGTGTAGCGACCCGGCAGGGTGGCGGCGCGGTAGCTCGACAGCTCGTCGGGGCAGCGGCGCAGCAGCTCGGCAGCTCGATGGGGTGGCGGCGTAGCGGTTCGGCACAGTGGAGGCGGGGTGAGGGGTTTGGCCTGGGGCAGCGTTGTGACTCAGTCTAGAAGTGGGTGGCTGGGCCAGGTGCAGGGCAGGTTCAACTATGAGGGTGAAGCACCATGGGGCTGCACAGGTCGCGGAGGCCGCTGGTGGTGGTGCCGTTGACTTCATCATCTTCGTCACCTTCTTCCATTTCGTAGAACAAAACAAAGGAAAATGACGGAGGGGTCGGGCCATGTATGTTTTTCCCGCACCATCCTCATTTAGAGTTGTATCAAGTTGCTCAATTCCCTCTTAAATTTCATTGAATATTAAGAATGTAAATGAGAAGGAAATTAATCAACCACCCTATAACTTCCATCAAAATAATCAAACCCAAATTAACACCTACCTTTATTGTTGACATTGGCGTGAGAAGAAGAATGGACGTCGATTCGCCATAGATAAGGACGTCCCACATTAGAAGAAGTCTCAAAGAAGAAGGTTGAAGGAGGTCAGAATTCTTTTTTGGTGGAGCGTTCTACATTGATGAGTGTAATCCTCCAAGTGTTGGGTGTCGCGGCACATTACCAGTGCTTCATCGCTTAGTGAAGTCATCCCAAATCCTCCTCCCATGCTCCATATATATAAGAAAGGGGAAGAGGTATATAATAATGGTGGAATTTACGACGGTTCATTTATTAGGAACCTTCCTAAATTCCAATGATGTTGTTACTTAATATTTAAAAAGGGTTCGTGCCAATTAATTTACTTTGGCATAATAAAGTGGTGCGTTGGAACAATTTAATATAGAGGATGATCAAGATGCTCCTCCACATTAATGAGGTATTTGAGAAGTTTCTCCCTCAGAAAGTGGTTTTGGTGGTCCCCACCTCTTAAATAAAATATGGCAGGTATTGCTCGGGTGGTCCCCACCACCATAACCTCTCATGGGAGTTTAAGGTGTGCTGGTCCCCACAACAAACTTCCACATGGAGTGGTTACAAAAAATAAAATAAAATAAAACTTGTGTTTATTTTATTTTATTATTTCCATGAAAATCCCAAAAAGTAACTTTCACCATCAACCATCTGTTGTCGAGGTGAAAGTCTCCTTAAGTGAATAACAGCACATTGAGTTCAACGGTGCCCTCAGATTTTATTTCTATGCACCGGTTCATAATTTTGAAAAAAAAACGTGTACATTTACTAAATGTACCTGAAAAAAACTTTAGAAATTGATTCCAGGCACACTTGGCCTTGGACTCACACACCATCAATTTTTGTGGACTCGTAATATTTTTATTTAATAAAAAAATTACATGTAAATTCCAGATCATTACATTCTCCCCACCTTAGGGATCTACATCCCCATAATCCACAACTAAAACTAGGTAAAAAAGTGGGGGTAGTGAGAACACATAGGAGCCTCCCACTCAAATGTTCTCTACTGGAGGTTCACGTGCTACTAAAAAACGCACACCAGAGGTATCGACTATCCACAAAGGACCCTCTCTTGTCGATCCTCAATATCTACTGTAACTTCCATAAATGTTTCCACATTGTCAACGTCCAACTCACCATGGACGATGATGTGAGAAGGGTCATGCACCTATCTCCTCGGCGGGGATACATGGAAGACATCATACTCCTGGTGCAATTGAGTTGGAAGAGCTAAGTAGTATTCCACCTTTCCAACTCTGCTAAGAACCTAAAAAGGTCTGATGAATCTCATAGATAACTTTTCTCCTCATCTGAATCTCCTCAAACCTCGCCGAGGTGAGACCCGTAGAAAGACAAGGTTTCCATCCTCAAACTCTAGAGGTCTTCGTCTCCTGTCGGCATACGACTTCTGCCTACATTGTGAGGTCTTCATCCACTCCTGGAGGACCTGCACTTTCTCTGTGGTAGCTCGTACAATCTCTGGTCCCACTATTGCTGACTCCCTTGGGTCTGTTAAGCACGTGGGTGATCTTCAAGGTCTCTTGTATAATTCCTCAAAAGGTTACATCCCTATGGGGGTGTGATAGCTATTGTTGTACTCAAACTTCCCCAAAGGTAATTTATCCTCCCAATTGTGACCAATGTCGAGGACACATGCAAGTAGCATGTCCTCGAGGGTCTTAATGGTTCGCTCAGTCTGGCCATTCATTTGAGGATGGAAGGCGGTGCTCAAACGAAGTTTTGATCCGTAAGCCTCATGCACCCCCTTCCATAGCTGGGAAGTAAAACGTGTATCAATATTTTAGACAATCGTCGTGGGTACTCCATGTATCCATGCAATATCCTGCACATAGAAGCATCACATGCTCTCTACTGAAACCCGCTCTATGATCTGTAGGAAGTGGGCTGACATGGTGAGTCAATCGATGATCACCCATATATAGTCATGATCCCTGTATGTATATGGAATTTAATTCACTAAGTATATGTATATTCCATCCCACATCCACTCTGGGACCCTAAAAGCTTAAACAAGCATGCAGTTACCTGATGCTCCGCCTCCACTTGCTGTAAAGTGAGGCATCGAGGGACAAACTCTACAACTACATTTTTTATTCATGGCCACCAGTGCTATCATCAGAGGTCCTGGTAAATATTCTCCACTCTTGGATGTACCGCTATAGGGGATGTATGGAACTCCCTCAACACTTCCTCTTGAAGTTACACTGGTACCATGATTCGTCCTCTGAAGAGGATGATGTGCTCCCCACCTTCAGAAAATCCATAATGTTCATGCCCTATGGATATCTGAGCACGTCATGTCTTGGAGTTAGTGTCCCCATGTTACGCCTCCCTGACTCACTGAAGAATTTGGGGAGTGAATGTAAGAGACTGAAGTAAATCTGCTTCATCATTATCCACAAAGGATATCTGCAAAGCGGCCAGCTGCTCTATCACCTCACCTAGTTGTTGTATACCAGATCTCTTACTGAGTGAATCTACAAAAAAGATGTGCTTCCCAAGATTATAGACTATCGTGAAGTCATAGTCCTGGAGGAACTCAGGAAAACATTATTTTCTCCTATTCATATCCTTCTGGGAGAAGATATACCTAAGAATATTGTGATCAGAGTACGTGGAAAAATGATCACCCATCAGAAAGTGTCTCCGCATCTTCAAGGGGAAGAAAACTGTTTCTAAATCTATGTCATGGGTAGTGTAGTTCTGTTTGTGTTTTCTTAGCTATTGAGAACCATATGTGATCACTACTCTCTCCTGCATCAGGACACATCCAAGTCTAGTCCCTTATGTGTCGCAATAGACTACATACCCAACGCCTTCCTCTTGAAGCCTCAAGATAGGGGAACTATTCAACCTCGGCCTTAGCTCCTGAATGCTTTACTGGCATCTCCTCGAACCCAAAAATGTTTCCCCATCTTCTTCAAGGCTGATAGTGGTTCTCCAACTCTAGAGAAATCTGGCGCAAATCCCTGGTAGTATCCAGCCATACCCAGGAAACTTCATACATCCGTCACCATCCTAGGTGGCTCCCAAGCATATACCGCCTCAATATTTGCTGGATCCACTGAAAATCTAGCCTCCGAGATGATATGTCACAAAAATTGAACCTCATGGATCTAGAACTGAAACATCGAGAGCTTAATATAAACCTAGTGCTCTCGGAGTGTGTCCAGTACCACATGCAAATGATAGGCCTTCTCCTCCTCAGTAGTCGAGTAGATGAGAATTTTGTCGAGGAAGACTATGACAATATGATAAAGTTATGGCTGAATGATCGTGTTCATGAGTACCATGAACATTTATAAATCATTGGTTATGTAAAATGGCATAAAAAGAACTCATAGTGTCCATACTGACACTTGAAGGTTGTCTTCTGCACATCCTGATCTCGTACACTGAGCTGATGATAGCCTAATCTGAGGTTTGTCTTTAAGAACCATTGTGCTCCCTTCAACTGATAAAAGAGGTCATCAATCCTCAATAGTGGGTACTTGTTCTTCACGGTCACCAGGTTCAGGTTCCGGTATTTGACACAAAGTCTCAAGCTCTCATCTGCCTTCTTGGAAAATAGAATTGGGGTTGCCCAAGGTGAAACACTGAGCTGGATGATCCCCTTCCCCTGTAGGTCCTCTAGATTTACTCATATCACATGAAGCTCCGCGAGAGCCATCCGATATGATGGTGTAAATATTGGTGTCATCCCGAGGGTAAAAGTCAATGTAAAAGTCCACCTCTCTGTGAGGAGGTAGAACTCGTACATCATCAGGGAAAACATCCGCATATTTTTCCACCACTACAGGATAGCTCAGACTCCCCACATCAACTACACTGAAGGAAAGGCTATCCATATGATGAGTAATCGGCCGCACTCTCCTCCAGTTAAGTCCATCATGCACTCTAAATGCACCATTCTCACTGGTGAAGGTAAACCTGGTCCCATCCATGTGGACACACCGCACATTGCACTTAATACTATCAATCAGAGCATGGAATGAAGATAACCAGTCCCTACACATGATGAAGTTGTAAGGACTTGACACCGGTACTATGAGATCCTAGCCGAAGCTCTCACATCCTATAGTAAGCTCGCACTTCCAGCTGTACTACGTAATCGTCGAATATTCACCCATAAGATTCTCTAGCCATAAGGATCGGGCTAATGTCTTTGTCGGAATCTCTGAGATCTGAATGAGGGTAGTGGAAATAAAATAATGAATGTCACCTATGTCTATATGTACTACATATATGGTGTAATAGACACATATCGTACCTCATATCATCTCCAGAGAGATGTGCTCGTAGGCCTCAACTGCCTGGAGCTGAGATCTCCCATGTCCACTAGCTCCCTACAGTCAGGGTGGACCTCCTGGTGGTGGCAGCGGTAATATCTTGAATCATCACCCATCGCTATCTGCATGACTAGCTCCTCTTCCACGTCTGCTCACTCCCTACAGACCAACTCGGTTGAACATCTCTCTCTATTTGGGTGGTCCCTCGACTATCTGCTGATCATTCGTACGACGGGTTAGAAATTCACGAGCCATGTGACCCTACCCGCAGCATCTATAACACTGCCCACTCCTGGAATTACTAGATCCACTTCAACTTCCCCTCACAATCGATCCTAAGTCATGCGGTCATTCAACTCTAGGTTTGGTCCTCTTGGACCTCTGTGATGTATGTCTCTTGCCAGCTTCAAGAGACTCCACTATGTGATGACTGGTAGTGGGTCTCTGTGCTGGTGTTTTCTCAGCAAGAAATCACTCCACTAAGAGGGATTTCTCTAACACCCCCACCTGCGTCGGGATGCTAAGTGAGATCACCGAAGCCCTGATCTTATGCATGAGTCCCTACTCGAATGTCTACGCCATGAAGAATGGGTCACACACCATATCAGTGGAGTAACGTGAGAGGTTAGTGAACCTCACTTAGTACAGAGCTACAGTCTTGTTTCCCTACTGTAGATGAAGTATATCCTATATGCACACTGCACGATGAGTTGTTGGGACAAAATATTCTCGAAACAAGCTCTCAAAGTCTGCCCAGAGAAGCGTCACCATTTCATGAACCTGGACCATCAAGCTCCACCTTCATCATGCTACTTTCTATAGACGGCTGGCAGCAAATATCCCCATGAGGTCTGATGGTGTCGCTACCAGTAGGAATACTCTAACCACAGCCTCCATCCAATCCTTAGCTACCTGTGGGTCCGTCTCTCCCTTCAACCCGGGTGGCCTATGGTGCTAGAACTTGGGAAACATGTTCAAGAGGCATGCACTATCTGTAGATGGGGCTGGTGGCATCGGTGGCCTAATGGAAAGTGGTAGCACTGGTGCCTCTACTGGAAAAGGGCCCTACACTGAGGCCTCCTCACTATGTGGGATATCAGTGCGTACAACTCTCAGAACTCTAGTCGGTTGTCTTCATGGAGGAATCCTGAAAAGAAATAGTTGTGCTATAGTTAATAGTTACACATGGTGAGCTGACCTAGTGAGATGACTCCAAGAAAAATTTTGAAAACACACACGAATTCATTTTTATTATGCATTGTGTCCGAAATTAGATGTCATGGTCCTGATGTATGGATACGTCAGCTGCCGCACCAATACAAGACACCCTAAACTGAAAACTGCTCCCATTACACTTAACACTATTACTTCATAGAAGAGACCAGAGTCATGTGTTCTACGGTGTAACTAACCCCTCATAAACCAATTTTTCACAACCAATCCCTCGGGGCTTGTGTCGTGACTTCCCCAAGCCCGCCTTTTATAGGCCAGGGGTTGTCGACTAGAACCAAAGGGGTAATTCCCTAAAATAGGGAAGGAATTGCATTTATAACGTATAAACACACACACAAGAAACCAAACAACTAGATGAAACACCGAGTAAAATATATAACCAAAGAGTGATAAAACAAAAAGGGGCCAGAATACAAGCCTAACAGTAAAGGTACATGAAACTGAAAGTACATGTACAACCGAGGAAAAATGGAAAGCAGCTACTGGGTCGTCCTCCAAGGTTCACACCTGAAGGGTAGGTACTCTTCACCTCCTCATCACTCCACATTCGTTCGTCTCCTCCGTGTACCGACACGCCATATAGTCTACCTCTAGGTACCATCCAGTCCTGGTACTCTCAGCCTCCATCATCACTGTCCATCATCTGCATCCAATACATCAAGGTGCGGGCATAGCCCATGTAGGGGTGAGTATAACGATACTCAGTAGGGACTCTGAGACCCTCTAGGTCTCACAAAATCCATCAAGGATAAAAAAGTATGAAATCCATAGATAACTTTACTTAGGTGTATTCCCATACATATACCTAAGTTATCAAGTTCTCTATCTCAATCATGAGGAAAACACTAAAAAACTGACTCAGCTCAACCCAGATTTTATTCTAGGGTAGTATTAAGTAACATCCCCAGTCACATTAACAAAACCTCGACTTCTGGAGAACTCCTCCTCTATCGAGTACAGTGGGCATGCCGCAACACCAAGCATTCTTCCCACTAACCTTGGACTGCTGAGGTACTCTTTCAATCGAGTACCATGGATCTTCCACATCACCAAGCGTGCTCCCCACCATGGGGGTGTCGCGTCCCCAAGCGAACTCCCCTCGTAGCCTGCTAAGGTACTCATCCTGTCGAGTACTGTGGGTCTACCGCCACACCAAGAGGCTCCCCACTGTAGGTCTGTCATGACACCAAGGAACTCCCCAATAGACTAGTCTAGTCACATCGAGTCGTAACCGTTATAAGTTGTCAGGTCTCATCCAGTTACTAGGTCTCTACACTAAGCTCGCTCATCTCTGGGAGGATCAGCTCCACGAGCTACTAGTTGATACTCAAATAGTCATGAAGTCCCATGAAGAATTATCTCAAAGGTTAGCCACATCATAGGGGTCTTAACGCAATAGATGGCGCATCAATTAGACATTCGGTCTATGAGTTATTACCCTTTAGTCCTGGAGGCCTGGTTGGGTTCGTGCTGGATCTAACCGAATTGTTCCCCATATCAATCCAAATCTCTGTGGAATTTAATCAAATGGACCATCTCACTCCAAGATTCTCAACGCCACTGACGGTTTATCAAATGGACATCTGGTTTCAATGATATGGCAAAAATAAAGTAAAGGTGGTCGTAGTGGGCTCTGGTCCAGTCTGACCCGGTCAGACAAACCAGGCCCGACCCGGCCTGGGCCGACCCATCTCAGGTTGACTAGGCCTGACCCTTTGGTTCTAGCCCGACCCGACCTGCGAGGGTACCACGATGGAGGATGGGATGATGGGTACTGCAAGGGCGGCGGTCCTGGCCATAAGGGCGCAGACCGGCCAAGAGGGCACGAACCGGCCGCGAGGGCGCAGACCGGCCGCGATGGGCGCGGACCACCCACGATGGGGTAGTCCAGCCACGAGTCGGTAGACCGGCTGTAGTTTGGAAGTGGTTCAGTCAAGAGGGTGGAGCGTCTCGGCATGGCGGCAGCACGACGGCTTAACTCGGCCTGGACAACAGCGTGGCTCCGAGGATGGCGGCGACATGGCGGCTCGATATGGCAGTGGTGCGATGGCTTGGAAAATCGGTGTGGCTGCGACGCAGTGGCTCGACATGGAAGCGGCGCAAAGAGGGGGTTTGGCTTGGGTCGGTGAGACGACTTGGTCCGACCGTGTGTGGCTCGGCCGAGCACGTGGCCAGTTTGGCCAGGAGGGCGAAGTGCCATGAGGCTGTGTGGGTCACAGAGGCCGCAGGTGGCGGCGTCGTTGCCTTCGTCACCTTCGTCGCCTTCCTCCATTTTGTAGAACACAACAAAGAAGAATGACAAAGGTGTCTGGTCATGTTTTTTTGGATCGCACCCTCCATGTTTAGATTGGTAGCAATCAGTTCAATACCCTCGTGAATTTTAATGAATTTTCAATAATGGTAGAGTGAAGGGAATTAATAAACCACCCTTTAACTTCCCGAAAAATAATTAGACACAAATAAACCCCTAACCTGTTTGTTGACATTGGCACGGGAAGAAGTACATATTTCTATTCGTCGTAGATGAGGATGTCCCATGTCGGATTTAGTATCAAGGAAGAAGGTCGAAGGAGGTTGGTGTTCTTTGTCGGTGGAGCGTTCTTCGTTGGAGAGTGTAATCATCCAAGTGTTGGGAGTCGCAGGACTTTACCAGTACTTCGTCGCTTGGTGAAGTCATCCAAAATCCTCCTACCAATCTCCATATATATAGGGTATTGGGAGAGGTATGTAATAATCATGTAATTTATGACGGTTCATTTATTAGGAACCTTCTTAAATTCCAACGATGCAGTTACATAATATTTAAAAAGGGGTGAATCCAATTAATTTTCGTTGGAATTATAAAGCGGTGTGTGGGAAAAATTTAATATGTAGGAAGCTCAAGAGGATCCTCCACATCAATGGGGGATTTGAGAAGTTCATCCCCCATTAATATGTTTGGGTGGTCCCACCCTCTTAAATCATACTAGGTAGTTTTTTCTCAGTTGGTCCCCAACACTATAAACTCTCATGGGTGGTTAAGGTTTGGTTTTCCTCACTACCAACATCCACATGGTGTGGTTACAACAAATAAAATAAAATAAAACATCTTTTTATTTCATTTTATTATTTCCATGAAAAACCCAACAACTAACATTCACCATCGACCATCTACCGTTGAGGTGAAAGTCACCTTAAGAAAATATTGGTGTTGCGAGTTCAACGGTTCCCTTAGATATCAATTTCGAGCACCGGTTCAAAAGTTAGAAAAATACAAGCTCGTATGTTTACTAAATGTACCCAAACAAAACCTCAAAAATTGATTTCGAGCACATTGGGCCTCGGAATCATGCGCCGTCAAATTTTTCGGACTCATAAAATTCCCATGTAAGAAAACAAATTAAAAGGAAATATCGGGTCTTTACATAGGTTCTATATTAAATGGTGGTAAAACACAATAATAATAATATTGAACTTTTACGTGTAATATTGGGAAATTTATTACCTTATTGTTATCAAATTTATTAAATGAGTTTAAAAATATTTGATTGGATATATAAAATGTAAATTTACTATATAAACTATCTAAAACTGATAGAATTTAATTTACAATTATAAATTTTAATAAATAGTGTTTTGTGTAAATCAGGTATTTTATGTATTTCAAAGAGGTCAGCAAAATATAAATAATAATATGGTAATGCTGTGGGGTAATGAATTATTCCTGCCTACCAAAATATCAACCACAAAATTTCATGTGTATTAAATTCCACGATATGTTGGTATTTATCCTTCATAGAATCGTATAAATCCCATATTTCTTTTTTTATTTTTTGATTTCCCCAGAGTACCTTTACCAGATGAGTTGTATAATTTCTCAATAATTAGTTTATAATATCATGAATCTTGAGGGGTTCTTCACAATATGAATACTGATGTTCCAAATAAATTTCATCAAAGGTGACTAAATGTGTTGGGTAAGGAATGTACTTGTCTAGTAGAGATATAAAAAACTCATAATATTCCCATAAATGATTCAGTGACATTTCCAAAGGATAAGAAATGATTGAGTCTAAATCTTTAATTAATTTTGAATGGTTTAATGTACTTGGGACTCAGTTTCCATTTCATTCAAAACCATATAAAACCCTTCTGTAGAGATACCTCCAAGAAAAATTGATCTTCCACTTCGAATTCCAAATCATTCTTATTGTTATCATCGTAACTCATTATCCATCTTTGATTTGATTTAATATGGGATTGAATATAATTTACTTTTCCTTCATATATTAAATTGGTTCTAGGGCTAGGATTTTTCTTTCACCAACTTCATCTCAAAAAATTTTATTATAAAATCTATTTTCATATAATGCTTTATACAACACAATTTGAAGAGTTGAATACAAATTATTATTAAAGGAAAACTATAAAAAGGTATATATTGATGCCATATACATTGAGAGTTGATTTCTAATGACCTCAACATGTCTTCTATTAATTGAATTGTTTTTTCATACTATCCATCAATATGAGGATGGTAGGTAGTACACAAATGAAGTTCAATGTTCATATCCCTCTAAATAATTTTCTTGAATTTCTATATAATGTGAAGATATTTATCTAAAACAATTGAATGAGGTTCCCCATGAACTATTACAACATCATTAATATAGGACCTTTCATGGTGGTCAATAGAAATATATTCTCTTATCTCAATAAAATGAGAATATTTGGTAAGGCGGTCAATAATAAACCATATTGTGTCAGTCTTTGCTTTAGTATTTTGTAGTCCTATTACAAATTTTATCATTATATCATCTCATTTCCACACTGGAATGGGATTAATTTGTAGGATTCATTTGGGATGATACATTACAGTGCTAACTTGTTGAAAATTATAAAATTGGATATATAATTATAAATTTCACACTTCATGTTGTCCAACAAAAAATATTTCTTCATGTCTCTTTAAAACATTATACTACCAGGATGTATAAGGAAATTTGAGCTATAGGAATAATCCAATAATTCCCTTTTTATATCAGGTTCATATGAAACACAAAAACTCATTCCAAATAAGAAAAACCATATTCAAAAAAATTATTCTAATTTTCCATCATTTACAAAATTGATTTTCTTATAGATTTCCTCATCATCAGATTAAGAATTCATTATTCACTAAAATAAAGGTGGTTTTTCAATAATTTAAAAAAAATCATATCTCTCCATCACTAGAAAGAACCATATCTATCTTCACTAGATCCATGAACTTATGACCCTCCTCAATCATTATTTGGGTTATAAAAAAATGATCATTCCAACTAAAAGAATCTTCTCCCTTAATCACTTTCCCTGGGTGTAGTGTATTGAGAAATTATAATCATTGTGTATATCATTCCATCAACTTTGTCCCACATTGATCTATTTATTTGAAAATATATATAACATACATTTATGGTCCATGTATAATTAACATATTTAACCATAGAGATATTTTCGACACGTATTCAAAGAAATTATTTCATTCTCTCACTCAAGATCATTGGTTGGATAGTTTTATTCACAAACCATCAATTAAAATTATGCATAATCAATAACATTATCATTTTTATTGTGACACAACTAGTTATTTTCTTCGATGACATGTTATATATAGAAAAATCATCTCTACCATATGGGACAGTCAAAATCAGAACATTTACTATTTTTCTTTTTATATCATCAATGAGTTATTCACATTTCACTTTCTAGACAAACATAAAAACTTTATGTGTAGTCTTGGTTAAGGGGTTATCCAATCAAGAAAAATTATGAAGGAATCACTGATAGTATCCTACTAAACCAATGATACTACCTACCTTGGTAATGTTATTTGGAATGGTCCATTCATTGACTACATTTTTTGTATGATCAACTGAAATTTCTTCCATGGAGATAATATGGAATGGAAATGAAACTTCTTAAATCCAAATATCACGTTTACTAAATTTCACATATAACTCTTTCCTTATAAGAGTCTTTATAATAATCCCCATGTAATATTCAGAGTCCTCATAGATTTTAGAATACACCGTAATATCATCAATCATCACCAAAAAAATTCAACAAGATATTCCTTGAAAACTCTATTCATTAATTCCAAAAAAACATTAGGTGAATTATTCAGTCCAAATGGAATTACTATAAACTGGTAATTTCCATACCTCAATTGAAAAGAATTTTTTAGAATGTATTCCTTATTCTTTCTCAATTGGTGATACGTAAACTATGATCAATAATTCAAAATTATTAGTCTCTATGATGTTGATTAAACATGTCATCAATGCGAGGTAGATGACACTTTTTCTTTATTTTAGTAGTGTGGGTTTTCTTATAATTATCACATGACCTCATGGCTCCATGTTTGTTTTTAATGAAGAGTGTAAACACCGAAAGTTTCATTAATGGAAAATCCCACTTAATGTTATTAAATGTCTCTTTATATAAAATGTTTTTATAAAATGTCATCTTTATTGGTTTTATAATATGATTTATGACCGTTACTTTTATAGCCGTTGAACAGTGATCACATGATTAGTATAAATATATGGCTTTAACTCATATAATTTTACATAGATAAAGGAAGTGATGGCATCATCCAGTAGAATTTCCCCATACGTAGCCCATTTATCGGAGCTCGGAAAAGAGGTGGCATCATTGGGCTTTGCTCTTGACCATGCCCAAGATGAGCTTCACCATGTTAGGCTTGAACAGGACCGTCTACGGGAGTAGTGGAAGTTGATATAAATTACCACTCGAGCGATGTTATCTGAACCTCCCCAAGAATCTGTCACCATCGCACACCTTACCCTTAAGTCTTATGCAGTTGTTTTAAGGGGTTATGTAACTAATCGATAGTACTATGTTCATGTACATTTTTTTGTATAAAATAATGAATTTAATTTCTTGTCATTATTGATACATTGTAAATAGTTTTTAAAGTAAAATGGTGTTTTAATTATTATTTAATTAAGAAATCTATTTTTATTAAATTAAGTGATTTTTTAATTAAATATTATTTTAATAAAATATTATTATTATTATTATTAGATTAATTTTATTATATATAATTGATCATGTAATTGTATGAATGAAATTATAATTTGTATTAAGGTTTGAAAGCCATTTTTTTCAAAACCCATGAATTTTTGATAAATGTCGGTTTTTATTTTAAAAGTGAAAATTAACATATTTAGAAAATTATTTAGATAAAATAAATGTTATTTTTGGAATCATGACGTCGAAATTATCCAACGGTGAATTTTTCAAAATTTTCTGAGACAGTCAAAATTTTTGAGTAAAAATTAAATACCGTTAAAATATATAATGTGTTTAATGACATCATAATGACCCAATAATGATGTAATAAAATACTATAATCTTTATGTTCGGCCAATATATGTTTTACCATTAAAATAATTTGATTTTTGGTTTGTTTGTGTTACTTTTCAAAGCAATAATGGACCCCTCATGACTTATTAAACACCTTGTCTTTTTAAATTAATTTCCATGGGAGTGTGACTCACCTCCACATAAGAAACCCTAATATTTTAAGAATTTCGGACCTTGGCCTTATAAAATATTATTTTTTTATTACCTTTCCCAAAAACCATTGGAAATAACCATTTTATGGTTTTTTGTTTTGGATTAATTTAATATAAGGGGTCCCAAACCTAAATAATAATGAATTCTCTCACCTTTCCTATATAAACCCACCCAATATCCCACTTCACCCTCACTAAAAGCCTTTTTAGTTCGTCCAACCTATTCCCTACTCTCTTCAGAATCCTCCCAAGGTGCCCCAAGCTCCCAAGAAGCCTCTCACAAGCCTCTCTCTAGCCTTTGGAAGCACACTTCCAAGTAAGGGTTTTTTCTTCCATTCTCATTTTTGTATAATTTTCTTTAAGTTGTTTTTCCCTTTTAATATCAATTATTAATTTTGGGGTATGGTTTATAACCTCCCTCATAATTACCTCTTTATGTTTTAATGATGATATACCCTTTCTCTCAAATTAAATACCTCCCATGTACACCCGTTACTATGTCGAAATTCTGAAAGGAACTTCTCTCTCCTCTTCTACATTCAAGCAATAATTTTGTATCATGAATCTAAATTCCATTAAAATTGTTGGGACATGTATATATATGACCTAAATACATTACATTAAATTTAGATATGATGAGGAACCTATTTCTCTCTCATCAACCATTTTTATGAATTCTTATGTCAAGTTGTTACGCTGCCGAAATCGCACCGATTTTCTAAGCCAATGTCATTGTGTAGTGAATACCATGCCCATTTCTCCATCAAGGGTATTCACCTTTATGCACATTTACTTATTGATTTTAAATTTTCATGTATGAATTAAAAATTCCTTTATCGTGGAATAAATGGTTATTTTTTATGAATCCATGTTTTGTGATACATGTGGCACACTAATGCATGAAATGAAATGTTTAAGAAGGGTGCGCCCTTATAGCGCTCCAATGCGTTGGGTAAAGTATAGTATCATGATACGTCATGTGCAATGAGTGTTGACTCATGATAATTCAAGTGAAACAAGGGTTTACTTGTGCTTTCTGTGCAATGAGGATTTAGTCACGCTCTATGTGCAATGAGCCTTGGCTCATGCTAATTCTATGTTGTGTTGTTGCCACATTTCCATGTTATGATTATAATGATTTATCATGCCTTTATGTTGATGTTTTTCTTATTCTCTATTTATATTCTTATTGACTAACATTTATTTTACCCCTCATGTTATTCCATGAGTACTCCCTTACTGGGCATTATAGCTCACCCTTTTCTTCTGCATGTCCTCGGGTTATCCCATGCAATGCTATGTATGAATGAATGTAGTGGTCATGTAAAGAATGTTTTCAATAAAGATGATTTATTTCATGTTTTAAGTTTTTATGTAATGATACTAACCCCCAAATACACTAAACCTCTCAATCTTCTTTCTTTTATCAAGTGATGTTTTATATAATAAATCATGTTAATGTTGTAATAAAAAGCAGGGTTGTCATAGTTGGTATCAAAGGATAGGTTTGGTTATTTTTGGGATTAGGATTAGAAAACCCTAGTAAAGTCTTAGATACAAGACTAAGTACAATAAAAAAGTCCCTAAGTTTTGATGAGTATTGAGTAAGTGGGTTATCATGCAAATACATCCCTGTCTGGATACGAGCAGGTAGAGGCGGCTCTGGCACAGATGTATCCTAGCGGAAAAATCCGAAAACACCGCTTTAAGTTAGACTCGAACGAGAACTGGTGCACGACAACGGGCCTTGCTGCACTCTTGGTTACGACACTCCCAGGGGATATGCTATGGTAAATTCACAATCTTAGTATGAACCATTATTAAGGGAATTAAAAAAATTCCCCTAATAATATATGTTAGAAAGTAGATCATGAAAATCCTAGATTGAAGCCTATAGACTCATGAGTTAAGGGAATGAATGTTTATTTATAAGTCATCAACTTTTGTCTTTGGATTACCCTTTATGTGTTACCCCTAACATTCCTTTTATTCCATCCAATGGCCGGTAATAGGAGGACTCGGGATAACAACCGATGTAAAGATCAGTGTGATGATTGTACTAATGAGATGCCCAATCCAATGGGAGCGGGAATCATGAACTTTATCAAGCTTCTCTCTCAGAAAACTCAAGCGTAGAATAGAAACACGGGTCATGAGGAATGTCCAGTCCCCCCTATGAAAGAACAAGTCTCTATTGAGATCTTCATGAGACAAAGGCCTCCTACTTTTAGTGTATCATCTGATCCCACAATCGTTGAACAATGAATCAACTCCATTGAAAAGATCTTCTCAATCCTTTAATGTTTTGAACAATAGAAGGTTCTCCTGGAATCTTATTGTATGGAGGGTGAAGCTGATCAATGGTGGACTTTGATAAAAAAATATGAAGCCTGAGGAGGAGATCGAGGCTTTGGAATGGAAGGATTTATGGAAGATGTTTTTCAATAAATATTGTCCACGCACCCTCCGGCTTAAGATGGAAAGGTGCTTCCTTTCCCTTATGAAAAAAGACAAAGAATCTATTGGAGAGTACGAGACAAACATCACAAGGCTTTCACCATATGCTTCCGGCTTTGTCGTTACCCCCGAATGCAAGTTTGACCGCTTCTTTAGTTGGCTGAAGCCTAGCCTGCAGAAAGCATTAGTGATCCATGACTTTGACAGCTATGAGGAAATTGTTCGATGTTCCCCCAAGGTCGAAATGGAGATCGGAGAATCACAGGGTTATCATGGGGATATGAAGCGTAAGGTGGACTTCAATGCTGGTGGGATGATGGATAAATCCAATGGTGCTAAGAAGATCCAGCACCCCACTTTCCAAAAGTGAAGAAAGAAGCACCCTGGAAATTCCCTTAAGGGGACGAAGAAATTCTTTAGGTGTGGAAGAGAAGGGCACCTAGCTGTTAACTATCGGCAAGAAAGACCCATGGCTGAGACAGAGGAGAATAATGCTCCGTTCGAACCTCAACGCATTGTTCAATGCTACAAATGCAAAGAACCGGGTCATTTTGAAAATCAGTGCCCTAATCCAAGTGTTTTCGGAGATAGCCAACAACCTCCAAGGCAGAAAGGAGGATCTTTTTCCATCACTTCTGTCCAAGTGAAACCCGACAATGAAGTGGTGATAGGTATGCTAGTTATTCATTCAAGAATAGAGAATGTGATTTTTGATTCATGTTCTACACATTCTTTTATATCTCTAAAGTTTAGTAGAACAATCCCATCACCACCACAAATCATGGAAGTGAAGATGTCGGTGAGTACGGAAAATGGGGAAATCCTTGCATCCCATGAATATAAGTCCTCCCATGTTATAATCTCTGGATTGAATTTCCCGAAGAACCTTTTCATAATCCCTCTGGTGGAATTTAATGCAAATCATGGCATGGATTGGATCTCCTTATATAGAGCAAAAAAAAATTTCGGGAGAGGGAAATCACACTCCATATGGAGAATCAACCCCTGGTTCATTACAAGTGTAAGGAGGAAGATGAATCTCCTTTAGCTCCATCATCTCAATCATGGATATTACTGCCTTATGAGAAGGTGTATCTGGCTCAGATGATTGAGTCCAAGGAAGAAACCATCCTTGACGAAATGCCTATTGTGAGGGAATTTGCTGAAGTGTTTCCCGAGAAACTGTCTAGTCTTCCTCCTAGAAGAGATGTTTAATTCTCAATTGAACTACTACCCGGGGCTTTACCAATATCCATGACTCCATATAGAATGGTTGTTGTAGAGCTTGAAAATCTGAAGAAACAACTATAGGAGAATCTGGATAAAGGGTTTATACGCCCAAGTGCATCACCATGGGGTGCACCAGTCCTCTTCGACAAGAAGAAGGAAGGGTCAATGTGGATTTGCATCGATTATCGTGAACTTAAAAAAATCACGATAAAGAACAAGTATCCTCTCCCAAGAATTGATTACTTGTTCGATCAGCTTCGTGGAGCACAATACTTTTCCAAGGTTGAGTTTCGGTCGGGATATTATCAAGTAAGGGTGAAGAATGAAGATATTACCAACACTGCTTTTCGCACAAGATACGGGCACTACGACTTCATAGTAATGCCTTTCGGACTCACTAATTATCGAACAGTCTTCATGGACTTAATGAATAGAGTCTTTAGAGAATACCTAGAAAAATTGTGGTTGTATTTATATACTATATTCTAATATACTCTAAACCCAAGGAGGATCATGAGAATCATTTAATAATTGTACTGGAGACTTTGTGCAAGGAGAAGCTCTATGTAAAGTACAACAAGTGTGAGTTCTGGTTGATGGAATTCTCATTCTTGGGCCATATCATCACAAGCAATAGGATATCTGTGGATCCCTCCAAAATAGATGCCATTGAGGAATGGCCGAGGCCAAAATCCATAACGGATATCCGTAGCTTCTTCGGGTTAGCTGGATATTATCGATGATTTGTGAGAAATTTATCACAATTGTCCAACCCTCTTACCAATCTAACTCTAAAGGGAGTAAAGTTTTCTTGGAGTGATGAATGCGAAGAAAGCATCATGGATTTGAAAAGGAGGCTTATCACTCCGCCCGTGCTCGCTTTACCCACAAGTGGGGAACATTTTTTTGTTTTCAATGATGCTTTAAATAAGGGCTTAGGTTTTGTTCTTATGAATAATGATAAAGTTATATCATATGCCTCAAGGTAGTTAACAATCCATGAGCGAAACTATCCAACGCATGATCTAGAGTTGGCGGTGGTGATCTTTTCCTTGAAAATATGGTGGCATTATCTTTATGGAGAGAAATGTGAGATATATACTGACCACAAGAGTCTTAAATATATATTCACACAGAAAGAGATTAATATGCACCAGAGAATATGGATAGATCTCCTCAAGGATTATGACTATTCAATCCATTACCACCCTGAGAAAGAGAACAAGGTAGTATATTCCCTAAGTAGAAAGGATCCAGCAATTCTATCAATGATGATAATTGAGAAGGATCCAATCTTCCTAGACATGATTAATATGGACATGAGAATCATAAAGAATTGAACATAATCAATCCTTTCGCAAATGATTGATCAACCATCAAAAGGATGATGTGGGATTTCAATAAAAAGTAGGAGTTATCGAAAAAAGTAAATCCTCAGAGTTTAATGTTAATGAAGAAGGAATTGTGTGGTCTAGGAAAACACTATGTGTTCTATCATGTCCGGAGCTGAAGAAGGAACATTTGGATGATGCACATTGTTCAAATTTCCCTATTCACCTAGGGAGCACAACGATGTATCAAGATCTCCATGAAAACTTTAAGTGGGATAATATAAAGAAAGATATTGTTGAATATACATCAAAGTGCCTGGTGTGTTAGCAAGTGAAGGCAGAAAGGAAGAAGTCTAAGGGGATTATGCAACCATTTCCCATATCACAATGGAAATGGGAAAAAATCACGATGGTATTTGTCATCGGACCTCCGAGGACATCCGAAGGCAACATTGCAATATGGGTTGTTGTGGATCTTCTTAAAAAGACTGCACACTGCATTTCTATTCGGGAGGATATCTCATTGGATCAACTGGAAAAAATATATATCAGGGAAGTGGTAAGGTTTCATGGAGTACCACTATCTATTGTATCTGACCGAGATCCAAGATTCACCTCTATGTTTTGGAAGATTCTTCCACATGCTCTGAATACTGATCTCAACTTCAGTATGGCCTATCATCCTCAAACTGATGCCCAATCCGAGCGGACTATCCAAACACTTGAGGATATGTTGAGAGCATGCTTAATGGACTTTAAAGGAGGACGGGATCAACATCTTCCTCTAGTTGATTTCTCTTATAGTAACAGCTTCCACTCGAGCATCCAAATGGCACCATATGAAGCCTTCTATGGGAAAAGGTGCAGAACACCAGCGTGTTGGGATGAGGTCGGTGAACATAAGCTGCTTGGACCAGAAATGGTCAAGGAAATGGTGGAGAAGGTGAAAACCATTCAGCAGCATATCAAGGAATCCCAGAGTCGACAGAAGAGTTATGAAGATAATCATCTACGAGACCGTGAGTTTAAAGTTGGAGACATTGTTTTTCTACGCTTATCTTCGTGGAATAATGTCATGTGGTTTGGAAAGAAAGGGATGTTAAGTCCAAGGTACATCGGCCCCTTCGAGATTCTTGATCATGTCGGGGTTGTGGCCTATCGACTAGCACTTCTGCCTACAATGGCCAAAGTACATGATGTATTTCATGTATCCATCTTAAGAAAGTACATATTGGACCCTTCACATGTACTCTCTTCTGGGGTGGTACAATTGGAAGATGATATTTCTTATGAGGAGCAACCAGTGAATATCTTAGATCATAGAGAAAAAGTTTTATAAAATAAGACAATGCCCCGTGTCAAGGTGTTGTGGAGAAACCACAAGTTTAAAGAAGCAACTTGGGAATCAGAGGAAGTGATGAAGCTGAGTTACCCACATCTGTTTTATTATGGGAAAAAGAAACTTTCAAGGGGGAAATTTCGTAAGGAGGGAATATTGTAACAACCCAAAGTTTCATTAATGGAAAATCCCTCTTGATATTATTAAATGTCTCTTTATATAAATTTTTTTTATAAAATTTCAACTTCATTGGTTTTATGGTAATATTTGGGATTGTTACTTTTATAGCCGTTGAATAGTGATCACATGATTAGTATTAATATAGGGCTTTAACTCATCCAATTTTACTTAGACGAAGGAAGCGATGGCCTCATCCAGTAGAATTTCCCCATACGAAGTCCATTTATCGGAGCTCGGAAAATAATTGGCGTCCTTGGGCTTTGCTCTTGACCAATCCCAAGCTGAGCTTCACCATGTCAGGCTCTAACGGGACCTTCTACGGGAGAAGTGGAAATTGATTGAAATTACCACTCGAGCGATGTTATCCGAGCCACCCCAAGAGTCTATCACCATCACACACCTAACCCTTAGGTCTTATACGACTCTTTTAAGGGGTTTTGTAACTAATCGATAGTACTATGTTCATGTAAATTTTTTTCTATATAATAATCAATATAATTTCTTGTCATTATTGTAACATTTTAAATAGTTTTTAAAGTACAAATGGTGTTTTTAGTTATTATTAAATTAACAAATCTATTTTTATTAAATTAAGAGATTTTTTAATCGAATAATATTTTAATAAAATATTATTATCATTATTATTATTAGATTAATTTAATTATATATAAATGATCATGTAATTGTATGAATGCAATTAAAATTTTTATTAAGGTTTGAAAGCCATTTTTGTCAAAACCCGTGAATTTTTTATAAATGTCTGTTTTTATTTTAAAAGTGAAAATTAACATATTTAGAAAATTATTTAGATAAAATAAATTTTATTTTTGGATTCAGGACATCGAAATTATCCAACGGTGAATTTTTCAAAATTTTCTGAGCCAGTCAAATTTTTGATTAAATATTAAATACAGTTTAAATATATAATGTGTTTTATGACATCATAATGACCCAATATTGACGTAATAAAATACTATAATCTTTATTTTCGGCCAAAATATGTTTTACCATTGATATAATGTTATTTTGGGTTAGTTTGGCTTACTTTGCAAAGCATTAATGGACCCCTCAATACTTATTAAACACCTTGTCTTTTTAAATTAATTTCCATGGGAGTGTGACTCACCTCCACATAAGAAACCCTAATATTTTAAGAATTTCGGACCTTGGCCTTATAAAATATCATTTTCCTCTTCCCTTTTCCAAAAACCATGGGAAAAAACCATGGGATGGTTTGTGGTTTGGATTAATTTAATATAAGGTGTCCCAAACCAAAATAATACAGAATTCCCTCACCTTTCCTTTATAAACCCAGCCAAGCTCCCACTTCCTCCTCACTCAAATCCTTTGGAGTTAGTCCAAACTCTGACCTAATATATCTATAATTATACCAAGGTGCCCCAATCTCCCATGAATCCTCTCAAAAGCCTCTCTCTAGACTTTGGAAGCACACTTCCAAGTAAGGGTTTTTTTTTCCTTTCTCATTTTTGTCCAATTTTCTTTAGGTTGTTTTCCCTTTTAGTTTCAATTATGAATGATGGGGTACGGTTTTGAACCTCACTCATAATTACCTATTTATGTTTGAATTGTGGGAGACCCTTTCTCTCTCATTAAATGCCTCCCATGTACACCCGTTACTATGCTAAAATTCTGAACGGAACATCTCTCTCCTGTTTTACATTCAAGCAATACTTTTGTATCGCGAATCTAAATTCCATTACAATTGTTGGGACATGTATATATATGACCTCATTACTGTCCGTTATATGTAAATATGATAAGGAAACCCTTTCTCTCTCATCAAATTTTTTTATGAATTCTTATGTCACGCCGTTACACTACCGAAATCGCACCGATTTTCTAAGCCAATGTCACTGTGTAGTGAATACCATGCCCATTTCTCCATCAAGGGTATTCACCTTTATGCACATTTACATATTGATTTTAAAGTTTCATATATGAATTCCACATTCGTTTATCGTGGAATAAATGGTTATGTTTTATGAATCCATGTTTTATGATCCATGTGGCACACTTATGCGTGAAATGAAATGTTTAATAAGGGTGTGCCCTTATTGCGCTCCAATGCATTGGGTAAAGTATAGTATCATGATACGTCATGTGCAATGAGTGTTGAATCATTATAATTTAATTGCAAAGAGGGTTTACTCGTGCTTTATGTGCAATGAGGATTTACTCATTCTCCATGTGCAATGAGCCTTGGATCACGCTAATTCCATGTTAAGTGTTGTTGCCACATTTCCATGTTATGATTATCATGTATTATCATGACTTTATGTTCATGTTTTCCTTATGATATATTGATATTCCTATTGTCTAACATGTATTTTAATCCTCAAGTTATTTCATGTGTACTCTCTTACTGGGCTTTATAGCTCACCCTTTTCCTATGCATGTCCTCAGGTTATCCCATGAAATGCTAAGTACGAAGGAATGTAGTGGTCATGTAAAGGAAGTTTTAAATAAAGATGTTTTATTTAATGTTTTATTTTTTTATGTAATGATACTAAGTTCCAAAGACACTAAAACTCTAGATCTTATTTGTTGTATCAAGTAATGTTTTATGTAATAAATCATGTTTAAGTTGTAATAAAAAGCAGGGTTGTCATAAAGAGGACATGGGATCCCCATGGAGAGACATTAGGGTGAATAAATTATTTATTACCCAAATCATCTATTTGTTTCTTCAACTCTACTATTTCTATTATGTATATCCTATTGGGAGTCATTGATATTGGACATGCCGTAGGGATTAAATCATTAGAAAATTAAACTTCACACTATAGAGGAAGTCTTGGTAATTCTTTAGGAAAAACATTAATGTATTCCAATGGAATAGGTACATCCAAAATTTTAAGACTACCTTCTTCATCACTTTATTTTTTTTTCATATTTCCAATAAGAATTCCATTAATTAGAGCTATTGGGGTTTGATCTTGATAATATTTAGGTGATAGATCTTATGCTCTAAATATAAAGGATTCTATATCTTCCTAACAAATAATAGATTCTTTTCTATTATATTATATTTTGTTATAATATTTTTAGATCCAGTTCATATCAAGGATTATATAAAAATAATCACTATGTATGATATCAACATTATCACATAAATCATATTAATGTTTCATAATTGGGACTTCGAGGCATATCTTTATACAAACGATACGTCCTTTATGGGTTTTCATAGAAAATCTGCTAATTAAATAAAAAATTTATTGTCTAATTTTCATAGAAAATTCGGAAGATAGAAAAGAGTGTTATGATCATAAATCAAATAATTATTTGGATAAATTTTAATATAGGATTAATGGACCTACCACCACTCCATTTGGTACTTATACCTTCACCGTAGTGATCACATAATCTTGTCTAACTCCTAGATACCACTGATTATATGGAATTTCTTTTAATAATACCCTATATCCATGTATTTATAACACTGAATATTAGTGTTTTCTTCATCCCCTTGTATTAATTAACACGATGACTTGTTCTTAACATTTATAACAAACATCCATTCCCTTATAAAAGTTTATATTGTGATTCCTTCCACAAGTATCAAATTATGGGATTTTTTACATATTTGTATTATTATTTGACATATTACCATTATGTGGGTGCTCAATATACCTTTTATTGCATGGTTTTCCCTTGTATATGTATGATCAATGTAATTCATTCACTATTTTGATTTAAAAAAACTATCTCTTTATATGATATTTTTTTTTTGAGAAACTAGGGACCTTTATAAATTTTTTATAAGGCCTTCAAAAAAGTGACTGATCTTTCACTTTTTGTGGAGTATACAATCTGTAGCATAGCAGGTTAAGCTTTTAAAGGTAGCATCATAATCTGAAATACTCTCTTCATCTTTATTCTTTAATATAATAATTTATATTCATCTTAATTAGCATATCACAATGAATGTATTTATCAAAGAATGTTTCCTTAATTGTCCTCCATTCCATTACTTATATTTCTTTTTCCACGTTTATATTCTAGAGTAGGGGCATCCACTAATCATCACCACCTTTGAGACAATAGACTTTAAGTGTAAATATTTCCATTTTTATACATCCTATGGCCATAAATATTTTCTCCATTAACATAGTCCATTACTCAGATAAAATTTTATTATTAGTACCACTAAACTATTGGGGATTCTATCACACAATGCGATCAAGCATAAATGATTCTCTCTATGAAATATGTTTCACTATTCCGGAAAATTTATTTCTTAACCTAATTTTTGTTTTTCAATATTTCCATAATTTTCCTCGTTCTAATACTATATGTATTGGTTTCCACAATAGGGAAATATATACATTTTTTGAGTATTAATATCATTTATACTTCTTGTAACCATTTCTAATAAAAAGGTCATATATTAGTTGAGCTCGAGCTCATAAAATCATGACTTTCAAATATTGTAAAGCAATAAACATAAATGCATCAGAAATCATAACTTTTATTACATTGAGGTAATGTTTAAATTTAAATCCCTCAAAATTATAGGTAAATAGAATATGAATTATATTAATATAATCCCATGGGAGTGTCAAATAGGATGAGTAGTAAGGCTCTTTGTTTTGTACCATGTTACTCTTAGTCGGGCCTAGGACATGTTGTTATAGTTTTCACACCTAAGTAAATTTATTAGAAATCCATGTCCACATTCAAAATATAGATAGGTATTAATTTCTAGCAATATCCATATAATAACTACGTTACCAAATTTGTATGTTTTTCTTATATACTTATCTTCAATGAGTATCTTAGTGTTGTGCTCCATAATATTTTTTTCCAAAATCTAGTTTCCAAGGTTGATATTAAAATTTATTTTATACCAAATGAAAATCCCCAAACCCATTATCTTATAGATGATTCATTAATTTATTACGTTTTCATGATCATAATTAATTAAATCCCAAAGGACCAATCATCTTAGTAGTCTTTGAAAGTTAGATTACATGCATGATACCCTTAATACATTAGGAAATAGAAAAAAAATCATGATACATAATATTATGAAATACACTACTTCCTTGGATTCATATTTAAATATTTTTTCACCATAACCTATAGAAATAAAACCTAACAAGTGTGATCGAAAATACTCGGTATGGGTAATTAAAGAGATAACAACAATTAATCAGTAGGAATAAATTAACATCATAATGTAAATTATTGATAATAAATGCCATTAAAATAGCTAGATAAATAAATATAAATACTTAAAGGGAAGAAACAGAAACTCATGGTATCAAAATCAATCAAAAAACTATAAAATTTATCCATATATATGTCAATAGAAAATCTCATGGTTGAATAATAACTAAATCAAAATAATGGAAATGATTAATTATCATATTCCATGTTTCCTAGGTATATAGTACCTTTACCATAAGGACCATTCACATGATGGTTTAAAATATATTATTTATAGAGCTATCTAATTTTTCCAAATTATTCAACTCATGTGACTAATGATGCATCGAGTGGATATCTATAACCAGAACACACCCGTGCCATACAAGTCCAAAGAATTCCTCATATCCTTGAACAATAAGCCATATCAAAATATCCATTTTTAATAAAAGAAAAAAATGTACAAATAGTTCTACTGTGGATACTCAGTGACAAAAAGGGTTTTTGAATTTAATTTATGGAAATAGCATTTAACGATCATAAATAAATCTTAAGAGAAATGATATCTTAAATATACTAATGTGCCCCATACTTCCTAGAAACATTTTACTCAAAACAACATGATGGATAATATAAAATGATACATATAATATCATGATATAACATATTAATGTTTAGTAAATACTCTATATAAATTAGAATTGGTTCATAATAACTAATAAGTCTCAAGGAAATGTAAATTGGGATGCAATCCCATCCATTAACCTTATTTTTGTTATTTGGTATTTAACTTCATGTATTGTGGTTAAAAATATGTTTCTAAATTTTACATGAACTATAATAATGTCTCTAATATTATATATCATTTACAAATAATGTTTTATTACCAATTTGGTAACAATAATTCATTATTTTCACTATTTCAGGTTTTAATTTCGTAGTTTCTTAATGTATATTTTGACTTGATATTTTATTATCCTATTAATTAGATGATGATTTAATCATATATATAA
This sequence comes from Viscum album, assembly GCA_963277665.1. Lineage (NCBI taxonomy): Eukaryota > Viridiplantae > Streptophyta > Magnoliopsida > Santalales > Viscaceae > Viscum > Viscum album. The sequence continues at coordinate 819,246,271 of OY728142.1, forward strand.
TTGAAACGATGAATTAAATATATTATGTATTTAATAAATATTTTTTTATAATACCTTATAAATATTGTGTTATTGAAATGAAATGCACCATTAATGAAGACAGTAGGTTGTACGTACGCATTTACACTACTTTCATTTCAATGTGGTATTAGAAGAATGAAAAGTAAATGATAACTATGAATATTATAATTATAATATCATATCTATGTTATATATGTAACATATATTTATTATAATAATCCTTAATACATTCCATGTATTTTGTGAATTAATCACATCACTACGAGGAGGTGGTAGTCCACACTTCCACGAACTATGTTATCATATTTACACAAGATGAAATGTATAGATGTATGTGATAAAAAAGAATTATAGAAGAATAAATAGATAATTAATATCATATGATTAATATCTATAAATATATTTTCAATAATAATTTCCACCATGATAGTTGGTATAGGAAAGATGAATGATCTCCATTTTATGAGGCGGTAATTCACCCTAAATGTAAATAGTATGTGTGTTACCTATTAGATGGATGTTTCTATAATTGTTGGTTGAAAAAATAACATAATAAAGTCATATAATATTTATTATATTGCTTTTTTTATTAATAATTGATCAATAATTTTTGAAGGAATGATTAATTAAAATAAATCTAAACATCTTGAAGAATTATTATACCTCTTAATTGGGTAACATCGTTTAGTTTATACCAAAAGGCCTTTTTGGATGGCATTTTGATAAACGTGGAGATAATAAATTTATTAGACATATTATTTGGATATATTTGGTAATGTATGGGTTTATCCAATGTGTTTTGAGAGGTGTGAGTACGTTAGAGGAGAGGAGGTCTTTTGTTAGAGGAAGAGGAGTGGAACTCAGATAATATTTTGACAAAATAATTCCATACATATTCATTCACATTGAGATTGTCTCCTATAATGGTCCAAATTTAGATCCATGTGGGTATAGGGTCTAAATATGGTCATCTAATGGCACTTGAAAAAGTTTTAAAGCCGTTTTTTCTCTTAATATTATGTTTTAATCTTTTATTAAGCTTAATTTTACCTTAATCATTGTAATTAATTTTAATTATGTTCTATAATATTTTTTTTATCAAATATTAAGTTGAAATTATAAAAAAATTAGAAATTATGATGATTCAAAATATGGAATCAATTTTTCCAAATTTTAAATAGGGAAGTGTCATGAATTAATTTAAATTCAATTCTGTAGGGGGGGTGACAATGTGTGATTTAAAGTAAAAAACTTATGATAGTTTTCTATGTTTTTATAGTCAATTTCAATGTGAAATAGAATCTTATAACCAATATTAACATAAATACTGCAAATTTGACCTAATTACACTTTAAAACCAATTTTCAATTTAATTTAACATTATTAATAATTAGATGAAGATGTATTTTTGAACTAAATATTATTATTTTTTAACTATTCATTATAAAATAAAACTTGAAAAATACAAAAAATTAACCCACACTAAAATCTCTAGTTTCTCCTTCAAATATTAATATTCCTTTGACATATAATATTTATAGAAGTTCTAAAAATAGGATTTAATATAGGTTATAGATTAAAAGTATGTAATAATGCCTTAATAATAATATAATATTTTTAGGTGTAATATTGGGTTTCTTCTTTTCTTATTCTAATCAAATTTATTAGATGATTGTAACATTATTTGATTAGATATATAATATATAAATTTACTAATAAACTCACAAAATGTTATAGAATATATTTTACTGTAAAAAACATGACAATGTAGTGTTTTGTGTAAATCAGGTGTTGTGTGTATTACTAAGCAATCAACAAAATATAATTGAAAATATTGTAAAGACTTGCGGTGAAACAGTATTCTGCCATACATCCACTATATCCATTATCATTTTTTAAAAATCTATCCCTCCATATAATACTATTTCTATTTACCCTCCTCTTCCCTTTTATTTAAGAAGGAAAAAAGATGTATTTTTGTCTTCTTCATATAGCTTTGAGAACCTAGTTTTATCATAAGAAAGATGCTCTTTCACCAAGAGACATTCATCTAAAATGTTCTTTTTATTCACCAAAACATTGAAAATTTATTCATCCAAATCATGCACCAGCCTACATTCCATCTTACCAGTATCATATTTAATCAAATTTCAATCATGATGTCTAGGAGGAAGGGTCCTAATCCAATGTTGGAGATCAATTTTGAGGTGACATAATTTGTTTTAAATATCAACCCATTATGTTCCATGAAATATTTTCATTCAAGAAAATTCCCTAACATAGAAAAAACTAGAATGAATTTTGATCTCGTATAGTATATTAAGTTCTCATAAAAATTGATGACATATGAAAGATCAATTCAAATTAGGGAATGGTCAAAGGGATAACATATAAGGTGAGACACTGTTAGTAATTTCTTCCTTAAAGTTGGACATATATATCAACTAGTATATATTTTTTGGTATTATATCCTAATATATTCTTCAAAATCCATTGTTTCCTCTATTTTTTATTTCTCTGTGGTATTTTCACTATCTGATTTAGTTTTATTCAACAAAACATTTTCTCTATTGTAATTAATTTGTATAGTCTCTTCAATATATGTCATGTATGATTCCAGATGAATTCCAAAAAATAAAGTTATATGAAATTTATTTTATATTTATTTGATAAATAATGAATATTGGAAGAATTAATTTACTTAAAATGGTTGTGTGTCATATCTAACCATAAATTCATAACTCCAATTCTATATAAAATTAAAAAGTTCACAATGTACCTATGCTTTAAATTCACCTTTTTAACAAATATTAAAACTCCCTTCCAGAAGGATTCATTTTGGAATACATAATATCTCACATCAAATTTCATGCCTTTCCTTTAATTATCCACACTCCTATTTTTTCTAGAATGAGCTAAATAAACATGATTTTGAATAGTTTTTACTTTCTCAATTGTATATTCTAAATGTTCTTGTCAAACTAGATCCCTTTCTCTAAATGTTTCCCATCATTTTGGAGTAAGAAATCTATTCCCATTCCATTCTTCATTTGGTGTCATCTGGATAACCAAATGGAATCTAGTATTATTTGAAATTCCATCAAGGGTTAATTCTAATCACATGATCCCTTAATGTTAGGAGAACATGGTCTCAACATGTCTTGTATTGATTAGAATATTCTTTTTACACTACCCATTAGTTTGGGGATGACTAGAAGTTCTAAAACATACATCAGTTTTGTGTTCCTTTTGAAAACACTTGTGTAAATTTGATAATAAACGATCTTCATCATTAGATATAATTGATATATGATCCCTTTTGATCCCCATGTTATCATTTATATAGAACCAGGAATAGTAGTCAAGGGGTTGGTCTTCCCTTATATCAATGAATTTTAATGGAAGTGTAATGGTGATCACTAAAGAACCTTATAGAATTATTCTTCTAATAAAGAAATTGGATGTAAATTTATAATGTATTGTTTATTATTTTAACTCATAAATATATGTATAGGTACAAGTTTCATAGTTCCCTTATAATGTTTTTCATTTTTCTTTTAACTGCAACTACACTATGAATCTATACAAGTAGTCTAAAATTTAATAATTCATACCTTCCAATAATAAATTTTCTCTAAAACCAATATACATCATTATTAATGTAGGTTTTATTTAGAAATTTAAGCTATGTGATTCATCCAATAGCTCTCTCTCCAGTTCAGGTATGGATACGACACAAACCTTTTTCCAAACAATAACACTATATCTTTCTAGATGATATTTTTCAATTACACATCATTCACTATGTTAGTAATCTTTTTTAAAAATTTATCATCCTTATGAGACTGAATTTTCATTTCTAGTAATGATGGTTTAGAAAATACATATACAGTTACAGTGTACCATCTATAATTTTATCCATATTTAACATTTATAGATTTATAAATCCAGGTTCTTTATTAATACAAATACTGGTCAGAACTCCATGGTCCCTCCAGAAAATTGCATCAACCAACATTTTTTTCTTTCAAAGGTGGTAGTGTATCAATTAATCATAGTCCTTGAGCTATTCCAGCGATCCCATTTTCCATAATGTATTCAAGCATCTCTCAATGTAAGTGTTTTAGCATTATTCTAGATGGGATTGAATCTAACTCATATGTGTTGGTGTGGACTATCCAAGGGATGTTGGACCCTCCATGGGAGATAGAATACCTTCTTTAAAACTTCATAGAGTCTATTAAAAAGAACAAAATAGTCGTTCAAGATGGGAGAGAATTCAATTTCATAGAAAATAGATTAGCTCATGATGGGAGGTCTAATGAGGTCCTTCATATTGACAATAGTTTGGGGTCCTTTCTAGATGACTGAAAAAACATTATCTGAGGAGATACTCCAGGGCTGCATGATGTCAGGACCCCTTTAATTTTTTCCATAGTTTTTCCATTATTTTTATATGAAAAATCATTTCTCAATAAAAAATTAATTTTTAGTCAAGAGGTATTATACGTAAAACTTTTGTGGCTGGTATGTATGTTTCATATATATATATATAGACTATTCCCCCATATCCTCTAGATAATTATTAATTATTCCAACCCAGATTGATGAGTTCTATAGTTATATTCATGGATATTCAACTAACATGATGAAAATTTAAACACTCTACATCTTTTCACATGGACATATCCATATCCTTTATTTAATGCATCGTTAAATATTAAAAACCCATACTTTATTGATGGAAAAGTGAAGACTAGTTTATCAATTAATTTATTATTTTTATTTTTAATATATTCTTTATGATCCTAGGATCATGTAAATTATACCCAATTATGTGGTATGTTTGTCAATGGGACGTCAAATCGGGGGAACTATTGAATAAATCATGGATGTTAAATTTTTAAATATATGAATCAACATATTGTGGAAAAATTAATCAGTGTTGGACATTTTGTATAACATTTTATTAAATGTTTCTGTAGATATTATCTCTATAGATAATATATCACCATGAAAAGAATATTCAGGAAACAAAAATTAATACATATGAGATTTCCCATAAAATTCCTTTTCTAATAGTGTCTCAAGAATTATTCATATATTATTCTCGTGGTCTCCATATATTTTTAATTATGTTATGATATTTTAAATTAATATCACTATAATGTAATAAAGGAAAACCATCAATACTCTACTCATCATATCCATAATAAATTGAAATGTTAATATGTAGGGCATTACTATAAACTCATAATTTCCATATCTCCTAAAAAAATTTTCCTTCTACATACCCCAATTAATCACACTTAACTATGGATAAAAATATAAAATAGAGATCATTAAAAAATATTGATCTCCTTGAAGATGATTTAATAATTCATCGATTTATAGTAATGGAAACATAGTCTTCCATATAATGGAATTGGACTTAGTCTAATCGATTCACAGTATAATAAATATATGTATCTTTTTCTCAAATTAAACATGGGTTTCCCATGGTGGAAATGTAGGGTGTATAAATACATTATCATACAACTCATTAAGTTTTTTCATAAATTATAAATACAACACTTGTTCTAATCATTATGAATTTTTAAATATTTTTCTCCACTAAGAATGATTCTAATATAAATATAAACATCACACATAGGTGGAGGAGAAGATAATTCCTATAGACATTCATAAATGTATTTATTAATAATGTGTATATCCAATATAATTAGGATGTCCCTCTTATTCATAGATTTTGTTTTTTCTTCCTCCGCTTTAATAATTTCATTATGATTAGCTACTAGGGTGTAGTGTAGTAAATACTCTATAGGTTATGTCTCTCTCTTGAAATTAAGGGATTATATACCCCCTTCTTAAATTGTCATCTCTTTTTCTCATTAATAAATTAAATCATTATAAATTGAGAGCCAATCCATTCTGAAGAATTTGTTAAAATCTACAAGTGGTATAATAATCTTGTTTCCATCCTGGTAATATTCATGCATCATCATTAGTGATAATCAACTAACATTTATTTAAATAATAATCCCATTTGGTTCCATAAATAAAAAAACATTTCTTATTGTATTATGAAATGATTCAATCTTATTATAATGAAATAATTATATAAAGAAGTGCATAGATTCAAAATAAAATAAAGAAATCACTTACATTGAGTTTAGGATCTCTGTATCAGTTATCACCTCATTTGGAACCTCATCCTCATCAATAGTGATCGCATAATATTGGTACTACTCTGTCATGATTTTCGGGGGTAAGTTCCCTTAATATTTGGGTATATTTTTTGTGTGGTTCCTCTTTTCATCGATATCAATAAATAGATTATTAGTAATTAATTATAGGCCATTTAATTCAACAACATGATCAATTATTATTCTTATTTGAAACAAACCTGCATTCCATTAAAAAAATTCCATAGTGTTTCCTTTATCAATTATAACATATGTGAAATACAACTCTTTTTCATCCCCTTTGACATACATTTCATTTCATTATACACTATACACCTCACCAACTAAATATTTCCAATCAAAACATAAGTCATAGATAACACCTTTTCCTTCATAAAGAAAAAAGAGACAATATCCTCATATGATGAAATAGATTAAGTCATTAACTCCCTTTAAAAGATTAAATTTATCCCCTCAAATAAAAGGTTAACATTTCAATCTAATCTATGAACATAGTCTATAATATTTCGATAGATCCTTGTAATGTTAGCTAAGAACTCATTAACATTTTCCTCTACCTTGTATCTATTATTGGGGAATTACCTTTCAATTCTATCTCTTTTTTCTCATAGGGATTGTGTCTATCATAGAATATCTACTAAAATGTTCATCATTCTGTGAAATCTATTTTTAATTCCACTTTACTATTCTAAATTAATGAAAATAACCGATTTACATCTCAATTCAAGATATATACCACTATTATGACCTTCTACCTTTCACTACACCCCAAAGAGAGAAGTATATTTTCTAAGGACGTGATACATATCACAAATACCAACATATTATTAATTCTATTGTATGGTTGATGTTTTTTCACAAGATGTGGTCAACTATATTTCTTACACATAGTGGATCTGTGGGTTTCCCTATGAGTGACGTCATTTTTAATAATCTTGGTTTACAACCCCAAATTAGTTATGATATGATTATCCGAATCTCTAGCCACAATTTTTTTATTATACGAACCATACATTCAAATAATTTAAGGGTTAGTACACTTCCTATTATTTTTGTTAATAACCATCCATAAACATTGGCATAAACATTATTAACAGATGATATTTTATTATAAAATATAGTTCGAATTAGCTATTCAAAGGAAAAATTCTTTAAAATCATATTTGTTTTCTATAATATTTTGGAAATATAACAATGTTTCTCTAAATATCTACCACAATTATTATACTAAAATTACTATGATACCAAGTATAATAAACTGGTATCTATAAACCTAGATCCCACATCTATACTAAATTATTGGTATCTAAGACCAGATCTCTTGAAGGATATAAAAAAATAGTTTTCTTGGGGGAATAAATACATATTTATTGTTAACATTTAATTTTATAACAAACAAATCCATGTGATCATCATTATATCTTATAATATATAATTAAAAATTACATATAGTTCTCTTAAAGTTTACTTGAAAAAACAGATTTGTGGTGTCGTAAAATAAATAGTAAGCAGTGGCATAAAATAAAAACTATAATAACATATGCATGTCATAAATAACCTGAACAAAATAAAATAAAAAATAATAATTCATTAATCAAATTAAACATGAGGATTATTATATCCATATAAATAAATAAATTAATACATAATAATAAATAATATTATAATGATTGAATTTATAATATAATACATCATTAAAATATAATCAATTCCTTTTCAAAGAAATAATACCTAAACAGGTAAGGCAGATGACTATACCAAAGATAGTTTTTCACTTGAAATCTATTAATGTATCCAAGGAATGTCTATAAAGGCCCCATATATCCCAAATTATGTTCAAAAAATTCATAATATGAATAAAATGATTATTTTATTTACATTCCCCAACAATAATAGTACTAAATCAAAAAAATATATCATTATTATACATATTATGTAGTAAAATAGAGAATATATTTTCCCTTTAAATAGAATAATTTGGATATTTATGATAATACATCTATAATCAACTTATAAAATATGTGGAATACATAATGTTATATGATGTACCCTTTTCAATGAAATAATGAATATGTGGTGTACATGGTATATTAAATGTGTTGGGATGTAAATTAAATATGAAAATTTAGTTTATTAGATTATAACATTATGTAACAAATTAATTTTATGTAATTCCTTCATTATAATTAAAAATGATTCTATAAATTATCCAGATCATATCAAATGAGATTTTCTAAATTGGTGCGTACTATTAGGCCCACTCATCAAGAACTAAATTAATATTGAGTTGATAATCAACCCTATTTTTTTGTGTATTACCCCTAGCCAAATCTACTCCATAGTTGGTTTTAGTTTTTAGTATCCATCCAGGGATTCAATTGGTTAGAAAACGTCACCCATTCACTTTTAAAAAAATTATGATTTTTGGGCATTATCATGGTTTAAGTAACATTTAAATTGAATTTCCATGAAATATATAACTTATATTATAATATTAAAACCCATGAATAATGATAGAATCGTGATATAAAAAATTATATTCATATTAAGTACTTCCTATAATAGAAAATACAGAGTGTAATATAACCATGTATCAAGGAATTGAAATTCTAATAAATGAACCCTACCACTTAATCCCCCAAATCCAAATGTTCGCTATACTCCTATACACTAGAAATAACTATATTAATTAACTATTTGGTAAACTTATTCATATCTCTATCATTTAAAAACTTCATTTATAAATAATCTTTATATGTATATTGGTTAGTTATTATCTATCATTAATATTGGGTATGTGTTATCTTAATAATTTTGAACTAGTTTCATAATAACTGAGTTTTTTTATTCTTCTGCAAAACATAATCATTCCATGAAAAATTAAGTTACAGGAATAGATAATATTATTTTATAAAAAATTACTTATCTTATCCCATAATTGTTTAATTTATATTTCATATATATGGAATCAGTGTTGGATTGTTTCGGTAATTTTAGTGTTTAAAGACCCTATTTTAATAATAAGTTAAATACATAATATAACCGTTAAAAACATTAAGTTATAATAATTTTACTATTATCATATAAAATATTTAGTATCTAATATCTAAAATTCATCTTTGATGTAATTTTATAGCAGTGTTCAAGTTGTTTGTTGGGTCATCCCAAAACTGAACAAACCATATCTAAATGTGTGTGTATGATTATGAAATTGATTATTTTGAAATAATATCATTGTAATATAAGTCCAATGATACTAGTTATATTTTTATCATGTTTTTTAATTATATTTTTTTTTTGGATAATAATTAAAAATCAAGATGAAAAATGAAAAATATTACTTCATTGAGGTTTTAGTTCACACATATGCATACATGATGTTTTCATTAATTTCCATAGAATTTGATAAAGGTTGGTAAATGTGTATATTTTCATATCCTTAATTAAAATAAAAATATCATATTGTATTATTAATTACTCTTTTAGTACCATCCATCTCAGGTGGTTAACAAAAATTGGACATGTTTTTCAAAGTCGTAGTAGCTTGAAAGTATGTCTGACCACATATTTATATTTAAAAAAATGTATTGGGATTAAACTTAAATAATATTTTTTTCATTTAATAATGTGAAATATATTTTATATAATATATTTATTCATTAATTTAACCATTATTACCGTCCATGTGTTTGTTTATAAGAATCCAAAGATGTTGATTTGTCGAGGAAGTAGTCTCCACATGGACACTATTGACATTCCGTTGTATTTATTAGTTGATTGTAATAACTAAATAAGTATAGTTAAATAAATAAAATAATATATTTTTATGTTAATTATAAATTTTTAATTATATTATGGTTATTAGTGAAGAGTTGGAAAAGGATGAAGAAGATAAAATGATTAGGAATAGGGAAATACTTATGTGGAGATCTTGTTTTTTCTCTAAGAAATATCTTGGGAAATAGAAGCCTTATGATAAGTAATAGTGACAAGATTCCAAAAGAAGTTGGAGAGTGTTTATATAAAAAACTAGTGGTAGTTTTAATATTAAATAAAAAGGTGATTTTTTACATGAAGTGGTGGCTAAATCATATATATGGGAACATATTTTTAATAGGTATTGGGTTATTTCCTATAAGAAAATCTATTTTTACATATTTTAAATTTACATCTGGTAATTTATTTTTATCCGTATAAAAAATTCAAATGACCAAAATTAAAATAAAAACATTTAAATATTTGGAAGCATATAATTTTTAAATTTAATGGAATTTTATAATATAAAATTTATAACAATGTGGAACATTATATTAAAAATTAATGCACATATCAAGTAGAATAATTTTGTAGGAGAAGTGTGTTTTTATGTTTAAAACTTTTACATAATTCTTAATCATCAATTTTCATGAATTAAATTGTTTTAATATAAAAAACATTTATATGACTTTGAAGTCAAGATAACACCAACATTTACCATTATAATAATTCAATAAAATAAAATATTAAAAATTGTTTTTATTATAATTAAAATATTTATTTTTATTTGTAATGTTTTATATATATTTTATATTTAGTAGTTAAATAACATTACAATTTATAAAATTAATACTAAAATAAATATTTGAAAAATTTAGTGGGTTTATTAAATTAAACTTCATTATTATATATTAAAAAAATAATATAAGTCTACAATTTTTTTTAAAATATTATTTTTCACTATTCCTATAAAAATAACTTTTCTCCAAATAATTATAAAATACTATTAATATAAAATTTAAATTATTAGTTGAACAATTATTTTCATTTGGTAAATTTAAAATTAAAATTTAACTTATGAATAAATCCTTCAACAACGGTTATTTTGAATGTGCATTATGTAAAATCATTGGAATATAGGGTTTACCAATAATATTATGGTTCTTCTAATTAAATTATCCTCATTAAAATACTTCTTCATAAAATTTAGGCTTTTTTCAATTAGAGAAATATTATTTGTATTTATTCCTTATATATTCTTAAGCCTCCCATATTTCCCAACATTTCTTTATTTATCTGAAGTATTTTCCCTAGTATAGTTGTAAGATTATGACAAAATTCTTCTCTAGTGTAAATAATATAGACATGATCTTCATTATAATACAAGATAGGTTCTAACAACAGTCTATTATATATGAGTAAATAAATTTTATTTAATAAGTATTTATTCTATAATTAAACTGGGAAACATTCATTTACATTAGAATGGTTGGCTGGGAAAACTCAGTATTATGTTATATCTCCAATTCTATAAAGAATTTCATATGGCCAAAAATACCTATGGTTTAAATTCCATTTTTACCAAATCCACCATATTTATTTCATGGGGAAGCCATTATGAATACATTATCCTAGACATGAGATTCCATGTATTTCCATTTATTATTAATATAACTATTTTTACTGGTTTTAGAAACATTATAATATGATTTTTAATAGTCTATACAACACTAGTTTTATCTTACTCATGATTTGGTCCTTATATATTCCTTTCTATAGCTTCTTCCCAAAACATTTTAGTAAACCATATCTTCGTATACAAAACCTCATATGGTGCCATATGGATTCTTGAATAGAAACTATTATTCTATAAAAATTAAATTGTAGGTATATATTTGTCCCATGATCCAGGAAAGCCATTAAAACATGATATAAATTTGTATTCTAGTCTATATAAAGTAATTTTAGGATACCCATCTGTTTAGAGATGATAGTCAATGTAAAAAAGTACCTCTATGTTGAGATAATATTGAAGACTCTTCTAGAAATTAAATAGTAATTAAGGGTCATGATCACATAATGTTGAATCAAGAAACCATTGATGTCTCATGATTTCATAGATATAGTGTCTGTAAAGGTGCCTATGAGGTAGAAATTCCCATATTATCATTAAATTCATAGACTTGGAAAGGTAATAAAAGATGACCAATATATCATTTTTCTTACTTTGGGTTATGGAATGTCCAATGAGAAAGTCCATCATAATATTATCCCACTATGTTATAGGTTCAGGAAAAGGTTTCATGAATACCTTATAATGTTTTATTTTATCCCTTACTTGTAGACACACTAATCATTTGGACACATATTCTATAATTTCTAGCTTCATAGAATCTCCCAAGAAATATTCTCTTATATCCTTATACATATTTATTATACTAGGGTGTATTGATAAATTTGAAAATTGTGCATCATCCAGTTTCTCCCTCTTCAGTTTATGTTAGTTTAAAACACAAAATCTCTTCAAAAGGATTAAAACATCAACTTATATATGATGATTGTTAATATCCAATCATTTTCTTATTTATCCCTCCATTTAAAATCTATTACACGTTATAGAGACTTATAAACATTTCTCTTAGATATGGTCTAAAATTTTATTGGTAATGAATTAATGTCCCCCCCATGCCTATAAATAACCATATATATCAATAATATATCCCTAAATGTTGGACCCTTATTAATCCTTATCATGGTTAAAACCCAAAGTCAACTTCAACTAAATCAATTATCCAAATTTTAATCATCCATGGTGGTAGTGTATCAAGAAGTCATAATACATTAGTAGTTCAATACATCTCTATTTTCTCTTATTCAGATATTTTAGAGAAAAAGATGTATATTATACATTTATGGTCTATATATTTATATATTTCAATTATTTTTCTAGAGATATTTAGGATCCATATCATCGTGGAAAATATTTATACTGCCATCTCATGGTCATGTGTTATATTTTTTAATCAATGGATCTTAAATTTCATAGATACATAATAATCTATATTATCATTATTCATAATGACATGGATAATTTAGTTCATCTATTCATCACTACATATTATAAATCCTATACATATTGACATAATATTATTAACTAGTTTAGAAATCAATCAATTATACATCTCTATAAAACCTTTTCCACCATACATGGACAATGTGTATTTATCCTCTTTACGTGTCAACCTTGTCAATGGGTTCGACATTCAATAAATTGTTTTAACAAACCACCTAGAGTAAAATGATAAAAAAGTAAATTACATAGCTCATTTATATTCATCACTGTATGATTTTATTTAAAACCCATTATATTTAATGGATCAATATACATTAAATCCTTAAAGGATATTTGGACAAGAAAGGAATATTCATGGAACCAAAATTCAGAAATACGAAATTTCAAATATAATTTCATTTCATTAAGGGACCCATGAATTATTGATTGTTGGATATTTACTCTTCAAATATTATCGAGTATAACAATATATCATAAATTAATAACTCAATGATTTTATATAAATAATATCTGAATAATAAAAATTAAAAGTCAATTAGTAAATATGATGGGAATTACTATAAACTCATGAATTCTGTATCTCCAAAAAAATGTCATCTTCATTATAACCTTCATCTTTAACATTAATTAATGATAACTAAACAGAAGTTAAATAATTTAAAACTATTGATATAATTGATGTTGAGAAAATATATCAACAATTAATGGTGAAGGTAATTTATTATCTATGGTAATGGAATTGATATATTTTTAATTGATACATAATATCATAGACCCATCCTTTTTTTTCGTGAAAGAAATGTGGGATCCCCATAGTGAAAAAATAGTGCACACAAATACCATTTCAAACAAATCTTGTAGACATTTCTTCCAATATAAAAACACTAATTTTTTCATTCCATATGGAGTTTTGGATATGGGTAATGAATCATGAATGATTACAATATAAATATCAACATCAATCTCCAATAGAGGACTAGGAAATATCTTTGGAAATACATCAATTAATTTTTTGGAAGATGGTACATTATTTTTCCTTAGGGGTTTCTTCCAATTTATAGATAGTGTTTTATTTTCATATTCTCCCATAAATTCCATTAGATTAACCATCAGATGAGGTTCTTGAAAAGACTCTAGAGATTAATTATCTTCCATTAAAATAAGGGATTCTGAACCCCCTTTAGAAATTGTATAGCATTATCTTACTAAAAAAAATTATTTATACATTTAGATCCAATATATTCCAAGGATTAAGTAAAAATAATACATAGGTACCAAAATCACGTTATCCACCATGTAAACTCCATGTGATTTATTAGGGACTACTCGGTAAACCACTATTGAAATAATAATCCCATTTGGTTTCTTAGAAAAACTCATCTGTCAGAGTATTGAAGGTTGATTAAATTTTATAAAAAAAATAATGATACAAAAGTGATTTTAGATCTAGAATAAAATAAATTATATTCTAACTATCATTGTATGATCAATGTACCTATTACCACAATATTTAAAAATAGACATCAGCTATAGTTATTTCATATTATGAGACCTACTCCTACATCCTTTTGCAAGGTGAATTATCTTGGGGTTTGGACAATTTGTTTGAATAATGACACATATCATTATAGTTAAAGAGTTTATTGTCAGAAACTAATCCCTTTCTATTTCATTTACAAGATTGAAGGGTCTTTCTCTAAAAATGAACCAAGTTCTCATTATCCTCCTTAATATTATTGAGTGTACATTATTATTATTATTACAGTTATGAAATTTCACTCTTCCAATATTTCCCATTTGACATAATTTTCATTTAATATTAGCTATCATACCAATTCAACTCCATATTTCATTTCAATACATATTTCTTAGATAAACCAAATTTTATCTTAATAGAACCTAATAATATATTCATATATGAAGAAAATGTATTTGTTTATATCACCCATTCAAGGCTTTGATTCAACGATAATATAAAAGATAAATATTTATTTTTATCCTATTTATATAGTCAAAAAATTCATAGCTATTGATGTAAAGAAAGCTAAATACTCAATAATATTTTACTACTTATATTTAAGTTTATGAAACACCATATTCATAATATCCATTTTTACAGGGGGACATTATTTTTCATATAATAAAAAAATAAATTTTCAATATTACATGATCCCTTTTTATACTTATTTAGTTTTAGAAATTAGTGACCATCATTTATCAACATATTAATATAGATGATATACCACCATGATGAATGTTTCCTTATCTTTTCATCCTAATGTGAGAAGTATCTTATCTTGGGACATGATACATTTCTTGACTACCATAAGATTATTAGTTTTATTTAATATTAGTGGTTTTTATCACATAAAGAGAACTAATATTATCACACCACATTTTGGATTGGTAGGATGATCTATAAAGGTGAGGTTATATTTCTTTTTAATCTTTAATAACCAAAATATGGATTTGATATAATCAGTTCCAACTCCAGAATCATTGACATTATGAGGTGGAATATCCCATCATTGACATCAAAGGTTAAGATTTTTCCCATTATTTATTTTAACCATTATCTATAAACATTAGAAAAAAATTAACACATGTTATTGTATTGAATTATAAAATTAGTATTAGGGTTTCTATAGAAAAATTCTTAAAATATTAATGGTTCTCCATAATAATTGGGACATCTAACAGGGTTCTTCAAAATATAACCATCAATTTTTTTACTAAACCTTCTTTAATGCCAACTCAAAAACCCAAACTCTATAAACCTGAAGATGATAGTCATAATATATTTTTAGTAAGGAGTATAAGTTTCCCTGAATGATATATTATCTTTGTAATGTTAGAGGACTACATATATATGTATTCATAAAAGTCAACATTAAAAAATAAAATAAAACAAATGAACTCTATGATTACATTATTATCCCTTTCAATATATACCTAACTACTATACGTAGTTATCCAATAGGTTTATTGAGGATTAACAAATAAAATATGGGTGACATAAAATGAACAGTCGGGAGTAGCATTCAATGGATTATATCATACGATATTCATGGAAAAATTATTATGGAGTAATGAAAATAAACGATTAATAAAATTACATAAAAAATGAAACTGGAAGAATATTATATCCATGAAAATAAATAAAAACATTGATATGAATTGTTGATATCATACTAATAGAATGAATAATGTTAGATTAATAAACATATAATAAATGTATTATGATAAAAACTCACACATAAATGGGTAAGGCATATGCCAATATTCTATCTTGTTTGTCTCATGATACATATTAATGGATCTGGTGTAATCTATACCAGGGCCCACCAGTCAATATGTAAGTCCATGGAATTCATCATATTAGGTAATAAAACATTTAATAATTTCCCCAAGGTAAATTATTATTAAATCTAGGAAAATAAAACTCATTTATAGTTATGATACAAATAATGAAGACAAATATTTCCATATTCAATGTAATAATGTCTCTGTCTTGAAGAATATACTTAATGTTAGCTATCAAACAATGGGGAATCCTTCAGGTAAAATGAATTTCCGTTTTAATATATGTAAGGAAAAGGTGGTGGGGATGGTACACTAATTAAGTTGGGTCAAAAATAGAATATATTATTTCAATACAATAATATATAATGGTAAGAAACAAAATAAATGTTATGTAAATTCTTTAAAAATTCTCTTAAAGTTCTTGTGAATTATCCCATGAATATCCTCCTGGTGTGTCTAGCCTAGTGTTCAGTCTTAGGGCCACTCATCAAACAACAATTAATGATAGCTTTAATACTCAAATAAATTCTTTTAGGGATATTACCCATAGGTGAATCAATTACACAATAATTTCAACAATATAATATTTTAGAAGGGATGTAATTTCTTGGAAAACCATACACATTTTACATTCCAAAATTTATTATTTTTGTGAATTATGACGACATAAAAAATATTTCAATAAAAAATCCTTGAAGTATTGAATATAAAATAGATTATTAAATTCTATAATTAATTTTAGAATGATTATATTAGATATTAAGCGGCAGTATGTAAATCAATCAATAGAAATGATGATGTATATTAGAATCATGTGTTCAGGAATAAAAATTTGAGTCATAGAATTCATTCTATGAATAATAATTAGTCAAACATTCCCTAATCTAAAATATAAAAAAACATTTAATGACCAATTTTGGAACTAAATTCATATCTATATCGTTTTATAAACATCCTTTATAATTATTCTCCTTGTGTGTATTTGATATTTATTTTCTATTTTAAAATTATATGTCAGTTATCTTGATCATTTAAACTATTTTCATAATATTATTGATATAATTTAATATTATCCCAAATTTAAAAATTACAATATAATTTATTGTACTTTAATATATAACATTCTTTTACAAACCTCTCATCTTATCCCATAATTGTTTTATTTATATTGATTGAAAGTGGAATCGATAATAGATTATTTTGATAATTTTTTCAATCAAAGTTGCATTTTATTTAATAGTTAAATAAAAAATTAACATTTAAAAATCCATAAAATAGTAATGATTTTATTATTAATATACAATCAAAATTGTATTTAGGTTCTTTTATTTATCCATGGTAGAGTATAATTGCATTGTTTAGGTAGGTGGTTAGGCTTACTCAAACATGAACAAAAAATTATTCGATTACTCTGTATTATTACGATATTTTTTATTTTAATATAATAAATTTAGAAAATAATAATAATGATATTATGTTGAAATTTTTATTTTCATTAATAATATTTTAATTGTTTTGTATAATTCATTAAAAAAATAATGAAAAACAAAAAACATTACTTCATGGAGGCAGTAGTCTACATGTACACACTTAAGTTGCTTTCATTTTTATCATTGAACCAGAGGAAGGTATGGAGTGTATTATAATTTCAGAATTTTATAAATGTTATAAATATTATATAATTTCATTAATTATAAATTTTTGGTAATCCATATGTTGTGGATTATAAAAATAAGACATGTTATTCAAAGATGTAGTAGTTTAGATGTACACACAATTACATTTTAATTATTCAATGATTTAGTAGGAAGAAAATTAAAATTTTATTTCTTATTTATTAATCCTAAATATACTATATATATCATAATTATCATTAAATTTATTCACAATAACAATGCATGGGAATCAATTACGAAAAAATTAAAGATGATAATTAATGGAAGTGGTAGCCCACACATATACACTATTACTGTTCCTCTGTTTTTATTAGTGATCGGAAATAAATAGTTATGTGTAGTTTCTTTAATATAATAAAATATTTTCATATCAATTATATTGATATCATTATATTAAATTTTTTAAATATGTATTGTAAGTTTATTATTAATACAAAATGATTATGATGGAGGTAATTCTTACATCGAGATTTTGAATTTCCTCTTAGATTTTTTTTAATCGGGGGAATCAAAATTACTAATTATGACAGAAGGATTAAGGAAGTTGGATTGTATTCATGAGTGAAAAAAATATATTTTTTTGTAATAAATTCAAAGGTAATGGTATAAAAAGATTTGGTGTAAGGGTCCCCTATTATATTTTAAAATAATGTGAATTCTAGAAGAACACTTTTCATTTTCATTAATATGAAGCTACTCTTCATGTGTAAAATGTTGAAAACGAATAAAAAGATTAATGGAATGCATGTTTCTATTATGAACACCACTAAAATGTATTTTAGAACATTTTTTATCATTTTGTGGGTCATTTATTCTTCATTAATCAACTTTCACATTTTTTAAATTAACTAGGGTAATTATAATTTTATCCTTAGTAATTAATTTTAATGAAAAAAAATTAAGATTACATATTTATCTAATTTTAACCTTATTGTTTTCAAATTTTGAAATAATTATTTCAAAATTAAATTTATAGTAGTATAAACTATTTATTTTAAAATTAACACGCATATCGTGTAATTTTTTTTAAGAAAAGTGTGATTCCAAAATTTAAAAATTATTTATAGTCCATAGTTATCAAAATTATCAATTATCAGGACATAAATTTATTTATTATAAAATTAATTCCATGTATTATTTAATTTAATCAAAAATTAATTTTTATCATTAAAATAATTATTTAAATTAAAATAGTAAAAACAAATTTAATTATAAATAAAATATAAATTATATTTTATTAGGTAAAATATATATTTTATAATTTTAAAAAATATATATATTTAAAATTTTAAACATTATTAAAAAAGTAATAGTAATATAGTTAATAGGTATTATTAAATTATAGTTACTTCTAATACACTAATAAAGTAATGAAAGTAATATTTCTGGAAAAAATATATATTTTTGACTATTGAATAAAAAAATTATCAAATAAAAATTCTAAAAAACATCTTAAGATAAAATTCATATTATAAATTAAATATTGAAGTTAATTTTTTCAAATTAAAAATATATTTTAACTTTTAAACCAATTAACTAATAATTTTTATTTACAGTACTAATTATATATTTGTTTTGTGATATACCGTTTACTTGTTATTGTGGTATCTCATGAATTACAATCTACCCTTACATTATTATTTCATGTGGTCCTTGATGGCACCCACAATATATATCACTAGGTTATGACTCATTTCATATTTAAGAAGCTAGTGTAACCCATCCAATAATAGGCTCTTAACATCGTAAATTGAGACTTCAAGAAATAGAAACAAAGCCAGAACTCTACTTCAGTGACCTTGGATATCAACCAATAAAATATAAAATCACAAAAAAAAATTAAATAACCATTAGCCCACTAAATATAAATATTGAAAAATCATAGAGTATTATAAATATTTCATTGAAGTCTAATGAGTATATGTTAACAATAATAAAATTATAATTCCGGCTTTAGAAAAAAGTGAACATTGATCTTTCTATAGAGCCACTAAAAACTACAAATAGTAAAAATAAAGTAACCTTAAATAAAGAAAAATTATTTTCATTATTATAACAAAAAATAATATGAAGAAACCAAATTTGACTAAACTATTTATTATCTATTGAATTTTTCTCTTAAAACCTCTAAACAAGATTTATTATTGCTCTCTTGAAAACAAAATTGTTGAACTAGTTTATGTAGTTGTGTAATATTGTCTACAAATTTTCCTTGTAATCCCTAGGTTTATATCCTTGTGGTTACATCCAAATGGGTTCTTGAAGAGGTCTCGAGTATGTGTCTCTCTAGGTTCTCATTTATAGTGGGTGGTTGGGGGATTGGTTTTTCCCATGGGTTTTATCTGAAGTCTTATTCTAATGTATCGTAGTTACATCATGCATGACATACCCTTACTCTTTATTGGGTATTAGAGTGAGTGGAATTTTACATAATTCAAATGCATTATAAAACGGTTAGACGGTGATGACTAATGGGGGTATAGTTTTTTCTGTTCAAAAAATGATTTTTGTGTTGGGGATAACCCCAACTATATCACCTATTTTTAAAGGATAATTTATAAATAATCCATATTAATTAAATTGTTAATTAACTATATGTGATTATATATGTTAGTGGCTCCCTTATTAACTATTCCAATTTCAAATCCATGTAATATTATTAATCATATATATAAACATCCAATACCGGATTTATTTTTAATACCAAATATTAAAAAAAGAAAATAAATTTACCATGCATACGAAAACTCAATTGACTATAAAAATCATTAAAATTCTAATTCAAATATGATTACATTTTTACGGAAAAAAATGTATATGGAAATAATTTAAAATTTATTTTAAAATTGAAACATTAATTCTAAATTTATACTTTTATCATTAAATTAAACAAAATATCCAAAATTTTATTATTCAAATAAAAAACACTAGAAATATACAAATAACACTTCAACAATGACTATAATATCAAATAAAAGAAATATTCGGCGAATTATATAGGAAATAAACAATAAAAAAACCATTTATAAATCATGCACACCAAAATATCATGTTTCAAAAATGTATTCATTGAATCCATATTAAAACATTTAATTAAATAATTTTAGTAAATAATTTTATCAATATTTTATCCATCATGCTTCATAATATTTTCATTTATTTTGTCACTTTTTTCCATTCAAATAATTTCAAATATTTTTATTATCCCATGGAATGTCAGTCATACCTTCATAAATTTATACATCTTACACTCAAGAAACAATTTAAAAAATGATTTTATCAATCATGAATACATTTGGACTAAAACTATTCTTGATAAATTTATATATCCTTCATTAAAAAAATAATGTTGAATGTTTGACTATAATAATATAAATAAATATATTTTTCACTTCATGTCTAGTTAGAACAAATATGAAAATTCAACGTTTGAATTAGTGGGGTTTTTTTGGACGATATTACACACAATTGAAACCTATCTCAATTTTAGGGTTTTCATATTTTGGAACATATTATATACATTTGATCCCAACACGTGTATCTTATTGCATGGTTTATTGGATGCAAAATAACAATAATAGGTAGGATGGTGTGGGTCAGCTAACTGGGAGAGCTTAGTGTGGGGACCAAGTAAATTGGCAAGTTTGTAAGCCAGTCTGGGGAGTCTACCTATCCAAACCCACGTAAGAATGTCTGGCATTCATGGGATCCTTACAACAATTCCGCATACCAAAAATGTTCCATGTGGATTTTACAAGGGCTTACATAGTTCCAAACATCACATTTACGGTGTTATATTCTAGATTTTATAATTATATGTATTATCCAAATAATGAAATAACTTATCCTGAGTGTTTTTCAACATATATCACATTGGATATTTTTTCATTCAGCAATATAAAGTCATTTTCAAAGAGAGATTGATAATTTTTTATTTTTGTTGCTATAAATAATTATTGTTTTGGGGGGGGATATGTTCAAAGCATTTAAGGTGTTAGTACTCCCCCAATGGTATACTGTGATAGGGAATGGGTCCCTTATAGTCCATATCATATTTCAAAACTTCCCAAAATACATTGGGCACATGTGTTTTTTATTGTTATGTATTTTTTATTATATTAGTGTTGAAAAGGTGAATTCCCACCATACATTACATATAGGTTTTTAACTCCCTCAAATGATCTTTATTCATTAAAGGAATAGGTCCCCTAGACATGGTGTTGAAACTCTTTCAACTAAGGTTTCTTCCAGCGTGGTGTGTCTCCCTGTCTATAGTTCAATAAATGTGGCATTGGTTTCTAGTTTTGTGTAGTTACTATTCATGGAGATTCATGATTATTTCAAATTTAGTTATCATATATATAGGGGGAAATTTTTATTAGTTTTTAATTCACTAACATATAATACACTAAGTTTGTTCTACTTATAGGGTTTGGTACCCTGCTTTTTGGGATCCATTCCTAGGAAAGGAATTGGTTTTGGGGTGTCTATAACAATTGAACTATATTGATGGTTACAAATGAAATAGTGTTTTATTCCCTTGTATAACATGAATAATTAAATGAAGATAATTTCCTCTATTATAGTAGTCTGTAACCACCATAATATTAGAGAGTTTGAGATGTTTGATAGATTTGAGGATTTTGACACCATAGGAACTCCATGGTTTCCTTAAAGATGTGATGTACTATTGGGCTATTGTTTTTTGACATAATATAACTTCTATTATCTCAAATAATTCATATTTTTAATATATTTTCTCCCAAGTGTGTTTTATTTGAATAGACAATGTGCTGGTTAGATGATGTCTTTAATATAAGTGGATCAGGTATTAACAATTCAATGTTAATGGAAGAAGATTCTTAAGGAAATATTATAGAGAATGTTTGTCCCTGATGAAGGATGTGTCTATTCAACATAGGAATTGGTATATAAGTACTAATAATGGTAGGAGTTCCCTAGTTTCCTATATTTCGTAGATTCAAAGACTTGTAGGATGTAGATTTCCTTTATATTTTTCAATGTACTGATGTATTTGGGATAAATGTCTCATCTATGAATTATGCTCCATTTAGAAAATTATATAAATATAGATAAATATATATATATATATATATCCTACATGTATTTCTAGTTATCTTATTTATTTAAGATTTATTTATTATGGGAAGATATAGGTTAATGTATCAACGTTTTTGGGATATTCCTACAAGACGCTAGTCAGAAACCCTCAGTGTATTAGAGGAGTGTTTAGGTTGGCACATTTGGCATACAATCGGCCTATGTGTGACCCAGATGGGTTGAGTCGTGTCATTTTGAATCTCATGTAAAATTCATTTGTAAATAGATCAATTACACTATAGATAAATCTTGAAAAAACATATATCTTGTTATTGGATGAATTATAATTTTAACAAGCATGTAAAAATTTATATTTTTAAATATCTTTTATATCAACATTTCTATATATTTTATTTATATAAAACTATTCAATAAATACTATTTTTAATTTTTAATTCATAATGATTTAAAAAATTTGTGGAGTTGTTGGGGTCCTATAATTTTATTTTTAATTTACTTTTAAATTTTATGATTTTTTAATTTTTAAAATGTTTTGAACTAATTAACACATGAAACATAATATTAAAATATATATTTATCAATATATATTTTTATTAATAGTATTTTTTATTAAAATTTTTAATTTTATAATATTTTATTATTTAATAAACACATAGTACCTTTTCATAATGTTCAATTGTTTTTAATCAAGAATATTTTATTGTTTTTTAAAAATTATAGTAGTTTTTATAATGTTTAATTGATATTTTTTCTGGTGATAATAATGACCTTTTAGATATTTCATGACATCCCATTAGGATAATATGTTATATCAAATGGTTGTAAAATCAAATTTTATTACCATAAATTTATTAAAGTCATGTTTATAAAATAACATGAATGTTTTAACATGCTTATTGATACTATTATGGTTTATAAGTTATAAGGATTCATTTATGTATTTAATGAAGCTTATTAAAGTTAAAATATATGGTTTGATGATTCTTGAATGAATTAAATTTTATAAAATAATATATGATTTTTCTTTATATAAGAGGTTTATAAGATATATCTTGGTATTTGTAGTATTTTAAGTGGATTATTTACTACTTATCAAAAATGATTTCCATTAATTACATTCTATTTAATTTTTATTTTAAATATGTTTTCCAACAAAATACATGATTGAAATAGACTACATATGGTTTTAAAGATCAATAGAGATAGGTTATAAAAAATTAGATTATTTCAAAACACATATAATAGAGGATTTATCAAGATATTTACTATGTATAACTACAAGACGGGGACTCTATAATTGTTTCATGGAAAAACTTATTCAATTATACAAGATCCTTCTAAATTATTTGAATGGATTGAAAAAAAAGATTATATGTCCACTACATGATTTTTCAGGTATACCATGTTCTGTATATTGCATAATTCTTATGACCTTACCCAAACAATATCAAATATATATATTTTTGGTGAGTAACTCGATTTTTTTAAATAATATCCTCAAGTATATTAGAATAACTAAGGATATATTCTATGTCTTTGGAGGTGAGTGTGCAATTATTATAAGGGATATCCCTGATGATAGTTTAAAAATGATAAATACGATATGAGATGTAAATCAGGTTTCATGTTATTCCATCATGATTGACCCATTAGTTGGTAGAGATCCAATCTATACATTATAGATAACTCAACAAAAAAGGATGATTACATCATGATATCTAATATTGTGAAATGTTTCTCCCTGATCAATAAGTTAATTGGTCATCTTTGTATGGTTACATATATGGAGGGGTAATTAATCTTTACTATAACAATAATGGTTCTATTTTGTATGGTTATAAACATTGTTCTCACCAAATAACATTAAATATAAACTATAAATACTATCACAATTGATAGATCTTTGGGATATGGAATTAATATTTTTTTTCTTGTCCCCATAAGAAAATGAAAGGGATCAATTTAAGACACTATTACTGTAGAAAAAACATGAGGGTCGTGATGAATCTTTGGTAGTTATATACATGATAGATTGTATGTAATGGTTTTAAAGTGTATAATGATTTTAAAATATATATAATTTCTATTTAGTATACATTTATGTATTCTATATTTTTAAAAACTAAATAATAAGATGAAAAAAATAACTCAAGGACTGACTTTGATTTGATATTAATCAAATATTATCATAGAATATTAAGAAATTAGATTATGTATAAAACATATACTTATAAGAAGTTTTAGATATGATGAAGTATAAAATGATGATATTTTAAGTTGAGGTTTATTATCTAGAAAAACTCGTAGAATCATATAACATGAAGCAACATATAATCATCAATATACTTAATGGTATATGATTATTCTAAACTCATTATTATTTATGGTTTCTAAGACACATAACACGTGTATCATTATACATTGATATCATTCATTTTTCATCCCTTATTGTGAGATTATCATATAGTGTTTAGGTATGTTGATGATCATGTTGTTATTTTACAACATAATATTTATATTTTTCCAATATGACATATATATTAGTAATGTATATATTCTATTGGTAAATAATTTTAAAAAAATTATTTCCCACCCATTAAGAGGTTTGTAAAAACTATATTCCAAATATTATTATTACTGAAAAAATAGTTTAATTCTAATTATAATAATACCGTAAGATAATTGGTATGTTTTTCATAAAAATTTAGCAATATATTAACACAAAAAAATATTTATTGATATTGATAAATATATTTATCATTAAATTATTAGTTTAATTAACAATTCTAAAATAAATACCAATAATTAATAATAGTGTATAATTTTTTTATATTTACAAAACATAACATCTGGTTATTCTAATAATTTTTAAGAATTTTTTTTAAATTTATTATCATATGTATATATAATAAAGTTATTATAGTTTTAAAAATATATTACATTATACAGAAAAAATGATCTTTAATTTTTTTTAAATATGTTAATAAGAATCTTCAAACATTATTTAAAAACATTTTTAAACATAGTTTAAAATCATGTTCACTCAAAAAACATTTCTCTCACACCTTATCTATCACTTTCATGGTTCACACGGGTGATGGGTTTAAATCATGTATGTTGGTCCCGATTGATGAAATCCAATATTCCTACAATTATACATGTGGATGGGAGGAGATGTCTATGAGACAAATATCATTGTAACGATTCACCAGGTACATTCTCTTTAATTATTTTTATTGTACAACCCCAGTAATTAAATTGTACATTTACATGTAGATTGGATTGGAAGCAGACATGTTTGTGACAACATCCACCACCTTTTCCCCACTCAGGTTAGTAAGTCTTTATTTTTTCCCATGTCTATGGAAGAAACACATCCTCTATCTCATAGTGTAAGTAATAACAATATGTTTATAAAATTAAATAAAATATAAAATGATAAAATTAAATAACATTATATTTTATCATCTTTAATAAAACTTATAACATAACAAACATAGGGATATTTAACTATTATTAATGAAAATGGTTATGTCCATGTATATTAAACAGATATGTCTACTATACATAATAATATTTCTTTCACATATTCCATAATGTGAAATAATCAACTAGTAATAATTCAATTAATATCAAAGGATTAATATATAAATTTAATGTATGTACTACAAAACTCTTATAGGGTTTATTCTTAATCAAAAAAATGTTATCTAAACATCACAAACTATGTTTATTAGTCAAATACAATTTACTAGTGTGTGTAAATATCAAAATTTTTCTTTAAAAAAAGGTGAAAAATTATACATGAGATGAATAAACAACTTTATGAATTTTTCGAGTGAGATATTTATGGGAGATTCTAATAGGATACTTCAAAATGATAGTGTCCCCATCTTCAATAATCATCATATAACACAATTATCTTTTAACCCTATCTAGATCCTCCAAAACCATATATTACATTCTCCATTGTATATGGGTATCATATATAACCATATAACCACCATGGGAAAGAATCATATCCATTTTATGGAAACTTTAGTTTATTATATGATATAAACATGATAAATTATCTAGAGTTGTGTATATGGTCTAATAAAAAATTAATTAAATGGAAACGGTTGTAATTAATAAGGTGATACAATTTAGAAGAGTAGTTTACCACTTGATTAATGTGATGACCTATAATAGCAACAATTCATGGTAGAATTGAGTTTGATTAGTGCCAGTAATAAGATGATGCAATTCAGAAATATTTCATGAATTGCTATTAAATGATGTAGGTTTAATAACCAAATATTTTATGATATAGTTCTTAATTAATAAATTTCATTTCATTGATTTCATTTCTTGTGTGAAACATTGAGTTCAAATGGATTCTGATATACTGTTTAATAATATTATTTATTATTAGAATTATCTCATAGAAATTGGATTTATGATATTCATAGGACAAACTAAATTAAAAAAAATTATGCTTTACTCATATATAAAATGAATTCATTGGTTTTGAATTGATTATAAATGATAATAAAAACAATTTAAATGAAAAAAAAAATTGTTTTAAAAAAACTATTCTTATGGGTGAAAATTTTCCTTCCCATAAGGAATTATATTAATTGTTGTTGGGGAATTATATTAATGAAATTTATATATTATTTATTTAATCATTTTTTTTATTATTCATATACCATTTTTATTAGGAAATATATTAGAATAAATCTAATATTATGTTCAAATAAATATTTTTCTAAAAATAGTATTTGTCTTATTTTACGCACTTATTTTAAAATGAATTTTTGATACTTATAGAAATTGAATCCTAAAAAACAAACTCTATATTTTTATCTTGCTGAATCAAATTTTGTAAAATTATGACGTTAACATTCGGTCATTATAAATAGTAACATGGGTAAATTTATGTCACATTAGTATGCATAAAAATGGTAAAATAAAGATTAAACATTAGGGTAAGCCTTTAAATGTTCCGTAAATTTTCTAATTCCTATTGGATGAATTGTGTTGGTCCATGTGAATCCTTTTTTTCAACGTTTATGTCATTTTGTGATATATTTATTAGATTATTTCCTTTATATTAATTTATTAATATAATAAATAAATAATATCCCTCTATTGACATTAATATCAAAAATATTTTTACATAGGAATAAAAGATAATAAGTTTGGATCTATATGATTTTATAAAAGATAAACTATTTTTTTATTTTTAATCTATTTATTTTCTATATTAATTTAATAATTAGCTTTAATCCATATGCAACACCAACACAGTTTTTATTCCATTAATAGAAAAATAAAATAAACGATTTATGAAATTTTATGTTTAATAAAAATTGGGGTAATTATTGTATTCCATTATTTTAATAGGTATATAAAATTAAATAAAAAATTTGAAATATTTTTATATTAATTCCATTTTTGTCATGTTTTCATTAATTTAAAATTAAATTAATATGGTGAAAATTGACATTAATGATATTTTTTTGTAAAATAGTATTTTATTAAATTATTATAAATTTATAAGAAAACTTGAAAGAGGATATTTCATATAATAATTGGAAGAAAATTTCATCCCATGGTCATTTATGATATAATTTTTACAATTTTTTTAAATTATACCCCTTCAATACTAAAAAATACATTACACTTGTTTAGATTAAAATTGGTTAACCAATGGGTTAAAGAGAATGATAACATTGCCAATGAAACCAAGTCATTTAAAAATATAATTTTATGATGATATTTAGAACATGTACTATTTTTTATTGAATTTAACACCATTTTGAATCATTGTTCTTATGAATGACTTAATTATAATTTAATCTTTTGGGTAATTCCAAGTGAATCATTTACCTCGTTATAGAATGACACCATTTATCTCTTTACTTTACACAATATTGATCCATATATATTGAACAAAAACAATATAATTCCCTTATAAAAATTCATATCTACAATTTTAGGTTTTAATATTATTAAGATACCATTCCACAGGACCTTGAGAAAGGATCTAAAATAGGTGTTCTGAAGAATACATAATCAACTTACCTGACCTAGTTCGATTAATTTTTTCTTAAACATATTATAAATATGTAGTTTTTAAAACGAAATAATAAATTAATTATCCTATATATACATATGTTTTATTATCTTCATGAAACCACTATTATCCACCCCCTTTTCCCTTCAAATGGGAAGTGAAATAATCTCTTATGCTGACGTGTGAATTACAACCTTTACATAGCAATACAATTCATTTTTCATCACCACCTTTAATGGATTAGTATTATGATGGGTATAAATTTTATACATGATATTAATGAAATTATTATAACTATATAACTATAGTTTAATATCTACTTTACTAACATTAACTATGTTTTAAAAAGATAACTTCACTCATTTGTATGTGTGGACTACCTCCTCTACGATGTAATGTTATCAATTTTTCATCCCCAAATTAAATGGATGGTTCCAATGATAGATTTCATTAATATATATATATGATATATATTACATTATAATGATTTCTAAATGGTGAATTATTATTTACATTTCTTTTATTTCATCTATTGAAGAGTGAAAACAATATTTTTGTATATGTACGTCCAACCGTCTTCCGGAATGATGTAGTTGTTTTTTCAACTCCTAAATTTTATAAATGATAAAAATATATTATTATTTTATATTATATTTATATTAGTATTAAAATTATGGAGATTATGAAACAATGATCAATTTAAGATTACCAAAACTACCCAAATAAAACATACATGAAAAATAAAGTTTTTATCACCTGAAACAATGATTTTGATAATGAATTGTTAATATAAAAGATAAAAAAGGAAATAATTAAATAATATATGATATGATATTGAGGATTATGCTTCTATAAGATATTTATAAAACATAAATACTTATTATATATGAGGTTCAAACACATATAAAGTACTTCACACCTGAGGTAAGGGATTATTTAATGATATCAAAATTATTCAATATTGTTTATGTTTACTTATCCTATGGGAAAATTTTTTTATCCTTATTTATGAAACCACATATTTTTTATTCACCTATGATTATATCTATAAATTAACATTATTCTTTCCAGTTTTAATTATTTATGTACTCCGGATACCAAAATAATGTTTTCAAGAAATACTGACATTGTTTGTCTACTCAGTCATTAATCTTTTTCTTCCCTCTTTATATTTTCATTATATTGTTTTTATTAATTTTTTTAATATTCTCCAATAGTTTAGTTTATGTATTTTCTAAAATACTTTACTTTTTATGAAATGGTTTAAAATAATTTTTTTTGTTCTTTTCTAAATGATATACTTTTTACATTTTAGCAAAACTGTGAATGGAATTATTATTTTAATGTACAAAGCATGAACATAATTTTTAACATTATGAACACTAATTTATTTTATTCAACCTTTTAATGTTTCCATGGTCCATTTAAAAAATAAATTCAAAAATATTTATGATATTTTGTGGTATTTAAAAAGTGATTTCGTGGAGAAATTGGTAGTTTCCTCAATAAATTTTTCAATGATATTTTTAAATTAGTTTCAACTATGTAAGTATCTGTTATGGAATATGATGATTTATTGAGGATATAATCCAATTATAACATCCAAAATATTTATCTATATTTTTTATGATTAGTTTGATTGTGGAAAACCTTGAGATTTCTAGTTATAGTTCTTCCAATATGGAAAATTATTGAATTTATAAGGTGTGTTGATTAAGTTGTATTTTTTGATAATATGATGATCGTATTTTTATTATTATGTGATGGGTGTGGACTATAATTACATAGCCCCTTTATGCATTTATATTCCTTATGAGACCAAACTGGTTGGACATTTGGCTGAGTCCTTGCCCATTAATGTAGATGACGTAGAACAAGGCCTCAATATAAATTTTAAGATGTATAAAATTATGAATTTCATAACTATAAAATCATTTAACGATGTATGTGTTGTTATTTTAATAGTCATGATATCCATCAATAGGATTCAATCTCATGTTATTATTTATATAGAATTGTTTGATCATCATTTATTCCAACTATATTAATCATTTTATATTTATTCCTTGTTACATTTTGATATATAAAATCCCTTACCGAGTTCTAAAGAAAATACCATGATATCTTATTAATTTTTTTCTTCAAATAAATGTTTTTTCTTCGATAGAATATGTTGTATGCAACAATAAGTTTTAGGAAACCCCAAAATAAATTTAATATTATTAATTAAATAATACCATTATGAAATAAGTCTTAAATACAGTTGTCTGAATAGGAATAAACAATATTTTAAATAATTTATAATCATTTTAGATAAATAAAATATATTTTTAAATAAGTAAATGTTTTTTATAAATTATTTATATGCCTCAAAAATATTTTTTCTCAAAAATTGATTTCAATAATTATTTATTCATATAATAAAATAAATACATTATTGTTTTGAAAAAAGATTTTTTAAAAATTATCTTCCTTTTTGGAATCATATTTTAATAATTTTTTATTTTTCTATAAAGAATATTTTTTGGATGAATAATGAAAAATACTTGTTTTAATTGAAAACATTACCTTTTCATTCAATGAAATTATATGTGTCATTTTATTTTAATATTTATTAAAAATATAAATTATTTAAATAATATATTTATGAATCTAATTTATGTAATTGTGAAAAAAACCATATTCAATTTAAATATGAAAACATTTTAATCTTTTGAAAATTTTACCATTGAAATTTTAATTTTTCATTAGGCTCTGGGATTAAATTTAAATTAAATTACTAAATATCTATGAATTGAATTTAAAAAATATATATTCCACATTTTTATCCATAATAATTAATATCATATAATATATTCTAATTAACTTTTGATAATAACGTATCATAAAAATTGTAAAAAATTAGTTATTGTGGTTCTGGAAAAAATGGTTTTAATATGGGTTAAACTAAAAAAATAAGGGTTTAAAATGTACCAAAACTTTTACAAGGCCCATAATATGGTCATATTTTGATCTTATCTCCTATAATGTATTAATTTATACAATTTTATGAACCTTTGGTAACGTGAAAAATAGAGGTAGTGTTTATTTATTCAAGAAAACCAATTGTGTCTTCTCCCACTATTATAAAATTACCCTATCTTCTCTAATATTCAAACATTAAAAATAATTTTTTGGACTAAGAACTATAAAAATTACATCATCAATTAAATTATAACATCTTATTGTCCTTATTTTGATTAGGGAACCCTCATAACAAGGATTTAGGTATAAACCTTAGAAGGCTCTTCGAAGAGGAGGTAAATTCTTAAAGACTGGGTGTTCCAATATAATTCCAACATAGGTTTCTCAATTTAGAGTCAATTTCATATATACATAAAGGTTTATTCTCGTATAGAAACTTTGAACAAACGTCTGCCCACCTATTATTATATGGGGAGAGATGAAAATGCATTACCTCAACATGTCCTCTTTGCCTTCCAGCTGGTGAGGATACCAAACACATATTCATTGAATTCAGATTTTAGATGTCTATATGGAAACATGTGGGGAATATATTTGACTAAATAACCATGCATGTAAATCCTTGATTGAGCTAATAAAATTCATACGAAGCTATGGGCAGAGAAAATAGGTTTATCACCTACTATTAGTGGTTGTAACATCTATTCTTTCTTCCACATAGATAGATCAAAATGTGAGGGTGTTTGATGAAAAAGAGACATCCACTAACACTAATAATATAATGATGTATTGGGATCCTCATGTTGTTGTAAAAATTCTGATAGTAATGAATAATGACATGGATGATCTAAATATTCAATGGTTTCTAGTAGATGAATGTAATCCAAAAAAACGTCTTATTCTAAAATCTTTTATATGGATACCCCCATTAGATTATGGTTAAAAGTGAATGTAGTTACTAAAGCCTTGGGAACACAAGGTCCATTTGGTTATCGAGGGATTTTTCAAACCCACCATAGATTTCATAAATGTTGTTTTCACCACTATATTGGGATATGGACAACATATGAAGATTAGTTGAGGAAAATTGTGTATTATTTAAAATATGATTTCCATTATAAGTGGAATTCCATATGGATTTAATTGGACTCTTAAAATGTTGTCACAACTCTAATGTTAAGAACAAGGAGGGTCTCATGGAAGCACCAACAATGATTGATTGACTCTGTGAATCAGGTCACTCAGTCTATCCTGCTTCTCTCATGTTCATATAGATAATCCAATAAGGTGGAAGATGACTTGTCAAATCGGTTCATCCTTGATGCCAGCCCAATGAAAGATTTTATAGAACCTGATTACTCTACCACATTGGTGGATGATGAAATACAAGGGGAGGTCCAGTCCTTGGTGTGAAAACCCCGTGTACTTCCTAATCTAATTTTATTGAACACTTTTACATTGATAAATATATATAATAATGGTCTCTGTTTTATCCTTGACTTTACTTGGAAATATATATCTCTATCCTCTTCAAACAAATGAGATATGAAATCATTAATCGTCTATTTGAATGACTACCACCTCGAGAACCAGTGTAGTTTTTTCCACAACCACATGAAAAGATGGATATAATGATTGAATTTACATGTGTATATAATATGAATGAAATTATTAATCTTTTAGAACTATGATATCACATATACCTTATTACTTTATATTCTATATTATATACGATAATGTCCCTTTTTTGTATGGTGGACTACCACCTGAAAAGCGATGTGATTCGTTTTCTAACATACTCTTAAATTGAAGGTAGTATTGATAAATTTAATGAATATATGAGATATTTATTACCTATACATTATTATTGAAATATAATATCATATATAACATCTTTCATTAAAATCCATTACAAAAGTAGTAACGTCGTTCATGTGTATGTGTGGACTACTACCTATACATAGTGATATGAAATGTTTTTCATTTTATTTTTACATGGAGGGTAAAATGGATTTATTTTATTAATATAGATGATTTATTTGACATAATAATTAATATTTAAAGGTTTTATATTATTTATATTTATTCTGTTCAATACATCTATAAAATGGAAACAACATTAATGTAAACGTACGACATATTGTCTCTATAAATAGTGTGATTTATTTTAAATCTATAAAAGTAAAGCATTACTCTAAATAAAAAGATAATAAATATCTATTATAATTATATCAAATATAAAATTATCGATATGATTTAAAAATGATCAAATAAAATGTACCTGAAATTCTAAATAAAAAAACATGAAAAACAGAACAATTATTACACGAAATGTGATATAAATAAGGAATTGTAATTAAAATTTATTTAAAATTTAATACGTAAATCATGTATGGTGTGATATTTATATATGTGTGTGTATGTTTAAAAAATATATTAATAATAATACTATATTTTTTTATACTGAAAGATCACATGTTTATAAACTATATCAGGACATAAGGTAAGATATTTCGGTCTCAATTTGTCCTCATTGGGAAATTAGTTGTATTATCCTCGTACCTTATTTTATGAGATGTATATCCAACACCATTTACATTTTATATAATTAATATATATATCTTTATAATATTTACATTTTTTATTTTATGTTATTCTTCTACGGGTCTACTGATACACTAGTTGACATAGTGGTAATGATTTTATATTACAATCCCCTTGTTTATCATGTTTGTTTAGGTTTATTATTCCAATGATTAAATACTATGGTAAATCTCTAAATAAAATCATATATTTTCTTCTGATATAGTTATTTATTAATATTTCAAATATTATATCCATTTTTACCCTCTATGGTACTTAAAATATTTGATAAAATATTTTTAATAAAAATATATATTATTTCTCTCTTTGCATGAAAAGTGTTTCTCTTCCATATTCAGGACTATAAAAATATTTTAATTTTATTTCTCTTATTTTATTGAAAAATAATTTTTTACCATTGTTTGAATCTTTTAAAAATTATTTAATTGAAATCTTCATTTTATTTTCAAAACATGTCTCATTTTGATTTTACACAAAAATGGAAATGAATATTTATTTTAACATGTATTGCATGAATTGAATTTTTGGACATCATGAACATTATTTTATTTGAAGATAACATTATAATTATAGAGGTATATTTTAAAAAGAAATAATTATAAAATATTTTGTGAATTTATAGTTTTTAAAAATATTATTTGTAGAGAATGGTTATTTTCAATTAAATGGATATTAAAAATGTTTTTAGAATTTTATTTCTAGAAATATTATTTACAAAATTCAAAGGATATTTTCTTCTAGAAATGTTCGAAGAGATCATTAAAATTAATTATGAATATTATATGACATACTTTAATGAAACATAATATTTTCTGAGTATATGATCAATTTATACCATTGTTTTTATTTCTCTGGATAGTTTATGATTATATAGAATAATTTTCAATGGAACCCCTGTCTTTTCCACGGGTTATGATATGATGAATGATTTATTAAAACCATTCATTTTTAGGGGTTCAAATAGGATATGGTTTTTAGATTTTACGGTAATCAAATATATTATTTTCATAAAGTGGTGGTGATTATTTTATATTAAATGATAGTGGTTAGTATATAACCCAGGATAGTGGTTACATTATAATTATGTATGGTAATTTAATTATATTCAACGATGGGTTAGACCTATATCTCCCTCTATTGAATTTGTTATTTATTAATGTCCAATGATATAAAAGGGTACACCAGAGGTTACCATAATCCCAAAAAACAAAAGGTAAATGGGAGGTTATGACAATCACAAGATAAAAGGGTACAATAGAGGTTATCCTAAGATTGAAAAAGGGTATATGAGAGGTTATCCTAAGATCAATGTAAGTACATAGGTGTTTATCCCAATAATAACATATTATGATTTTCATAGTAGATATCCATGACAAAAAAAATTATATTCTTGTAAGTATTTCGAAAATCCAATTCTTATACCAATTTCATGCTCACATAGATCTTATTTGAGGATTACATTATGATTATTGTGTTATGATATTCCAGGATTTATTCCATGACTCATTTTTCTGATCTATGATATGAATGGTATGGTTTAAAATTTTTAATCTTGTGATCTTATACCCTTATTCTCACATTATTTTGATATATCCCTTTATTACCCACACTAAAAAATTGAGAACACCCTTTATTATGTTTTATTCCATCTGTTATAATGAAATATTTTTGTAATGATATTTTAGGAAGGGTTATATATATGAAGAACTCAGTTGTAGAAGATATAGTTCACCTATTAACCAATGTATTTTGATTACAAGTTTCCAAAGGCATATGAAAAATATTATTCAT
Source organism: Viscum album (assembly GCA_963277665.1). Taxonomy (NCBI): domain Eukaryota; kingdom Viridiplantae; phylum Streptophyta; class Magnoliopsida; order Santalales; family Viscaceae; genus Viscum; species Viscum album. Next base: position 819,282,808 of record OY728142.1, read on the forward strand.
GCATGGATCATTATGATAGGTAATAAATATTCAGCTATTACGGTGTAATATCTATGTCTGAGAAGCATGGGTTTCTATATGTGGTATCAGAGAAAATATTTAGATAAAATTAGGATGAGAAAACCATAGTGAAAAACTAATAAAACAATTCAAATTATAAGATAGCATCATAATATCTTGATAAGGATAAAATTATGCAGTTTTCATAGGAATATATACATTTCTGTATACTACATGTGGATGTGGTTCTAGAAAAAATATACATAGGTGTGATAAATCCTAAAAAGGTATGTCAGTCCTAAGATGTGTTTTACCTAGTGCATGAAACTGAGTGTAACGCCCCGACCCTAGTTACCCAGAGTTAGTGCATTATTACATAACATTGGCATGATCATAAGGAAATCATGTCTCGAAGGACCAATCAGTTTAGTGTTATTGGAAACAAGATTCATACATAAGTTGAACTTTACAAGTTGAAAAAAATACAACAAAAATATATTTCATTAGAAACATCCAAGACTCCTACATTATGCCTACTGTTCACTCATAACTAACTTCTTCATATCCTGGGAAAATTAAACATAAGAATGGTGTTACCTCAAATGCTCAGTAAGGGTATGTAATAAAGTGGAAAATTACATAAATATTAAGCATGGTAAATAATTCAAACCACATGCCTTAACCAATAATAAAAAAGAATACATTTATGGAAATAATATGAGCTAAGTAAATAATGCTATAATAAAATATAATCATGGGTATTCTACTAGTTGAATGACCACATGAACGATCAATATTATTTCCAAAATCAGGGAATGTATAATGCGGGACATTCTGAAACATTTTTTCAAGGCTTCGGCCAAGACGTCTAAAAATGATTAAGGCCTCAGCCAAAACCATAATTCAAATTGGGAAAGGGCCTCGTCCAATTCCACTTCTAGTTGTCTAATGAGATCTACTGATGCATCGTGGAGCTATCGCGGGCTCCACCAATCACTTACTAAGTCCAATACATTCCACATATGAGAATGTTTAAACATATCCTAAACATTCGTATTAAAACTAGAATACGAAATTTCAATACATTAACCATAAATCATGAATGGTATAAAAATATCACATCCACATTAAAACATATCACAAAACATTCAATACAAAATGGATGTTTTGTATCATAATAAATCAACACCAAGTAAACATAAAATCCATGAAGTGATGCTGACATAGATGAAATCAAAACTATTTTTAGAGAAATATCTCTTTCTCTTTTGAAATCATTTAAGAGTCACATAATTATAAAATAAAACATTTACTTTTAAAATATTTTTTTAAGCTTGTAAGGGAAGCTTAGACGAGTTTATAATGGTAGAAAATAGACACGCCCGACGTATAAGTTAAAAAAGACATTCCTACCTTAATTTTGTCATAAAGGTTAAAAAGGACCTTGTTGGGAAAACGACGGAAAAATTCCTTTATAAAAGTCTTATAAAAAGTCAAAAAGGGTATAAATGAATTTAACACATATTATATTAAATATTAAGAATGTTTTGAAATACATTTTTAAGAAACATGGATGTGTATGATAAAGAGGTCCCATTTGATAATTACGTATAAGCAACCTCCGATAATGAAGAGATTGTGAAATAAACCCTTACCATGTACTTTTCCTTGGTTGAGGGTAGGTTAACCTCCTGTATAATGGTGAAATAATTGTTACTAAATTCTAGAAGAATCGTATACATTAATATGATATCATATAGGATCTCTTAACATTGATTTTTTAATAATATCTTAGTATTATAATCGTTTCGGGTGATAACGGATTCATCTTTCTTTATATTATTTGTTATGTGAGCCATATTTTTTATGGATTGGATGTATATTATTCATATCTAAAATTATATCATGTCCTTAAACATTATTTTTTATCATTAAATGAAAATTAAACTTGAATGGATACGATGGGGAATGAATCTCATCGCGTTGGTGGAGATGGTAGTCTGTACATTCACACGAGTGACAATATCATTATTTTGATATTAAAATAATGTATAATTATATGTTATATCATATATACATAATCATTATCATGTTATATTTATTATTTACATGAATTACACATCATTTTTATACCCATCCAAATAATAATGTTTTGAATAACAATTACACCACGACGTGGAGACGGTAAGCCGTACGTACGCATGTATGGTGACATGTCATTCAAAGGATTGATAGAATACATAATATGGTTATACCATATTTATAATAACATCAAAGTATATATAATATACTGTAGATATTATTTTAGAAATTAAATAACAAATAAATAAGAAGTTGACGAAGAAAGGAACTTGAAAGAGGGTGGTGAAAACATTACCTCTTCTTCGGGTTCTTCCTTTTGATTTGATCAAAAGGTCTCCTTAGGATGGATTTATGACCAAAGGAAGGCCTATAGGATTAATGGATAATTGATGAGAGGTTATTTGGGAAGATTTTGGCCGATCCAAAAGGCTTTGAAGGTGTGAATAATTGGTCAGAAGTGGTGTCCTTTTATAAGGGGGAGGAGGGGCTCTTTAGGAAAAACATAAAGTATTAATTTATAATAAATTCATATGCGGTTTCTAATAGATCCAATGTGGACTAATCAAAGTCTAAGGTGGGTATGGGTCGAAATCCTTTCATCCAATATATTTTAGATAGGTTTCAGTCTTTATATTAACCTTCTCTTTTAGTTATAACTCTTAGTTAATTAGACTGACATTTACCATGTCACATTGTATTTTTTTATTGTATAGTTAATAAATATACTATATACATCAAAGATACCCCCAAGTGGTCCGTTAATCATACACATATTATTATATAAGTCCTTTGGACGAACATTGGATTTTTAGGAATAGAATATCAATTAATAATATAATATTTGTTTTAAAAACTCTTTTACGTAAATTATTACACTATTTAATAATTGATTTTTTTTAATGTCTTAACAACATTATTAATTCAAACTAAATTCATCTAAGAAACACTTAAATGTCATATTAATCAATAAAATTCGTGGATTTCATCACAACTTTCAAATTATATTTATTTTAATATTTATAATACCAATTATTTGATTCATTCATTAATAAGGAAAATACTTTATCATTATTGTGTCATAAATAAATATAATTATTCAATTTCTAAAAATTATAAATAAAATACTATTATGTTGGAAATCTTTTTATATTTATAATTAATATTTATAGACCAAAATATAAAATATATAACCTTATGTAAAAATTATTTTTCTAAAAGATATATGCTTATGTCATTTTTGTCTTTACTTTAACTTAATTAATATAAAGTGTCAGTATCACTTACAAGTGGATCCATGGGGTCCCAAAATCGACCAAAATATTCCCATGGTCAGAAATGTATCAACCAATAGGTTTTGTACATATTTTAGGGTAAATTAGTATTATTGTAATATTATTTTTTACCCCTATTTACTGTATTTACCCTTTAACCATGGTAAATAAAATATTTACCGAAGCCATTATTCAAAATTTCTGAAAATAAAAGTTACCAATTTACACAATTTGGACCTCCTAATTTCAAATATGGAATCCATATTTCTAAATTCAAAACACATAAGTGGCAGAAATTAATTCAAAATTAATTCTCGTTGTTAAAACAAAAAGTGTGTTTTTAAGAGATAATAATTATCAAAAGATTGATTGTTGTTTATTCCCGGTTTAAATGAGAAATTATGTAAAATGACCAAAATTGTATTAAATGGTAAAAATATATTCTAAATATACTTTAAAACCACTAAAATTCATAATTTATCACTATTAATTATTTTGATTAAAAAATATGTTTTTTAAAGTAATTTTCATTATTCATAAAATATAAATGTTGTCCGAAAAGTTCAAAAATTTTACCCTAGGATAATTTTGATATTTTGAATCAAAAAATGAAGTCCATTTTGAGAGATAAAATTTATAAAATTTCAAAAATTGGGTATTACTATTCCTAACGGCTAGTTTGATTGGTTGTGGTGTGTGTTTGAACTCGAAGTTATGTACAACACACACTACTGTATTATTGAAAGAGAAGTGTATCATTGAAGCGTGGGGTGTTACGTTCTCCCCTCCTTCAAATAATTTCATCCTCAAAATTTCTATAATACTACCATGTGAAAAGACTTGGGTGGTTTTTCATTATGAGTTCCTCGGGTTCGCACATTTCCTCTTCCATCTTATTGTTTCTCCATAGAACTTTTACCGGACGAGTCGTCCAGTTTCTCAACACTTGTTCTCTAGTATCAAGAATCATGACAGGATCTTCACAATAAGACAGACCGGGTTCCAGTTCTAATTCCACAAAGGTGAGTACATGCGTTTGGTCTGGAATGTATTTTCTCAATAGTGATATGTGAAACACATCGTGAACTTTGGAGAGACTTGGCGGCATTTCCAATCAGTAAGTTACATCCCCAATTCGTTCTAGAATTTCTAATGGTCTGATGTACCTGGGACTCAATTAACCTTTCTTACCGAAAAGTATCACTCCATTCCATGGAGATACCTTATAGAAAACTTTATTACCTACCTAAAATTCCAAATCCTTCCTTCTATTATCGGTATATCTCTTCTTCCTACTTTGAGCTACTTTAATCTGGTTTTGGATTACCTTCACCTTTTCCATTTTTGCCTCTAACAGTTCTGGGCCTACAAGTTTTCTCTCCCCAACTTTATCCCAACAGGTTGGTGTGCGACATCTCTTTCCATATAACACTTCATATGGTGCCATTTGAATACTTGAATAGAAGTTGTTGTTATAGTAAAATTCTACCATAGGTAAATATTGATCCCGCATACCCTGAAAGTCAAGTGAGCGTGATCTCAACATGTCTTCTAAGGTTTGAATAGTTCGTTCTGATTGTCCATCTATTTAAGTGTGGTAGGCAGTGCTCAAACGATGATCACTATCCAAGGCCTTCTAAATACTTTTCCAGAATCATGAAGTGAAATGGGGATCACGATCTGAAAAAATCGATAGGGGTACTCCATAGAGTTTCACAACTTTATTAATATAAAGTCTTGCTAGATGATCAAGTGGTAGATCCTCTCTTATAGCAAGATAATGTGCTGACTTGGTATGACGATCAATAATAACCCATATTTCATCGTTCCTTCTAGGAGTCTTTGGTATCCCCATGACAAAGTCCATCGTAATATTTTCCCATTTCCATTATGGTATGGGAAGATGTTGCATGAATCCTCCAGGCTATTTCCTTCCAGCTTTCACTTGTTGACAAACCATACATCTTGACATAAAATCAGCAATATCCCTCTTCATGTTGGCCCACCAAAAATGTTCCTTCAAATCTCTATACATTTTGGTGCTCCAAGGGTGTATAGAGAAATTGGAGCTATGAGCATCATCTATCAATTCCCATTTTAGATCAGGTAAATTGGGAAAACAAAGCCTCTTCCCAAATTTTAAAATTCCTTCTTCATACACAAAGTCTCTCAATCTCCCATCATTCATAGCTTTAATCTTCTTTTGAAATTATTCATGATTGGTCTGATAACTCTTAATCTTTTCTAGTAAATATGGTTTGGAAACCATTTGAAAAAGCATTGATGGTCCACCTTCCATGGTTATTCCCATGTCCATCTTCTCTAAATCCATGAAAATTGGATCCCTTTCAATTATCATATTGTTCAAAACTCCATGATCTTTTTTTCTCAAAGCATATTCCACCTTATTTTCCATCCCCAGGTGGTAGTGTATCGTGCAATCATAATCCTTGAGTAATTCAATCAATCTCCTTTGCCTTATGTTGAGTTATTTTTGTGAGAAAATATACTACAAACTCTTGTGATTAATATAAATCTCACATTTTTCACCATAGAGGTATTGTCTTGATATTTTCAAAGTAATGATCACAAATGCTAACTCGAGATCATGATTAGGATAATTTTGCTCATGAATTTTCAATTGTCATGATGCATATGCAATAACCATATCATTCTGCATAAGGACACAACCAATTCCTTTCTTCGATACAACACTATAAATAATGAACATATCATTCCCCAATGGTAGAGAAAATATGGGATCATTGACTAATATTCTCTTCAGTTCTTTGAAACATTCTTCACACTCTTTTGTCCAAACAAATTTAACCCCTTTATGTGTGATCTTTGTTAATGGGTTAGCCAACTGGGAAAAATTATGGACAAAATGTCAATAATAACCTGCTAAACCAATAAAACTACATACCTCAGTTGTACTCAATAGTGTAGGCCATTTTTGTATTGCCTAGGTCTTATAAATATCAATAGAGATTCCATCTTTAGAGAAAATATGGCCTGGAAAATAAATATCCTGAATCCAGAATCCACACTTGCTAAACTTCCCATATAATTCATGTCTTCTCGGAGTCTTCATGATAATGCGCAAGTGATTTTCATGATCTTCGTATCTTTTGGAGTATACCAAGATATCATCAATAAACACCACCACAAATTCATCGAGATATTCCTTGAAAACACTATACATTAGATCCATGAATATAGAGGGTTCATTAGTCAGTCCAAAAGGTATTACAGTAAACTCTTAATGCTTGTACCTGGTTCGAAATGTTGTCTTCAGAATGTCTTCCTTCTTCACACACAACTGATGATATCCAGATCGAAGGTCAATCTTTGGAAAGTATTGATCTCCATGCAGCTGGTCAAATAAATCATCAATATGAGGTAGGGGATAAATATTATTTATTGTTATATAATTGATCTCCCTATAGTTGATACATAACCTCATAGATTCATATTTCTTTTTAACAAAAAGAATAGGTTCCCCCCATAGAGAAACACTAGGGTGAATAAATACCTTATTACTCAATTCCTCTAGTTGTTTCATTAGTTAAACTAATTCTATAGTGTCCATTCTATAAGGGGTCTTCGATATAGGCCTTGATCCATGAATTAAATCAATGGAAAACTCGACTTCTCGTTCTGGAGGATATCCAGGTAAATATTCTGGAAACACATCTACATATTCTTTAACTATAGGTACATCCTCTATTTGAAAATTTCTTTCCTCACCCACAGTCATTTCATTCTCTTCCTCCCCAATAATTGAATTTAGTAGAGCTACCGGGGGTGGATCAAGGTAAGAATTAGGGGGTGATGATTCTGCTCTAATGATAACGTGTTCCTTATCATCATCATCAAAAATAGTATCCTCCTTATTCTTAAAATAAATTTTTACATCATGGTCTGAAATCCAATCCATACTAAGGATTATATCAAATAAAATCATAGGTATGACGATGACATCAGTAGATAAATAAAATGTATATGCTCTAATGGGAACATATCCAAAGAACATTATAGCAATGATACTTCCCTTAGGAGTTTTAACTGACATCTCCCATGTTAAATCAAATTGGAAATATCTAATTTTCTTAGAAAACTAGGAAGATATTAAATAATGCAATGATCCAGAATCAAATAATGAATTTTTTGAACTCGAGGAAACAATTAAATTACCTACCACCACATCTTTCGGGGCTTCAACCTCAGAAGTAGTGATTTCATAAGCTTGGCCTTGATCCCATGGCCTTTTCTAAGGAATGTTTCCCGAACACTTAGGAAATTCATTTGAATAACGTCCCATCTCACTGCAATTGTAGCATTGAACAATGGTAGAATCTTTCTTTCCTTTACAATCACTAGTAAAATTGCCTTTCTATTCACACTTGTAGCATACTACTTTTCCTTTTAGACAGAAACCAGGGTTCTTCCTTCTACAATTATCACATGGTGGAAATTCAATTCTTCCATTCTTCCCTATTTCTTTATTTCCATTCCCATAGTGTTTATCAGATCTCTTCTTCTCTTCCTTTGATTTAAAGTCATAAGACATAGAGAATTATTTTTCTATCTTGATATCACACGAGCCAATATCTTCGTATGGCGAGAAGGATTATGAGACCAATGATCGACGTAGAAATGGTTTTATCCCATCAAAGAAATTATCAATATTACTTATTTGGTTACATATATAATATGCAGTATACCTTGCTATCCTTATAAAGTTATCCTCTTACTTTGTGACATTCTCATCCTCCTTTTTTCTCAGACTCTGAAATTGCCTTTCCATATCTGTTCGATGGTCACCATGAAATAATTTCTCTAAAAACAGATCATTAAACTCCTTCCATTCCATATTTGATACTTCATCATCTTCCTTCATGTTTTTAATCAATGAACACCATTGATCAGCATCTCTAGTGAGGTGATAAACTACCATGATAACTTTTTCCCTTTCACTACTCTCCAAGGCATGGAATATTTTCTCTAAAGAATTTATCCATTGTTCAGCTACTAAAGGATTTGTACTCCCACTGAATTTTTTTGGTTGTTTCCTCATGAAGCGATCTAACATTGATCCTCCTTGCTGTGGATCAAGGTTCTCCATACGGGTAAGGTTATTATTCATAACCTGAGTGAGTTGTTCGAATATGGTGGTTAGCTTATCAACACTAGTTGCATCAACAACTCCACTATAATTATCTCGAGCAGTAGGGAAATTACTACATGGAGTAAATGCATTGATACGGTTTTCATTTCTTCCACTAAGCGCCATTTCTAAAAAATCTCATACACTAGATTAGTTTATGAATCGCAACACATAAATCCAAACTTGCAAAACACTTAACATAAATTGAATAGTTTATGGAAATAATCCATAATCATTAAAATTATTTCTTTGAGTATGTATATACTCATAATCCATTCATAATGGTCTGTAAAGAAAATGTGAATTATCCTATGCATATCGCCCGGGAGTGTCGTAACCAAGAGTGCAACAAGGCCTGTTGTCGTGCACCCGTTCTCGTTCGAGTCTATCTCAAAGCAATGTTTTCGAGATTTACCCCTAGGTACATTTGTTCCATAGCCGCCTCTACCTGCTTGTATCCAGACATAGATTTATTTTCTCGGAAAACTCAAAAAATCTTTATAATACCAAAATTCTAAGAAGTTCTTCTATATTAATCCTCAGAGTCCAACTTAGGTCTATGTGCTCTAATCAGAGATTATCTAAATCTAGCTTCCTAGGTTTGTACTAAAGTTCCTCTGATACCAACTATAACGCCCCAAACCCAGTTACCCATAGTTGGTTCATTATTACATAACATTGGAATGATCATAAGAAAATCATGTCTTCAAAGACCGATCAGTTTAGTATTATTGGAAACAAGATTCATACATATGTTGAACTTTACAACTTGAAAATAAATACAACACAAATATATTTCATTAGAAAAATCCAAGCCTCTTAGATTATGCCTGCTAATCACTCATAACTAACATATTCATATCCTAGGAAAATGGAACATAAGAAAGGGGCGACCTCAAATGCTCAGTAAGGGTAAGTAATACAGCGGAAAATGACATAAATATTAATCATGGTATATAATTGAAACCACATGCCTTTGCGAATAATAAACATGAATACTTTTATGGAATGAATATGAGTAGAGTAAATAATTCCACAATAAAACATAATCATGGGTATTATACTAGTCGATGGACCACATGAACCATCAATATTATTTACATAATGAGGGAATGTATAATGTCGGACATTCTGAAACATTTTTTCAAGGCCTCGGCCAAGACGTCTAAAAATGATTACGGTCTCCGGAAAAACAATAAATAAAATTAGGAATGGGCCTCAGCCAATTAAACTTCTAGTTGTCTCATGAGACCTACCGATGCATTGAGGAACTATAGCGGGCTCCACCCGTCACTTACTAAGTCCAATAAATTCCTCATATGAAAAGGTTTAAACATATCATAAACATTCGTATTAAAACTAGCATATGAAATGTCAATAATTTAACCATAAATCATGAATGGTATAAAAATATCACATCCATAGTCAAAAATATCAGAAAACCTTCAATACAATATGGAAGTTTTTTATCATAATAAATCAACTCCAAATAAACTTAAAATCCATCAATGGATGTTGACATAAATGAAATCAAAACTCTTTTTAGAGAAATATCTCTGTCTATTTTGAAATCATTTAAGAGTCACATAATTATAAAATAAAACATTTACTTTGAAAATATTCTTATAAGATTGTAAGGAAAGCTTCAACGAGTTTATAATGGTAGAAAATAGCCGCACCCGCCGTATAAGTTAAAAAAAGACATTCTTACCTTAATTTTGTTGAAAAGGTTAAAAATGACCTTGTTTGGAAAATGACGGAAAGATTCCTTTATAAACATATTATAAAAAGTCAAAAAGGGTGTAATTGAATTTAACCCATAGTATATAATATATTAAAAAAAAATTTGAAATACATTTTTAAGAATCTTGGATGTGGATGATAAAGAGGTCCCAGTAGATAATTACGTGTAAGCAACCTCGGATAATGAATAGATTTTGAAATAAACCCTTACCTTGTAATTTTCCTTGGTTGAGGGTAGGTTAACCTCCTGTATAATGGTGAAATAATTATTAATAAATTATAAAAGAATCATATATATTAATATGATATCATATATGATCTTTTAACATTTATTTGTCAATAATATATTTGTATTATCATCGTTTCGGTTGATAATGGATTCGTCTTTCTTTATATCCATTATTATGTGAGCCATATTTGTTATGGATGGGATGTAAATTATTCATATCCATAATTATATCAAGTCCTTAAACATTATTTCTAATCATCAAATGAAAATTACACTTGAATGGATATGATGGGGAATGAATCTCATCGCGTTCCTGGAGACGGTAATCCGTACGTACGCACGAGCGACAATATCATTATTTTGATATTAAAATAATATATAATTGGATGGTATATCATATATACATAATAATTATCATGTTATATTTATTATTTACATGAATTACTCATCATTATTATACCCATCCAAACAATAATGTTTTGAATAACAATTACACCACGATGTTGAGGCGGTAATCCATACGCACGCACGTATGGTGACATGTCATTCAAAAGATGGATAGAATACTGAATATGGTTGTAACATATTTATAATAACATCACAGTATATAGAAGATACTGTAGTTCTTATTTTATAAAGTAAATAACAGATAAATAAGAAGTTGAAGAAGAAAGTAACTTGAAAGATGGTGGTGAAAACATTACGTCTTCTTCGGATTCTTCCTTTTGATTTGATTAAAAGGGCACCTTAGGTTTGATTTATGACTAAAGGATGGCCTCTATGATTAATGGAGGATATTTGAGAGGGTATTTGGGAAAATTTTGGCCTATCCAAAAGGCTTTTAAGGTGTGAAGAATTTGTTAGAAGTGGTGTCCTTTTAAAAGGGGGAGGAGGGGCTCTTTAGGAAAAACTTAAAGTATTAATTTATAATAAATTAATATTCGGTTTATAATGGCTCCAAAGTGGATTATTCAAAATATATAGTATGTATGGGTTGAAAAACTTTTAACCAATAGATTTTAGACAGGTTTGGGTCATTATATTAACCTTATCTTTTAGTTTTCACTCTTAGTTAATTAGATTGACATTTATAATGTCACTTTGTATTTTTATATTATATACTTAATAAACATACTATATACATCCATGAGACCCCCAAGTGGTCCATTAATGACACACCTACCATGATATAAGTCTTGTTGTTGACCCTTAGATTTTTAGGAATATAATATCAGTTAATAATATAATATTTGTTTTAAAAACTCTTTTATGTCAATTTTGACACTATTTAATGATTGATTTTTTTGTAAAAGTCATAAAAACATTATTAATTTATCCAAATTCATTTTAGAAATATCAAAATGTAATATTAATCAATTAAATTAGTTTATGGCATCAAAACATTCAAATTGTATTTATTTTAATATTTATAATACCAATTATTTGATTCTTTCATTAATAAAGAAAAATACTGCATCATTATTGTGTCAAAAATAAATTTAAGTATTCAATGTCTAAAAATTATAAATAAAATAATATTATGTATTAAATCTTTTTATCTATATAATGAATATTAATAGTATAAAATATATTAAATATTATCCTATATAAAAATTGTTTTTCTAAAAGATATAAGCTTATGTCAGTTTTTGTATTTACATTAACTTAATTAATATAAAGTTTCATTATCACTTTAAAGTGGATCCATGGGGTCTCAAAATCGACCCAAAGATGCCAATGGTCGGACATTTATCAACCAATATTTTTAGAACACGTTTTAGGGTAAATTAATATTTTTATAATATTATTTTTTACCCTTATTTACCGGATTTACCCTTTAACCATGGTAAATAAAATATTTACCGAAATAATTATTCAAAATGTCTAAAAATAAAAGTTATCTATTTACACAATTTGGACCTCCTAATTATATAAATGGAATCCATTTTTCTAAATTCAAAACACAGAAGTGGCAGAAATTAATTTAAAATTAATTCCCGTTGTTAAAACAAAAAACGTGTTTTTAAGAGATAATAACTATCAAACGATTGACAGTTGTTTTTGTCCGGTTTAAATGTGAAATTATTTCCAATGAAAAAAATTGTATTAAATGGTAAAAATATATTATAAATATACTTTAAAACCACTCAAATCCATAATTTATCACTATTACTTATTTTGATTAAAAAAAATTTAATTAATATTTAGTAATTTTCACTATTATTCAAAATATAAATGTTATTCGAAAAGTTCCAAAATTTTACCCTAGATGAATTTAGATATTCCAAATCCAAAAATGAATTCCATTTTGAGAGATAAAATTTATTAAATTTCAAAAAGTGGGTATTACTATTCATAATGGCTAGTTGAATTAGTTGTGGTGTGTGTTAGAACTCGAAGTTGCGTACAATACACACTACTGTATTATTCAAAGAGAAGCGTAACGTAGAAGCATGGTGTGTTACAATGAGAGTTATTGTAAACCATTTTCAATAATCCCTAGGGATATGTATTGGTCAATTTCCATTTTTTTGAACCATCATATAGGATTTAAATATTGAACATGATTGAATTAGGTTAAGAAAAGGGTTTCATTGATTGAGAATAATGTTTCATGAGTTAGATATACTATTTGGGATTTTTAATGAAAAATTGTCCCCACTATGATTTTTTTTACTCACACTATGATTTTCATTTTAGTCATTAGTGGGATCTAGAAGGACTTGAGTTAATAGTGAATGTGATAGACAACATGTTCATGGGACACATAATGGGATTATGAATAGGCTAAAGGATATTGTAATTATTCCTAATGAGTTATCGCCATATACGATTATGAACCTTCACCTTTATTTAATCTTGAACACACAGAATAAGATAATAATATATTTTCCTTGAGAGATTGACTGGTGGACCCCATGGAGTAAATAACAATCAATTTACTATATTCTAAGAATGTGAGAAGATATACTTAGGGAAATGTCTTTAATGGACAATAATATGTTTCATGTGTGGAGAGAAATGTAAAAAGTATGTAATTCCCAAGTAATAATAAAAATTCATGATAAATAATGGGATGAAAATAATGGTTTCCCAAAGTAATCGTCAAGGATTGAATGTTTTAAATGCGTAATGTTTGGAAAATATAAAAATCAATTTATTAGGGGGATGATTGATAAAACGATTTGTATGGATTCCAGAGTAATGTTTTTTCCATTAATAATGAAGAGTCAAAAGATTTAATATAAAATGATGATGGTGTTATATAATAAGATGATACATCCTAGTTAATGGTTCTTTAATATAATGGAATTGATAGATTAATTATATATTTGGAATCAAGATTTACGTTTTATAATTATTTTCACATATGGTATTTTGGATATAATAATCATAAAACACAAACTTTTTTGTGTTAATTTTTGAAGTATATATAAATTTATTTAATATTAACTTAAGTGAAATAGATATTATCATATTTTTATGTGTTTAATGTTTATTATAATTTAAAAGTCTTAGAAAATAATTTTGAGATATTATATGATGAGAGTTTTTCATGATTAAGGATATTTTGGAGACATTTATATTAATACAACTCCTTAACATTGTATATGATTATAGTGTAAAAGATATTCTAGGAGGGATTGATGTACATTTTATGTATGTATGATTAATGGTATTTTTATTATTTAGGTTATATAATATCATTGATTTTGATTTTGTTATGGTCTATTTCAATATCAGAATGGTATAGTAATCATATTTTTAGAAGAAGGATAACCCACATGTTAGGTGACATCATGTCTCCTCTAGTAAGGTTGTTTGGCTTGAACTAACAAATGAAGAGAGATAAGGATATAAAACCTACCACATTCCTATGTGAATTCATATTAGTGGTAATAAACATGAATAAATATGATGTTGATAATGAATATCAGTACATGGCATGTTATCAATTTATGACTAAGAGTTGAAAAACTAAGGAGGATATTACAAACATTACCCATACAGGAATGGATGTGTAGAAACATCCCTGTGGATTTAGTTTCATACTAACCAGTATATAAAAAAGAAATAATTATATATGGGTTGTAGCTAGTCATCTTACAATGTCAACACATTTCATCACTATCTGAGAAGACTTCTCTTTTGATCTTCTTGATGGAATATACATTATAGAAGTGGTATGTTTTCATGGAGTACTATATAATATTATATCTGATCATGATTTGAGGTATACCTCAATGTTTTTATGAATTATTTAGTAAGATCTCGATGCAATGTTATACTTGATCAATGGGTAGCGTCCATATATTGATGGAGAGACTGAGAGAAAAAAATCAAACCCTATAGGATATGATAATATTTTTATATATTGATTTCAATGGTTTTTGCAATCAACACCTTCCTCTGGTTGAATCTTCAAAAAAAATCTCATTCACATGAGCACTCTAACGGATCCCAATAAAGATATATATTGGAAAAAGTGTGTAACTAGAATATAATGAGATGATGTTATAGAATGATATCTATTGGGACTTGAAATATATGAATATATGACAAAAAAGGATAAATACATATAGTTTCACATAAGGGAGACTCAAAGAAAATAGAAACGTTTTAGGGATTGTGGTTAATGGGATCTATAATTTGAATTTGATGAGATATTTTTATCTGTTGAAAAAAAATGTAAAAAAAAACCCATCAGTATATCAATCCCATTGATAATATTGATCATATCAGAATAGTAACATGTAAATTAATGCTTCCACCGAACCTCACTCAGGATCACTATGTGTTCCATTTATCTCTCATGAGGAATTACATTCCTGATCCATCAAATGTAATATACTTAAATTACCTTTTTTTAGAAAACTATCATTATAACATGTAATAACCATTGGATATTCTATATTGTATAGAAAAAGTTCTATGAAATAAGACCACTCACTCGGTTAATATTATGTGCCAAAACCATCATCTTGAGGAAGCTATGTGGGTACCTAAGGATGTAATATTGTAGGAGTATACATAATTTTTTAATAATGTAAAATAAATTCAATTTATAAATTCATATAACTGGGGTGGAATGTAACATCGCATGATTTAATGATTTTTTTTCAAATGAATTTAATTTCATCGATAGTTTTCACTAAACACAACACTGAGTTTTTACTAATCATGACATACTATTAATACTATTATTTGAAAAAAAATGTTATAACATATCTATCAAACAAGTAAATAAGAATATGATTTTTTAATTATAATTATAATTTTCATAGATAAAATAAATATATTTATAAATAAGTACAAGATTTATTGAAAAGTGACTATAAGTTTCGAAAATAAGTTTTTCTCAAAAAATGGTTTTTACTACATTTTCTATAAAAAATTAAAATAAAATTTTAAAATATTTATAAGATGAATTTAAAAAAATATAAAAAATTCTTGGAATCAATATTTAATAATTCTCTTATGTTTAAATATTTTTATTTTTTTGAAGAGATTAATTTTTGGATCAATAGTGAAATGTACTAGGTTTGTTTTGGAAAAAAACTGCTTTTTCTATTTAAATAATTCATAATGTTCATTTTAAAATATTTTGGTAAAAGTAAAATAAGTAAAATTATTATTTTATAATCTAATTTAGTTTATTTTAATCAATTTAAAATTTAAATTATATCAAAAAACATTTTATATTGATGAATGTTTTCTATTTGAAAACCTGCTTTTTTATATTGTCTATGTAATTGTATTTAAACTAAATTCTAACAAATATGAGTTATAAATCTAGAAAAATAGATTCCATATTTTGAATTAGAATAATTAATATTATATAATAATTTTAAATAAATTATTTACCATAATGAATTGTAAAAATAGTGAAAATCTATAATCTATACTAAATTAGGCTTCTTTACAGCTAACATGTCACCAATTCCTACCTCAATGTCACCCAATTTTCTTATTCTCCAATGCCTTTCTCTACCCAGCACCTACTACTGATCTGGATTCTCCTCCTCCAAATTTCACCGCCTACTCGCGCAATTTCTCACCCCTCCTAGGGTTCCACTACCGCTCTGTCCCACAGCTTCCTTCTCCCACAGCTTCCTCCCCCTTCTCTCGCAGCCTCCTTCTCATACTCCTTCGTATCCTCTGTATCCTCTACCCATGAATTCGCAAAATGTCTTTGCCTACTCCCGGTCTCCACCTTCTCATACAGCCTCCCTACATTCCCAACCAGTCTCTGCCTGCTCCCGGTCTCCGCCTTCTCCCCATCTCCACCTTCCCCTCATCTCTACCTGCTCGGCGTCTCCTTGTCTCAGATTTCTCTCTGTCTCTGCCTGCTCTGTATCTCTTCTTGCTTTGCATCTCTGCCTGATCTACATCTCCACATAATCCCTGTCTTCACTTGCTCCTCATCATTGCCTGATCTTCGTCTCCGTCAGTCGTTGTGTCCCTATCTCCATTTTTACCTACACCTCCTCAGCCACATCTACTATACCTCCTCGTCCAAATACTACAAAAGGTTTATTCTCTGGGTTTCATATATGTTTTCACCCTTCTTTCCATCATGATTAAACACGATTTACTTAGACAATTAATTTTCAGTTGGACAAGATTTGAAGTTGGACATGATTTGTAGGGTTGGTATGTGTAACTGATTCCTCAACGCATCAAATTCTACGACATATTCGTTATGTGTACCTAATTCCATTCAACATTCAATTTTTCCACTTTCATTCCTGGAAACATATTGTATGAATTTTTTATTACATGTATTAAATAGGAAGGTAATACTGAAAAGTGATTGATTTTATTTTTAAATTATTTATTTCCAATATAATTAACAGTATAAACTATATCAGATATTCCAGATTACCTATAAGTTGTTTAAACATGTTATTTCTAGAGTATTTTAGATTCCCATTTTCTTAAAAATTAATTTTTATTAGTTAATAATAATGAAATATGTAGTTTCAATAAAATTAATTCGGTATATTATACATTTAGTAGCCTTTGTAATGTATAGTTTCAATATTCCTACATAAAACTATAATGTTTTACTATGCAGTATTACACGAGAATCTTCATCGTGAATGTATTCTCTATTAATTTTGTTTATATTATATAATCATTACCCTTTAACATTTCTTTCAAATTTTCCATACATTCTAACAATACATATGTTTTTCTAATTTAGAAAATAGGTAATCTATTTTCCTAATTAACCCCTACAGTTCGTAATACTTTAGTTGCAGTAAACCAGTAATTAGTCATACATTTAAAATATTTTTTCATCATGTTTTATTATACTCTTATCTACCATATTATATTGTACTTCAGATTTGGTATTTGTAGCTTTATACATTTTGTATTCATTTATTACAGTAAAATTTATGTGAAATTTATATTTACAATATTCATATCTGTCATAAACCCTGGATTCCAATTCCTGAAGCTGTTCTAATTTTCCCCATCAGGGTATGACTTTCGATTTCTGTACAATTAACCTCTACAGTTCTTCATACATTAGTTGTAGTAAACCTGTTATTAGTCATACATTTATAATCAATTATCTATTATCTATACTAAACTTGGAGTTTTCCTAGCCTATGTGTCACCACCACAATTCTCCATGTCACAAAAAACATATTTCTCCTCCCTCCAAAATCGCTATTATACTCCTATGTGATCCCATTACCCCCGCGCTTCATCGACTCATCCCACCCTATTTGGGTTTACTTACTTCGTATCCTCTATACCATTCTCGGTCACCGCCCACCGATGCGCCTAGGGTTATGCATCATATCCCTCCCTGAGTCACCTATCCAGCCACTTCCTCTATCCCCGGCTCCGCTCTCCCTCCTCCTCGATTTCCCACCTCCTCCTTGACTCCCTCCATCCCTGACTCCCCATCTCGGCATCACCGGAATCCTCAAATCACTCAACCCCCCTCCACACCACATTACTCCATGCCCCCTTCCTCGACTCCCCTCTCCTTTCACGTCGCACTTTATGCGAAACCACCGCGACCCCGCTGGCTCAAAAGTGGACAACTCGGTGTCATTCGTGATGTTGCTATAGAATAGTTTCAAGGTGCTTAGGTTTTTTGAAGGATCGTCATTTCATGACATACTTCATGCCAAGATCTGAATCATGTCCAGTTCCAAAGATGACCAATAAAATTGCTCAGGTTCGACGCAGAAACTATATTTTTGATAAACTAGGATGTCTAGGAGTCCTATTTTATCCATTGATTCCCTACTGATTCCAAACTATATTATTTTTCCCATTTGACTTACTCAGAGCCCAAACCACTTAAAAAAGGAGACATGCATTATAAACCACAGTCAAATGTATACACCACTTTCAAAGATCTTCATGTCTTAATGTATTTGATTTTTTATGGTGATTTTATTAGGTGATTAATCTGTATTCTTTTCCATGGCTAATGTCTTTGAATCCAAGTTCTAATTCAGGGTGACAGAACTCAGAATAGAACATCTATTTAAGATTTGTAAGCATATACTTGAATTGAATTTGAGAATATGTAAGGTATATATTAGAATATAAAATAAGGGTTTGTCGCATATCTATTCGTGATTCTAGCTAGGTTTTTGTGTGTGCTACAGATAAATATTACAAACACAAGCACATAATATGTGTTGAAATGTGTTTACGAAATTATCTTCATTGTCCTGAAGATGATATTTATGTTGCAATTTGAAATTGATTTCCAGTTTCCCAATCACCTTTGGTGTATGAAGGACTTCCTTCCATAGATTTTTTTGTATGATCACATTAATACCTAGAAATACTTTTTATGAATGCATAAATATTATATGCATCAGTTTGATTGAACGTCATTCTAAAAATAATCACGTCCATTGAGAAATTGATGGATTTTTTAAAGCCTGGAAATAAAAAATTCTTGTTACTGATGTTTGAACATCCTTGAAACAAGTTCTATAGATTTCAGTTTTCTGGTCACAATGCATATTATTCAAGTTAGGAGACCAAGTATCTTTGAAATTTTGATTCTTTTATTTTTCTTATTCCTTTTTAATTAGTTTCATTGTTTCCATTTCTGTATGATCACTATCATACCTACAAATACTTTTTATAAATGCGCATATCTTTTATATGCATCAGTTTGATTGAACTTCATTCTGAGAAAAAAAATCACGTCTATTGATCAATTGACGGATTTTGTAAAGCATGGAAGTCAAAATTTCATGTTACTTAAGTATGAACATCCTTGAAACAACTTCTATAGATTTCTATTTTCTAGTCACAATGCATACTATTCATGGTAGGTCTCCACGTATCATTGAAATTTTGATTCTTTTAAGTTTATTCTTCCTTTTTAATTAGATGTACTATTTACATTTTGGAATCTCATTAAGATTATACTAGATTCAAAATTTATTTTTGTTAATATGCTCTTAATATCATCTATTTATATTTATAGTAATTTTGTTTAATTATTTATCAATGCAGGAGTAGGCTACATAGAAGTTTAATGGACATTTAATTTAGTGTGTATCATTTTACTATTGTTGGAGAGCATCAACACATCAGCATGTGGTTTACTATATGAACATGAACTCATCTTTTGTGATGTGAATCTGAATGATTCTCTCAAACAAAAGATCTACAAAGTAATTTTCATGAACAATAATGACAACTACATCACCAGATTTACTGAATTCTTTGAAGACATTTGGGTAGGAGTGTATAAAAACTTCTATTTATATTAGATAACAAAATACAAAAAATACTAAATTTTTCCTCATTATTGAACAGGGCTATCAAAGCAATTTATCTTCGTAAGTAGTGGCATCAAATATATCCAGGTAAAAATTATTTGGTCTTTAATTTTTTTTATTAACAACTGAAATTATTATCACTGTTATGTTAATTTTAAAAATTGTTGATTGGAGCATCAAAATATTAGGTCTTCTCCAGGGGCATCAAGCATTGGCACACGATTTGATACTACAACCTTGAATATGTCAACTTCTTAGGTATTCAATATTTATATTTAATGGAAACTAATTTAATTCCATTAACATAAACAAATGTGTGTTAATTCAAAACAGAAAGTGTATTCTATGTCTTTCAAACAAACTGTTCTTTCCATCTCGTAATTGTCTACAATTACAGGAGTGTGTACATTTAAATATTAGCATTGTCATTAATATTTCAATTTTTTCTATCTTTTTTGTCATGACAATGAACCACAAATTTGGAACTAACACCTTCTCTGGTAACCATTGTTTAAAAAACCCCTTTATCATGTGATATGGTCATTTTTAGTATTTTTACTTTCTGCTTAAGAACCTACAGTACATAAATTTGATGACAAACAAGTTTTTCTTGTAATCTTTTGATTAGTGTGATTTCTGCTATCTGTAATCTATACATTTTTTGACAAACATGTTTAACATTACTATCATCTAAAAATGGTTTACATTTCTGCTGATTAGTGTGTGTTTTGACATACATGTTTAACACTCTCGGGAAGTTAGGTAATTTTTATAGATTAAAAATCAATTACCCATGTTGTTCTACTATCTAAATTCAATATATTTTAGTGAAAAACACGTTTAATATTTATTTTACCTATAATCTATACATTCTTAACATTTTTATCATTTTCTGACAAATATTTTTAACATTTTCTCACAAAATATGTATTTTTTTGAAACATGTTTAACATGTCTATCATGAAATCTTCTAGTTATTATGATTTTTGACAATCACGTGTATCATGTAATCTGTACATTTTTAACCAGTTTTATTTTATTGAAGACTACAGTTCATAGAAATCCATATAAAGTATAAATTTGTATTTTATAGTTGGATGATCATATATTTGAAATAATTGTAACAAAAAATTATGACATAACGCTTTAATTGTATAAGTTTGGTTGCATGGTACTCTATAGCTTGGTGGAATTGATTATGGTTGATGCTGGTTAGGGGGGAGGGGAGGGGAGGTCCTGGGTAGGGGGGAGAGGATGTGAGGGGAAGAACTGAGCAGGGGGAGAGGGCTTGGCAGGGGGGATGGGGATGGGAAGGGGGGATGGGGCGGGGCAGGGGGGAGGGGCTGGTGAGGGAAGGGGATGGGCAGTGGGGAGGAGGAGGTGGGAGAGGGAGGTGCTTGGAAGGGGTGGGATGAAAAGATGGGCATGGGGGAGGGGGGAGGAAGAGCTGGGTATGGGAGATGAGGGGGGAGAAGCTGGGTATAAGGGAGGGGAGGGGCTGGGTAGGGGTGAGGGGAGGGGCTGGGTAGGGGGAGGGGAGGGGCTGGGTAGGTGGGAGGGGAGGGACTGGGTAGGGGGGAGGTGAGGGGTAGAGGGAGGTCCTTCGTAACTATGTTGATGTTTTAAATCTCTGTTTAAGTGGTCTAAATATTATTTATTTTCAATATTCTACCCAACTGTTGATTGTGTTTTCATTTTTTTGTGCTATGATTTATGAATGGTTGTTTTTTTAGAATGCAGAAAAACATGCTTGGTATTTTACAGTCACCCTCCTATTGTAAGTGGGTCCATTACAAGAGTCCACTGGATTGAAAATGAAGAGATTTAATTGATGAATGGGTACTTTTGGTTAAGCTGGTTGGTCATTACCTTCATTTTTACTCATTGCTAGAGTTATGTATTACGTATTTTTCATGGTGTTATACTTCTCCTACAATTAGATATACTTTAGTTAGATTTTAGATTTAGCAAATAATGTTCAAAATGAGGCTAATTGAAATTATGGTATGATTCAAATGGCTGAGTGGTTTGGTTTCTTTAATTTTCAGGATCATTTTCCCTATCTCGGTTTGCATGGTCGTGTGATTTTTCAAGAATAGTAGAGGCAGAAAGTGGTGCTATTGTGTATGTATGATATCTAAAAAAATTTCTGCATTTGTAACCTATTTCTACAAACACGTGCAGGTACCATATTACTACCAACCAGAAACCACAAATACTTTTCTACTGCAGCGCCACAGGAACCCAATTTTGGAAGGTTTTTACTACCACAATTTATTGAATTTAGTTTCATCCCAAAGGGGAAACCATATACTATTACATTATTCTATTACTTTATTATTTTTAACCCAACACTTTGCTAAATAAACAATGTGTCCAAACAATCTGTTTTTGTTTCCATGTGTTCCATTGAAAATTAACTCTGAAAGAATTGTTGTTTCATTTTGAATGTTTCACTGTTTATATTACTTCTTCATAATTGATCTAAATAATACATTATTTATATTATTTATCTTTGTTGAAAATATATTAATATTCCTTTTCATATGAACATTCTTCTATTTACTAAAATATTGATTTTTGTTTTTTACTACAATATTGAATTTTTAGTAACATGAAAAAAATTGTTTAAGTGCAGTGAGTACAATGACATTTCATTTTTTTTAAATTAAGTAGAACCATACTATTTATTTGAAAGATGATTTCAAAATAAAATTGAATTATCCCATGAAAATAATAATTTCATACATTTTTTCTATGAAAAAATCTATAATTTCAATATATAATTTATAATTTTCATTCAGTTTCATTGTTGGTTCCTCCGTTGTTAATTTTATAAATAAGGTTGCCCAGTATCTAAATTTTCTTCCTAAATTTTTGTAACTTTTATTCCCCATTATGTATGTCATTTTATTTTCAAATGTATTCAATATTAATATAACCTATTATTTTTTTTAAATATAAATCTATAGTTAATAATTAGAATTTTTTTATAGTGGCGTGCATCGCACGGGCAGAGTACTAGTTAATTACAAAAGTTGAGGTAAAAATTAGTTTATAGGGCATTTATATAAAATTATAAGGGTTAAAAATGAATGTAAACTTGTCCATAAAGAGTATTATGATAATATTTATTACTTAAAACCCATATAGTTTAATAATTAACCATTTTGGAGCCCTTTGGATGGTGATAAATGTAGTTACACTATATTCTTTTCAAAAATAACATGTGTGTCCTCCCTCCCACTAATAAAAGGCCTCTCAATCTACTCTCTTATTAAAACAATAAAAACTAGTTGTTTTGACCATGAACTACCTGAATTAATACCATAATTCCAAACTCATAGAATATATTCATTATTCATATTATTAAACCCTCCAAGTATGTCATTATGTGAAAAACTAAAGAGGCTCTCTAAAGAAGAAAACAATTATTAAACATGAATTTTTTCTTCCACATCTTTAAAATAAATTTCAATTATGATGATATAAAAACACCATTATATCCCATATATAATGATTATATTTTCTTATTAAATTAACTTATATAAATCTTTTATTCTAAAAATGGGAAACAAAATCATCGAACAAGTGTATGATGAACTACCGCATCAGGAACCGATGCAATTCGTTTTCAGTCATCACCTATCACCACTAGATATATTTATTTTCTATCATTTTTATATTATATTTATAAAAAATTTATAATTTATGAATTATTAAGTCACATATACATTTTTAATTTTCATTGTTTATGGGATACGATAATGTCGATCGTGTGTGTGGAGAACTATTCTGTCAAGAAGTGATGTTATTCATTTTTTACATATTCATTAAATACATGTTTTTAAGGATTAAAATAATTATTATATGTGATATTTATTACCTAACCATACTTCTGGAAATATAATATCTATTATAACTTCTTACCTTTCATTATTTAGGGAATCTAACAACACCTCTCTTGCATAAATGTGGTCTACATATTCAATATAGTGATGTCAAATGATTTTCATTTTATTTTTACATGGATTGTAATAAGGATGGGTTTGAATTATATTAATGATTTATATTATATAATAAATATTATTTATTTTTAATATATTATTTACCTTCTTTTTCTCATCCATCGATAAAATTGAAATAACGTTCATGCATACGTATGGTCTACCATCTCTAGGAACAATGCGATACATTATATATGCCAATCTATAATGGATTATTCAAAAAAATTATATATAATGAATATAAATGA
Source organism: Viscum album (assembly GCA_963277665.1). Lineage (NCBI taxonomy): Eukaryota > Viridiplantae > Streptophyta > Magnoliopsida > Santalales > Viscaceae > Viscum > Viscum album. Next base: position 819,307,334 of record OY728142.1, read on the forward strand.
CATTAATATCATGGTTGAAATAATGGATATTTTATAACCGTTATAAAATTAAAAGGACCAAAAATACCAAAATAAAATATACTTGGAAAACAAAGCAGTTGTTAACTGAAACGTTATTTCCACAAAAAAGTTTAAACAAACGGGTGATAAAATATCATATATTAATCATGTATGGTATTATATATATATATATATGTGGTTATATAATAGAGTTACAATAATGAAATAGTTATTATATATGAGGTTCAAACATTTAATAACAAATTTTTGACTTATCCTAAGGGACTTTTTTCTCAATTTTTTTTGGGATATAAGTTATGTTTTGTAATTTATTTATTTATGAGATGTATATAATTCCCCTTATAAATGTTATATCTCGAATATATATATTTTTATAATATTTGAATGATTAATTTGATGTTATTATCTAATGGGTCTTACAATACAAATTTTACCAATGTGGTAAAGACATTATATTACAATCTCATTATTTATTAAGTTTGTTTATGATTATGCTTCCAATGATGAATTATTATGATAAATCTCTCAATAAACTCATCTATTTTAATATAATTTGTTAATTACTTAAATTTTCAAGTAATTTATCCATTTAGATCTTTTTATTATTTAAAATGGTTGATAAAATGTTTTCATTGATAATATATATTTTCTCACTTCGGGCGAAAACCATTTCTCCTCCATGTTGATATTTTGAATTGTGTTTTCAAAAATTAATTTTATATTGTGATTATTAAATGAAATTTTTACCCATCACATAATTTTTTAAAATTGTTTATAAATAATCTTCATATCATTTTCCAAATATATTTGGCTTTTATTTTAACAAGAATGTGATAAGAATAGTTTTTTAATTTGTAAGACACAAGTAGAATTCTCTAATATATCAACCATTATTTACATATTGGGATAATATATATTTTAAAAAATTTATTTTAAAATGAAATGATATATAAAATATATTATTGTTTTTTAGTTTTAAAATATATGATTTTTAGAGAATGTTTATTTTCAAAGAAAAGGTTCTCCTAAATGTTTTTTCACATTTTATTTTTAAAATTGTGATTTTCCAGATGAAAAGGATATTATTCCTCTATAAATGCTTAAATTGGTCTTTTAAAATCTTTTTCTATATAAAATAAAATTCATTGACTTTACCTAAGTTTTAATAGGGATATGATCCAATTATAGTATCATTTTTTTTATTTGGGATTATTATGAATATAATTAAAAAATATCCACGAAACTAATTTATTTTCCATGGGTTATGATGTGATGAATGTTCTAAGAAAAAAATTTCATTTCCTAGGTTATGATATGATGATTGTATTATGATGTTGTGGAAGACACATGTTTGATTTTCATTGTCTGATGATGGTTTTTTTATAACAAAGGATAGTGGTCCTGCTATAAAAATGGATGTTGGTTATGATATAACTAAGGGTAGAGGTAACATTATATCCAAATATGGGTTGAACTTGTATCTCATCCAATTCATTGGGAATGATCAATGTTCCATGTGATCAAAGGTACATGGAAGTTTATCCCATGTCCAAAAAAATATGATATATGTTAGATTATCCCAAGACAATGACATGAGGTAACATGAGAGGTTATCTCATGCCCAATTCATGGTATATAGGAGGTTATCCAAATCCTGAAGTAGGGACATGGGTGTTTATCTAACTACTATCAAGTTAGGAATGTACAATATGCTATCATTGACATATGATTTTCTATTCATATGTGTGTGTAAAAAATATATTTCTTATTCTAATGTTATTCCCATATTGAAAATTTTCTAGAATTTATAACGATTAATGTTTTATGAACTGTCATGATTTATTCCATGACTCGGGTTTGTGATCTATAACATAATGAGAATGGTTTCTTAATGATATTATCATGTTCATATACCCTTATTCTCATGTAATATTTATATCCCCATTTTTCAACATTAATGAAATCTGAGCTCACTATTTTTTTGTTTTCTTCATGAAGATATGATTAATGGTTTTATGAAATATAATTATATTTAGGGTGTTATATATAAATAACACAGTGGGAGAAGATCTATATCACTTATAAACAAGTGTTTATGTTTCCATGTTTCGAACGACACTGTAACATTATGATTATAACGTGGATTGTTAGGTAAATTAATGAATATTCATCTTTTAATATGTAATATATAAGTATAAAAAGTTTTTTCCCAATATGTTATCTAACCCCTTTCTTATATTTCTATTACCTTGGATATGAGAAATTGTATTACTATTGAAATGTAATGATATGATAGTGAGAATATATAAAGACCCAGAAATTTCAAAGAAATTCTTTTTCTTAATTTCTTTCGAATTTAACGAGTCTGTAGTTTCTGACGGCGCCTGATTCCGAGGGCTGGTGTGCCCGAAATCAATTTCTGATGTTTAGCTTGGGTACGTTCAGTGAATGAACGAGCATGTTTTCCTATATTTTTAACCGGTGCTTGGAATTGAAATCTAACCGCACCGATGAAACCGCAGCGCTGGTTTTCGCTTAAGGGGACCTTTGCTGTAGTTGTGTTTTGAGCGGGTTGAGGTTTAATATTTTGGGTTTAGTTGAATTAATTAAAATTTTTCTTGCACAAATTTTATTCATGGAAGGTGGTTATTTTAAACAAATGGGGAGTTAGATGTGGGTCCCATGCCCACCTAACCTCCTATGGGAGAGTTTAGTGTGTTAGGGCCCACACGAGACCCTAACTCTTCACCTCCCCCACAACCCCCTTAACCTCCCCATAACTCACCCCCCTTGTTTAAATTCATGGAAACTCCACGCAATTATTATGGTGGAGGCTCTCCACCTCCCAAGATTAATGAGGCCAACTAGGATAATTAATAACCTTAATATTTTATTTTTCTCACCTCTTGACTCCTTTTGAATTGATTGGAGATATTTTAAAAGAGGGAAGCATTATGAGATTTTGGGGTTGGATAATACTTTGGGAGGATTTGAGGAGAGTTCCCTTCATCCACGAAGAAACGACTTCCTCCCTCGACGAAGAACAGTTCTCCATCCTCTTCTTCATTCGCAACAAGAGAGGAGACGTCACTTCCACAGGTGCACACTGACGATGACAGAAGTGACGAATGTCAGTGGCCATCATCGTCTTCATCTCCTCCCTTAGGACGACGTCGACGAGCCCATGTCCACCCTCTTGTGATAACGTCAACAAACAACGAACAACAACAGGTAGGGGATTAATTTGTGAATGTTAATAAACCCATTTTTATTTCCTTCTAAAACAAAGAATGCAAATCAACTCAATATTAAGTTGATCTGTGAAAAAATATGTTGCGGGTTGGGAATATTTGTTTGTGGGGAAAACGTAGGGTTTTAAGTTCAAATTTAATGGATTAAATTTGTGCTTGCTTTGTCGAAGTTGTTTTAATTTGGGCCGCCTGTTATCATTTTAACGGGAGGAGGTCGGAGCGCACGAACACGGTCGATCCTCCTCGCCCTTTTTGTTAATGTTCACTGTTGCGGTTTGGGATGGAGGCGGCGCGGTGCAACTACACCGCGCTGGAATGAAGAATACCACTACGACATAGGAGCGTGGCGCCGTCGCGCCACGCCGTTGAGGTCGGAAGAGGCGGCGGCCGGGGCGTGGCGTCGTTGCGCTGCCCCAGTCTGACCAAGGTCGCGGAAAAGCAGGGGAGGGTCACCGGAACTGCAGGCTACCGGTGCTCCAGAGGCGGGACCGGCTGGTCCCACACCGTACAGCTGGCCAACCATAACGGCCGGCCAGATCCGGAAAAACCGGGGGGCTTGAACCCGCGGTCAGCACGGCAGGGCGGACCCCTCCAGGGTCCGCCGTTCAGTCCGAGTGGGTGGCGGCTCCCCCCCCCCCATTCCATGTTCGCGCGGCGTCCGTGCCGGGCCGGACCGGGTACGCCGGGCCGATCCTGCTGCCCGCGCTGGGCCGGGTCCCCGCGTCGGGCCAGGGCGCGCCGGCTGGTTCGGGTCGCGCCAGCTGGGCCGGGCCGCGCCAGCTGGGCCGGGCCACACCCTAGTGGGATGGACTCGGACCCGGGTTGGGTCGCCCGGTTCGGGATGACCCAGGGGGTATCAGTCCCGATCGGACTGGGCCCGAACCCCCTCTTTTCGAGTAGTTTCGTTCAAATGCCCATAACATGGGCTACGGACCTCTGATTGACGCACTGTCAGTTGCGATGAGATCCTTGGATCGAGGTGGTCGTTTTGGTATATTATAATCAAGGTTTAGGAGAACTTTGGGTATGGCCGGGTTGGTTTGAACACAAAGCCAATCGGGCCCTCAGAGCGGAAAAACTTATATATTGAGCTCCGAATGTCCGATTGATGTGACTTTGACTTTTTTGGATTCCTCTTAGTGAGACGGACCATTTGGATTACTCTGGTCGAGGTTTGGATGCGGTTGGATTATGGCCGGGTTGTATTGTACTCGAAATCCAACCGGGCTCCATGAATGAAAAAGCCGATAACTTTCAGACCGAATGTCCGTTTGATGAACTGTCAGCGGCGTTGGTGATCACGATGAGAAATGGTCCCTATGAGTATATGCTATTTGATTTTGGGGTACAGTTGAAATACGGTCGGGTTGGTTCGTACACGAAACCAACAGGGCCCCTGGGACGAAAAGGCTAATAACTCACAGACCGGGTGTCCGATTGACGCGCCGTCTGTTGCATTGAGAACCCTATGACGAGGCGGTCCTTTGAGATACTTCTTTGTGGGACTTTGTGGTACATGGAGTATCGACATGTAGCTCGTGGAGCAGACCCTCCTGGAGATGTGCGTACGAAGTATGGAGACCATATAGCTGGCTGAGACCTGATGACTACTTGTCTTATTTGATTTGGAGTGACTTTAATATCCCAGTGGGGAGAACTACATTGTGAGGTGGCTAACCCATGGCCAAGGAGCACTACTTTGTGAGGTGGCAGACCCTCAATACTCGACAGGAGGAGTACCTCTATAGGCTATGAGGGGGAGCACTATTGTGTGAGGTGGCAGACCCATGGCAGAGGAGCACTACTTTGTGAGGTGGCTGACCCGCAGTACTCGACAGGAGGAGTACCTCAGCAGTCTTAGGTTAGTGAGCAGTACCTCGGAGTTGTGACAAGATCATTGTACTCATCAGAGATGGAACTCTTCAGCAGTTACGGTTTCGATAATGAAAATCCTGGTTTGAGCTGAGTCAACGACCTTTGTGTTTTCCTCATGATTGAGATGGGTTACTAAATAAATTACATATATATATGGGCATATACCTAAGAAGTGGTTATCCGTCAACTTCATATCTATGTGATACCTCGTGGCTGAGATGGGTTACATGGTAACTTAGGTATAAGTATAGGCTTATACCTAAGTAAAGGTTATCTGTTGAGAACTTTATTTGTGATTATCCATGTTGGATTTAGTGAGAACTTGAGGGTATCGGGGTCCCTACTGAGTATCGTATACTCACCCCTGCACGGGCTTTGCCTGCACCTCGCTGTGTTGGTTGTAGACAATGGACATCACTGATCGTGGTTGAGGCTTATAGAGCTGGACGATACCCAGAGGTGGATCTCACGATGAGTCGGTACCCGGAGGTGAATCTTACGACGCGTAGGTACGCGGAGGTGGATCTCACGACGGTTCGGTACCCGGAGGTGGATCTAACGACGAGTCAGTACCCGGAGGTGGATCTCATGACGAGTTGGTACCCAGAGGAGATGAATGGACGTGGAGTTCTGAGGAGGAAATCTATACCTACACTTCAGGTAGGAACCTGGAGGATGATCCAGGAACATCTTGTAACCTTTCAGCAATTGTCCTTTGTGTTTTACTTTACTTTTAGTTATATTTGTACCTTTCTTTTGGTCTTGTATTTCCGGCCCCTTGTACTTTCAGCACGTTTTTTATACTGCTTTACTTAGTGTAGCTTCTGCTTGTACTCTATTTGTTTCTGTTTTCTTTTCGTAAAGGCAATGCCTTCACTTTTTATTTGGATTTACGCCTTTGGTTCTAGTCTCCAGCCCCTGGCCTATGGAAGGCGGGCTTGGGGTAGTCACGGCACGGGCCCCGAGGATGGGTCGTGACAAATTGGTATAAGAGGAGTCGGTTCTACCACAGGACTTATAACTCTGATATTTCTTTTCTGTGAAGCAATAGTGTTAAGGGTATCGAGTGTGTGTTTTCAGTTCAGGGAGTCTAGTGTGGGTGCGGGCGGCTGACGTATCCATACACCAAGACCCTGACTACTAATTTCCGACTCAGTGCACGAAAACACTAATTGCGTATGTGTTTTCAAAGGTTTTCCCTTAAAACAGTTCAAACCATGTCTGCTCTCCAGGTATAATCGTTTGATTGTGTCACGTCTATTTCTTTCAGGATGACTTTCCCTGGAAGATCAGCTAGAGCCCCGAGAGATGTATGTAATGACAGCCTGCTAAGTGAAGAGGCTTCGGTACAGGGCCCTCTATCAGTTGAGGCACCAGTGGAGGCACCAGTGATACTACCATACGTTGGGCCACCGATGCCACCAGCCCCAACAGCAGGTGATGCACGCCAGTTGAGCACATTGTACGAGTTCTAGCGCTAGAGGCCACCCAGGTTTCGGGGAGAGACGGACCCACAGGCGGCTGAGGAATGGCTAGAGGATATGGTGAGAGTTTTCAGGATAGTGGGTTCACCAGCGGACTTCATGGTGATCATTATTGGTATCCTGCTTCAAGCAGCATCTGGTAGGTGGTGCGGGATGCTCCAGTTTTGCGATGAGATTACCTTCACTTGGGGAAACATAGAGACCTTATTTAGGGTGGAGTTCATTCCAGTGACTCTACACTCCAATAATGCTCAGGAGCTGTTTCCTTTGTCGTAGGATTTTCCATCAGTAGCTGATTCATCTGTAGGCAGTAGACAGATGATGCAGAGGTCCAAGAGGACCATACCAGTAGGTGGGTGACCTTGGGATACAGGTTTGGTTGTGTGAGGCACATGAAATAGTGCCATCCATACGAGGAGTAGGAAGTTTTATGAATGCGGCAGGAAGGGTCACCTGGCACGTGACTGTCCGACCCCCCCCCCTGCACAGTTGATCCACAGGCATTGGAAGAGCCACCAAGACAAAAGCAACAGTGGGTGCTTGAGCAACAGCCGAGCAGTGGACAAGGAAGTAGAGCTCCGGAAGCAGGTGTACAGGAGCGGAACTAGTGGATTCCTTTTTGTCCCTTGTACTTCTAGTTCCATGTTTCTGTTTTATTTGTGTCTTTTTTCTTTGAGTTGTAGTAATAAAAGACACTTATCTATGTGATGTTTACCTTCCTGCCTATTTGTTTGGATGATACTGAGAGGAACGAGTTAAAACTGTTGACTTGACCCTCACTTTAGATATTTCTAATGGAGGAGACCCAGTGACCTCACACAGATTCTGATAGTGTGACTCGACCCTTGGAGGCGAGAGTGACGGTTGGATCTCTTGGCAGTGACGTCGAGTCCTTACGACGCCATCCATGTAATGAATGCATCATTCTAGTCAGGATTGACTGTATTAGGAAATTAGCGTGGTTCATCTAGGGGATGAGACCAAGTTTCTCCTCTCAGAAAAGGAGAAATCATAGCATCTCTTATAAATCATAGGTAAAGAAGGTGCAGATCATCTAGGAGCGGATGAATACTGCACAATGCTGTAAGAAACAAGAAACTGGCGCCAGTTTCAGAGACTCGGGCATGTAAAATGTTTCAACAAGAGGAAGCATTAAGGAATGATGAGTATGTGGAGTAGCAGGCGTAGAGGCAGAGCTAGGAGAGAAGCATGAGGTGGCGCACATATCAAAATGTTACAACCACCCACCCTTGTTATCCCTGTAAGGTTTAGGGAGGTGGAGGGCAGGGAAAAACAGTAGCTGCATGTGGTCAAGGAGTGTGACCCAATGCCTCTAAGAATGGTTCGAGGGATAGTCTGTGTCCACTACTAGCATCTGTAGTAACAGACATTGATACGTATCATTCCTTCCATCCACGAATATTGTCCCAGACCTAGAGTTTCCGTTCATCTTTAGACTTGACCCTCACGTCTGGAGATACCTTTGGGAGGAGACTCGATAATCACAATTACACTGATAGTGTGATTTGACCCTCGAGGAGAGTGTTTCGGTCGGAATCTCTTGGTGATGGCGTCGAGGCCTTACGACATTGGTCTGAGTATGGATTGGATCCACAGTTCATACACATATTGATTGTATTAGGCAAAAAGGTTATGTTTAATCTACAAAATTGGGATGGGTTTTCCATGGTCGGCGAAAAAGGAAACCCCAGGTAGCACGGGATAAACTCATGCACAGGAGGGTGCGGTCGATCACTCTTAATTCAGTGAACCTTACCCTCGAGGCAGAGGGAGTTTTGTGTTTCTGTTCTAATCAGGAAATGGATGCCTCTTGAGTTCGAGGATGACGACCACGTCCTTATACGGGTCTCACCTCGATGAGGTTTACGGAGATGTGGCCAAGGTGTAAAGTTATCTCTGAGGTTCAACGGACCTTTATAGGTCCTGAGAAAGGTGGCGGGGTGGTTTACCGCTTGACCATTCCACCTCAATTGCACCAGGTGCATGAAATCATCCATCTACCTCGGCTGAGGAGATACGTGCATGATCCTTCACACATCGTCGACCTCAGGGAGTTTGACGTCGACCACAGGGTGACAAGAACAGAGGTTCCAGTGGAGATTGAGGATCGACAGGAGAGGGTCCTACGTGAATGGTCGATTCCTCAGGTGCGCTTTCACTGGCAGAACGGGAACCTCCAAGAGAGCACATGGGAGCAGAAGGCTCAAATGCGTGCTCAGTACCCCTTTTGTTTCCCTAGTTTTTGTTATTTCTTTACAGGGACGTAAATCCCTGAGGTGGGAGTAACGTAAAGACGCGAAAATTTTAGGGAATTTTTTTATTAATTTCTTTGGAATTTTATGACTCCACAGTTTCTGATGGCACCTGATTCTGAGGCCCGGTCTGCCTGGAATCAATTTCTGATGTTTGGCTCGGGTACGTTCAGTGAACGAATGAGCGGGTTTTTCTATATTTTTAACCGGTGCTCGGAATTTAAATCCGAGGGCACCGATGAAACCGCAGCGCCAGTTTTTTCTTAAGGGGAACTTTGCTGTAGTTTCATTTTGAGCGGGTTGAGGTTTAATATTTGGGGTTTAGTTGAATTAATTAAAATTTTTCGTGCACAAATTTTATTCATGAAAGGTGGTTATTTTCAACAAATGGGGAGTTAGATGTGGGGCCTACAACCACCTAACCTCCTATGGGAGAGTTTAGTGTGGTAGGGCCCACACGATACCCTAACTCCTCACCTCCCCCATAACCCCCTTGACCTCACCATAACTCACCCCCCTTGATTAAATGCATGGAAACTGCACACATTTATTGTGGTGGAGCCTCTCCACCTCCCTAGATTTATGAGGCCAACTAGGATAATTAATAACCTTATTAGTTTATTTCTCTCACCTCTTGACTCATTTAGAATTGATTGGAGATCTTTTAAAAGAGTGAATATTTATGAGATTTAGCGGTTGGCTAATACTTTGGGAGGATTTGAGGTGAGTTCCCTTCATCCATGAAGAAACGACATCCTCCCTCGACGAAGAACGGTTCTCCATCCTCTTCTTCCTTCGCAACAAGAGAGGAGACGTCACTTACTCTGGTGCACACTGACAACAACGGAAGAGACAAACACCAGCAACAATCTTCATCTTCATCTCCTCTCTTGGGGAGATGTCGACGAGCTGACGTCCACCCTCTTGTGATATCATCACCAAACGAAGAACGACATGAGGTAGGGGATTAATTTGTGAATGTTAATAAACCCATGTTTATTTCCTTCTAAAATAATGATCGTGGATCAACTCAATATTTAGTTGATCTGCGAAAGAATATGTTGCGGGTGGGGAATTTTTGTTTCTGTGGAAAAACATAGGTTTTTAAGTTCAAATTTAATGGATTAAATTTGTGCTTGCTTTGTCGAAGTTACTTTACTTTGGGCTGCCTGTTATCATTTTCATAAAAGGAGGTCGGACCGCACGAACATGGCTGATCCTCCTCCCCCATTTTGTTAATGTTCACCTTTGTAGTTTGGGATGGAGGTGATACGGTGCAACGGCACCGCATGGGAATGAAGAATACCACCGCGGCATAAGAGCGTGGTGCCGTCATGCCGCGTTGTTGAGGCCGGAAGAGGCCGCGGCCGAAGAGGGGTCGCGGAAGAGGGTTGTGGCTGGGGGGCGGCCACGGCAGGCGGTCGCCGAGGAGGGCCGTGGCCAGGGCGGGCTGTGGTAGAGTGGCGGGGCGCCATCGCGCTGCACCAGTCGGACCAAGGCCGCGGCAGAGCTGGGGAGGGCTGCCGAAACTGCCGGACGTCGGCGCTCAGGAGGTGGGAGCAACTGGTCCTGTGCGGCACAGCTGCCTGGCTGTAACGGCCGGCTAGATCCAAAAAAACGGGGGGCTTGAACCCCCGGTCAGGACTCCCCACGAGTCCACCATTCAATCCAAGGGGGTGGTTCCCCCCCCCCCCCTTTCACGTTCGCGCGGCGCCCGTGCCGGGCCACCCGTACTGGGCCGGGTCCCCGCGCTGGGCTGGGCCTCGCCGGCTGGGTTGGGCAGCGCTAGTTGGGCCGGGCCGCGCCCTAGTGGGCTAAAACCGGACCCGGTTCGGGTCGACCCTGTTCGGGCCAACTCAAGGGGTATCGGGCCGGGTCGGACCGTGCCTGAACCCCCTATTTTCGATCAATTTCATTCAAATTCCCATAACATAGGCTACAGACCTCCGATTGATGCACCATCAGTTTCAATGTGATCCTTGGATCGAGACGGTCGTTTCATTATATTATACTCAAGGTTTCGGAGAACGTTGGGTATAGTCGGGTTGGTTCGAACACAAATCCAATCGGGCCCTCAGAGCGGAAACGCTTATATCTTGAGCTCCGGACATCCGATTGACATGCCATCGACTTTGTTGGATTCCTCTTAGTGAGATGCACATTTTGGCTTACTCTGCTCAAGGTTTGGACATAGTCAGAGTATGTCCGGGTTGGATTGTACCTGAAATCCAACCCGACCCCTGGAATGGAAAAGCTGATAACTTTCAAACTGGACGTCCGTTTGACGAACCGTCAGCGGCGTTGGTGATCACGTTGAGAAACGGTCCCTATGAGTATACCCTTGGTGAGTTTTCGGTACAGCTGAGATACGGTCGGGTTGGTTCGTACACGAAACCAACCGGGCCCCTGGGATGAAATGACTAATAACTCATAGAGCGGGCGTCTGATTGACGCATCATCTATTGCATTGAGACCCCTATGATGAGGCAGTATTTTGAGATACTTCTTCATGGGAATGTGTGATACTTGGAGTATCAACCTGTAGCTCGTGCATAGGACCCCCCCCCCCTCCCAGAGACAAGCATACAAAGTACGGATACCGTGTAGCTGGCTGAGACCTGATGACTGCTTGTCCGATTTGATTTGGAGTGACTTGAATAGCCCAGTGGGGAGCACTACATTGTGAGTTGGCAGACCCTTGGAGAAGGAGCACTGCTTTGTGAGGTGGAAGACCTATGGTACTCGACAGGAGGAGTACCTCTGTAGGATCTGAGGGGGAGAACTACTGTGTGAGGTGGCAGACCCACGGCGGAGTAGCACTACTTTGTGTGGTGGCTGACCCGCGGTACTTGACAGGAGGAGTACCTCAACAATCTTAGGTTAGTGAGCAGAACCTCGGATTCATGACAAGATAACTGTACTCATCAGAGACGGAGCTCTTCAGCAGTTACGGTTTCGATAATGAAAATCTCGGTTTGATCTGAGTCAATGACCATTGTGTTTTCCTCATGATTGAGATGTGTTACTAGATAACTTACGTATATGTATGGGCATATACCTAAGTAGTGGTTATCCGTCGACTTCATATCTATGTGATACCTCATGGCTGAGATGGGTTATTTGGTAACTTAGGTATAAGTATAGGCTTATACTTAAGTAAGGGTTATTTGTTGAGAACATTCTTTGTGATTATCCTTGTTAGATTTAGTGAGACCATGAGGGTCTTGGGGTCCCTACTGAGTATCGTATACTCACCCCTGCACGGGCTTTTCCCGCACCATGTTGTGTTGGTTGCAGACGACGGACATCACTGATCGTGGTTGAGGCTTGTAGAGCTAGACGGTACCCGGAGGTGGATCTCACGACGAGTCGGTACCCGGAGGTGGATCTCACAACGATTCGGTACCCGGAGGTGGATCTCACGACTAGTCCATACCCGGAGGTGGATCTCACGACGAGTTGGTACCCGGAGGTGGATGTCACGATGAGTCCGTACCCGGAGGAGACGGATGGATGTGGAGTGCTGAGGAGGACATATATACCTACCCTTCAGGTAGGAACTTGGAGGACAATCCAGGAGCTACTTGTCACCTTTTAGCAGTTGTCCTTTGAGTTGTATTTACTTTCTGTTGAAGTTGTACCATTCTTTTGGGCTTGTATTTCCGGCCCCTTGTACTTTCAGCACATTCGTTATACTAATTTACATAGTGTAGCTTCTTCTTGTACTCTGTTTGTGTGTGTTTTCATTTCGTAAACGAAATGTCGTCCCTTTTTATTGGGATTTATTCCTTTGGTGCTAGTCGCCAGCCACTGGCCTATGGAAGGCAGTCTTGGGGTAGTCACAGCATGGGCCCCGAGGACAGGTCGTGACAAAATAATTATGTTCTCAATGAAAAAATATGTTGTATTTCATGTTTTAAAATGAAATAATAAGTTTAATTATATAGCTACTATTACAATAAAATTAAAATACATTGTTCATTGTGATTCAATCTCTTGTATCATGTAGCAATGTATTCAAGGAACCACGGGATCTTGGCTACTAGGGTCGGAGTCCTAAAAGTTTCCATCAGGTGATGTTTTTTAGATCCCTTGTGATTCATTTTTATTAAAACATGAATTATGTATTATGACCATGTGACTAAAATTGGGAATAAGACTAAGTATTCGATAACATTCTAACATAAAGTATGATAGATATTATGTGGTTTTACTATAAATTTTTCAACACTTGGATACAATAAGTGTATGTAGATTTGGAAAAAATTCATTTAGGTTTAATTACAGTGAAAATAGTTTTTTGAGTATATCTCATTTATTATTCTGGTTCATGGAGAGTGTAACATTATTGGATACCTTATTTTACGCTGTTGGCGAAATATTATAGGGTTAATTTAAATTTTTTTCACAACCCATTATGAAATATTTTAATCTATTTTTATTATTTGAGAATATTTCTAAAGATACCATGTTTATGATTCTATAATTAGTTATGCATAAATTTGCAATTTATGCAATTTGTTTCACTAGATTCAAAATTATACATTATAAATCACAATTTTAGGATCAAATATAGCGTATTTAATTATTTGGTAATGGATCATAGTAAAAGTAATCGATCATAGTTGAAATAATGGAGATCATAGTAGTGTATTTATTTTATGTAGGAATCTCCCTCTTTGGAAAGATAATGAAAATGGAGATAGATATATTCTTGGAATTGAACAAAATATAACTATACGGCGGAGGCTGACGTAGATTATGTATAGTAAACATTCTAATATAGAGTATCCTACTAATAAATAATTTAGTGTAATAATGTTAGACTATTTAATTTGACAACAACCATCACCATTCAATGGGACTAGAAATACGTTTATAGAAATGTAATGGATATGTTTCGTAGAAATGTAATTTCTCACTTTGTGGTGTATGAGTGAGATAAGGTTGTCCTCAATTTTTATCATCTAGTGGAGGATATTGGATAATGATGTTCAATTATTCGAATCCCTAAGAAAGATGAGGAAATAGAGAGCATTGAGTGAAATGATCTTATGGATCATTTCATAGAAAAATATTTTCCTCATGAAAAAGGTGTGCATATTGAGATACAATTCCCGTGTCTAAAATATATGGAAACGGAAAATGTTTCTATACATGAAGAAAACATTACAATGATAGATACACATGATGTGGAGTACTTATATAATCCAAAGAGCTATATTGAATATTTCATTGATGGGATTTAGATAATCCTTTAAATGAGTTTTCTTTCAATAATATTATTATCATATGATAATATAATATCATGTTCATTCTAGAAATAGAATGAATTATTTATTCCTTATAGCTTCTATGGAATGTAATGAAAGAAGACCAAGAAGATGGAAGATATAGATAATTGGAAGAAGGGAAATTGAAATTTTCCTACTTGTGATGCTTGTGCAAGGAAATCCCATGTTACCTACTAGAAATGAAATGGATTTTTATACATGTGTGGAAAAAAGTACATCATTATCATGATTTAAAGTGGAATGGAGAATCCATCCAATGAGAATGTACCCATGTGGTAATGACTCCATCTTGGCATTCAAAATACTAAGGATCAATTCCGAGAAGGGATAAAATTCATGAGTAACTGTAATAGAACTATATAAGAAGAAGTACTATAGTAACAATGGAACTATAATGGTGTGGTTATTGTAGTGGGAACTGTAGTGGTGGAGGTATTATAACTGCCTATGTACTGTAGATGTACTATTCATTTGTGGGCCCTTTGGGAAAATAATTGGACCGTCGAGCCTTGTATTTAGGATTTTATACCCTTGGGCCTTTGGGATATGTCATGGGTCTCCCTCTACCCAAATGAAAAGAAAATTGTGCTTTTCATTATTAATGAAAATGAGGATTCGGCCTAAATAGGTTAATATAGAATCCATTAAATTATTTATATTTTACAATAAGGAGATGGGGAACTATTATGACCAGTGCCCCAATTGGGAAGGGAACATTACATAAATGATGCTAGGGGTATAAGGGAAATATTAGACATTTACTATAGTAGATGTGGAAATTTATAAAGATGTTGTGAAAGGTAAACATAACATACACTTTAGGATTTCCAATGATAAATTTGATACTAGTTCTACCCACTCTTTTATATCTGAATAACTCTCATGTGTATGATATCACTACCTCAACTATTTAATGTGGATTGGTAAATTAATACACAAATGGGTGGGATTCCCTTATCTCAATTCTATATCTCATTTAAAATATATATTTTTTATAAATAGTCGTCATTAGAATAATTTTATTATTCCTCTAGTCAAAATTTATGTCTTTTTTTTGGAGGATTTACTCTCTTTGTATATAACTCATTTCTGTTTTCAATAATGGTAAATTACATTCAATATTATGAATCAAATTTTAACCACATATAAATGTGAGGATAAACTTATACACTTAATGGAATTTACATCAATTATATGGTGTTTTTAACATAATATCAAGGTATATATATCAAAAATGGTTGTATAGAAAATCAAGATTGGAAATGATAATTTTTTAAGAATAAGATGATTTATATCCTGAGGGATGGCCTAATATTCCCTCAAATAATGAAGTTGAGTTTTCAAAAAAACTCATTCTGGGTTCTATGATTATTTAATGTATTCCATATATAATGTATAATGACCTTGGATTTTCATAAATATATATACAATATTTTTAGATTAATATTAAATACATTACACAAACACACACCTAAGGATCATAGTGGTATAGTGTTATTGGACACTAGGTATATAATCGTCCAATTTGATGAAAGATCTTCATGATATCGGATAATGATTTCTACAATTTTTAGACTTCATAAACATAACATATATATAACCATTATCCATAAACAATGTGTATTATACATAATAAAGGGTGATATCAAATGATCAATAAGGGTAAATAAGGTAGATATGTATAAAATGAACATAATGGTTTGAGTTCATGAGAAAAAAAATTTATAACCATATTATATATATCAAAGATCATAATCTAGATTAATGATATAATTATTGGTAGTTTATAAGACATGAATCATAAGAAAATTAAGGAAAATAATCAAAGACTGTATAACATTAGCATAATGCCTGGAATTGGAGAATACACATATTCATATAAAATCATTTACATATTAGTTAGGCATAATTTCCAAGGATATTAAATCATAATGGGTTTACTTCCCAAACCATCATAGTAGTCATGGTTCAATCCTAAGACATTCAAAGATGAAAAACTCAATTACTGAATGAGTTTCACTTCCTGTTCTAGTTTTTTCTATCTTATAAGATATAAATCATTACCCAGTGTATTGGAAAAACATATAGGCTCTACTTATCAATTAATTAAAATAACAGAGATGTGTGCCACAACATCATAAAACGTTCATCATATCAAAACTAATGAAATGAAATGGTTTTCATAAACATTTAAATATATTATTACATATTGAAACGAGATAGTTTTGATATTCAATCCATCGTTTCATCAAGACTTAACCCCTTGGAAGAATAGTCAGGTCTCATCATTCCCTTTTTATTGTATAATTCATGGAAATTAAATTGGCTACACAAACATATTTACATTATAAACATAAAAAATTTAGGTAAAGAATTCGACTAGTATCTATGTATAATATCACCAATAAAAAATAAGTATCATAAAATTATATCATCTTCGATGAATAATTTTTTTTTAGATCACTTGGATAATTTTATGAGGAGTTTTAAATTTCATTGAAAATCATATTTGAAAACTAAAAATTCATAAATTACATTGAAACCCCCTTATATTAAAAATAAACATGAAAATATATAATGTAATAATTAAAAAAACATTTAAACCATTTATAAATACAAATATTAATTCTTATTTTAAATAGAATTTTTAAAACATCAAATATTTTGAAAATAATTTTCTCAAGAAATAACCATGTTCCATTATAAAAAAAATTATAAAAATCATTTAAAACAATCATGAGGAAAATTTTATTTTACTGTTAATTTTATTTTAATCATAAAATTTTTTAAAAACAATTTTCATTGAAAATATTAAGGAAAAATTATACAGTTCTATTCAAAGAATATAATGGGCTTGAAAACAGAAAATTTGGTTCATGATTCAGGCATTTAAAAATATTACTTTCGTAATTTTTGTAAAATCCATTTGGTTATTTCTTGGAAACAACATGAAAATTACACTAAAAACGTTTTATAAAAATTAAAACATGGGTAAAAAAGTATTCAATAAATCATTTAAATAATATAAAAACATTTTTGAAAAAACATATTATAAAACTTTATTTTAGAAGACAATAAATTTTCAATATAATGGACAAATAGAGAGAAATTTTCATAAAAACATGTCCTCAATTATTTTAAGTATAAACTATAGGAAAATTGTACTATTACATTTAAAATATCATGAATAATAATAGTACAAGATAATTCATGGGAATTATTGTGATATAGATCATAATATTTTAACATTAAAGAATTAATCATAAAAAACCTCATGAAATATGATATTGTGACACAGATAAATTTCCAATTTTTTAACATTTGAAACATAAAAATTACAAAAGAGAGATACTAAATTGGATTTTTAATATGAATAATTTATAGGAGAATAGTCATAAAATAAAATCATGACCATAATATACACTATATAATATATATAGGTGGTGAAAATGGCATGAGTCTCACATAAGTAAAAACTGAGATATAAATCCCATATCGCCTTAGTAATATTTTAAATCATAAGACCCAATAAATTATAACATCAAATGGAACTCTAAATATAATTAAAATAATCATATTTAGGGTATAAATTGTCAATGATGATGTATATACACCACACAAAAGAAATGTGTGGTGTATTTGAATATATCCACCATAAATAAAATGGATACTAGTAATTCTATAATGTAAGTCTCAAATTCCTTCATAAATGGTCAAACATCCTTAATATTAATTATAATTTTATTATAAATATATTATTGAACCATAAATATATATATTACACCATATAATATTTTATTGTGACAATTTATTACTTATTTGTTACCAATTCCAGGTTAAAATCATGTTTGGGGTTATAACCCCTTTTTTCATGTACGTTTTGATTTCTTTTTTTGGGTCCTCTTAATTTGATCATGGTTCCATAATCACCAAAATAATAATAATGATATAATTTTAATATTTTTAAATAGATTATACTTTTAAGGCAAGTCATGAAGGATGGTTTTATTAAATTATGTATGTTACGATCATTGAGACTATGGGTCGTACGTACACATGAGTAACACTTCCATTTTTCAAAGTTCATTTTGGAAAAGAGGTAACTAATATTTTTTTAATAATTAAAATAATAACATAAATAAAATATTATTCTATTTAATATACCTATAAATATCATATACGATTCATGGTGAGTAAAATAGAGTCACATTACTTCGTGAAGGAAGTAGTCCACAGGTACACGAATGACATTATCATCTTCCAGTGATCCAAATGGTAAGAAATAAAATGATGTATTATGTATTTTTATTAATATATATTCCATTAATATAATAAATATATATTTATATTACAAATATTAATTAAAACTATCATTATTTTCTTCTATGTAATGCGTCAATGAATTATATCGCTTCACAAGGTGGTAATCCACCGTACAAATGAGCGATATTATAATATCCCCTATCGATTAGAATGTAAAAAAATTTATATATGATATAATGACTAAATGGGTGTCAATATGTAATAAATATCATATATAAACTTTATATTTATCATTATAACCAACTGTTTGATGAGGTAATTGAAAAAAAAGATATCAATTTGTGAGGTAGTAGTTCGCCATACACAAGAATGATGATTTCATGACCCATTAGATGGAAGTGGGGATATTAGTATATCATGAAAAAAATAAAGTCATATATTAATATATAATATATTTATGTTATTATACAGAAATTTTTTCTTAATAATTTAATGAGTTTTATGAATAAATAAAATAAAAACACACGTTGAAGAACATTTCCTCTTCTTCAGTTAACATTTTTACGTTCGCACCAAAAAACTATCATAGGTTGGATTTATTACATAAATAAGGTTCTAGGATGATATTAAGGATGTTTATATTGTATTTTTGTAGCTATTTTCTGAACAAAAATGTTCTTATAGTTCAAATAAGAGAGGATAGTGGCTGACATTTCATAAGTCAGGTGAGTGTCACACTTGTAGTTATCTAAAATGAATATGGTGTAACTACGTTTTAATATTAAAATAAGGAAATAAAATGTATTATTAATGATAAATATATATTATAGGATCAATATATTTCAATAAAATATAATCTATATAAGTTTCTCGGTCATTTTAACCCTTATGTATTTGGATTAACCCCTAGAAAACACGTTTTCACTATAACAGTGGTAATTATTTTTTATTATTTTATCTATTAACTTTGGTCCAAGGTTAAATAGACCATATTAGATAATATAAATTATTATGATTCCAAATATGGAATCAATTTTCCCAAAATCAATTCATATAAGTAAAAAATTGTGAATTTAAAAGTTATCTCGTAGACGCGTTGACAAAGTGGTTTCTCGAAGAGAAAACGTTGAAATAAATTATAAGTTTGTATCTCAAAATTCAATATAAAAATGATAAAAATTACCTAAATTAGATAATTAATTATATCATTAAATTAATTATTTTATAAATAATTATAAAATATCTTAAATTTTTAAATAATTATAAGGGAAAGAGAATTTTCATTAAAAAGTTTGTTTCTTTAACTATTCCTTAAAAATTAATCATTCAATAAAATTACCAAAAATTTACCCTAAGATAATTTTTACAGAATTATGTTAAAAATAAACATTATAATTTCATTAAAATTATCAAAAATGTTAAATATATGTTCGTAAAATAAGTCTGAAAAAGGCGACAACAATAATTTTTAGAAATATACAAGAATTAAAATTAAAATTATATTTATTGATATCTCTTGAATTAAAGATACATATAATTAATGATAAAATTTTAATTTAATATATAATAAATTAATTTAAAAAAATTCGCAAAATATGAATTGTTAAATTTATTGAGGTATTATGTGTTTGTGTACATATAATTGTTTTTTAGAAAAAGATTTCATTTATTCTTGTATAGTTTTTATCTTATTTTATATTAATTGGTCACCAAATAAATAATTTTCTACACATTTATAAACCATTTATTTTCATAATTTAATTAATCCTATTCATATTGTAACACCTCAACCCCAGTTACCTAGAGTCAGTGCATTACTACATAGCATTGTCATGATTACAAGGAATCATATCCCAAAAGACCAATCACTTTAGAAGTCATGGAAAATAGATTACATACATGAACATTACATTACAATTTCTAACATAAAAATAATATGGAAAAAATAAATCAAACATTACCATATAAACATGCACATGGATATTTTTCTAGTCGAATAATCACATGTAATAACTAATTTCATAATGAGGGAACGTACAACACCAGACATAAATTTGTGTTCCAAGGCCTAATACTAGGACCTAGGGGATAACTGTAACTAGACCCCAACCTGGAGAGCCTCTATAATTGGAATCCAATTTGGAGAGCCTCTGTAACCGCAATCCAACCGGATTGCCTCTATAACCGCACTCCAACCAGATATCCTCTGTAACCGAACTCCAACCCGGAGGGTCTACTGTAACTAGACCCAAACCCAGAGGGCTTACTTTTACTGGTCCCCAACCGAGAACATACTAGTCCAATACATTCATCTTAATAAAAAGATGAAATATAACATAAACATTCGTATTAAAACTTGCAAATGAAATCTCAATACATTAACCTTAAATCATGAATGGCCTAAATATAAATCATCCACAGTAAAAAATATCACAAAACCTTTAATACAATATAGTAGATTTTTATCATAATAAATCAACTTCAAACAAGTGTAAAAGTTATAAAAAGATGCTGACATGGAAGGAATCAAAACTTTTTGATGGAAATATCTATTTCAATTTTGAAATCATTTAAGAGTCACATAATTATGAAGAAAAAATTTATATTGAAAATATTATTATAATATTGTAATCGAAGATTTGAAGATATTAAAAAAGTGGAAAATAGCCACATCCGTCATATAAGTTAAAAAAACATTCTTACCTTAATTTTGTCGAAAATGCTATAAAGTACCTTATTGGGAAAATGACTGAAAGATTCCTTTATAACCATTTTATAAAATTTTAAACAAGGGTATAAATAAATTTATCTGAAAGTATAGTAAATATTAAAAATATTTTGAAATAAATTTTTAAGAAAACATGGATTTGGATGATAAATAGGTATCAGTAGATACGTATGTAAAAACAACCTATGATAATAAAGAGATTGTGAGATTAACCCATACCTAGAACTTTTCCTTATTCGAGGGTATGTTAACCTCATATATAATAGATAAATCCTTGTTATTAAATTATAAAAGAACCATATACATTATTATGATATCATATATGATCTTCTAATAATGCTTTGTTAATGGTTTTTTAGTATTATCGTTGTTTCCGGTGTTAACTAATTTATTTTCCCTTACATTATATGTTACTTGAGTCATGTTTTTTATTGATGGGATGTTTATTATTCATATCCAGAATTATATCAAGTCTTTGAGAATTATTTTTATCATCAAATAAAAATTAGTCTCGAATGGTTACGATGGGGAATGAATCGCACTGCATTCGTGGAGATGGTAATCCGTATGTACGTACGAGCGAAAATATAATTATTTTGACATTAAAATCATATATAATTAGATGATATATAATATATACATAATAATTATCATTTTATATTTATTATTTACATCAATTATACATCATTATTATACCAATTCAAATAATAATGTATTGAATAATAACTACACCACGAAATGGAGATGATAAGTCGTACGTACGCACGTATGGTGACAAGTAATTAAAAGGATGGATATAATAATTAATATGGTTGTAAAATAATTTTAATAGCATCACAATATATATAATATACTAGAGTTATTATTTTAGAATGGAAAAAACAAGGAAAGAAGAAGTTTAAGAATAAAATAACTTGAAAGAGGTGATGAAATATTTACTTGTTCTTCGGGTTCTTCATTTTTATTTGATCAAAAGGGCTCCTTAGGTTGGCTTTATGACTAAAGGAATGCCTCTAGAATGAATTTAGGACAATTTATATTTTATTTTGGCAGGTTTTGGCTGAGACAAATGGCCTTCATGGTGTGAATTTTATGGAAGGGGGGTCCCTTTTATAAGAGTGGTGAGGGGAACCAAAGAAAAGATTGAAATATTATTTTATATGATCAAAAAATATTAAATTTATAATGGATCCGAATTGATTTATTTAGAATCTAACATTTTTATGGGTCGATATCCTCTCATAAAATATGATTTAGACAATTTAGGATACCATTTTAACCATATCTTTTAGATTTAACTCTAAGTTAAATAATTTATCTTTTACCGTATCTTCTTGTATTCTTACACTATATGGTTAATAAACGTACTATAAAAATCCAAAATAACCTTAAGTGGTTCATTACTGACATATATAATATAAATTAATACATTGGGCCAACCCGTATATTTTTAAGAATAGAATATCAATTAATAATATAATATTTGTTTTAAAAATCTTTTATGTCAACTTTGACATTATTTGTTATTTTTTATAATTCCTAACAACATTATTACTTATAAAAAAATTCATTTAATCAACCCTAAGATTTATTATTAACCTATAAAATTATTTTAATTCATAAAAAGTCACAAAATACCTTTATTTGGAGATTTATAATATCAATTATTTTAATATTTCATTAATAAGGTATTACTACATCATCATTGTGTCATAAATAAATCAAATTTTTTAATCTCTAAAAATAATAAATAAAATACCATTATGTAGGAAATATTTTTATTTTTATAATGAATATTTATAGTTCAATTTATCTAATGTGTAACCCTATATTATAAATAGTTAAGTTAATAAACATTGAATTTAACACTATTAACTCTTCTTTGAATTAAATAATAATAAATGTGATAATCTAATACATGTGGACCTAAAGGGAGATATTTAATTTCTAAGGTTGTTTTTTATATAATTAAACTTATCCAATTGAATTATAACATGTTTTAGGGTAATAATAATATAATTTTTACCCTTAATTACCCTATTTACATTTAATTGTGGTAAATAGAAGTGAGAAGTTACTATTCACCGAAAATTATTTTTATCTTATTGAACCACATTTTACTTAATGATATCATCCATGTATCTTGGATTTTTTAAATTCATTTCAAAGAAGCGGTAAAATTATGTTTTATGAAAATTTGCAAATGCTTCTAGGAGGTGGGTAAAAGACGGTAAAAAGTTTAATAAAATTGTATACATCTAATTTCCTAAAAAAAAGATTCCAATTAATTACATTGAACTAATATTGTTATTATGTATCTATTTTTACTTAAAATAAATTTAAATTAAATAAACAATTGTTTAAATAAAAAGTGTGTTTTAAAAAATAATGTTGTGTTTTTTACTATTCATCATAAATTAAAAGTTTCCAAAAAAATACAAAGAATTCACCCTAAGCTAATTTTGATATTACAAATTCAGAAATGAAAAATATTTTACCAATTTCAAAACATTGAAATTTTGTTAATTAATTTAAAATTCTTTCTCGTTGTCAAAAACAAAAAAGTGAATTTTTAAGAAATAATAACTATCATAATATTGACACTTGTTTATGTCCAATTTCAATGTGAAATTATATAAAATGACCACAGTTGTATCAAATGTTAAAAATATAATTTTTTTTATACTTACAAACTATTAAAATATATAATTTAACTCTATAAATTATTTTGATTAAAAAAGTTGTCTTCAGTTAAAATATAGTATTTCTCACTATTCAACCAAATATGAAAGTTATCAGAAAAACATCTAAAATTTATTGAAACTAAATTATTATTTCCCAATTCTAAAGAAGAATATTATTTTTTCAAATTAAATAAATGTTCTAAATATTGGATTTAAACAGGGTTCTCCATTAAAAGGAGGTAAAATTTCATTTTTTTGAAAAATACTACTTTTATCTAAAAAAATGAAATTGTTCTTAAATTATCTCTTAGAAACTCATAATATGAATTATAAAATTATATGTATTATATAATGATCAAAATTTACTTAATATTATACATATCCTCTTTTGAACGGTTAGTTTGGTAAGTCGTGGTGCGCTTGAACTCAGGGTTGCGTGTAGCGCTGGTTATTGAATTACTTTGAAGAAATAACGTACTATGAGATCTTGGGGTGTTACATTTTTCCCTCCTTCAATAAATTGAATCCTTGAAATTTTAAATTGTTCTCCTAAAATAACAGGTTGAAAATAGAAATTACATTTTTTGGAAAACCCCCGTCAAAAAATGGGTTAAAAAATTTAGTCTTAATAAGAATAAAAGGGAAATAAATGGGTCACCAAAAAATTATGATCTAGATTAGGAGAACATTGGTGAAAATTAGAGACACATAATTTGAGTAAAAGCATAAATATTTATAGGGAGTGATTGAGTTCATCAATCACAAAAAAGGGTAAAATTGAGGGCCTCAAATCCCTCAATCTATGATGATTTAAAACACTATCGGTTCAACAAAACATAAGGTATTATGATAACACATTTTTGGTTTTAAGAACCCATCGAAAAAGTTTAATAATTAATTGATCCATAGAATAATAGGAAAAAATTATATATATATATATATATACTAGGCTTGTAGAGTTTCATCCTTCAACTAATTTCTACCATAAACTCATCTTTCACTCCAAAAGATTTCAAAAAAAATATTTTATTTACCCTAATCGTATAGGGATCAAAAAATAATGAATTTATAATTAAACTATCAGACATTTTAAGAAAAGAAACTAGATTATACAATCCAGAACATCACATAGGCCAGTAGTAGGTGATGCACCCTAGTCGCCCTTAGGTTGAGGGTACAAGTCTCGCGACCTTGTCGGACGCGACTGGTGGTCGCCTGACCTCTGGGTTATCCTTTTTATAACAATCCAAAGATAACTTTATCAATATTATCCAATTTCAATCTTAATTTATTCCAACCTTTAAACTTATCCAAAATACTTCTATCCAAACTCACGGTCCAAAATTTATAAGGAAGTTAATCACAATGAAGATCTTTGTCACCACGTAATAACATTTGAACACCATCATCGTGTATTCTTTTTTAAAACATTGTAGCACCCCCAAATTACCATGAAACCTTATTGATTACATTCATGATCCCTTATTCTTAATAGAATACATGATATACTCCTTATATCCAAAATTTTTAAATATTCCAACAATGATGAAATAAACAAACTATTTATCAGTTCTAAGGAAGTCAATAATATCCAATATAATTTATCAAAATAAACAATCTCTTATTCCAAAATCACTAACTCTTTATTAGGACCATATTATGGATTAAATTTCCTTCAACCATGTATTTTCCAAAAATTGTAGCTTACAATAATGTCACTTTTCTTAGAATCATATAATCTTAAATCCTTAATAAAATAGTATGGTAGTACCATCTTTATTTATTTCCATAATTCATATAACCAGTATATTGTTGATACGAAAATAAAATGAAATTATTTTATAATAAGAACTTAAGAAAACTAGTCATTCATCTTCATGTGAGGTAGCATCATAACTTGATTATTATCCAATGGCATCATTTTCGGTATACTCTGATGATTGGGGCATGGATTCGCCTAGTGTCCCAACGCCTTGCAGATGAATCATTTTAGATTTGAAACCTTTTTCTTACCCTTGCAATCACGTACATGGTGACCTTTTTCTCCACACTTATAAAAAACTTCCATTCCCTTCAAGCATTTAACAAGGTGCTTCTTTCCACATTTATCTCATATGTGAAAATACTTCTTTCCCCTCATCCCTTTATCCATATTTCTCTCTATGATCCTTTTCTTCTCTTTCTTCCCTTCAAAACCATATGACTCATATAATTCTTTACTTTCCTTATTAACACATGATATTATTTATTTATATGTTGAGAATACATTGGAGACTATTTCCCTTCTAAATTTTGGCTTAATACCAAGAATGATATGATCCTTCTTACTCAATGGATCATACGTATTTTTGGATTTTTCATTTCTTCTACTGGGCGCCATTTCTATAAAATGGCATACACTAGGTCAGTTTATGAATCATAGTGTAGAGTTCCAAACTTGTAAAATACGTAATGAAAATTGTACAGTTTTTGGATATAAACTGTAATCATAAAAATATTTCCTTTGAGGAGGTATATACTCATAAGTCCTTAATACTGATTTGTAAAGAAAATTAGAATTATCCTAAACATATCCTCTGGGAGTGTCGTAACCCAGAGTGAAGCAAGTCTTGTTGTTGTGCACTACTTCCCTTTCGAGTCTAGCTCAAAACGGTGTTTTTGGGTGTTACCCCTAAGTACATCTATGCGAGAGACACCTCTACCTACTCATAACCATACAGAGATGTATTTCATTGGAAAACTCAAAAAATCTCTAAATTACCAAAATTATATGAAGTTCTTCTTTACTAATCCTCAAATCCTATCTTAGGGTAATGTGCTCTAATCATAGTTTACCTAAATCTAGTTTCCATGGTTATTTCTAACCATCCTCTGATACCAATTGTATAGCCCTGATCCCAGTTAACCAGTGTCGGTGTATTATTAAGGAGCATTGGAATGATTACAAAGAATCATGTCCCAAAACACCGATCAGTTTATCAGTCTTGGAAAATAGATTACATACATGAACGTTGCATTACACTTTCTAATATACAACACACACACAAAAATTTTTATAATTCTATTTTCCCTTAGCTTAACCCTGAATTTCAAACATAAAACACTTCTTGGGATGCTGGTTAAATAAAATATAAGAAAGGGACGAGATCAGATGCTCAGTTAGGGTAAATAATTTAGTGAAAGATATAAACTATTAATGCAAAATGGTTAATAGCAAGAATAGTCTTTTAAAAAAATGAACATAATATGGAAAAAATAAATCAAACATTACCATATAAACATGAACATAGATATTATACTAGTCTAATAATCAGATGTAATAACTAATTTCACAATGAGGGAATGTATAGTACCAGACATTAATTTCTATGTCAGGGCCTCGTGCCAAGATCAAGGGGCTAACAGAAACTGGACCCCAACCCAGAGATCCTCTATAACTGGAATCCAACATGGAGATCCTATTTAACCGAACACCAACCCTGAGAGCCTCTATAACCAAACTCCAACCTAGAGGGTCTGCTGTAACCGAACCCCAACCCATAAGGCCTACTTTTACCAGTCCCCAACCCAGAACATACTAGTCCAATACATTCATCTTAATAAAAGGTTAAAGTATAACATAAACATTTGTATTAAAACTAGCTTATGAAATGTCAATATTTTAACCTTAAACCATGAATGGCCTAAAAAAACTCATCCACAGTCAAAAATATCAAAAAACCTTAAATAAAATATGGAAGAATTGTATCATAATAAATAAACTTCATACAAGTGTAAAATTTATCAAAGGATGTTGACATAGATGAAATCAAAACTATTTGAGAGAAATATGTCTTTCTATTTTGAAATAATTTAAGTGTCACGTAATTATAAAGAAAAAATTTGTTTTGAAAATATTCTAATATGATAGAAAGGGAAGATTCGACGATGTTATAACCGTGGAAAATAGCCACACCCACCGTATATGTTATAAAAACATTCTTACCATAATTTTGTCGAAAAGCTCTTAAAGTACCTTGTTTGGAAAATGAAAAAAATATTCCTTTATAAACATATTATAAAAAGTAAAACATGGGTTTAAATATATTTATCCTATAGTCGAGTAAATATTAAAAATGTTTTGAAATAAATTTTTAAGAAAACATGGTCATGGATGATAAAGAGGTCCCAGTAGATACTTACGTTAAAACAACCTCGGAAAATAAGGAGATTGTGAAATTAACCATTACCTTGTACTTTTCCATGGTTGAGGGTATGTTAACCTCATGTATAATAGTTAATTCATTATTATTAAATTATAAAATAACCATATACAAAATTATTATATCACATATGATCTTCTAATAATGCTTTTTTAATGGTATTTTAGTATTATAGTCGTTTCGGGTGTTAACTGATTCATTTTCCTTCATACTCTTTGTTACTTGAGTCATGTTTATTATGGATGGTATGTTTCTTATTCATATCCAGAATTATATAAAGTCTTTAAAAATTATTTTTAATAATCAAATGAAAATTATACTTGAATGGTTACGATGGGGAATGAATCTCATCGCGTTCATGGAGACGGTAATCCGTACGTACACACGAGCGACAATATCATTCTTTTGATATTAAAATCATATATAATTCGTCGATATATAATATATAAAGAATAATTATCATGTTATATTTATTATTTACATCAATTATACATCATTATTATACCAATCCAAATAATGTATTGAATAACAACTACACCACGACATGAAGACGGTAAGCCGTACGTACACACATATAGTGACATGTCATTCAAAGGATGTATATAATAATGAATATGGTTGTACAATATTTAAAATAACATAATAGTATATTGAATATACTAGAGTTATTATTTTATAATTGAAACAACAAGGAAATATTAAGTGGAAGAAGAAAAGAACTTGAAAGAGGTGATGAAAGATTTACCTTTTCTTCAGGTTCATTCTTTTTATTTAATCAAAAGGGCTTCTTAAGTTGGCTTTTTGACTGAATTAAGGCCTCTAAGAGGAAGGGAGGATAGTTGAAAGGATATTTGGGTAGGGTTTGGCTGATCCAAATGGATTTGATGGTGTGAATTTGAGAGAAGGGTGACTGCCCTTTTATAAGAGGGGTGAGGGGCACCTTAGGAAAAGATTGAAATATTATTTTATAATAAAAACATATTTGGTTTATAATGGCTCCAAATTGATTTATTTTGAAGTTAAAGTTGGTAAGGGTCGATATAATCTCATAATATATGTTGTAGAAAAGTTTAGGTTACCATTTTTTTCATATATTTTAGATTTAACTCTAAGTTAAAAAATTTATCTTTTACCGTGTCTTCCTGTATTCTTACACTATTTGGTAAATAAACATACTATAAACATCCAAAATAACATTAAGTGGTTCATTAATGAAATATATAATATTAATGACATCCTTATTTTGAACAGTATATTTTTAGGAATGGAATATTAATTAATAATATAATATTTGTTTTAAAACTCTTTTTTGTCAATTTTCACACTATTTGCCATATTATTTTTGTTAAATTCATAACAGCATTATTACTACGAAGAAAATTACTTTAATCAACCCTAACATGTCATATTAACCTATAAAATTATTTTAATTCATAAAAATCCTCAAATTACATTTATTTGGATATTTGTAATGTCAATTATTTTAATATGTCATTAATAAGGTAATTACTGCATTATCATTATGTCATAGATAATTTAAATTATATATTGTCTAAAAATTTAAAAAAATATAATTAATTAGGAAATCCTTTTAAATTTCCAATGAATATGTATACTCTAATTTATCTTATGTTTAACCTTATATTCTAAATTGTTTAGTTATTAATCATTGAATTTTAAACTTTTTACTATTCTTTGAATTAAATAATAATAAATGTCTTAATCTAATCAAATAGGACCTATATGATCATATTTTATTCCTAAGGTTGTTTTTGATCGAATTACACTTATATAATAGAATTAGGACATGTGTTAGGGTAATTATAATATCATTTTTACCTTTAATTACACTATTAACTTTTAACTCTGGTAAATAAAAGTCAGATGTTACTATTCACCAAAAATTATTTTTATCTTATTGAACCACATTTTACTTACTAATATCAACTATTTCCCTCATATTTTTAAAATTCATTTCACAAAATCATTAAATGTATGTTTTATGAAAATTTTCATTTGCTCCTAAGAGGTGGGTAAAAGACTGTAAAAAGTTCAATAAACTTTTAAACATCTATTTTTATTATAAAAAAGTTTCCAATTAATTAAATTAAAATAATATTGTTATTATTTTTCTATTTTTACTAAAAATTAATTTCAATAAAATAATTAATTATATAAATAAAAAGTGGGTTTTAAAAAATAACGCAGTTTTTTTAACTATTCGCCAAAAATAACAAGTTTTCATAAAAATACCAAAAATTCACCTTAAGCTAATATTGATATTCATAATTAAAAAATGAATTCTATTTTAACAATTTTAAAGCATAGAAGTTTCATTAGTTAATTTAAAATTTATTCCCGTTGTCAAAACCAAAAAGTGTATTTTTAAGAAATAATAAACTATCAAAAGATTGACACTTTTTTATGTCCTGTTTCGAAGTGAAATTACTTAAAATGACAAGGATTAGATTAAATGGTAAAAATGTAATCTATTTATACTTCCAAACCATTACAATTTATAATTTATCACTATAAATTTTTTTGATTAAAAAAGTTGTTTTCAGTTAAAATATAGTATTCTTTACTATTCACCCAAATATAAAAGTTATCAAAAAAGACCCAACAATTTATTGAAAATAAATTCTTATGTGCCGATTCTAAATAAGAAGTTTATTTTGTAAAATTGAATAAAAGTTTCAAAATTTGGATTTAAAAAGGGTTCTCCATTAAAAGGTGGTAAAATTTCATTTTTTGAAAAATACTTCTTTTATCTGAAAAAAATGATTTTGTTAATCAATTATGTCTAAGAATCTCATAATATGGATTATAAAATTATAAGGATTATATAAAGTTCAAAATCTAGTTAATACTATTCATAACCTCTTTTCAACAGCTAGTTTTGTATTTCATGGTCTGCTTGAACTCAGGGATGCGTGTAGTGTATGTAATTGAATTACTTTTAAGAAATAAAAAATTATGAGATCTTGGGGTGTTACACATACCCTCCATTTGAATGTCTATGCCGATATCTATCACATTAAAAATTAATATTTCAATATTGTGCCACATTTTATTTAAACTTGGTGTTGTATGTAATGAATAATAATCATACTGTTATGTGTATCACAGGATATCAAAAGTATTAAAATAATTTGAAAAAAATTACTTCACAAAATCTATGGGTCTTAAATTATACCCTAATTAAAAGCAATTTCTCACTCATAATTTACCTTTGTAATCAATGGTTTAACATTTGAAAATTCCCCCATATAAACCCACATTGTAAATATGCATATTATAACTTCCCTTATAAAGGGAATTTTGGAAGAATAAAGGTTACCTAAATAAACTCATAACTAGTTTCCACATATGAGAACAAAGGGGTTAAATGAAGATAGATAAATTTATTATTGTTTTAAATAATTATAGAGAGTGATAGAGATCATTGATCGTTAAAAAGTGTTTGATCCAGAGAAGAATAATGATTGCAAAGACATATACAAAATATGTGTGAAAAAGGTCCATCATATCATATAAAATTATGACTGAAGGGAACATTATTATTTCAAGATCAATTTGTTAATGTTTTGGAATTATTTTTCCATCAATACTAATAACAAATGAAATTATTTATACATGATATCTTTTTATTTCTTAGAAATAATTTCATCATTTGGATGTTTCTAAGACAGTTTCCACTTTGTCTCTTATTCTAAGAGTTGATTTTTTTAATCATTTAAGCACTAAATAAAACTCATAAAATAATGATAATTCATTCCATAAATCATGTGTTAAAAAGAAAATAACTTCGGTTCTCCAAAATGGATAAAACATCATATGGTAAAATAATAAATTAACCACTAAAACCTCATCCAATTTTCAACCAAAACTATATAATAAATGGATAACCTTATGAGACTTACAAAATTCAAAATTTATAATTATGTTCAATTAATTTTCAAAACACATCATTAATCCTTAAAATATAATTAAGCATCTCTAATGGTCACTTGCCATATCTGTTAATACCTTGGTCATATATTCTCCGGAATATTGGTAATAACCATTAATACCATAAACACTCAATGAAAAAATTAATTATTCCCCATTACTTGAATAAAACTATAGATTATTGAACATATTATATAGATCAATATTTATTCAAACACAATCAATCATAACATAAACCAATTTTTTACACATCATTTATGAGTTAAAATTCCACAAATACTCTCCAATTAACATTGTATTTATAAATCATCTCTATATCCAAACTAAACAACATTTTATCAACCTCAAGAACATATTAAGTGTTATATTCCCTTAATAATGTGTTTTATAAAAAATATTAACATTCAATTAAATCACTTTTCTAGGTTATAAGTAATAATCAAAATATTCTTGAATATTTTTAGAGAACACCTTATACTAAACAATATTTATATAGTTCATGATTCATATAACATAATTATTGTATTCCATTATAAAGTCACTTCAAGCATCCCACATACTTATCAAACCATTAACCAGGATTCATTATCTTATTACATAACACTTTATTCAATTCATATGTCATTTTTATTCTCATAATCATCAATAATATAACAATCACTCATAAAACCTTGTTGAATCTCTTCACAAGCTTTCCCCTTAAGACATCAATTTTCATAATTCTAATAATTTCCACATTTAGAAAATTCAATATTCGATGATACCTTACAGATACTACTGTTATCATCCATTAAGTTAACGATACATTAAAAATTTCTATTTAGTTACTTTCTTTGACTCTTTCCTTTCCATGCCAAAAACATCATCTTATCCCTATGATACATTCCATTAATGGCTTGCTTACACATAATATATATATCAAACTGTATATTGTATCAAACATGGTCTCAACTACCTGAAATATTAGTGAAATCTATCCTCATATTCTTTGGTGATTTTGTGATTTTTTAAGGTTCACATTGTTAATAAAGTTCCTTGATAAATAATTTGGCATAATCACAATATACTTCAATCCAATAATCATGCCATTTGGTAGTTAAACATAAATTGTCCATCAAACTCAATGTTAACCAGATTCTACTCGTTCCCACTGTTGACTAATCCCAAATAAAAGTATGATAAACATTAATCATAACGGGAAACTGAATAATAATGAAAATAACATATAGGATCTCTAAATCGTGAAACCATATTTTTAATATATGACACCTTAGATTTATCCTTGGCCATTCATAGTCATCATAAATTTAAATCATTAATAAAAGTTCATAAAAATTTTTGGAATATCCAAATCATTTTACAAAGGAGTATAAAACAATGTCTATAGCCCTGCAATTTTCATGAACCACGTTATGATCGAGTTAAATCCAAAATAACCTTATCCATGTTTTTACTCATAGGTACTTCTGTGCTAGAGTGACATCAATTAAATAATCTAGATTGTGAGGTAAATGTGTGGAAACAAATTTGTCTATCCTATACCAAAATTTCATAATATTTTACTATACTTCAACTCATACGTAAATTTATCCTTGCACACATCCATGCACACATCATTATAAATATCAATAGACATCTCGCAATTTTTTTTGTCACAATAGTTATGAATGGTAAAATAAAACCATCATATATGTCCATCTATGGTGACCCAACATTTTCATACATAAATATTACATATTTTTGGATGAATATTTTTTTAATTATAAAAAAACATGCCTGAAGACCATAATAATTTAGTGTATTTTTAGAATAGTCACAGAATCATTTTATTTTGTGACTTATCTTTCGCATCTCCTATAAAGATATTCCCTATTAAAATTCTAAATAAATATATAGTATATAAAACCTTTTATCATAACATGGTATAAGAAACATAAGAAATAGTGAACTCAGATTATTAGTAAGGTTAAATAAGGGAGATATGTATATCTTGAACATAAGTGCCTGACATCATGAGAATAACATTTGAAAACCCCCTCCTATATATAAAATATCAAAATCATGTGTCATGAAAAAAAATATTGGTAGTTCAGAAGAAATGAATCTTATAGAAATAAAAGTACACGAGCAAAGATAACATTACATTTTTATATGACATAGAACTTTTAGAATCACATAGTAAGAAATAATCATTTCTATAGTAGTCAAACTAACTTAAATAACTATAATAGAGGAATAGTTTCACTCTACAAACGATCATAGTAGTCAAGGTTCACACCATATTCCACCACAGCAGACAAAGTGTCTTAATGAACCGAGTTCACTCCCCATTATAGTCCCATATATATCATGAGATATAAATCTTTACCCAATTAATTAAAGAGATATTTATTTCCCACTAATCAAAAAATCAAAATCATATACATGTATGACACAATATCATAAGACATTCATCACATCATAACCCAAGAAATGAAATGGGATTCATAAAAAACTAATTATATCCTAATATTAATAAATAAGTGTTAGGTTTCAAAATAATTTTATCATTTCATAATAACTTAACCCATGGGAAAAATAATAAAATTTCATAAGAATTTTTTTCATGGAATGACACAGAGAAGAGAAACTGGTTTCATAATGATCGTTCCATAAAAAAAATATCCAGAGAATTAATACAATTTTTATCCATGGATAATATCCCAAATAAATAATAATTACCATCAAAGGATTTCATATTACATAGATTTTTATTTTGAAAGAGGGAATGAAACATTAATTTATGAAAAAAATTCATTGAGAATCACTTTTTAAAAATAAAAATACACCAAATATTTTTTAAATTCATTTCACTAAAAATATAATTGACGAAATATAATGGAAGGCTTATGAATAGATTAAAACATTTTTTTCAAAAAAATATACACTCCACATTGAAAAAAATTTAAAACATAAGACATTATGAAAATCATTTTCGTTGAAATAACCTTGAAATCATATATTAGAATTCATAAAATTGTTTAAAAAATATTGGAGGATAATATCTTGTCATTTATGAAAAAAAAATAAAATATAAAAAATATTCAAAATAATTTTATTTTAAAATAATCTTACAAAAAAATAATGTATTCTTAAAATAAAATAGTTATTCTAATAGAAAGAAATTATGTTCATTCTATACATGTTTAAATGAATATTACAATAACATTGTTAGTGAAGGAAAGATATGAAATGTCTAGAAAATAACATGAAAGATAATTTAATTTTATTAAAACAAATAAAAAATAATTAATAAAATCATTAATAAATAATTTTTTGAAAGTTAAATAATTTTTTATATCATATTTATACAATATTAGTTTCGATGAAAAAGGATTTTCAATTGAGAAGATAAATAATGACGTTTTTTCTAAATAAAATTTCATCAATTTTTCTATATACCGAACTGTCAAAAAATGATACTATTACATTAAAATAACATGAATAACTGTAGGATAATAATATCAAGATATTTATTGATAGATATGTTATTATGTTATCTACATTGTAGACTTAATCATAAGCAATCTCGATAAACAATGTGATTGTAACAAAAATCCATTATCATTTTGGTTACAATTCAAACATAATCCCCATGAAATAGATATCCCCAAATGGATATATAATCTTTATAAGTTTCTATAGAAGACTCATTAATTTATGTTAAGTATATACACCACGCAGAAGAAATAGGTGGTAAATATGGGTTGTGTCTCAGTGAAGTAAAAAAGATAGATGGAAATTCCTTACCGCCTTATTAATATTTTAAATCATAATCCTCAAAAAAGAATAAAATCAATTGAAACTATAATTATAATAAATATATTTTAATTTATGATATATAATTTTAAAATACGAATTACATAAACTAATCTAATAATATATTTTGTTAATTTTCATACGTCTCCCAAAAATAAAGAGAGACTATAATTTTCGTGCCTTAAGACTAGAATTATTTTTAACATGTTCAAAAATAAATTATAATAAATATAGATTTATTATAAATATATTATATAATAATAAATATATATATTTTAAACTTTATGATTTAATTATTACTATTTACTAACGGTTTATTAAAAATTTCTTATTATAATCACATTTTAGGTTTTAACTACTTAGTTTTTCATAAACATTTTGATTCATTGTTTTTTGTCCTCTTAATTTGATCATGGATCCATAATATATAGAAAAATAATAATTAAGTAATTGTAATACTTATAAATAAATTATACTTTTAATTGCAATCCTGAAATATGGTTTTGATAAATGAAGTACATTACGAACATGAAGACGGTAGGTCGTACATACACTTGAGTAACATTTCCATTTTCCAATGATCATTATGAAAATGTGGTATGTAATATTTTATCACTAGATATTATCAAAATATCATAAATAAAAGTTTATTACATTAAATATAATTATAAATTTTATCCATGTTGTGTAGGGATGAAAAGAGAGAGTCGCATTGCTTCATTAATGTTGTAGGCCACAGGTACGTGAACAATGTTATCATATTTCAGTGAGTAAATATGGTATGAAATAAAATGGTATATTATATTTTTGAAATTATAAATATTTCATTAATAAAATAATTTTTTCTTGTATATCATACGTAATACTTTACCTTTTCCTTATTATCTTCTATGTAAAGTGTTAATGAATCACATTCCTACTTGAAGAGGTAGTCCATCATGCACATAAGTGATTCTATCGTATCCCATGCAAAATAGACATTAAAATAGTTATATATGATATAAAGACTCCATTTGTATAAATATATTGTAAATATAATATTTATACCTTATATAAATCATAAAACCCAACAATAAGAGGTGATAATGGAAAACAAAATGAGAACAGTTCGCAAGGTGGAAGTCTATCGTACACACAAATGATGATTTTTTTAATCCATAAAATGGAACTATGGATTAATTTAGGTAACACCGTTAAAATAAAAACATTTAAATATTTATAATATAATGATGTTATTTTATAATAACTATTTAATAATAATTTGATGATACATTGGGGAAAATAAAAAAATATTGTTTATTGACATTACCTCTTCTTCTGGTAAGCCAATTTGTTTTTCATGACAATCCTTCATAGGATTCCTTTATACCCATGATAAAGACTCTATGATGATATTAGGGATTTTATTAATGGATTTTATTTTGTATTGGTGGAATCAAAAGGGTTTGATGTTCTGAATTACTGAAGAGATGAGGTGACCTTTTATATGTGAGGTGAGAGGCACACTTATAATTTATTTGAAAAGAAAAAGTTGTAGTAAAATTTTTCTCATTACAAAAAGGAACAAAATGGATCATTACTGATAATATGACATTATATGGTAAAAATATTTCCATAAATAAGAGTTTGAAAAATTTTCCATTCCATTTTAACAGTTATATTATTATATTAACTCATGGAAAAACCATTTTTACCTTAACCATGATAATTATTTTTTATTATTTTATCGAATCATTTTAGTCAAAAAAAAATTAGATATTATTTGATAATATATATTAATATTATTCCAAATACGAAATCAATTTTGTAAACTTCAATTCAATGAAGTGGAATTATTTAATTTAAAATTAATCTTGTAAATGTGATGAGAAATCGGGTTTTCAAAGAGGAAATTATCATAAATTTAAAAAGATTCTTATATCAATATTCAATATGAAAATAATTAAAAAGGCATAAACTAGATTAATACATATATAATTTAATTAATTTTAATTTAAAATAAATTTAGAATATAACATATCTTTATAAATAATTTAAACGAAGTTGTAATTTTGAATTAAAATTCTATATTTTTCACTATTCATAAAAACATTACATTTTTATGAAATTTTCAATAATTCACAGTAATTCAATTTTTACCTGATGATTTAAAAAATAAACTTATTTTTTAAATTATTATCTCTAAAATTTTAGAAAATTATTTTTAAAATAGTTGCGCAAAAAACAAAACCGCCTTTTAGAAAAATGCAGGGTTTAAGAGAAGAATTTCATTTCTTATTATCACTTGTCTAAAAACATATACGATGAACAATAAAAAATTTATTTAATATATAATATATTAATTTCATTAAAATCATACACCAAAATTTATTTCTTTTACTTATTTGTGTAAAATTACTTTTTCTACAAAAAAAGTGTATTTCAAAAAATCATTTTTTTAAACTAATATTTAATTTTTTTCTATTTAATTTTTCACAAAAGAATTAATTTAAAAAAATTGTAAACCATATATTTTCATAATTAAGATAATCCAGTAATTCCTTTCATTCCAATGGCATAGAGATAACTATTACATTAAATAATAATATATTAATAGTATGTATCCTCACATTTAGACATGGTATTCCATAAAAAAAAAGATAAACAGTGTGATATATGTAACACATGATATTGAAAAGATTAAATTCATTTAAAAATATATATTTCAAAAAATCATAGGGTGTTATATAATGGTCATGGTTGAGTTGTATGTATTCAATAAGAAACTCATGGAGAATATAGATATAAGATTCATATAGCCAATTTCTTTTACATGGGGAACATAAGTTCATTTTGAAGATGGGATAATGCATATTTTCATTGATAATCAGAAACATTAAGAATGATTGTCGATCTACATATAATTATCTAATGATCAAGGAGGATATACTGACAAAAACATTACATGTGAAGTGTGGTCATTAATAACTTTTCGTAATTATATTTAAACATACCAATTCCACTATTATCATCATTGATTTAAAAAATATATTATATCAAGATTTCCACAATATATTGGTATTAGACATTATTAATTATATTATAATTTATTCAAATAATTATGAATACAATGAATAATATTTTATAAATTTTATAAAGGAACTAAGAAATGAAAAGTTTTCGGCTAAATTTACAAAATGTGAATCATGGATTCAAAAAGATTAATTATTTTGTCATATAATCTCACATGAGGGCATATTTATTGATCCATAAGTAATGGGAGTTTTTTATCTATGCTACAAACCAACCATGATAATTGAGATCCGTTTTTGTGATAAATGGATACTAACGATGATTTTTGGGAGGTTTATCATGAATATCTAATCAACTCACTAAGATGAAATAGGCGTTGGTTATGTTCTTTATGATAGATGAATGTGAAGAGATGGTTGGTCAGCATGCATGTTCTCACACTATGTAGTAGTACAGAAGGTTTTGAGAGCTATAAGGTTGCATAAAATATGGAACTAGGATGTGCACACATGTAGAATTACATTAAGTTACTGTATCCATATTTATAATAAAAATTTCATCATAAAAATTACATGAATTATGATTTTTATTTGTTAGTGTTAACTTTTTCATTGAAGATAGAGAGGAATTATCTGTGTGGTGAAAGATCTGATAAATATACTGATCATAAAATCATGAAGTATATATTTACACAAATATATTTGAATATGTTTCGAGAAATATGGTTGGATTTGTTCAAGGATTATGATTTCACAATAATTTACCATTATTAGAAGGACAATAAAGAGGTTTATGCTCTAATTCAGAAGTTCCATGCTAGTTTTTCCATTATAAGGATTGAAAGAGATCCAATATTTATAGATGTGTATAGGATGTATATTTAATGGGGAAAATATTGAAATCAAATATTTTTATTCTTATGATATAGAAAATTAATAATTTTTTAATTAGTTTTTATTAAGTTTCATTATCTATTCATATGATTAACAAATTGGACTTATTATGTGGAAGGTGGGCTATAAAATTATATATCCCCTAAATAATTAGTAGTTCTAATAAGACAAAACATGTTGGGTATTTTACTAAGGCCTTACCCAATTCTTCATATTTTATGGCATGAGGAAACAATGGTATGATTAATTTGTCTAGAATTATGTATTTAATAATTATGATATTTTTTATTGATTTCTATATGATATTTTGAGTAGTTATGAAATCAATAGATAATTTTCAATATCATGTGATTATTTACATTGAATAATTTTGTAATCATTCTTTCCTACAATATTATTCATGCTATATTTATTCAATGTTATCTTCTACATCATTCGTTACCTTATTGGAAATCTGAGTTCACCCATTTCTTATGTTTCCCTTCCCTTGGATTTCATGATGATTAATATAATTAATAGATAAGGATATTCTATAGGGTATAATGACATTCTTAATGAATATTATTTGTTTTATTTTATTTAATCAAATTTAATGTCATATTTATGTTCCTATCTAGTTTTCCTATACTGAAAATCTTCTTGATCTATTGGGGTGTGATATCATGCATTATAGCCAATGTAATAATGTAACCACTATATTTCGATACTATGTCAAAGTTATTTATTTTATGATACAAAATATCAAACATATATCCATAATTTTTCCATTATAAATACATCAATTCAGTCAAATAATTTTGGAATTATACCATTAACACACATTTCCAGACAACATTCATTATGTCATTCCAACTAGAACAAGAAAATGAAATTAAATATCTATTTTTCAACAACTAAAATACAATCTATATTACAATATAATTAAAAGAAATTAATAATATTTGAATGGAATGTTCATATCGATGAACGGACACATGACCCTCTAAAAATGAACTTTTGAGACAATTCATACTATCCTCTAATAGGAAATGATCCAAAAATCATAAAAATAAAAATTGATAGTTAATAATAACTAATGTAAATAATTTCATAAAAACCAAGAATGATTTCTATATATAATTGTAATGTAAACCTAAATATCATCCTAATAAAAATAGGGTATAACTCATATTCATGGAATGAAATATTTCAATTTTTTGTACTTGTACACCATCCTAATAATTGGTTTCATGTCCACCTTATTTATGTTTATTTTGGATAAAACCTTCTTTTTTTCCTTTAACATAATAAAATTCATTAAAAATTTCAATGAACAATACTAATATTATTTTTATGAATACTAACTGTACCTGTTATAGTATAAAAGAATTTCCATTTGTTACACCCTTTAACAAATCAGTGACGTGAAATTTAGTTTGTATAGTTTATTTTAGGCTCTTTCATGCTTTTCTATGTATGTGAAACGTAATTAAAACTCATTAAACAAATAATTATATATGTATCAATATGGTTAATGAATTATTAATTAGTCATTATATAAAATTATTATAATATGCTTCATGGACATAAGAATTTCAACAATGATCATTTGATTTTAAAAAGATAGATATTAATGCATTAATAAAGAATTTTTGGACTACATAAAAACCATTTAATAAAAAAACCACAATTACCTTAATAGTTATTTATAAGGTAATCCTTATTTTGATAAAATTTGTAATTATATGCTCATGACAATGAAGTGGTTATAAAAAATTATAGTAATTAAGTAGATCATTAATAGTGGAATCTAATCTTTAATGTTTCATGAACATAAATATATATAATATAGTTTGGAAACGATATCAAATATACCACTTATCCACAATGTATGGTCTATTTTGTTTTTCATTGTGATCAAAATTTTATTCCATACATTTATCCAGGGTATTAAGAGTTGGTACATTATTTTTAATGGTAAGGAATATAATAACAAACATAAGATTCAAACTGAAAACACCAAAAAATGGAAAAAAATTATTTTCATTATTCATGTATTATAGAACTATATGAAAAAGGAAAATATTAAACAGATAATAAAGATAATATATTATTCATATTATTTTTAAAATGAAGTAAAAACCAAAAATTTATGATGGAAAGTTGATATTTCTGAATTTTGACAATATAAAATCCTAGAAAATAAATAATAATTCAATGTATAATCCCTTAAATTAGAGGAATGGTATAAGTTAATATTGCATTTTAGGGAGTGAAGTGAATAAAAATAATCCCATCATAAGTCATAAATAAGGATACATTAAATTATCGTCCCCTAGTGTATATGATTTTCAATCCTCTTTAGTCACAATCCTCTCTTACCACATGGTTATAATTTTTTTGGTCAACGAACTAACTATTAAAATCCCTTCCTTGAGTGTATAAACTATTTCAGTGAAAAAAAAATTAGAGATACTCCATCCATCATCATTTCTTGAGTTTTAATTTTCACATTGAAATTTTGTTCTTAAATATGTTATGTTCATTGAAGATAAAAAATATTTCACTGAAATAATTGTAGTTCCATGTTTTTAATACATGGATCACCACAAAAATTTCAATGTCAGGAGTTAGATAATTATATTCCTACTTTTACAACTGTCATGAGTAATATGATGTGGCTTGGTATCCCTACATAATAACGGAACCTTTTACAAATCTAGATGGATCACAATACATGTCATAAACCCTCCCTGGTTCAACAAAAATTATAATATTAGATAAAGTGTGTAATGTATCTATATCCGGAATGGAATTATTATTATCATCATTCCTTTTTATTGGAATAACTTTTCTCATCAATTCATTCATAGGATAAGTGAGTCTCGATAAATCTCATTTAAATCTTTGATAACAACCTAAAACACAATAAATCTCTATATCTCAAAGACAAATATAGATTGTTACCATGAAATGATAATTTCAAAAAAATTAGGGTCAATAGATATCCATTTCATAGAAAACTCATGCCCAAAGAAACAATATTCTTTTATTTATAATTCAGAATTATATAATTTAGCATAGATATAGTGCTCACATAATGTACACAAAACAATATCTATTTTGATCATATAGACACTTCTGAATAGATATTTATCCCAAACAAAAAAACAAAAAAAATGAATCGTGTCACTTTTGTATGATATGGTTCATTACAACCCTGAATAATTTCAGTTCATTCGTATGAAAAAAAGTAATAAAAAATTATTCATTGTGACCATATAAATGTCCAAAAAATACTTTCATGATATCCTCTTTTGTAAATTTTAGTTGGTGGTACAACTCAAATAGATCAATTTCAGATAACCATTTATCTTACATCAAATGATAAAACTGGTCATCTGTTTATGGAATATGATATTAATTAATTATCTTTTCATTATTTTTTTATGATATTCAATACATAATTTTT
This sequence comes from Viscum album, assembly GCA_963277665.1. Taxonomy (NCBI): domain Eukaryota; kingdom Viridiplantae; phylum Streptophyta; class Magnoliopsida; order Santalales; family Viscaceae; genus Viscum; species Viscum album. The sequence goes on from OY728142.1 coordinate 819,350,514, forward strand.
GTCTACAGTTATCCTACTTTAGAAATATTTACTGAGCATCCAAATGTGATGAACTTAGTCTAATGTGTAGCACCCAGATGTGGGTTTCCAGATAATATGTACATTGAGCCAATAGGCCAACAGGCCTTAGGCATGCCTTCCCAAAAAAAGGCTACTGAATAGCAGTAAGCATCTGATTAGGTGATAGTGTGGAGATAATAACCTCTAATGAATATAATAATAATGGCCCATATATATATAACACATATAAATAAGGATTATAATAGCATAAGAATCAAATAAAACATAATGTAATCATAAAAAATAGTAGATGAAATATTAAGCCCTAAGGTATCACAACATTTGTAGAAGAATTCCTGAGAATTCCGTTCATACAAACCAAATAATAAAGGAAAATTGTGACCAAAAATAAAAAAATATGAAAAACCCAAAAGAAGGTTCAATGCGTTGTAGAGGAACCACATGAACCACTCCCATCCATCCCAAAAAAAATCAGCACAACCCTGATCATTAATGTCCAGCTCTCGAGCATGATCCCTTGCCTGATCTCAAAATAATAAACCATGCATTTTCCTTGAGGGGCCTTCATAGGGTGTGAGTATGTAATCCATAGGCCACAATCAATGTGTTCTTTTCTTAAATTCATAATTATAAAATTTATGTATATGAAAATAAATAGAAGAAACACACACATAAAACTAAATAACCTACTCGAATTATTCTCTACATCCACAACTGAGAATTTAATTTCATTGGGAAACACCCGTATACATATGTTAATACATACCCCCAAATATATATTTGTATAAAATACTTGTCTGCAAAGATATATTTTTAGTTTTCAGGACTTGTGTATTAGTGCCCAGGAATCCCCTGAGGAATATTATATCTGTATAACCATTAGGATCATTTACTAAATATATCGCTGAATTCTCATGAAACCCTATACCTTATTTTTCATCTATCAAGAAACTATAATGAAAATTTTAGGCCATTCAATATAACCCAGGTCTCATAGACCTCCATTTAAAATGTCAAAACCAACTTGATATCCCAACATCACAAGGCGAAATTATATTCATCCTCATATATATAATTAATAATCATTGGATCAATAGCCTAATGTATCATGGTATGATGATATCTTCCCTCTAAAAATCATATATTATCATCCTCATGTATAATAGAGATCCTCAGTCCCCAACTAATGGTAGCCACACTACACCCTGATGTTCTATCACCATCGGTCGCAGCTTTCAATATTGATAACCTCCTCCATATCTAATGGTGAAAACCATCCCATAATCCACAATATCAATGGATCCCTTCACCCTAAATGAGTAGTAAAAACAACCTTAACTGAGTCCTATCTATGTGAACATGACTCCAACTTCAACGTTGTCAAACAACATTGAGTGGAAATCACTAAAATTTCATATTCCACACTAATGGAGAATGTCATTGAATCATGAGACCATGTCAATCAATTATGATGGTTAACACATTCACCAATTATGTGGGCCATTCCATCTACATGATGACTTCATTTCCTCAGTACGATGGTCAAACCCATCATATATATCTCAATTCACACCCTTAGTCTAAAAAACCTATTCATCTCAGTCCCGGTAATCAATGTCATCTCAATACCTCGGTCTATCCCTACCACATTCCCATGGATCTAATCAAATAATATCACATTCAGTTAATTCAAATTAAATAAAATTGTGTAACATGCTCAAATAACTCAAGACCATACATATACTTTCATAATAAAAAATATTATGGAATTCAAAACAAAATCCCATGACATCTATCAGTAAATTTAAATATGTGAATTATTTTATTAATGGTTTCTGATGAATATCCCAATGTGAAAGTTTAATAAATAACCTCACAATGTAGATGAATTTAAATAGTATGTTAGGATCCACCTACCATAGACTCATAGGTTATCTCTCACAAAATATCATCTTCTATCTCGAGCTATATCAAAATAAAAAAAATAGAACAATCCTTGAAAATAAGGAAAAATATATCACATGGATTTTGCATTTATTATGGAGAGTTAAACACAAAAATAATTTAAGAGGGTTGAATTCCTCACTTAGAGGTATCCAATTCACCCAATGAATGTCGAATCAGAACTCAGATGGAAATTGAGGATCAAATCCTATGGAATGGGAAGAAGGAGAAATCCATACTTCTTGAGGATAGGGGTGAAAATTTTAGGTGGGATAGTGGAGAAATACTCTTAAAAATCCAAGGAAAAAGCAATAATTTCCATCTTTTTAAAAAGGTGCATGGTTAAGGCAGACGGTTTGGCTAACAATCAACCAATCATATTCACTCACTATTCCAAGGGTTATCCCTTGAAAATATGTTACACAATTTGGCCATACCATTCAAAAATTGTGTGATCCTACTTCTTATATGGGACTAAGTGTGGGGGATGGTCCCCATGGTTTAAATACCTTTATGCATCTTGTTCCCACATTATGAGAAGATCTTCAAAGACCCTGCATGGTTTCTCCTTTAAGTCTTCGTGGTTAAATTTTACCATGTTCTTTTGTCTACACCATTTGAAAAAAGGCCCTTTTGGGGCCTTGGTTCTCATGAGACACTTCCAAATCCCCAATGAATTAATAAGGCCATAAAAACCATCTAAAAAACCCATTCAATTATTTTAACTCACCGAATTATGTTTTAAAGTATACAATTTATTTTTTACAAGCACAAAAATCAAAAAAATGAAGTTTACATTGGAAAACAACCCATTGACACTTTTAAGACATTATAGTCTATCCACCTTAAGAAAAATCAACCCCAAGTTAAGTGGTCATAAACTAATATGGTACCAAACAAACCAATCTCATACACATAACCCTTGTCTACTTAGTGAATAGTCTTGATCTATTCCCCTCATAGCTTTCCCCACCCTACGAATTACATACACATTCTCTCAATTGTAAAGAATCCATATTAACATACATGGAAATTACATTAATACTGTGGAATACTTTATACATTAAATCAATAAATACTAAAATAACGTATTATTTAAGTGTCTTTGGAAGCTAGAAAAAATAAATAACCGGTTCTAAAAATGTCTACATCATCTTATTCTTTATCCTTCATAACAATAACCCCTTTTTGACACATCTTACTCAATACCCTTCTTCAAATCCTAGGGGAAGAGAAACCTAGAACGTGGTGAGCTCAAATTCACAATAAGGATAAGCATGGAAAATATGTCACAAAACATAAATATAAGAATGTAATAACATGAACATTAATTTTGAAAAAAAAAACATACCACATTTTACATATTCAATAATCTTGACTCGTGAAATAAATCCTAGTAGTTCATATGGAATAAATCATAATGTAATCATGAACCATGAGAATATAGAATTGGAATAAAACATGGAACTATGTAAAAAAATACATTATATGATCTTTATAGTATCCAAGTCATTTCATCCAACACTATCATAGTGAACAAAGTCCATTATTGAACTGTGTTTACATGTTGTTCTAGCAACGTATTACTGAATCACATTAAATTGTCATTCCAGCCCTGTATTAATGAACTAGATTTATTTTCACTTCCATTAATGTAAATCCCAGGATATAAAATCAATAACCAATGCAATATATGGAGATATTGGTCCCACCCATCTCATAATGAAATCATTCTTACATGTTCCACAAAAACATAAATCATTCACCATAGCATAACTAAGGAATTAAAATGGGTTTTCTTAAACATCGTTCTATCATATCATTATCCTTATAAAATAACATTCCATCACTAAAACAATTAAATAATTGTAATAATAGAGATATAAACATAATCCAAATTAAAGTGCATCATCTTATATGGAAAATAATTTTGATAAAACCATTGTAATTCATTCCCGAGGAAAACATCCATTCTACTTCCAAGACATTCACTTTTCCCAAAATTCCATGAACGTTTTAGAGAAAGGTATTTATTTAATGATATACTTGAAATCTTTCAAATAAATATTCATGGAAATAAGGAGTTATTAAGAGTTAAAAATCCGATCAATCCTTATAAGTTAAAAAAACATTCTCCTCATACTTTTTCTGAAAAAAAGTCAAAAAGTACATCGCATTAAAAATTTCCAAAGGATTCCATTCATAATTTATAATAAAATAATATCAATGGTTAAAATTGACATTAATAAATTTTAGAAGAATTAATATAATATTAAATAATTAAGGAATATAAATTTTGATGATAAATATACCACAGTAAATACTTATGTATAAACAATCTCAAATTATAATGAGATTGTGGAAGCATCCCTTACCTTAGGTATGATGTGCTTCGTATGTATCAAAAACCTCTAATGTAATGATTAAAATAATTTAATTGACTTATTATATAGATATACTCAGTTTTATGATATTAAATATGATGATATTATTATTCTTTTGTTAGTAATATTTTATTGTCACCCATTATTCAGATATTAACTAACTTATGTTATTATACATGTTTTTTCAGATAATTTCATCTTCCACTTATTTTTTTTAGTTATATCATTTATAATATACTATATATCATATTTAATACTTAAATTAATGTGTATAATCATGTTTTAATAAATATCATGTAGAATGAATTGCATCGCATCATGGAGATGGTAAGTCATATGTACAATGAGCAATGATATCATTCCATTAAAGGTAAAATTATTTGGAATTGTATAGTATATTAACAATATAGAATAATTATCATGTTAAATTTATTATTTTTATCCATTATAATCACCCTTATTCCCATCTAAATTAAGTATTGTTGAATAAAAAATTACACCACGCCGGGGAGATGGTAAGTCGTATGTACTAACACATGGTGATATTGTTATTCATAAGATGGATAAAAGGTGGTACATGGGTTTACCATAATTATAATAACATATCATAATTTTGAACATACATTATTTAATACTTTAGTATAAAAACAACATAATGAGTTGATATTGAAGTAGAAAATTGTTTTCAAAGTGGTCATAAAACAATTACCACTTTTTGAGTATCTCTATTTGATTTGAACAAAAGGTCTCATTGGGATGGATTTATGATAATAGTGTGAAATCCAGGAGTAAGGGAGTGATTTTGGGAGCTTATTTGAGAACATTTTGTATTATCTTAAGGGATGTAGAGGTCTGATTATGTGGGTAGATGTGGTGACTTTTTATAGGAGAGAGGATGGATACTTTTTCAATGTCTCGAAATATTGTTTTGATATAAATTTGTTTTTGAATTATAATAGCTCTAAATTGATATATCTAAAAAATAATATGAGGAGGGGTATAAATATTCTCATGAAATTGGTTTTAGATAATTTTAGTTCAAAATTATAACTGTATCATTTGGACTTGACCATTACATAAATAAATTAATTATTACCATATTTTCAAGTATTTTTAAAATATATGATCAATATAGTTTCTATAAAGTGTAAAGTGATCCTAAAGATTATCATTACTTAAATTAGAGTCGTTTTAAAAGTCATTTAAACTAATAATTTATATTTATGAAAATAATATCATTTAATGAAATTGTATTTGTTTTAAAAACTCATTGATGACAATTTTAATACTATTTAGTAATTGATTTTCGTAAATCTATAACAACAAGATTTATTAGAAAAAAATGCATTAAATCAAATAAAAAATTTCATAATCATACATAAAATTCTTTTATGTAATAAAAAAAATTAATTACATTTATTTTAATTTTTATAATAACTTTTATTTGAATCTCATTTTAATAAGGTAATCATGGCATCATCACTGTTTCATAAAAAATTTATTTTATTAACTTATAAAAATATAAATAATATACCATGATGTGTGAAAAAAATTTAATTTTCAAATGACTATTTATATTAAAATATATAAATTATTTAACGTTGCCTTAAAATAATTAGTAAAAAAATACATGTTTATGTTATATTAACATTTACATATATAAATTATTATGACATGTTGTTTTCACTACCAAGTATCTCCCATATACCAAAGGTTAAGCATAAATAATATTTTGGTAACTAATGAATAATAAAATAAGATTATGACATGATTTAGGGTAGTTATATATTATTATAATATTATTTTTACCCTAATTTAAATAATTTAAACTTTAACTGTGGTAAATAAAATATTTAATGATGTTAATATTCATAGTGTCCAAAAATTAAAAGGTTCTTACATAAATACATTATACATTATCATTCCAAATTGGGAATCTGTTTTTCAAAATTCTAATCATATAAGTTTCATTAATTCATTTAAATTTAATTACTAAGAGTGCTTTTAAGAAGTGAAAACTATCAAAATATAGACCTGTGTTTATGACTAATTTAAATATAAAATTACTTCCTGTGATTAAAATTTGATTAAAATGAAAAAAAAAACAATCCAAATATATATTAAAACCAATTAAAAAGATAATATATCTATATAATTAAATTAGATGAAAACAAATTTGAATTAAATTATTTTTTTCACTATTCATTAAAATATGAATTTCCTCAACAAAATTACAAATATTTCATCCGAGGAAAATTTTTCATGTCCCGCTTCAATATAAGATGTTAATTATATAACATATAACTTATAAAATTTTCCAAAACTATATTTAAAAAGGTTTCTCCATCAAATGGGTGTAAAACAATATTTCTTGGGAAATTCTTCATTTATTTGATATAATTGAATTTATTCTTATATCATATCTAGAAAACATATAAAATGAATTTAAAAAATTATATTGAACATGTTATATATATATTTTACTAAAAAAATCCATAAAGTGTTATTTTATTTTTTTATAGACTCACTTATTTTTATTTAAATGGTTTTTCAAAAGAAGTTCATTATATTCATACCCACAATTATCATGACTATGTTATATTATTTAGTTTTCATATATACTCTATGTTGGGTGAAATTAATTCTATCCAAATAACTTAAAAATTTGTGTAACGAGGTCCAAGAATAGTGTTGTGTTTATGTTAATATAATACGGTGTTGCATTTTGCGCAATCTAATCTTGGTGTATCGTACACTGCAAGACATCAATGAAATTAAAAACAATCTATCTGATAAAATCATGTGGTTTTAAATTCTACCCCCTTCAAAATGGATTTCCACATTAAATTAATCATGTTTAGAAAAGGTTTAATACATGAAGGATTATTTTAAGGAGCCTACATCATAAAAATGAATACTAAAACATCATTTTAAAAAGGAATTTCTGAAACATAATGGTCACCCAAAGTAACTCATTACTGTGTTTCAACATTTTTGAACATAGGTGGGAAGTGAATACATGGATATGGATGAAAAATATAACCATCATATTCTAATGGATCATGATTGAGAACATGGTTTGGAGAAAGTTAAAAACAAAAAATCCAGAAATCTGTGATGATTTAAGGGACCATTGGATTAATCAGATAAGAAGGTACAAAGGTTGCATTTTTGGTTTTCAAGATCCTTTCCCAAAAGTTAATGAACTTACGAATAAATACATACTTCATTTCAGTAGAACCTCACCATTGGTCATGCCTTGATCAATTTCAACTTCATCTCTTATTCATAGAAATGAAGTTGAATTTTTCATTCCTGGTTTTAGCATATCATGAGATAGAATGGCTGGACATTCCATTTGTATCAACCAAAAGGTTAGAATAGGAAAACAAATATGCATAATTCTACATATAGTGGGATAGTACATTAATCTAACAAACATCATCAATATTATATGTTATAAAAAACATAAATGGATAACATTACAATCCATAAACAAAACTGAAAATATAATGCTTTAGAAAGAGGTGAACTAAATAGATTTAACATTAATCTCTCATATCTCATATGGTAGTTCATATTTTTCATATTCCAACCATGTTAGGTCCCTAATATTGTATTCTCATAAAACAAGATAATAACATGAATTGCCATATAACCTTAGTGAAAACACGCATTCTGTCAAAATTAACTATTTCCAAAAACCAAAAATACCAAAAATTGTATATACGTAAACAAATATATCACATTGTCCTTATATCAGTCATGAGGTCATTAATACTATCAAACATATCATTATCTCCTTGTCCCATCATTATGACAATATCATGGGCTTTACAAAAATATATAAATCACTTTAAATGGTTACCGGTACAATATAATTATAGAAAAACACAATGAACCCATATATAGATATTAAAATATTTCATAATACTATACAATATATTCTAAAAAACAATGTTTGAATCTCATTACATAATCATTTAATCATTCCATAAATTTTCTTCATAATCAATTTTTCCAATAGTGATCACATGTGATTTTCCTTTGTCTTTGGCCTTATGTTTTTGTTGATGTCTATAATAATCCACACCCCTTGGATTAGGGAAATGGTAAGCACAATTCCCCACTTCCTTGCACTTTTATAATTATAGTTTGGGTGGTGTGTTTTATGCAGTCTCTTGTCAATTAACATCATTAGTAATTTTTTCCCATTACATCTGCAGTCAACTACTCGATGACCTATTTTTACACACACAAAAACATTTTGGATTCCTATTTATACAATCTCATCCATTATTATTTCATAACATTGAGCATAATAAAACATTCATATTATTTTAACAATTTTTTGAGATTTTCCATTGATCCCTATCTTTAATTTCTTATCAAAACCATGAGATTGATATGTGACACAAACTTCTATTTATACCTTGATAGAACATCACCCAATTTCTTCATTGCTACTAAAGTCTCTTTTAACTATTACACTTAGAATACTTGGTTTTAAGACACTGAAGAATGAATCAACATCACTTTGAGGATGGATAATAAATCCAAAATCATACCTTTCAAGTCTTTTAAAATTTTCCTTATATGTACCAAGATATTCATAAAACTTTTTCATAATCTCAAGAAATTACGTTTCCATATTTTTTGGATGAATATAAGGAATGTACATATTTAAAAATTAGTTATTTAGCTTTTCCCATTACATGAATTCAATTTCATATTTCGTCCTAATATTATAGAATAGAGTCCACCACAAGTTTTGTTTTTGTTATTAATAATAAACAGAAAAATAAAATATTATTTTTTTAAACAGTGAAGGATAGAAAAAAAAAATTCAATGGTATTGATCCATTGGTCTCCAATAAGTGCATTAGAATACCCACTAAAATAATGATTTGGTTTCCTCATGAAGTAATCAACAAAATGTTATTCCATTATCTCCTCATTTGAATGACTATAATGATTCATTGATTGTGTAATTACATAAATAAAAAATATCATTCCATATCCCATATAATTTGGTTGTTCATGAGGAAATTCATTGAATTTCCCAGTGCATTGAAAATTAATAGAGTTCTTTCAGTTTCTTGCTATTATATAAAACCCAAAAATAATAGTATGAGAGGAAAAATCGTACTTGGAAAACCACATAATCAAGGGAGATTATATTTAATATAAAATATTTGGTTTAATCCTATGTTATTCATGATCATTTTAATAATTATATGATATTAAAATATAGTTAGACGTACTATTAGGTAAATCCCTTGACATACCTTTGAAATATCTCTAGGGGTATCACTAAATTTATTACATCATAGATTCTAGTAATACCAAATGTAAAGAAAGAAGCTTGATGTACATGGAAATTACATCACATTTTGGTAATACTTAATGCATGACACAAACTGATTCCCAAAGACAATTTTAATTTCGTTCCTTTGTAAATAGGAAAATAGAAACAACACGTTCATAAACTATCTACATCATCTTCTGCTTTATCCTTTATAACAAGAATCCATTTTTTTAAAATCTAGCCGAATACCTTTCATAAAATCATGGATGAAAAAATGAAAAGGGGTGATCTCAAATGCTCATTAATGGTAATAATATAAAATATCATACAAAAAATAAACATTATAATGTAAAAACATGAACATATCATTTGAATAAAAGTACCACATTTTGTATATACAAAAATCATGAGTCTTTAAATAAATCTTGGTATCTCATAAGGTATAAATCATAATGCAATCATGAACCATGAAAAAATATAATTGGAATAAATCATGTAATTGTGGAAAACAAAAATGAACATCATATGATTTCCATAGTATTCATGGAATTTCATCCGAAACCATTATAGTTGACAAATGTCCATTACAGAACCGGGTTTACTTGATTTTCAAACCATGTATTAATGAACCTGATTTACTGGTTCTTCAAGCTCTATATTACTAATCCATATTTAATTTCACTTCCATTAATTTTATCTCATGAGATATAAATAGTTACATAATTCATTGAAGAGAGATATAGCTCCCACCCATCCCAAAATGAAATAATCCTTCTGTGTTCCACAAAAACATAAATCATTCATCATTTCATAACCTAATAAATAAAATGGGTTTAATTAAACGTCAATACATCAAAATATAATCCGTATAAAATATAATTCAGTAATTAATATAATCAAATCATATTAATTATAGATATAGAAAAATAATATTATTTAAAGAGCATCATCTTAGATGTAAAATAATGTTGATAAAACAGTTGAAATTAATTTATGAGGAAAACTTCAATTCTTCTTCAAAAAGGTTTTCTTTTCTAAAAATTAAACATAATTTTTAATGAAAAGAATTTATTTTAAAATAATAATGATATCTTATAAATAATATTCTTGGAAATAAGTCTTTACAATGAAATAAAAAACTGATCATGTTTTATAAGTTAAAAAAAATTCCTCATACTTTTATAGAAAATTCAAAAAATACCTTGAATAGAAAAAAATTCAAAAGGATTCATTTCATAATGATTAACAAAAATTTACCAATTGGTAAAATTGAATTTAAAAAATTGTATAAGAAATATGATAATATTACATATTTTGGAAACATGGATGTTGTTGATAAATATACCCTAGTAAATACTTACATATAAACAATGTCAAATAATAATGAGATTGTGGATTTATCCCTTACCTTAAGTGTGATATTCTTTGTATTTATCCAAACCACATTTTTAGTTACTTAAATAATGTTATTGACGAATTCATGAGTCATAGTTATTTTTATGATATCATATATGATCATATTTTCATCTGTTTGTTAGTAAAATTTCATTGTCATATTTTATTTAGATATTAAATTTATTAGGTTCTTATGAATGTTTTGTTAGATAAGATCATGTTCCACTTATTTTGATATAGTTATATCATTTATATTATAATTTATATCATATTAATTCATTACATTAATGTATATATTCTTGGTTTAAAAAATATCATGTTGAATGAATAACATCTCATCATGGATATGGTAGGTCGTCGGTATGCACGAGCGATGATATCATTCAATTAATGATCAAATGGTATGGAATTTAAAGATATATTAATTTTACAGAATAATTATATTGTTACCTTAGTTATTTAAATCCATTATACTCATCATTATAATATTCAAAAAATTTATTTTGGAATAACAAATTACACCATGGCATGGAGATGACAAGTCGTATATACGCACACATGGTGATATTGTTATTGCTATGTTGGATAAAAGAAGGTATACGGTTTTACAATAATTATAATAACATCTCAGAATGTATAAGATACATTATTTAACACTTTATTAAAGAAAACATATAATAAGAGGAAGTCAAAGAGGAAAATAATTTTGAATGATGTGATAAAACAAGTACCACCCTTTCGAGTATCTCCTATTGATTCGTACAAAAAAACTTTATAAGATGGATTTCCGCTGAATGTATGGACTCTAAGAGTAAGGGAGTGATGTTGGGATCTTATTTAATATGAATTTGGACATACCTAGGGGATTGAGAGCTGTGAGAATGTGGGTAGACATGGTAGCCTTTTACAAGAGGTAGGAGGGTCTCTTTATGAAAGAATTGAAGTATTTTTTATTATAAATTTATATTCAATTACAATGGATCATAAGTTATATATTTAGATGATAAGATGAGGATGTGTCTAAATAATCACAACAAATAGGTTTAATATAAGTTTGGGTCACAAATTTATCCTTAACTTTTGGGATTAACACTTAGTCAATTAAATTAACTCTTACCATAACTTCTTGTATTTTTACAATATATGGTCAATATATTTACTATAAAAAGAAAATTGAACCTGATTTAGATCATCAATGAAATTTGAGTCATTATATAAGTTATTAGACTGAATTTTTTTTATATGAAGATTATATAATTTAATAAAATAGTTTTTGTTTTAAATACTCATTTATGCCACTTTTGGAACTATTTAGTAATTTAGTTTTGTAAGCTATAAAAACATTATTGATTGAAAAAATAGATTAATTCATAGATAACATGTCCTAATAATCCATAAAATTAGTTGATGGAATCAAAATATTCAAAAAAAACATTTATTTTTTTTGTAATAACATTAATTTGAATCTTTCATTAGTACAGTAATCACTCGCCCATAATTATTCATAAATAAATTTATATATTAAAATTATAAATAATTTAAATAAAATACCATTGTTTAGGAAATATTTTTTGATTACTCTATTTATTATCATGTAGATAAATTTTAAAACCTCACTTTAAAATTATTTTAGTAAAAAGACACATGTTTATGTTATATTTTTCATTACCTAAATTAATTATAATAAAATGTCATTTTCACACATATGTGGCTCCCAAATGCCAAAATTTCACGAAAAATATATTGTTGGTCATTACATATAAAATCTTATTATTTCACTTTTTTTGTAGATTTAAATTATTATGATATTATTATTACCCTTATTTATCTAATTTACCATTTAACCAAGGTAAATAAATAATTATTGAAGTGAAAGTTAATAATATCCAAAAATAAAAGGTACCTATTTATATAATTTTGACATTATAATTCAAAATATTGAATCCATTTTTACAAATTCAAACATATAACTTTCATGATTTTATTTGAAATTAATTCATGTGGTAGAAACTAGAAAGTGGGTTTTGGAGAAGTATAAACTATTAAAAGATTGACAAGTGTTTATGTCCAATTTAAATTTAATATTACATAAAATGATCAAAATTGGTTTAAATGAAAACAAATTGTTATTACACTTTAAAAACAATTCAAAATCTATTATAACTATACAAATAATTTAGATGAAAAGTTTGTTTTGATTTAAAATGCAGTACCTTTTACAATTCAATAAATATGAATTTCATAAAAAAATTTCCAAAATTTCATCTAATTTATGTTTTCATGTCCATATTCCAAATAAAATGTCTATTATGTAAAATAAAACGTATAGAATTTTCAAAAATTACATTTAAAAAGGTTCTCCATCAAAAGGGGGTAAAAAATATTTTTTTTGCAAAAAATACATCTTTTACCTGAAAAAAATTAATCTGAATTTATATCATATATAGAAAACATATACAATTAATATATACCATTATATTGAATATATTACATATATATATTTCACAAATAAAATATATAAAGATTGATTTCTTTTTTTTATTGACTCACATTTTTTCATTTAAATATTGTTTTAGAATGAATTCAATGTTATTTATACCCCCATTATAATGACTAGGATATAATATTTATTTATCACATATACTCAGTATTGTGTGAAATTAATTCTATCAAAATAACTTGAAATTGTGTGTAAAACTGGCATATAATAGTGTTTTGTATACTATAAGCTAATACGGTGTTGCATAGAGCACATGCTAATATTGGTGTATTTTACAACACAAGACATAAAAGATATTAAAAGAATATATTTCATAAAATTTCAAGGTGTTACATTCATGACCCAAAAATCAAAATATTTCGATGGCTCCACTGACTAACCCTGGTTATAAAATCCCTTCCACGAAATACCACCATTTTTACACATCATCAAATAGTTAATTCAATCTCGTGTCATACATAAAACCCATCATGTCCCACATCTCATCAGAAGGTCATTAGTACCTATGTCATAAAAAACACCCATGAGTCCCACATCTCATCAGATCCACAAAGAGTTTATATCAACAATAATGCTCAAAAGAAATTATGCAATATATATATATATATGAATTCCTATCATAGTCATGATACATACTCACCTCATACAGAACATGTATCATATTGATGCCCATACACTAACCAGCCTCTGGTTTCTCTGATTTCCACACACATACAAATCGTTCACCAAAAATGGAATTACAAAAAGGTTTCATGACCTCTATCATGAAATACCACTAATAGTCTTCATCTCCCTTGCCTACTCAGTCCATGGTAGCTTAACGGTATGTACCTAGACTGATGCATACCACCCAAGTCCTGATATTTATACGAAGTTTCACTATCTAATATCTACTGACCTCGTTGATGGGCCAATCTTTCATTCCACAACCTTCACATGTAGCGGAATCCAAACTACCTGTTACCAGATACTAGTACTACTCCCAGTCCTACCTCAGATCCGGAATTCTAAACTTGTCCCAAACTCCCAGTTGATCAAGAATTCTTCCTACCAAATCTATATATGTGCCTCATTTGGAAACAATCCCAACTCTCAATTGGTTATTACTCAAATTGAATGTGTACTTTTCCTAGATCACTATAACATAAGTACACCATCAAAGAACCAATCATCAGTGGACTAATATAGACTTTGACATGACCTCCCTATAGAGACTCCCTTCAATCATTCTTCAACCTACCATAAGAATCACGGTTGATCTCTCTTGATGTCATCACCCAAATTGAATTTGACTGGTCGATCAAGTTTCCATAGGCTATCAGTGTCTGATTATACACCTACGTGAAAGAGATCAACCTGAATATATTCACCAAAATCCTAATATAATTTTATTATCCATCCTCCAAATGCTTCACCCTGGCAATGTCATTTCCCTCTATAGAAGGTGAAATTCAGGAAAGGTTTGAGAAATCTACAACAAAATCCATTATTGATGTATCAACCTACTTTAGGATCAAGAAATAATTGCCTTTGTCCTTCCTCGTCATCTCTAAGAAATGTTATTAAAGAACCTATCCATGAAATCCTTCCCATCCACTCACTCATTTATACTATCCATAACTTTTATGTTCCACTAACACTTTAACAGTCCTCTTAGAATGTACATATCCAGCTTCACCCTCTAACATGGCGGTGTCTCAATATGATAAAAATCCATTTCCACTTACTTCATCTAATTTTCTATTTCCATCAGTCCACCCTCACCCAGAATGAATGGTGGGTGATGATACTTGAACTGATGAGTCATGTAATCCATTGATGCATAAGCTCCCTGTGCTCTCCTATTAATACTTTGTATTACTTAAACCATGTTCTCCCTAAGTTGATCATCTAACCATGGCCAAAAATATTCCATCTACTTCATATTACATGCGTGTACTGGAGAATATAATAAAGGATAATGATCATCCAGACCCTCATGGGACACATTCTGACCCTCTGGGGCCTCATCCTATACATGCTCCAGCAGCACCATATCACCCACCTCGTGACGCTCCATCATAATTCATCTGGTTGGTGTCATACTAAAGACCAAACATGATAATAAAAAAACAATAATATTCATATATATATTAAATATATGGAAATATATAATAGACAGTGAATATCACAACCCTTACACACTCTTATCGCACCCATGTCATAGTACATCGGGCCTCATAGCCCACTACAACATATTTGTTGTTTAGCTGTAATTTTTTAGTAGTAGTTTACTAAACCACTGAAAATGTGGGTTTTAATATACCAATTATAAATTTTAGGTTTTTATCAATAAAAACGAACATTTTTTTCACACCACCCCATTCTCCCTCCCCTGAACCTCCCTCCCCAACCACTCCTCCCCCCTGACCATGAACCAAAGAACATCGGTGCCCTTGGGCTCCCCATCGTACACCAACATCTCCACTGAGATCCCCTGACACTAATAACCTAAAACATATACCCCCCCCCCCCACCCCATTGGAACCCACAATCTATCCATTAATCCCCCTCTACTGCAAACCATAGAACCATACTGCTTGTTGGTGATCCTAAGGCCTCTTTTGCAGTCCAATCTTCTCCTTCGAGCATCACTTTTCCCCGACCCCAAACCCTTGAACCACCATTCTCCCCCCTTTACAATTATTTATAGGCTTCAAAGACCATAGATCTTGTACCCCAATATCCCATAACTACTCTATGTCCACCCCCCCCCCCCCCCCACGAACTTTCAACCCTACCATTATCATCACTCGTGTCCTCATCATCACCCAAGACCTCTCCCTTCCACTGCCTTCGCTCAATCCCACGCCAGAGGTGACGTCAATTTATAATGTGATTTTTAATGGAGAATTTTTGAGAAAATGTTTTATATTAATCCTACAATTGCAACGCCCAACCCCAGAATGTTGGATCTGGTGTATAATTTTAACACATTGGCATGATTATTATAATTCAAATCCAGAAGTACTGAGTAGTTTAGTAGTTTTGGAATTCCAGATAAATTTATAAGTTCAACATAACAACTTGAAAATAAATACCACACAAAATTATTATTTTAAACATGAGAAAATATAATATTATCAATGAAGAACTATTATAAAAAAATTATACATTCCTTGAGAAAATGAAACATTAGAAAGGGGTGATATCAAATGCTCTGTAAGGGTATTCAATATAGCGAAAGATATCATAAACATAAAAAATAGGAATACAAAATAATTGAAAATGAATGCCTCCAAAAATAACAAGCATGAACGCATTTTTGAAAAAATATTAGCAGAATTAATAACGGCATAATAAAACATAACCATATGTATTATAATAGTCAAATAACCACATGTACTTTCAATTACTATTTTATAATGAGGGAAATGGATATTCCGGAAATTCTAAAACAAACCATCACATCCTCTGTCAAGACATCTAAAAATTATTTAGGCCTCATCCAAAACCATAAATACAAAAAAAATCAATGCCTCGTGCCAAGAATATAGTTTGTTTCCTGAGACATACCAATGCACCATGGTTCAATAGAGGGCACCACCCAACACATAATATGTAATATTTATTCCACTTATGAATGTGGATAAACTTAAAAAACATGTACAATCATATTTAAACTATCATATGAAATGTAAATAACTTTCCCCATACATTAAATATAATCACTAACCATTCAAAGTATATTGTTGAATGGTATCTAAATAGTTCATCCATAATAAAACTAATTATAATATATTAAATAAAAAATGGGGTATGATATCATAGGAGATATAACCAATTAATTACAATATTCCACAAAAGATGTTTATATAGATGAATATTCCTTTAATTGAGACCATTTAAATATCCTTGTGGAAATAATATTTAAACATTCCAATGTGTCTGATACAACCTTTAATCATTAAAATAATAATCCATTATAATATAATTAGAATAAAGAAACTATTGATATGATATACCAAATGGATGTACAGACACTACAAGAAAGAAATAAGTGGTGAAAAAGGCATATATCTCATTAATGTTAATGTTATATGAGTAAAATCCTTTTTTACTTTTGATAGAAGTGTTCTTTTGGAATTTTTTTTTATTTGACGTGAAATAAGATTATAAACATTTATATCCTATAAAAAATACTTGGACATTTATATTTAATTTTATAAATAAATTATTTCCCACTGAAGTGAAATCATCAAAAAATAGTTCTTAAGAATCATTAGAAATAAAACTTTCTATAGAATTTAATGTAAATTAAAAAAAATAATTTTAATGTGGAAAGGTATATTTGTTATATTAAATTAAGAAACTATCCAAGAACATTTTTCATGATAAAATGTGTGGTTTTATAAAAATAATGGGGTTATAATAAGGATTATTGTGTACACCTGAAAATGGTTAAGAATCTGAGTAGTTCCCTTGAATCGAGCTTGTATTTTGAAAGAATTTTTGAAGGATTGATTTAAAACATGTTACTCCCCATAAAACAAATAAGGATTATGATTGGTACACATATATAAGAAATTTAGACATGATTTGTGACAAGTTAATAATAGTAAATAAAAATTTGATTTTAGTGAGTATAGATTAAAAGCAACCAGAATGAGAATGAAGGTTCGAGTAGAAAATACTTGAACATTGAAATCAATTGAATTGAATGACCCAAAATTAATAATAATTAAATTATAAATTTAATATCTTGAAAATAAATATATTCAGGATATTAATATCAATATGATGCATACATATACCATACAAAATTAACAGTAGTGAATATAGAATATCTCGCAAAAATGGAAATGTGATGAAGAAACCTCTTACCGTAAGTCTGATGGTGTTCATCACTTGAACATAGTGTCCTGGATAAAAAAATTGAATTGGTTAATTAATATTTCAAGAAAAAATTATTTATTTAATTAATTTATTTTAACCTTATTAGGTTCATTCATATCATTTTTGATGGGTTGAAGATGTACATTTGTTTTGTTTTGGAAGCATTTTCTTCCTTTGTTATCATGATCAGTTTACTTGTATTCATGAATGGAAGTTCATTTAAAATGTGGTCAAACATACAAAATTTTTAATTTATATTTTTAGTGAAATTATAGGGATATAAATTATATTATAATTAATTTTCTTATATGTCATGAGGATGACTAGTTTGATAAAAAGATAATGATAAACGCTAGGATTGACTTGGCGGTTTTGTGCATAATGAAGTTGTTTAAATTATTATTTTATATAATAAGGATATAAGGATTATAAAAAATTAAATATTATTAAATACATATATTCATATTTGGTTTAACCATAAACATTGTTTCATGAGCATAATTGAGCATGGTAATAAAAATTGAGAACATGTCGTCCTTGAATGTGATAAATTAACACATCTCAGATGGTGTTTTCATTTTTATTATATGTGGAGGGGAAAATAGAGACGATGATTAAATATTCCATTAGAATAATAATATTACAGTTAATTTAACGTAATATAATTATCATATCATTTGGATGAAGGGATATAAGAAAAGTG
Organism: Viscum album; assembly: GCA_963277665.1. Lineage (NCBI taxonomy): Eukaryota > Viridiplantae > Streptophyta > Magnoliopsida > Santalales > Viscaceae > Viscum > Viscum album. The sequence continues at coordinate 819,369,644 of OY728142.1, forward strand.
AATAACAAAACTAGAAATAAAAGAACAGTTGAGAAATACCTCATGAAAATTCGGCTGCCTAACGACATCACTAAATATTTCATAAAATATTTGGATGAGAGAAAAAAAAGTATATCATCATTCATACACAATATGTAATGTAATATGAATATATAATTCCATATCCTTATATAAACCAATTTAAATTAAAATATAATAACATAATAATAGTTCTTGAAAAAGAGAGAGATTTCAGACGAAAATTATGCAGCATAACGACTATAAAACATGGTTTTAGAAACCATTAAAAAGAGAAGGGACGGGGGTAACCCTTTCAACAAAGACTCATAAAATATTATCAAGAAATAATAATATGTAAATAAAAAATGGTATGAAAACATGAAATACAAGACATATAAAAGAGAACTTTGATTGGAAAAGAGAAGTTGAGAATTTAATTACATTATAGAGTAACTCTAAAAACATGAAGGATGGGATCTCGGGGGATTGAGGACACCATGGGATGACTACTTAGGAGGTAAAAAATTCATATCTTCATGGATGATGAGTTTGGAATGAAGGAAAAAGATGGAATTATTGGGAATTTATAGTAAATGAGAGGGAGTTGGGACACTTTATTAGTAGTATTTGAAAAACCATGGGTTTTCACATGGTGTTTTCTCATATATTAGACACATGGGACACCTATCATCATATGGTACTATACACAAGTTGACCATAATTTTATATTAATTATTACAGCCATATAATGCCATTAAACATACCAAAAACTCAACAAAGTATTTTTACTTTTCACAAAAAAGTCAAGTATTTTTTAAAAATTACATAAATTCACCCTACCCATTATTGATGTGGGAAATTTAAAAATGGAATTAATATTTTGAAAAAAAAAATCAGATTTTTTTTTATTTAATTTTTAAATAAATTTATAATTTATTTCAAAAAAACAACTTCAAAACTATAACTCGTTTTATAAAACCTAGAAAAATCAATCAAGGTCCCATAAAATTATCTTATTATCATATGAAAATAATATAAAAATTTATTATTACATTTTATGAAAATAAATTTCCATTGTAAATAATTAAATTAGTCGTAAAATTATAATTAAAATATTTACGACATAAAAAGATACCAATACTTGTACAATTATCATTTCCTCATTTGTATGATGTCTAAATTGACTTCATACACTCATGGGTGATGTTTATATCTTTTTTGGACAATTAATTTTCATTACTATTGATAATGGAATGTTACTTTTCGTAACTGTATGTTACTATTCAACAAAAATTATGTTTTCTTTATCAACCTCTATATATCATAATGAACGCAATTGTGTATGTTAGTTTTTCGAAATTCAAATCATAGAGGTGGGAAATTTATGTTTATTGGATTAGTTATAAAAAATTGTTTATTTTAGATACATAGTAATTGATAAATTCTATATTAAATTTATTTTAAAATTATTAAGGTGTTACATTATCCCCTCCCTAAAAAAATTTTATCCTCGAAATCTGAAATTGAATATTGATGGTTAATTGTTGATAATTGAAAATCCCCTTGAGGGAAACCATAATCTAGAATATGTTTAAGATATCTTTTTCATAAGAGGAAAAGGAAATGCATTTGTTACTAGAAAACAAAACATTCTAAATGGAAAAAATGGTCATGGAAGAATAATCAAACAATCATATAGTGACAGTAAACTCTAAAACCCCATAAAATAGTCAACTTAAACCATTTCATAAATGGATAAAAATTACAAAATATAATGATTCAAAACATTATATTGAAGGTATCTAACTTTCCATGAAGAAATTATCATTAACACTTTATCAAAAAAAATTCTCTTAAATTTACATTCTAAACATGTGAATAAATTCATCATTTATCCTCTTGAAATATGATAACAACATGAATTATCGTAAAACCCATATTGGAAACATGAATTATTCCATTTTCATTATGTAAGATACATGTTTTTGGATATATTTAATAAATCCAAAATTGAAATAAACTTCATTATTGATATAATAGGCCACTTCTTGAAAAGTCAATAATCAGTTCCAATATAGTCATTACATATCTAAATAAATCATTATTTATCATTATATAAACATAAGATATATATTAACTGGTTTCTTTACCTCAATTTTGTTTTTTTGCCAAAAAGTTTGACTTTCTACTAGATCAATTTTCCTTTGAATCATTCATCATACTACCAAAAATCCTTAATGAAATAGTATCATAGTTAAATCCTTATATATATTATAATTATTTCTACCGGTACATTACTTTAAAAATATTTTAATAACATGATTCTTGACAAAGAATAATAATAATTCTACTTCATTTATGGTATCATAATAATTTGATCATTATCCAAAATCATCATTTGGTGTATATTCCTTTGACACTTTGGTAAAAGATTCGTAAATTTTTCAATATCATTCTATTTGAAGCATTGAATTTAAGAAAACACTTTCTTTAACTTACAATTATGTGGTGGGTGGTATTTTTCTCCATAGTTGAAGGAAACACGTATTCCTCTAAAGCATATACCTTGGTTTTTTCTTCCAAAATTATCACATGTGGGAAAATACAGCATTCCCTTATACCCTTTATCCAGTTTTACCACCCCCATCTTCTAGTTTTTCTTCCCTTAAAATCTATAGGATTATGATAAGTCTTCATATACATTGTCACTACATGCTATTATTTTCTCATATGATGAGGATACATGGGAGACAATACTCCTTTTAAATTATGTATATAGACAATTAGAGATTTTATCCTTCATACTCTTTACAGTACGTGCATTCGTGAACTTCCCATTCCTTCTGTTATGCACCATTTATAAGAAATTACATATAATATATTAGCTCATAAAATTTTGAATTATCATTAAATATAAACATGGAAGGGAACATAAAATATTTTCTTGCATTGTAAATCCTAAAACAATATTCATTGGTAACATTTGGGGTATAAAACCTTCATAATGGTGGGTAAATAAAATGTTAATTATCTTATGTGTATCCCCCAAGAGTTTTAATCCTATTGCATAGTAAGGCATTTTTCGTGTACCAGGATACACTAGGTCAAGCCTGAAACCTTATATCAGTGTTTTTACTCCTATGTACTTCTGTGCAAGAATGACATGTACCTGTACTATCCAAATAGAGATTTATTTTTAAAAAGATCCATAAAATCTATTCATTACCAAAATACCATAATGTTATTATATTCTTATCCCTAATGTCTATATTAGGGTTTTTTCTCACTAATAAATTTTTTTTCTATCTAGTTTCCATGTTTTATACTAAACATCCTTTGATACAATCGGTAATTCCCCAAACCCAACAACCTAGATCTAGTGATTTATTTTAATACATTGGAATCATTTAAAGGAATCAAATCCTAAATGACTGAGTTGTATTATAGTTTTAGAAAACCAGATACACATATATTTCATAATTACAACTTGAAGAGAAATACAACATGTAAATTTTATTTGCAAGATCCTCCACTATAAGATTATCTTTGATGTTCAATCATTAAAAAACTTCTTCATGTTTTGATAAAATGAAAATGAGAAAAGGGTGATCTCAAATGATAAGTAAGGGTTATAATTAAATTAGAAAATAATATAATCATAAAAAATTGGCATGCTTGATAATTGAAAACGCATGGCTCTGAAAATAGTAAACTTGAACACATTATTGAAGGAATATTAGCTAAGTTAATAATGCAATAATAAAACATAACCATGGGTAATCTACTAGTAGAATAACCATATTTACTTTCAATTATTGGCTTCTTAATGAGAGAAATTCATATTCTAGAAATTTTAAAATATACCGTCAAGGCATCATCAAAGACTTCTAAAAAAGATTATGTCCTCAGCCAAAACCATAAATATCAATTTTGTCAAGGCCTGATGCCAAGACCATAGTTTGTCTTAGGATACCTACTAATGCATCAAGGGGATAGAGTGGGCCACATCAGACACATACTAAGTCAAATTTATTCTTATTATTAATGGAGATAAACATAAACAACATATACATTCATATTGAAACTTTCTTATGAAATGTAAATAACTTTCTCCATACATTAAACATAAACACTAACCATTCGCAGTAAATTGGGGAATTTTATCAAGATAGAACATCCATAGTAAAACTGATCATAAACCATTAAATAAAACAGATTGTATGATATCATAGGATATAAACCTCAATGAAGTACTAGATTCAACATAGTCTTTTTACATAGATTAATATTCTTTTAAATCAGTCCATTCAAAAATACTTGAGAATATAATCCTTAAACATTACTAAGTGTCCCATTCCACCTTTTCAAAATTCAAAAAATAATCACTTATAATGTCATTAAAATAAGGATTCTTTTTATATGATATACCAAATGGTAGTACATATACCAAAAAAAATGAAATAATTGGCGAACAAGTCATATATCTCATAAAAAATAAAGTGAGATGAGATAATTCCTATTTACTTTGTAAAGAAGAGTTGTTTTGGAAATTAATTTTTATTTTCCACGAAATAATATTATAAAAACAATTATACCAGAAAATAATATACTATAAATTTAAATTATATTTTGGGAAAAAATTATGTCCAACTGAAGAGAAATCACGTAAAATCAGTTCTTAAGAATCGTTAGAAATAAAACATTTTAGAGCATTTTAAAGAAAGTATTACAGAGAATTTTAATGTGGAAAGGAATGTATTATATTAAATCATTAAATGATCCATGAAAGTTTATTTAGATAAAATGAGTGGTTTTATAAAAATAATGGTGTATTTAAATGATTCCGGTGTACACATGAAATTGGTTAATAATCTGAGTAGTTCCCTTGAATCAGGCTAGCATTTCAGAAGAATTTTTGGAAAAAATATTTTAAACATGTAACTCCCCCTAAAATAAAGAATGATTCTTATTGATAGAGATATATAGAACATTAAAACATAATTTATGATAATTACACATGTATAATAAATAATTTCATTTTGGTGAGTAGTGAATAAGAGCACCCGAATGAGAAATGTGGTTCATGTAGAAAATACATACACATTGCAAACATTTGAATCATATGCCCCAAAATTAATAATAATTAAATGATAAATTTAATATAAAGAAAATAAATAGATTCATGATACTGAACATAAATGGAAGTATTCATATACCATACACAAGTAATAGTAGTGAATATAGAATATCACACAAAAATGGAAGTGTGATGAAGAAACCCCTTAAGTCTGGTGGTGTCTGTTACGTGATCATAGTGTCGTAGATAATAAAAAATTAAATACATTAATTAATATTTCCAAAATAAGTTATTTATGTAATTTATTTATTATAACCTTATTAAGTTAATTAATTTCCTTTTTAAGGGTTTAAGAGGTTCAATTTAATTGTTTTGGAATCATTTTCTTCCATTGTTTTCTTGATTAGATTACTTGTATTCATGAATGGAAGATAAATTGAAATGTGGTCAAATATCCATAATTATTAATATATATTATTAGTGAATCCAAAAGGATATAAATGATTTTATAATTATTTTTTAATATACCATTAGGATGACTTGATTGACTAATGATAATGATAAACGCCTTGATTGACATGGCAGTTTTTTTTTGCATAATGAACTTATTTTGAATTATTATTTTATATTATAGGGTGTAAGGATTGCAGAACATTACATACCATGAAATAAATTTATCCTGATCTATTTTAACCATAAAAATGGTTTCATGGAAATAATATAATGTGGTAATAAATATTTTGAACTTATTGTCTTTGAATGTGATAAATTAAAACATCTGAGACGATGTTTTCATTTTTAGTATAAGAGGAGGGGAAAATTGATATGATGATGAAATATTGCATTAGTATAATAAAATTCCATTTCATTTAAGGTACTAATATTATAATATAATTTGGATGATGTGTTACAGAAAAATAAAATAAATTAACTCAAAATAAAAGAAAAATGAGAAATCCCTCACGAATGATTTGCAGCCTAAGAGAGTCACATTATATTTCATAAAATATTTTGATGATAGAAAAAAGGTACCTAATAATTAATACATAATATGGACATAAATTAGGATATGGAATTAAATATCACTTGATAAACCAATTTAAATTAATATATAATAACATAATAATAGTGCTTCAAAAAAAGAGAGATTTGAGATAAATATTTTGCAGCATAACTATTATCCAACATGGTTTTAGAAACATAGAGGGGATATGGGTAATAAATTCATAAAAGTGTCCTAAAATTTTGTAGGTATAGAATAACATAGAAATAAGAACTTGGCATCAAAACATGAAATACATACTACATAAAAGAGAACATAGATGGTAAATGAGAAGATGAGAATTCTCTTACCATGTAGAGTAACTCCTAAATCATGATTGTTGGGACCTTGGGGTATTGTGGACACATGGGGAGGACTACTAGGGAGGTAAAACTGCTAGAGATTCTCGGATTATGAGTTTGGAATGAAGGAAAAGGATGTAATGAGTGGGTATTTAAGGTAAATGAGAGGGAGTTTTTATTAATTTCAAGGGGCACAACATTAGTGGTTTTGAAAATCCATGAGTTTTCCCATGGTATTATACCATGGTATTAGCCACATGGGAAAGCACTAATGATTTTTTTTAAATAATTCGGCCATAATTTTATATTTATTATTTCATCAATATGATGTCATTAAACATACCAAAAACTCAAAATTATATTTTAACTATTCATGAAAAAATCAATTATTTTAGAAAATTTCAAAAAATCACCCAAACAATTTTCGATGTGTAGAATTCAAAAATGGAATCCATTTTTTGAAAACAATTTTTATTATATTTTAATTTAGTTTTTAAATAAATTAATAATTTTTTCTAAAAAAATTCTTCAAAAATATAACATGTTTTATTACACATTGAGGAATTATTCAAGATCACATAAAATTATCTTACAACCAAATGAAAATAAAGTAATAAATCTTCGATTAAATTTTAAAAAATATAATTACCAATTTATATAACTAAATTAATGATAATATTATAATTAAAATATTTATTACATACAAAAATACCAATACTTGTACGATGATCGTTTTTTACATACAAGATGTCCAAATTGTATTTATACACTAATGAGTGAAGTTTCTATTTTTCGGCCAATTTACTATTCCTTACTATTCATCACTATTCGTAAAGGTATGTTACTATTCAAAAGGGTATGTTACTATTCACTAAAAATTATGGTTTTCTAATCACACTGTAAATATTTTAATGAATGCAACTATGTATGTCTGTTTTTTCAAATTCAAATCATAGAGGTGGAAAATTAATGTTTACTAGATAGGTTATTAAAAAGTGCTTCTTGTATTGACATATATTGTAATTCATTCTATATTAAAACAATTTATAAATTTGTAGCATGTTACAGCAATTTTCATAATGGGAAATATATTTTCTCATGTCTGATTGATTTTCAGTTACAGTTGTATTGTTCTACTTTTGAGCAGTCTGTGATGGTAATTATTAAAATCTTAAAGCAAGTAATGCTTCATATTATTCCTGATTGATTAAGCTAATACATATTCTAACACGTTTATTTTAAGTTCTTCTTTTAACTAACCATAACATAAATTACATTTTTCTGTTCCATTTTCTTTTCAACACTCATGAACTGTCTAAATGTTTTAGAGTTAATAGCTCTTGTTTATGTTGGAGGCTTGGAAAATTTTAGTGGCCCGATCAACATCTTCTATTGTTTGATTATTTATTATCAGACTAACCTATTTAGTGGCTACATAATCCTTTATTGGTTTCTCCTACATTACCATCACCTAGTGTTGTTGTTTAAATGATTTATCATTCTAAATGAATTTAATGAGTTTGTATGATATTGTCCTTTTATCCTTGGTTAAATTAGATTGTTCTTTATAAATCATGAATTAGATAGGTTTAGACTGTTAACAACATCACCCACTATAACCTGTTAATTTTATTGTTTATCCAAGTCTTTTCACATATAACTTTTTTTTATGTTTATGTTGGTTGAATTTTTCATTTTTCAATGAGGATCCAATCCTCTTATAAGGTGAATAAATTTAGTGATCTTTATTAAATATGAATTTAATTGATTTATAGTTTGGAAATAACTTATTGAGATCTGCTTATAGCACTAATCACTTTTTTAAGTGATCTATGTAATTTCATGTTTGACATTACTTCTTGAAAACAAATAGCATATTTCCCCATTTAAAAAGTATTGACTCCTTTACATTCCAATGGGATAAAAACCTTCATGAAAAATAAAATTATCACTTCCATCATTGAAAATGTTTATTTTAATATTATTAATATAACAAAATAAATATGTATTACATTAAAACAAATCTCTCAAATATAATATTCATAAATAAAATGTTAAGCCACCACTATGTAAGGTGTTAGTTTATATGATAGTGTTATATACCCAAAATAATTTATATGAAGTATTTTTGAGTATGGGAATGATTATTTTGGGTTTTGGGAAAATTATATAGTGGTATATATAGCTGGGTTAAGATTTTATGTATTGATTTTTTTAGGAAACACATGTTTAATTTTTAATTCCATTTTAATGGACGTTTACTAGACACTATGATTTGCCATAAAAATGGTATTGATGGTGTTATAGTTTCACCCAGAATGGAATATATTTAACCATTGTGATGATCTAGTGAAAATGATAGTAGGTAGGGTCTATAAAGGATGTGAGGGATTTATAGGGTGATTAAAATATTAATGTAATGGGATGTGGTTTTTACATTATTTTTTTACATTGATGAAATTTCATTTTATTTTTGAAAAATTTGGATTTATAGTTTACACAATCATCACATTTTATACACAATCACCAATTTAGTAATTTTTGTGAATTCCAAAAAAAATTGGCAACACACAATCACAATATAACATATAGATAGTTTTGTAAATGTATAAATTTTTTGAATAGTTTACATTTAAAATTTTATTTAATCCTAATTCCATGTCAATTAAAAACAATTTATAAAATCATTAAGGATCCATTTTTTCATAATTGTTTTGATAGGGATTTTAAATTATATATACTATATGTCAATTTACTATTTATTTTTTGGAATAAACATATCACTAATTATGGGAATCATTTATTAAAATGAATATTATCAACAATTATGTGTTTTTGGTATGGAATAACTTGATGAAGGTGTGATTCTATCCAAAACTTATTTTTCTATGGTTTGATTTACCAAAACCCATACCTAATATAAAATTAATATTTTGATTGTTAATTTTTTTAGCAACAATTATCGTATATCTCAATTCCGGGAAACTTATCATTGGCCAAAATCCCTTTATATTTCCATAAATTTTATATTCATTCAATGAATTTCAAATTTTAATTAATACATTAATCTTATTTATTTGAAATTAATGAAACATTACTATGTTTAATGATTATAAATTTTCGTAATTTGTTAAAATTATTTATTATATTTTTTAAATTTTTTTAGGAAAATTTTTATATATATGGATAAAATTTGTATCACATTACTGATGAACACACATTAATATACTAATGGTTTAGTGGAGTTTTTAAATTTTTTCCATTTCCAATCAATCTGTTAGTGGGAGAATAATATGTCCATTCCTTAAATGTAAATTTAGAATATTCTTTAAGATAGTTTATGTTTATGGACACATGATATTGAATAGATTCCCTACTTAATATTTGTTATAGATTTGGAACTAATAATCGAACGTTATAGGATGTATGATCACAAATGAAAATGAAAAGAATAAGATCCTAGAGTCATTGAAAATGGAAAATTATATGAAAGACATTGTAAACAATGCATTCAGCATTATAAGACAACAACATCAACATAATAACATATCAGAACAACTAGTTGTCGGTGCTACAGATAACAACTTGAGAAGTGATGTTTCTGAGACTATAAGAAAACTAGGTCAATATTGTAACATATCATTGGATCCTCCTCTAAATTATTTGAAGAATAATGTATCATAAAATATCACTAATTAGAAAATTGGGTTTCATGGTTTAGTTGGTGAGAGAAATTACGAGTTTTATAATGGATGATTGAAATATTGAAACCATTCTTTTTTGTTTGAAGTTGTATTATACCAAATTCCTACGTGGAATTTTAAAAATATTGATTTCTATTATATTGGAATTATTTTAGGATGCATTTTCAGAATAAATGATCCCTGAATTTTTTTATAATAAAAAAAATTATTAAAATTCTTTGCCTAAATTATACAAAAATACATGTATGTTCCAATGATTTTATGATTCATTAGGGAGAGGATTCAAGAAAACGGGATTGGATTTTTTTTATTCATCTGGATGGATGTTAATGGGTGATGTTGGATGTTTGAATGTACATACTCCTAGGAATAAAAATAAAAAGAAGACTCCTGCAATGTTTTTTTGTTACATTACATTTAATCCCCGATTACAAATATTATTCATGTCATCAAAAATTGTACATCAAATGACATGGAATTATATAGATAATAAAAATGATGGGTTAATGAAACATCCAAGAGATTAAAAATCATGGAAGACATTTGATTCATTACATCCATATTTCTCATCTTATCCTTGGAATGTTCAATTGGCATTAGATACCGATGGATTCAATCGATTTGGGATTTTGAGTACCAGTAATAACATTTGACTAACTATTTTTATCCCTTAATGTCTACTATAGTGGATGTGTATGCAACAAATGTATTTTATCATTTCTATTATTATTTGTAGAAAAAAAATCTTATAAATGATATTTATATATACTTGAAACCTCTAATTTAATAAATTTAGAATTTATCAATCAAATATGTTGAGACATATGATGCATCTTTTAAAACAATGTTTAAAATGCATGCTTCTCAAATGTGGACCATAAGTGACTTCCATAGACATGAGAATTTAAAGGATGGAACAATTACATGGGTTTGGCTTATTCTTTATTTATCTTTGGTTTTGAGCCCAATCAACTACCTCATAGTACAAAATGGTACTTCTTGTGTCATTGAAAAGTTAACAATGCGTCTCATAGATTTTGGTTGAATAATAAAAAATTCAATGGTTCTATTGATTGTAGAAAACCTCCAATGTTGTTGCTAGTCTCTAAAATATTTTTAGAACTTGGAAATGTTGAAACAGAATTTTGGATGTTGTATCATTTGAATGATTGGGGAAATGAGTTTGAAGTGAATCATCATGTGAAATTGGAATTCAATAATGGAAAAAAATTATATTATTTAAACTTCTATTGTGGTCATTTAATATTTTGTTGTGAAATCAAAATTTTATTGATATTGAGAAGAATGTTTGTGATAATTTAATCTCCAAATTTCTTAATGATCGTTGAAAATAAAAGGACAATCTCAAGTCTCAAAAATACTAACAAATAATGAACATAATGTGTGTTCTCTGGATAGATGATAATGGAAAGTATACTCGATTAGTGTTTTAAATGAGAAATAGGGATAAAGATATATTTCTTCAAATTTCTAATCATGTTATGATACCTAATGGGTATTCATTTAACATCTCAGGGTGTGTTTTCGTAAATAACCATTATTTACATGGATTAAAAAACCATGATTCACATATTTTGTAAGAATAGTTACTCCCATTAGCATTGGGTACATTATAACCTAAAAAATTTACTTCTATAGTACTCAGAATTTTCACATTCTTCAGAGAACAATGTAAGAAAACTCTACAACCATTTGAGATTAAAAACCTTCCTTAGATATTTGTATTGACACTTTGTGCAGTGGAGATGACCTTTCCTCCCTCATTTTTTACTATCATGAAGCATTTAATAATGATTTTTTTCAAGGAATCCAAATTAGGAGGCCCCATACATTATCAATGGACATATCAAATTGATAGGTATATTATATACATGTTTTGAATTTCTATAATCAATTATTTTATTTTATTTTATTTCAATGATATATTGGGCATTTAAAATCATAATTGAAAAATCAATTTCAAACATAAGACTATATTTTTTGAAGGATATATGGTAGAGGTGTGTCTTACCATTTATTCGAGATACATAAATGATATTGAGAAAATCTTCAATCGATTTGGATTTTTTAATGAAACATCGACTCAATATCAATTACATGGGAAATCAAAAATATTTCATGTTTCTGGAAGATCAATAGGGAGGAGCTCAAATGTTACATTAACCAAAATATAATTATTAAAAAACATAGATATGGTCTACTAAATAGTGAAATTATAGATCCATTTATTGAGATGTTCATGATACAACCAATAAGATCAATGATAGTCCGAAAACAAAATGAGAATGTTATAACAAAAGTTGTTAATAAAGATACTATAGAATAGATTGTACAACATTTAAGATCATTAATATTACAATCAATATAGATATTAGGTTGACATGTTTATTTTTGTAAATATAATAACGTATATTACTTTTTCTAGATCATGAATGATGATATGCAATCTGATTTTATTGAAAATTTGAAGCTTCTTGTTCGAGGTCCTCTAAAATGGAATAGAACATTTAATGATAACTTGTGAATGTCTTTAAATTTCCTATAGTCGATCATGAATAGGGTTTTAAAACATATAATTGTTTTATATTTACATTTTATAATGTGGGATACAGTGTAATGTTGACTGATATTACCAAATTAAACAACCAAAATAACTTTTTAGTTTTTTTATTCAAATTAAATTGGGTCGATATTATCAGGGGTGTGTAAAGAGATTCCTTGAAATTTACATCTGTGAACATCTCTCGGTTGATTGATGTGGGTGAACTTTAATTAAAATATTTGTATATCTTATCATCATAAGATAAATGGTAATATTATTTTCTATATGATTTGGATGAAGGGTGGAGTGTTTTTGTCATGTAAAACAAAGATACCTGTATGATATGGGTGCTGAAGTGGAAGATTTCACCTATGACAATGAATCACATCAATTGTAAGAAGAGAACATATTTTTCCATATTGATATTGAAAATATTAGTCTTTCAAAGGTGGATTAAGTAGATGTTGTAATAATGGAGCTAGAATATGACATTATTGAACTGGAAAATGATTGTATATTACATTGTCCAATCATTTATCAGCTACTTATGTTATTTGTGTAGTCATTCATTATCATATATATGTATTTTATTATTTTCAAAACTATGAAAAGGTTATCATTTCTAATTTTATTTTCAACATGAATTTTGTAAAATATATGTTATGAAGATAATTTAATTTGATTAAATTCTAGGAATACCAAGGACGAATCATTTTACTGATTCTTGTTGACACTTTTTCGACATTCCATCGACCATACTGATAGATGATGATCCGTTGATCTACCTCCCAAAAACACATTATACACCCCAACATCCCCCCCTACACCGTCTCTTACACCCCAATTCCATCATCTTCTAGAACACCCTCCGCAAGTGTCCCATCAGTAGCTCGACCATCACCTCCCCATTCAATAGCATTAGCAGCGATGGAGTAGGTCGTCACTCATATTTCTTCACAAGCATATTAGAAAGAGAAATTTATTTGAAAATGTTTTAATAATAATAAATTTGATACACTTTGTTATAGGACATATTTTACTTCATAAATGGTGGATACAATGAAATTACAGACAAAAAACTGAAATGTTTATATATTTGGAATCTGCATGTTCTATTTATAGTAGTCCCATTTGACTACTATGGGGTTCCTATGGATGATTCCATCGGATTATTTTGCTATATTTTTTGGAAATATAACATCATAGTAGGTTACCATTTTGATTACGGATGTTTATTTAAGGTATATGCCTCCATCTTTGAAAAATGATATTTCTGATTCAAGGATAAAGGTAATCTTAATACATTATGGTGAATTTAAGGTCATTATGTTATTAAATTCTAATAATTTAAAATTTATTCTCTTTTTAAAGTTGTTTTTCCAAATTACCATTATTGATCTTATAGAATTAATGTGAACATTGAAAAAAGATTGTTAGAAATTAAAGGATTTTAAATAGAGACTACAGAACAAATTCAGTGATACTATGGTGAGAACCCGTCAACTATATGATAAAGAACCCAATGTGGTACCCAGAGAGCAGTGGAGTGTTTTAGTTGGTATCCATTGTCAGGAGATGAACATGGTATTTAAATATATACTATTATATTAATTCCTATTTTTTATTTATATATGAAAAATACATTGAGATGAAATTTCATATATTACTATTAAATTGAATGTTATTAATTTTACGATTTCTTAAGGATGAATGCATCGATTTAAGAAAAAAACTATTCCTCACACTACTAATTCAATGTGTTTTTTCAAAAACTGATTGACTCTCATAATATTTTTATTAGATTAAATATTTATATTACCATATTGTTTATTTTATATATTAAATTGCAGATTTATCATTGTTTAATGATGTTATAAAATCCAGGTCAAAAAGTATCCCAAACAAAACTGTGGTTGCAGATGTTCATAAAAATTCTAATGGGAGTTATATTAATGAGCCTTCCAAATAAGTGTGTGTATGAATTCATTTTTCAATATAATAACCTATTTTTAGTTGACACTATGTCAATATATATTGCATCAAATATGACTGATATATGATTTATAGGTAAATATTAATGAATTATGGGATTCCAATACCATAAATTCCTTCTCATTCTCCCAAGATGACCATGTAGATAAAGTCCTTAGGAAAAATCATATTGGTCAACTATTTGGGTTGAGTTTGGGACCATTACTATCTACAGTCCTTGGAAGACCATCAGAAATCTTATCTGTATCTACTTCTACTTGTAGTCACTCCCAACCCAATGATTCTTATAGAGTCTATATCTATGCCATGAATAGTTCCAGAATAGGGGGATCATATGTCCACTTTTCAAATAGAATTGGTTGATTTATATAAGAATAATACTATATCTATACCCAGGGATATTTCATAGATGACTGGTGGAGAGTAGGTAAATCACACAACTTCAAAATCATTTAGTTCACCAAAATTTATTGATTTTGTGTTTAAATATTAATATAAAACATTCGTTAATTTTCAATATAATTATTTTGCAGGTTTCGGTAGCAGGAAGTAGAGACTATGATAGAGTGGGTGATAAGAAGAGTGCTTCATTGGGTAGTGATTAGTGGTCACTTAAAAATATTGGACCAATAAGAAAAAACTATATTCCATAATGATTTATAATTTACATCCTATTTAACTAAGAATCGGTAGTAAAAAGAATATGGATTATGTTAATGGTAAATGTTGAATTAGAGGATTTTTTTCTTTTTACATGGTTTCATCAAAATAATATTTTAAAAAATTCAGATACTGTAGATTTTATTTTACATTGCATTTATCTAAACCTTTGTGTGGAATGTTCTAGTTTTTTTGTGAAATGGGAAGGTGTAAATATTGTATCTTCTTCTTTTAGGACTACTCTGTGTATTGTTTTTTTAGGGTAGTTCTAGGGATACAGAATCTACTATTGCCATTTTTTTTTGAAATCATCATTTAGATGTTGTTTAAACTACCGCTAAATATGCCATATTATTTTTTAGTGGTGATTTAAACTTCTGCTATATAATGATGTTATTTCCACAATGGTTTAAACCACAAATAAATATTCTATTATATTATTATTGAATTAGTTTTTTTTAAGAAGTTTTCTAGAAAAAAATCTTTAGGATTTTTTTGTGGTTTAAACCACCATAAAATCATCTCCTTTTATTCGCTGGGAAACTGTTAGTAAAATGAAAATAACCACTAATAAATATACATTAATAGTAGCTTAACATAAAACTCTCTTAACTTTGTGGGATATCCATTGGTTGGATATCGACACCATCATTAGCTTTTTTTTTGGAAACCATCATAGAAACACATGGGGGATATTCATACCGATGCCAAATAAAAAAACATTGTAAACAATTGATTTCCATGTATTTTCCCTTTATCTTTCCATAATATAGTCATGTGTCATGTATCATATAACCTCATGGAACCTAGCCTAACCATATCAGAGTTTGGAATCATGTTTCATGTATATCTGATATCATAAATCTGGGTTAGTTGAGAAGAATTCCACAAAAAAGGCTATGAAGGAGAACACTTTTAGATTTTTTTTACACTTTAACTAACACCACCTTTCATTAAAATTTCATAAAATTCATGGATCTATAACCATACATACTATATACACATATGTTTACATTTCAGACTTAATGATAACCACATACCTTGGATGGTTGAGTACAATTCCAACAAAAATTCTATTTAAGAAAGCACTGTTTAGCTTTTTGTTCACAATTTAAACCATCCTACCCCTCTTATCACATTCAAGGTTCCCAATGGTGTCCATAAGAATATGAAATATTATATGATAAAAATTCACTATCTTGGTTCCTAAATTTCCTTCCCTTCCATAATTGTGCATGTTTAAAACACATATAATCAAATAGCATTATTCCCAAGGGCCTCCTATCGATGTTGAAATCAATTGATTAAAAAATGAAAATGCAAAACCTAAATTTCCAACCCATTTAAACATGGTATTTCCATCATGAATGTTTATAAAAAACTCAAAAATGTCATTTTACCTACTTCTGACTATATCCTAGTCCTAAGTATACTATAGAATAAATAGTAAATCCATAAAACAAAAGTAACATCATTAATAAAATTCCTAACACCCCGACCTGGGTTTCCGATTAATTTATGCTCTGAGCTAGTTGGCCACTAGGCCTTAGGAGTGCCACCCCATACACCAATGTATTTTAACTAGCATTGAGGGTCCGATTAGTTGATAATAAGATGACTATATCCTATATATATGTAAATAATAATGGTCAATATATATATATATATATATAATGTAGAGTAAGATGAACCATAATAGAAGAATCATTAAATGAAACTTAGCAGAAGCATAATAAAAAACAACAATACCATGCCCAAAGGAATCGTACAATTTATAGATGAATACATGATAATAACGTTCATACAAAAAAAAGGTAGGAAAGTTCATCATGGATGACCATAAAAGTGCATATATATACCCAAAATAAGGTTCATATTAATTTAGATGAACCACTTAGTCTATTCCCCTTAATCCCATGAAAAAAACAGCACATACCTGATCACTAATTTCTATCTCCCAAGCCTGATCCATTCATTGATTTCAAAACCATAAAGTCTAAATGCTTCATGAGGGGACCATGTTGGGTGTGGGTATGAAGATAGTAGTCCAACACCAACATGTTTCAATATTACGTATATAATTATATAGTGATTCCATATGAAAATAATTATTGTTAACTCACGCATCAAAACAAATAACTTTCTCCACTTGTTCTCAATAGTCACAATTATCCATTTACATAATTTGGAAAATTTTAGCATACATATGTGAAGACGTTCCCCCAAATATATATATTCAAACAATACATTTCTATAAAGATATAATTACAATTTAATGAATCCATAGATTATTTCTAAAGAGTCCTTAAAATAACATCCTTCTTGGAGAGCCCTTTGGATCCACCCATAAATATATCATATGCACCTAATGTGCCATCATTCAAGTAACTGGTGTCTAGACTACATGAATATAAATATTTCCTAGGTCCCATAAACCACCTTTCAAAATGTCACAGTCTTTGTGAAGGACCAATATCCCAATGTACAATAATAAATATCTTCCCATGTACTATAAATCATAGTCATCTCAGTAGCCTAATTTCTTAAGTTTTGGTGATATCCATCCTCCAATAATCATGTCCATTCATCCATAATTATATAGTATAGCCTTATCCCCAAACTGAGTGTCCATCACCCTCAACTAATGATTTTGATAGTGGGAACCTCCTCCATAACTGATATTTAACACCATATCCTAAGCTATAATATAAATCGATCCCTCCACCGACAATAAGTTGTTAACACCACATAAAATAAGTCATAGATGTGTTCACATGATCAAATAGAAACATTTCCCATCAAATGAGATAATAAATCACCAAAATATTCTAATCTACACCCACATGAAACCTTGTATCTATATGTTTTCATGTAGACCTTGTCAGATTGTCAACACCCTCTAAATTCTCACGGGCCATGCCCTCAACCTGAAGACCTCATTTCCTCAATCTCATTGTCAAAAACATTCCACATATCTTGGTACACACCCTTACTCCAACGAACCAAGCCATCATAGTCTCAGTGATGAACATCACCTCAATACCTCAAAACACACCAATCACATTCCCAAAGAACCAATACAATAATATAACATTTATTTAATTAATATTAAATAAAATGGAATATCATTCCTAAATAACTAAATCCCTATACATGACCTTTCATAATAAATAATACTTGGTCAAAAATAATAACATCCAATAACATCAATTAATAAATTTAATGACTAGAATTAATTTATTAAGGATTTCCCCATGAAAAAATAATGTTATTATTTATAAACAAACCCTATATAACCCATATAATTATGTATAAATCTAAACACCACCTACCTTATACTTTTTGGTTCTCGCTCATCAAATATCGCAATCTAAATTGTTCTGTATCAGAAGAAAATGGTGTTTTAGACAATATCCATGAAAATAGGGAAAAATATATCTCACATATTTATCATTATATAGGTTGAGATAAAAAATATAAGTAATAAATTGTATTTAATTCCTTATAGAGAATAATTTAACACACCTGATAGATCTCGAATAAACACTAGAACGAAGATGAAGGCCTAAATCCTATGGATGAGGAAATGGAATACCTCCATGAAGCTGGAGGATATGGTTATGAATGAGAGGAAGAAAATATGAGAAATTATATTTAAAACCATGTGAATAATATTAATTTACCACTTTTAAAAATGGATCACAATTAATTCACATGGATTGGTTAACTACATGCCAAACATCTGCACTCACTGTACACAGGGTTGTCCCTTTAAAATTGGTCGCACAGTTTACCCAGACTGCGATGAAACTATGTAAACCTACTATCTAAGTGAAAATAGATGTGTGGGAGTCAGACACATATATTTTAAAACATTGAATATCCCATGAACACCGTATTACAAGAGTTACACACTCCCCACCAGATATCTCATTGTAAGACGCATTGTTAAATTTATATGTGAACCTATATTTTCACCTTATGAAAACTAATATTTGTTGTCCTTGTAGATCTAAAAACTCATCCAAATCCCCAAGTAATTCAATAAGACTCAAAATACATCTAAAAAATTTATTTTTGCATCTAAACTCATGAAAATTTGTTCTGATATCAAGAACTCAAGTTAGTCCACACAGCAAACTAAAAAATTCAAGTTTTATCATTAAAATGACGTGTTTAAAAACCCAAGAAGTTTTCTAATGAATCTAATAGATTCCAATTATTCCACATAGATTTTTATGTTACATAATTATATTGGTTAAATTATATATTATTTATGTGAAATATCAATCATTCTCTGAATTAGATTGAGGAAAAATTCAATGTTCTGCTCAGTTGGAAGCCTGGAAAAATTATTTGGATAGACATCTAGTTATTAGTCCACTATGGAAGGAAGAAAACAATATTTAATTTAATCATGAGTTTGATAATTCATTTCTGATGTATTATAATTTATATTTTATACAACTATTACCATAGTGTTTTTAGTATATAATTTATATCAAAATCCCCATTGAATCGATTAATAAGACAATTAGAATATGTAACGATTACCTTTTGGGAATAATAGTTGTTATATGATTTTAATTTAACCGATAAATCCCTTCTGATGAATATATTGAATATTTCCATTTTCAAATCATTCAACTCTCACTGAAAATACATGGAATTGATCGTAATAGAATAAGATGGACCCTTAGATCCTCATCAAACTTTTTTTCCAAGAGGTTTGTTTATACTCCTTACACGAGTCATAATTCTTACATGTAACTGCTATTGATTTTCCACATTATTACAAATGGAGGAAATAGATTACGAGAATAAAACAAGACATGTATTATTGTTAATTTTAGGATTAAGTTATGTCAAATCATTAAGGGACCCGACTTCTCAACTATAAATTTTTTTTTCTTCTCCATACAGTTACCACTTATCTCACACTAAGTATTCGTCTCTCCCATAATGAGAAGGTATTGACTAAATAATCATGTATTTCTTGTAATCATTCTGAGTCTCTCAATGATGGGGGGTTAATTAATCCCTTGATGGTATCATCCATGTTGATCATTGGAAAATAATTATTTTTTAATGATACCTTGTCCCATTGACAATATAATTCTTTTACAATAAAATTTTATGTTTCCTCTGCATCCATAGTTTTAAATAACTCATGGATGTGTCATAAATTACTAGTTATTTTAATGAAAAAATATTCTTAGGACTCTTTCAAAGAATCTTAGAAATATGAGAATTTTAAATAAAATTTCCAGGACACTAATAAATCAGTATTAAAGAGAGTGGGTTTCCAAATTAATTATTGATGTTATTATAAACATTTTCTTAATTTTTACTCTTTATTATGATAAAGAATCATGAATGTTATGTTTTTATTTTCAAATATTTTTCCTCATATTGGCATCCAGTTTTTCTATTGTTGTTTCTGGTAGCTTTTTTATTTTAATGTGTGAAATAGTATTTATATGATTGAATTACATAATATATATATTATGTTTCTTTGAATGAAAATAAAGAGTTACCTAATTGAATTTAAAATATTTTTTAAAATATGTTAATTATTCTATCAATATAACAAATGTCAAGTGCCTTTGTAGGTTGTATTTGAATGTTTCAAAGTAAGAATATTACATAAAATATATAGATGTGTTTTTTTATTGTATATTATTATTGAAGTTGTATTATATATTGTGATGCATTGAGTAATAAATAGTCATTATTTTTATCATATCATATATTATTGTAGAATATAAAATATGGAATAGTGGAAATAGTATTGAGTATTTACTAATTGTGAATTGAACAGTATAGTAAATAATTATACCATGCTTATTAAATTTTTGTAGTTTTTTTTATTTGTTTAGAAACTAAAATTTTATCATTTTATGTTTCACCACACACATGAGAGTAATTAGTGTGAAAGAAAAAAAATATTTTCTTTTATCTAATGAATCATATACTTGATAGTTTATAATGAAATAATTATGTAAATAAAAAAATATACATATAAATTAATAAATAATGAATCAAATTTTTTTAATGGCTAATGAAATTAATTGATTGATTAATGAAACAAATATTCTTATAGTATAAAAGAAATTTTTTTGAGAAATCTATTGAATAGTCATGTTTACTTTAAATCCTTGTTAATTTTCTTTATAATCCAAGATCTTTAGAAGTGCGTTTGTAGCTGAATTAATGTGTGACATATTGAATATCATGGTTCCATGAATGGTGCAACACAACCACAACATTAAAAAATGTCTATTTTGTGTGGTTATATAGTGTATATAAAATATATATCTACAATTTTCATTTTTTGTTTATTTTATAACCAAACTATTTTAATTGCCAAAAAAATCATGTCAATCATGTGTTTAATGGATT
Organism: Viscum album; assembly: GCA_963277665.1. Taxonomy (NCBI): domain Eukaryota; kingdom Viridiplantae; phylum Streptophyta; class Magnoliopsida; order Santalales; family Viscaceae; genus Viscum; species Viscum album. Next base: position 819,391,386 of record OY728142.1, read on the forward strand.
TAGTGTTTAGAGAAAGAATGTTATATTATATGAATGACTGGATAAATTTGACTATTTACTGAAAAGACATACCATCAGACTTTATTCACTGCCAGAAATGACATATTGTTGAGGATGACTCACCATCATAGATGAGTCCCTATCTAGATGAAAATTGGGCTCTGTATTTAAATAATTACATCCATAAATTAGTCACCATTGAGGATGTATCACTGCCATAATTAATTTCCCAATAGACATGACTCATACTGGAACTTGAGACTCCACTGAAGATGACCTATTATTATACTTTACCTATAAGGCCCCAGCCATAAACCTTACTTAATCTTGAGTTATTACAAGATTACACATTGAGGATCTTTTCAGGTTTAGAGTTTTAGAGAATTAGATCATAAAACTCCCATTACATTCCACATTTAAACAAAGTGGTTACATAAAAGACAGTATTTATTTTTCCCATCAACAGAAACATATTTAAAATAAAACATGGATTCTTTCTTGACACATCCTTGACACTATCATCACATCATGTACCTTTCCCTTTACCTGTGAAAAACATTTCAAAAACTTGGGATGAGCATAAAAAGCTCAGTAAGGGTTAAAAAAATATGGAAAAGAAACATGAGTTCATATATACATAAGAATGAAATCATACTTTACCCATAAAACATAGTCACATTAACATACCTCATTAAATCATGAATAAAATCATAGAAATAATAAGACATAAAAGGTAACTTGAGGAATTCATAACATTCTTACATAGGGAGTAACCCTCTTGGTTACATTTGGAATACCCACCACAGTATATTCCCTAAATATCTTTGGAGAAACCTTAGCGTTTCACTCCTTTGTGTTACCCAATGCATTAGAGAGCTATATCGTGCTCACCCGCCCTTAGTTTATCACGGAACCACCTGTCTTCATAACAATTCCCAAGAACCATAACATAATCTTATCACATAAAACATGTATAAAGGAAACATAACATTTCCTCCTTTGAATAACAAGATATCAATACAACACATTGATATAAAAACATTAAGAAAACCATTTTCAATACCAAATTAAAAGAAAAGTAAAACATGGTATTTATTTTTCTTTTAAAAAGAAGTTATGGCTTGTAGAGGAAGCTGAAACTCCAATAATGGTCACGGCGGCGGAGAAGTCGTTGTCGCCGCATACGTATGACAAAAACATTCCCTTTTGTCGTATAGTAAAACACTTTGTATAAAAAATATTCCTTTAGGATAAACGTAAAAGTAAAAGGGGTTTATACACCGTATAAAAGAAGGTTGTGTATAAAACAAAATATGCCTCAATGAAAGGAGATTGAGACGAAGTCCCATACAAAAATGGTATCCTTGGATTAAGGATAAATCAATTACATAACTATGTGTGACAAATGAATACACCAACTATAAGTGGATATTAAGTGTAAAAAAATCAGAGGTTATTCACACATATTCATAGAACGACATATTCAAGGAGTACAATTTTATCCCAAAGAATCAAATTTGGGTTAATAAGTTCCTTTGCAAAAATTTGACAGCCTAACGGCGTCACTACAAAATTCATAAAATGAGTTGATGAGAGATAAAAAGGGTATCTCATCACATGGACATAATATTTAAATCAATAAGGATATATAAGAACATATCCCAACATAATATTATGTGAATTAAAATACATAATAAAAGAAATCTTTTAAAAAGAGGAGGGTGAAAGGTTCCCTTACCGACTTGGGTATCTTTCGAAACGTACACCCCATTGAAGAAGGGTCATACAATAAATATGTAAATACCCATAAATGAAATTATATTACACAAAGAGTATAATAATTGGAAGTACATACACCACTCAAAGTAAATGGTGGAAAATGTGGAATAAATCTCACAGGACTAAAAGTGAGATGAAAAATCCCTTACGAAAACTCGGCAGCCTAACGGCGCCACTTAAAACATAGAAAAATGGATTGATGAGATCAAATAGGGTCTCTCATCATATTAACATAAAGTTTACATAAAGTTTAATATATAATAACATCCTCTAACATAACAAAGAGGAGCTTAAAAGAAGTTACATAAAGGAGAGTACTTAAAAAGAAAGAGAGAGGTTAGATCTCTTACGAAAATTCGGCAGCCTAACGGCGCCACTCAAAAATTCAAAAATGGATTGATGAGAGAGAATAGGGTCTCTCATAATATGAAAATAAAAATTACAGTAAGAGTAATATAAAAGAACATCCCAATAATATGAAATATTAGCTTAAAAGGAATGACATAAAAGAGTGTACTTAAAAAGAAAGAGAGGAGTAGGATCCCTTACCTCGGGTCCGACTTGACTCGATCATTCTTTAACGTCCTGAATAAAAAACTTGAGTTAATTTATAATTTCTTAAGAACCTTTTCCAAGTTCATTATTCCTTTTCAATCACTTATTTCCTTGTTATAAACATTATGTAATCATTTATGTTAATAATGTTTGTTTTGTCGATATTTGGTTCTTAAGTCGAAAGTGGACTTCTTACAATTACATGTTGTTTGTGTGGTAAAAGTTTCATTATATCCAGAATGATATTCATGATTTGGATATCATATAAATCATATATATCCAGAATATACATGTATTTATAATATTACATAATCATTTAGAGGTAATAAATGAAATGCACCGTTCATGGAGATGGTAAGTCGTACGTACGCATGAACGTTACTTTCATTTCTATGTCATATTAATGGAATTAAAACTAAATTAGAGGTATGTATATTTTAATTCCAGAATTATATTCATAATTTATATGTAACATACATCATATATAATAACTTTAAATACATCCATTATACATCCCATGTATGGAATTAACGAATCAAATCACTTTGAGGGGACGGTAGTCCGCACTTCCTAAAATGAAATTATCGTGTTTACCCACAATGGAAACCATAAAGGTATTCCAAAAAAGAAAAATACAGAAGCTTAAGTAAAACATAAACATATTATATATCATATATAAATATATTAACATCTTAATGGACACCTTTTAAGGTGTTATATGAGTGTTGAACAATCATCGTTTCGTGAGGCAGAAATTCGCCATCCACAGAAACAGTATGTTCTTTAACCATTTGATGTAGGTGTGTGTAAGTGTAGCTAGAATTATTCTTATAAAAACATCCTTGTATATTTAATATACTTTAGTTGTTACAAAATAAATGAATAAAAATATTTTAGGGGGTTTGAGAAGCAAAATAAAATAAAAGAACACAAGTGAAGACATTACCTTAAAATCGGGTAACTCCCTTTGGTTTGAGATCAAAGACTTCCTTGGGAAGACTTCCTCCAAAAGTGAGGCTTCAAAGATTAATATAGGGATGTGGAGAGACAAAATAGGCAGGGGTTGGCCGAGCCAAAGGCTTTTGAAGTGTGGGTAAGGAGGTAGAGGTGGGGGCCTTTTATAAGAGGAGAGGAGGGGCACTCTTGGAAAGTAAAGAAATGTTACTTTATTTTAGAATGAGTTTCGGATTTTAATGATCCAAAATTTATTTTTTTCGAGGATAATGTGATAAGGGTTATAAATCCACTCAGAAAATAGGTTTTGGACATGTTTAGGTCTTAGATGTTACATTATCTTTCCATTTTATTTAAATCGTTAAATAATGAGGTCATCACTGCATCATCATTATGTCATAAATAATTTAAATTATTTAATGTCTAAAAATTATAAAAAATATGAAATTATGTAGGAAAGATTTTTAGATTTCTAATGACTATTTATAGTCAAAAATCTGACTTGTATAACCCCATATAAAAATTGGTTTAGTGAAACATCTCATGTTTGTGTCATTTTTACTTTAACATTAAATAAAAAGGTATTTATGTTATTTTCCAACCAAAGTGGATCCATGGGGTCTCCAAGTTGACCCATGGATTTTATTAGTCTACCATGACACGTCCAATGAGGGTAGGACATGTGTCTAGGTCATTTCATTTTGTTAAAACATTATTCTTACCTTAAACTACACTAATTACCTCTAATTGCGATTAAAAACTTAATAAGTTACTATTCACCAAATAGTTATTCTAATCCCATTGAACCACATTTTACTTCTTAATGAAAACCATGTATGTCGGATTTTTGAAATTCAAAACACAAAGATGGAAAAAATTCATTTAAACGGAAAATTAGTTTTTATAAGTACCACTTAGTGGTTTCACTATTCATCAAAAATTGAAGTTTTTCAGAAAATTACCAAAAATTAACCCTAAGCTATATTTGATATTCCAAACTCAAAAATGAAGTCTATTTTACAAAATTCAAAACATATAATTTACATTAATTAATTTAATAATTAATTCCTGTTGTCAAAACAAATAGCTTGTTTTTATGAAACAATATATATCAAAAGATTGACACTAGTTTAAGAAAAATTTCAAAGTGAAATTAATTCCAATGACCACTATTTTATTAAATGGTAAAAATATATTCTAATTTCACTTTAAAACCAATTCAAAAGATAATCTAATCATATAAATAAATTAGATTAAAAAGAGGTTTTGAATTAAAATACAACATTTTTCACTATTCATTAAAAACTGAACTTTATCGGAAAAATACCAAAAAATTACACAAAGTAAATTTCGATGTCCCGATTCTAAAGAAGAATTTTATTTTGTCAAAAATAACACATAAAATTTTCAAAAACTGGATTTAATAGAGGTTCGTCATCAAAAGGCGGTTAATCGACCTTTTAAGGAATATTAAAATGTTTACGCTTAAAATTGGATTCATTCGCATTTTCAATCCTCTAACATTTATTGTAAAAAGTAAAAATATTTGAAAAACATATATAATCATTTTTTAGTTAGTTCTATTCATTCCCGCCATCACAACATCTAGGTGTTAACTACCATTTAAAATAATATTATTTTATTATTAGAGTGCAACGTAAGATTCCCAAGAAACTCATTGTTGCGTGTTGGGTACGCCATCGAGCATAGCATCCCCTTTAATGTTATATAAATATTTTATTCACAAATATGGATAAATGTGAAAATGTAAAACTCTTTATTTACCTGGGGTGTTACATCCTTCCCCCCTTTTGGGAATTGCGTCCTCGTAATTTTAAAATTGGGCTTAGAAACTTCATTGAAAACCCCACATCGGAACAGGAGTCAGTAAAACAATCACTTTAAAATAAATAAAGATAACTACAAAGGTCACCCGAGTTAACCCATACTAGGAATCCAAGTATGAAAATATGGACATGGAGGAAAAAACAAAGGGTCATGTTCTGATGGAGAGTGATAGTAAACATGTCTAGGAGAAAGTTAACCATAAGAAAATCACAAACTTGTGATGGGTTAAACGGTATTTGATTCCCCAGTATGAAAAGTTAACAGACAACATTTTTGTTTTAAGTTACTTTTCATTGAGGAATTTATTTTTTGAGCTTAACTAAATCATAATGAAACATACTTACTTGTCATGTAGACTTTCAACTTTTACTAGATTCCATAATCAAACTCATATTTCTCCAAAAGACGAGTACTTAGGAAGACTTGTTCGCATTAAGAGTACAATAATCAATTTCTAGAGAATCACCTAATCCACAAAAGAGAACTATATACTTCCCATGTCTTTAGACTCTAACCAAAACCAAAACCAAACAGGTTAGTACAAGATCAGATAATCCAAAAAAGGATAACCCTTTATAAAAAGAAAATCTATTCTTAATCTCCAAAATTTGTCCCACAAAACCCAAAGTTCAACGAGTACCATTCGATAAACAATTTGTCCATAAAACTCTTCAAAGTAAACCAAACTAAGATTGAAACCCAAATATTTGAATGATTTAGTCACATAGTCTTCCAAGTTAAATCGTATCATTTATCTCCAAACAACATCAGTTTCTCCTAAAGTCTCTTATTGAAAAGTAATTAACCTAATCAAATATCCTCTATGATAGGTTAATCATTTTCATAAATAACCCAAAATCAACTTACTCTTAATTCATAAAGTCACCTAACTAAAAAGAATAAGTCATACTAACCAGGGACTTCACGTATGTAACACCCCGAGATTTTATGAAAAATATTATTTTAATTTCATTAATTTCTTGTGTTGTATGCTACACCAAGATTACCTTGCGCTATACGCAACACCGTATTATCTTGCAGTATACGCAACACTATTCTTGGATCGTGTTACACACAATTTTGATAATAGTTATTCTACGAAACATTGAGTATATATATATATATATATATTCAATGTATAAATGAAATATGGTTGGATTCTGTTATACGAAACAACGAAGGATTCTTTCACAACACGCAACCCTGACTTGGCTTGCATTACACGCAATCACGGCCTTCCTCGATAGCGTGTGCTGTACACAATACCGGGTTTTACTAAACAACGATATATTATTATAATATTATTATGAACTAGCCGTTATGAATAGTATTAACTAAATTTTTTATTTTATAACATTATTATTCATCTTACACATTTTCTAGAACATGGTATAAGAACAAAATAAATTTTTCGGGTAAAATAAGTATTTTTCAAAAAATGCAGTTTTGCCGCCTTTTTATGGCACACCCACATTAAATCTAGTTTTTGACATGTTTATAAGTTCAACTTGACAAAATAAAATTCTTATTTGGAATCAAGAAATAAAAATTTACTTTGGATAGATTTTTCGTATTATTCTGTTAACTTTCATATTTTGAAGAATAGTAAAAACACGTTATATTTTAATGAAAAACAACTTTTTTCATCGTAATAATTTATATGGTTTAATTGTAATATTGAATGGTTTTAAAGTATAAATAGAATATATTTTTACCATTTAATATAATGTATTTCATTATCATTTATTTTATATTGAATTCGTAGGTTAAATCAATTCAATCTTTTGTAATGTTTTAAACAAAAACTCGTTTTCATTCGACAACGGGATTAATTTTAATTTAATTTCTGAAACTTCTGTGTATTGAATTTGAAAAAATGGATTCCATATTTGGAATCAGTGGGTCCAAATTATGTTAATATGCTACTTTTTATTTTTAGGAATTATGAATAGTAACTACGGTAAATTTTATTTACCATAGTTAAAGGTAAATCGGGTAATTAAGGATAAATATAATATTATAAAATTACCCTAACACATGAAAAAATTCTATTGAATGGCTAAATGTAAACCCATATCAACTAAGGGTCGGATTAGATTCATTTTATGGGCTTTTGACCATGAAAATAATTTAATTATTATTAAAACCAAAGAAAGTGACAACATGTCACTCTCTTAAATCTTATAAGTATAATAATTTTAATTTAGTGATAAACATCATAAAACATCAAACATGAATAGTCTCCAGAAAGATAATAAAATTATCTACATCATGATAATTTATTTATAATTTTTAGGGATTAAATAATTGTCATTAATGGTGATACATTAATGATACAGAAATTATTTATTAAGTGGAAAATACGTAATATAGTTTTTATTGAAATAATAATACCCATTAAAAGGACCACAAACCTTACCAAAACTTATTGGTAGTTTATATATACACCTTAATCATCCAAGGACCTTATATATAACCGTTTGGATCCTTATAAAAGTGATTATGACACTTATATTATTTTATTTTAAATGATGCCAAAGTTGTCACCCTCATAATTTAATAAATATAACAATTTAAATATTGTGATTTTAAGATGATAAATTAGATTAAAAGTATTATTATGAAATATAATAGATTTATCTTCATCATAGGATTTTATTTTAAATTTTTATGCAACAAATAAGTATATTAAATAATTATACAAAAATGTTGTAGTAATTATTTTATTAAGAGATAAACCAAATAAATGGTTTTAAAAACAATAAAATAAATATTATATGAACTATTTAATGTGATACACTAATTTTATAGATACACATGACCTTTTATGAATCTATTAAAGCTTTTATTTCGAACATATATCCTGTATATATTTTATTTAAATTCAAATAAATGAATAGTGTCAAAATTGACACTATTGTTATTTCATAAATATAACATATTATAAAATTATTTAAAAATCACAAAAATATTTAAAAATTAAAAATTTATATTTATATGGTCTATAATGTTATAAAGTAAACAATAATGAAAATTCACAACAAATAAGTAATTATTTGTTATAATATAAAATTTAGAATTTTATTGTCACAAATAAACTTAAATAGATTAAATAAGGATAAATCAAAATGATAAGGTCTAAAATAAGATCCAAACATGTCTAAATTTGATTGGTTTATGATATTAAAACCCTATATCATCTAATATTTGAATATGAGTCATTTTTTGAGGTTTTTAAGTGGGATTAGATTTATTATAAATTAATATTTTTAAGAATTCCAAAGGTGCCCCTCTCCTCCCTTTTAAAAGGGAACCTCCTCCATCTCCTCCTCACACCAATTTGAGCCTTCAAGATCGTCCAACCCCTGACAAATTATCTTCTCCACTTCCCTAGAAGCATACTAGAGGTTCTGGTATACTTTAAAGACCAATCTTAGTGCCCTAAGAGGAGGTTTTAAAGAGGCGTATCGAAGAAGATGTACTTTCTTCTCCCGATTCTTTCAAGCTTCTTTCTTCTTCAACTTCTTCTTATTTAGTTGTTTAATTATAAAGTAATAACATAAGTATCAATAATATACTGATTTGTTATTATAAATATGAAACAAACCCATTTCACCTTCTATCCATCCTATGGAAAACAAAATCACCGCGCGTGCGTACATACGGAATACCGTCTCCACGCCATGGTGTAATCTGTTTTTCCACCAACACATTACATGGATGGGTATAATGGTGTAAAGAATAACTATAAATAGTTATGATAACATCATACTGATTCTGATATATTGTATCATCCACTCCAAATCAATTCAATAATTATGGAAACGATATCATCGCTCGTGCGTACGTACGGACTACCGTCTCCACGACGCGATGAGATTCATTCTCCATGTTAACCATTTAAGAATGATTATAAAGTATATATAAGAAATAATAATGAAATATATGACATTATAAAGCTACTGGATTTATGTATATATTTATTTCATCTACTTAATTCCATTCAACTTAATAAGGAAATGAAAACAGCATTCATGCGTACGTACGGCCTACCGTCTCCATGAACGGTGTATTTCTTTACATTTATCGATATATTATATATATCTATATTATGAATTATATATAAATCATGTTTTATATTCTGGAATTATGTAATCGTGATCTAATTAATCATATGAATAATTACAAGTCAAAACACGGACGACAAATGAAACGATTTTACCCAAAACGCTCTTTAACATGGAATTTACAAAAGAACGGGTAATATAAAGTCATAAGTGAACCATATATGATATCATAACAGTTAATATGATTCTGTAATAACTAAATAACATTATTGAAATCATTATACTATAGGTTCGGATACGTACAAAGCATATCAGACATAAGTTAAGGGAAATATCACAATCTCATTTTTATCCGAGATTGTTTATACTTTAGTATTTACTAGGGTGTATTTTGTCATCCAAATCCATGTTTCCTCAATATTTAATATTATTTCCATCCACCTACAATTTTTTAAGTCCAATTTTACCCTTTGGTGATTTTTTAGTAAAGGATATTAAAGGAATCTTGTGTCATTTTTCGTACGAGGTACTTTTTGACTTTTCCAACAAAAGTAAGAAGAATTTTTTTTAACTTATACAGCATGAATGGATTTTTAAAACATTATTTCCAAGAAGCTTCCTTTACAAGTTTTCAAGTTTATTTTTAATCAACTTCTTTTAGTTTAAAATTTAATGACATGTTAAGAAAGGAAAATGTTTTTTCTTGAGGTAGAAAGGATATTTTTCTCAAGAATGGAGTTCAAGTGTTTTATCGAAATTATTTTCCATCTAAGATAATATAGGGTTCTGTTTATATCCCTATTATTACATTTATTTGATTATGTTGTGATGGAATTATTTTTATGAATTACTATATCTTATATTAATTGTTTGATGATGTCACGATGTTTAAGATTCCCATTTTTATTACATGGGTTATGCAATGATGTATGATTTATGATTTTGTGGCACACATAAAAATGGTATCATTATGAGATGGGTGGGACCTATATCTCCCTCCAATGCATTGGGTAAAGATTTTATATCTCATGATATAGACATGTATGGAACGATAAGTTAATACGGTTCAGTGTTATAGGACTGAAACGAGGAGTGAACTCGATTCAGAATGGGACTTTGTCCACTAAGATTGTCTTGGCAGCAATGCCTTGGCTACTATGGAAATAATTACATGTGCTTAATGGATGCCACAATTACATGTTTTATTCCCATGATATTTTGTCATTCTTAATGTTTATTTATTATCTATGCCTTACGTACTTCCATGTTTTATGTCATTTCTCAAGCTTTTGATGTTTAAACATTATGTTCATGTTTTTAAGTTCAAATATATATGGTATGTTTTATTTTATCCATGCTTACCCTTAATGAGCATTTGAGCTCACCCTTTTTATGTTTTCTTTTCCCCGGGATATAAAGAATGGTTTTAGGTAAAAAAATGGGAAAGATCTTTATCGGAGATGTTGAAGATATTTCACCACGATTAGAAGATTACGTTCCAAGTTTCCAAAGACACTAAACTATTACGGTCCTTGTGTGTCTTTTTTGTTATGTATTAAGTATTCCTCTAAAGTAATGTAATGTCCATGTACGTCAAGATTTGGGTCTCTACAGTTGGTATCAGAGGAAAGGTTTAGTCAACCTTTGGAAACTAGGATGCGAAAACGTTAGTGAGATCCCTAGAGATATTTCTAAGGTATGTCTAGGGATGTACCTAGGGATAAGAATACATATAGGATATAGTACTAGAACTACGGTAACGATCTTAAAATTTAACCTAAGATGTTAGATATTCAGGGTGCTCCCCCTTTACTATGTTTTTTTCCCTAGCATGATTTTTTCTCTCACACTATTCTTTTTGGGTTTTAGAAAATGGCTGGAAACAGGAAGATTCATGATAATGGAGGATATGACGGACAATGGAATGATTTTCATCATGAGAAACCAAATGAAACGGGATCTGGAAGTCCAAACAATGTTATTATGCCTAATCAGCAATCTCATAATATGATCAATAATCTCAACTTTGGTAAGTTTCCCGACTCAGATAATAAGAGAAAGATGGAGTTTCATGATGATCATAGAGGAAAGAAAGTTCAATTTCCCTCATATAAATCATGTGGGAAGAGGCAACAGGGAGATTGTTTCAAAGGAACTGGAAGATTATTTGGGTGTGGAAAAGAAGGACACAAAGCCAGTAAGTGCAAAGGAAAAGGTTCAGTTAACACCATGGACAAGGATAATGGTATTGCTATGACATCAACAATGATTAGATGTTTTAAATGTGGAATGTACGGGCATTATGCAAACCAATTCCCCAATGGAAAATCTCATGAAGAGAATTAGCATGGTCATATGGGTAGTATTTATGTGGATGATGATGAGGAGACTACAAATGATATATGAGCTGAAAGAAGTGTTAAAGCTTAGTCGGTTGTTTTAGAAGGAAGTGGAATGATTGTATGTTTATCGAGAGTTATGTTGTATAGTTTATGGTACTATGGAATACAGAATCATCTAAGGATTGTTACACTATTGTTTTCCTAAAAGTATTTGAAAGTATATGTTGAATGGTACCACTAACCATGGAATATTATTTAGATATTTTTTAAAGTATATGATATGCGCATAATGAAGGAATAAGAAGATAATGAGATGTTTGATTGTATTCATGAGCTCATGATTGATATAAGAACTAAGTGATATCATGGTTTGAGTATATAGAATTTTGAGGATTTTGGTATGTGGAAAGTGTTAACTTTTAACTGCATTCATGTTTTCACTAAGGTTCAATGGGTATTCATTTTTCAAGAGAATACATGATTAAGGCCTTCGAACATTTGTAATGTGACCAACAAGAAATATCTTATGATATATGGGGATAAACGATGGTATTAACATGCTTCTTATATGAAATCTCTGGTAATCATTTTCACTATAATATGACAATGGACTGCAATATTATGGATAAGACTAAAGATTGGAATGGATTATTTTGGACATAATTTGGTATTGTTTAAGGATAAAACGATTTTTCGATATTATTGATGGGATGATATAGTTTTAGAAAAAGGACAACCTGCAGGACGGGCGACAGCCCATCGCGTCGGACAAGGCTGTGGGAATCAAACTCATAACCGAAGTGTGACTGGCCTTTATCTACTACCATTGGCCTACAGGAAGTCATTGGTTTGTAGAAACTAGTTTTATTTTATTAAGCGGTATGATATATGAAGTATAAGTTCATTTTTGGAACTATATACGATTAATCTAACCATAAGATGGACATATAACTTTTGTTAACCTTTTGTTTGAAAGAGATGGAATGACCCATCATTCTAACACATGATCTGCTAACACATCACGAATAACAAGTTCAACTTCATTTCTTTAAGGGATGAAGTGGAAATTGTTCAATTCACGAACAACAGTAAGATTGTACCACAATCATGCAAGTATTTATTTTAATTCATCAACTTTAGGGAAATGATCTTGAAAACCAAAAATGTTGTCCTAGTTCCCTTATATCCGATGAATTAGATGGTACCTTAGATCATCACAAATCAATATCTTTATGATTTTTGACTTTTTCATATCCATGTTCTCTACCACTCTCCATCATAACTTGATGGTTAGATTTTTCTTCCATATCCATATTTTCACCTATGTTATCCTACGTGGAAACCCAGGGATGAGTTAATTTGGATAACCATTAAATTTCATACTTTAGTTTTTAAAGCAATGTTTTGGTATTCCTTTTTACGATGTGGGTTTCTATTAAAAAAAACTTTTGAGTAGTAAACCATTTATAACCCCGACGAATTTCGAGGGTGAAATTCATTTTAAGGGGGGTAGAATGTATCACCCCGATATTTTATGAAAAATATTCTTTTAATTTCATTAATTTCTTGTGTTGTATGCTACACCAAGATTACCTTGAGCTATACGCAACACCGTATTAGCTTGCAGTATACGCAACACTATTCTTGGATCGTGTTACACACAATTTTGAAAATAGTTATTCTGTGCAACATTGAGTGTATATATATATATATATTCAATGTATAAATGAAATATGGTTGGATTCTTTTATACAAAACAATGAAGGATTCTTTCACAACACGCAACCCTGACTTGGCTTGCATTACATGCAATCGCGAACTTCCTCGATAGTGTGTGTTATACGCAATACCGGGTTTTACTAAACAACGATATATTATTATAATATTATTATGAACTTGCCGTTATGAATATTATTAAATTAATTTTTAATTTTATAACATTATTATTCATCTTACATATTTTCTAGAACATGGTATAAGATCAAAATAAATTTTTCGGGTAAAATAAGTATTTTTCAAAAAATGCAGTTTTGCCGCCTTTTGATGGCGCACCCACTTTAAATATAGTTTTTGACATGTTTATAAGTTCAATTTGACAAAAGAAAATTCTTCTTTGGAATAAAGAAATAAAAATTTACTTTGGAAAAAAATTTCGTATTATTCTGGTAACTTTAATATTTTGATGAATAGTAAAAACACGCTATATTTTAATGAAAAACAACTTTTTTCATCATAATAATTTATATGGTTAAATTATAATATTTAATGGTTTTAAAGTATAAATAGAATATATTTTTACAATTTAATATAATGTATGTCATTAGCATTGATTTTATATTGAATTCGTAGGTTAAATCAATTCAATCTTTTGCAATGTTTTAAACAAAAACCTGTTTTCATTCGACAACGGGATTAATTTTAATTTAATTTCTGCAACTTCTGTGTATTGAATTTGAAAAAATGGATTTCATATTTGGAATCAGTGGGTCCAAATTATGTTAATAGGCTAAATTTTATTTTTGGGAATTATGAATAGTAACTACGGTAAATTTTATTTACCATAGTTAAAGGTAAATCGGGTAATTAAGGATAAATATAATATTATAAAATTACCCTAACACATGCCAAAATTCTATTTAATGGCTAAATGTAAACCCATATCAACTAAGGGTCGTATTAGATTCATTTTATGGACTTATGACCCTGAAAATAATTTAATTATTATTAAAACCAAAGAAAGTGACAACATGTCACTCTCTTAAATCTTATAAGTATAATAATTTTACTTTAGTGATAAACATCATAAAACTTAGAACATTAATAGTCTCCAGAAATCTAATAAAATTATCTACATCATGTTAATTTATTTAGTATTTTTAGGGATTAAATAATTGTCATTAATGGTGATACATTAATGATATAGAAATTATTTATTAAGTGGAAAATAAGTAATATAGTTTTTATTGAAATAACAATACCCATTAAAAGGCCCACAAACCTGACCAAAACTTATTGGTAGTGTATATATACACCTTAATCATCCAATGACCTTATATATTACCGTTTGGATTCTTATAAAAGTGATTATGACACTTATATTATTTTATTTTAAATGATGACAAAGTTGTCACCTTCATAATTTCATAAATATAACAATTTAAATATTGTGATTTTAAGATGCTAAATTCGAGTAAAAGGATTATTGTGAAAGGTAATAGATTTATAGTTATCATAGGATTTTATTTTAAATTTTTATGCAACAAATAAGTATATTAAATAATTATACAAAAATTTTGTAGTAATTATTTTATTAAGAGATAAACCAAATAAATGGTTTTAAAAATAATAAAATAAATATTATATGAACTATTTAATATGATCCAATAATTTTATAGATACACATGACGTTTTATGAATATATTAAATCTTTTAGTTCAAACATATCTTCTGTATATATTTTATTTAAATTCAAATAAATGAATAGTGTCAAAATTGACACTATTGTTATTTTATAAAAATAACATATTATATAATTGTTTAAAAATCACAAAAAAATTTAAAAATTATAAATTTAAATTTATATGGTCTATAATTTTATAAAGTAGACAATTATGGAAAATTAACAACAAATAAGTAATTATTTGTTATAATTTAAATTTTAGAATTTTATTACCACAAATAAACTTAAATAGATTAAATATGGATAAATCAAAATGATAAGGTTTAAAATAAGATCCAAACATGTCTAAATTTGATTTGTTGATGATATTACAGCCCTATATAATCTAAGATTCGAATATGAGTCATTTCTGGAGGTTTTTAAGTGGGGTTAGATTTATTATAAATTAATATTTTTAAGAATTCCAAAGGTGCCCCTCTCCTCCCTTATAAAAGGGAACCTACTCCCTCTCCTCCTCACACCAATTGTAGCCTTCAAGCTCGACTGACCCCTGCCAAATTATCTTCTCCACTTCCCTAGAAACATTCTAGAGGTTCTGTTCTACTTTAAAGACCAATATTAGTGCCCTAAGAGGAGGTTTCAAAGTGGCGTATCGAAGAAGAGGTAATTTCTTCTCCCGATTCATTCAAGCTTCTTTATTCTTAAACTTATTCTTATTTAGTTGTTTAATTAAGAAGTAATAACATTAGTATCAATAATATACTGATTTTTTATTATAAATATGAAACAACCCCATTTCACCTTCTATCCATCCTACAGAAAACAAAATCACCGTGTGTGCGTACGTACGTAATACCGTCTCCACGTCGTAGTGTAATTTGTTTTTTCCACCATCACATTACATGGATGGGTATAATGGTGTAAAGAATAACTATGCATAGTTATTATAACATCATAATGATTTTGATATATTTTATCATCCACTCCAAATAAATTCAATAATTATGGAAATGATACCATCGCTCGTCCGTACGTACGGACTACCGTCTCCACGACGCGATGAGAATCATTCTCCATGTTAACCATTTAAGAATGATTATAAAGTATATATAAGAAATAATAATGAAATATATGACATTATAAATCTACTGGATTTATGTATATATGTATTTCATCTACTTAATTCCATTCAACTCAATAAGGAAACGAAAACAGCGTTCATGCGTACATACGGCCTACCGTCTCCATGAACGGTGTATTTCTTTCCATTTATCGATATATTATATATATGTATATTCTGAATTATATATAAATCAATTTTTATATTCTGGAATTATGTAATCATGATCTAAGTAATCATATGAATAATTACAAGTCAAAACACGGATGACAAATGAAACGATTTTACCCAAAACGCTCTTTAACATGGAATTTACAAAAGAACGGGTAATATAAAGTCATAAGTGAACCATTTATGATATCATAACAATTAATATGATTCTGTAATAAGTAAATAACATTATTTAAATTATTATACATGAGTTTCAGATACGTACGAAACATATCGGACATAAGGTAAGGGAAATATCACAATCTCATTTTTATCTGAGATTGTTTTTACTTTAGTATTTACTAGGGTGTATTTTATCATCCAAATCCATGTTTCCCCAATATGTAATATTATTTACATACAACTACAAGTCCAATTTTACCCTTCGGTGAGTTTTTAGTAAAGGATATGAAAGGAATCTTTTTTCATTTTTTTGTACGAGGTACTTTTTGACTTTTCCGAAAAAAGTACGAAGAATGTTTTTTTATAACTTATACGGCATGAATGGATTTTTAAAACATTATTTCCATGAAGCTTACTTTACAATTTTTCATTTTTGTTTTTAATCAAATTCTTTTAGTTTAAAATTTAATGACATGTTAAGAAATGAAAATGTTTTTTTTGACGTAGAAAAGATATTTTCCTCAAGAATGGAGTTCAAGTGTTTTATCAAAATTATTTTCCATCTAAGATAATATAGGGTTCTGTTTTTATCCCTATTATTACATTGATGTGATTATGTTGTGATGGAATTATTTTTATGAATTCCTTTATCTTATATGAATTGTTTTTTGATGTCACGATGTTAAAGATTCCCATTTTTATTACATGAGTTATGCAATGATGTATGATTTATCATTTTGTGGCACACATAAGAATGGTATCATTATGAGATTGGTGGGACCTATATCTCCCTCCAATGCAATGGGTAAAGATTTTATATCTCATGAGATAGACATGGCTGGAACGGTAAGTTAATCTGGTTCAGTGTTACAGGACTGAAACGAGAAGTGAACTCGATTCAGAATGGGACTTTGTCCACTAAGATGGTCTTGGCAGAAATGTCTTGGCTACTATGGAAATCATTACATGTGCTTAATATATGCCACAATTACATGTTTTATTCCCATGCTATTTTGTCATTCTTAATGTTTATTTATGATCTATGCCTTACGTACTTCCATGTTTTATGTCATTTCTCAAGCTTTTGATGTTTAAACATTATGTTCATGTTTTTAAGTTCAAATGTATATGGTATGTTTTATTTTATCCATGCTTACCCTTACTGAGTATTTCTGCTCACCCTTTTTATGTTTTCTTTTCCCCAGGATACAAATAAAGGTTTTAGGTAAGAAAAAAAGGGGTAAAGATCTTTATGGGAGCTGTTGAAGATATTTCACCGTGATTAGAAGATTACGTTCCAAGTTTCCAAAGACACTAAACTATTACGGTCCTTGTGTGTCGTTTTTGTTATGTATTAAGTATTCCACTAAAGTAATGTAATGTCCATGTAAGTCAAGCTTTGGGTCTCTACAGTTGGTATTAGAGGAAAGGTTTAGTCAACCTTTGGAAACTAGGATGCGAAAACATTAGTGAGATCCCTAGAGATATTTCTAAGGTATGTCTAGGGATGTACATAGGGATAAGAATATGTATAAGATATAGTCCTAGAACTAAGGTAACGATCTTAGAATTTAACCTAAGATGTTAGATATTGAGGGTGATCCCCCTTTACTATGTTGTTTTCCCTAACATGATTTTTGCTCTCACACTATTCTTTTTGGGTTTTAGAAAATGGCTGGAAACAGGAAGATTCATGATAATGGACGATATGACGGACAATGGAATGATTTTCATCATGAGAAACCAAATGAAACGGGATCTGGAAGTCCAAACATTGTTATTATGCCTAATCAACAATCTCATAATATGATCAATAATCTCAACTTTGGTAAGTTTCCCAACTCAGATAATAAGAGAAAGATGGAGTTTCATGATGATCATAGAGGAAAGAAAGTTCAATTTCCCTCATATAAATCATGTGGGAAGAGGCATCAGGGAGATTGTTTCAAAGGAACTGGAAGATGCTTTGGGTGTGGAAAAGAAGGACACAAAGCCAGTAAGTGAAAAGGAAAAGGTTCAGTTAACACCATGGACAAGGATAATGGTATTTCTACGACATCAACAATGATTAGATGTTTTAATTGTGGAATGTACGGGCATTATGCAAACCAATTCCCTAATAGAAAATCTCATGAAGAGAATCAGCATGGTCATATGGGTAGTATTTATGTGGATGATGATGAGGAGACTACAAATGATATATGAGCTGAAAGAAGTGTTGAAGCTCAGTCGGTTGTTTTAGAAGGAAGTGGAATTATTGTATGTTTATCTAGAGTTATGTTGTATAGTTAATGTTACTATGGAATAAAGAATCGTCTAAGGATTGTTACACTACAGTTTTCCTAAAAGTATTTGAAAGTATATGTTGAATGGTACCAGTAACCATGGAATGTTATTTAGATATTTTTGTAAAGTATTTGATATGCGCATAATGAAGGAATAAGAAGATAATGAGATGTTTGATTGTATTCATGAGCTCATGATAGATATAGGGACTAAGTGATATCATGGTTTGAGTATATAGAATTTTGAGGATTTTGGTATGCGGAAAGTGTTAACTTTTAACTGCATTCATGTTTTCACTAAGGTTCAATGGGTATTCATTTTTCAAGAGAATACATGATTAAGGCCTTCGAACATTTGTAATATGACCAACAAGACATATCTTATGATATATGGGGATCAACGATGGTATTAACATGCTTCTTATATGAAATCTCTGTTAATAGTTTTCACTATAATATGACAATGGACTGCAATATTATGGATAAGACTAAAGATTGTAATGGATTATGTTAGACATAAGTTAGTATTGTTTAAGGATATAACATTTTTTCGATATTATTGATGGGATGATATAGTTTTAGAAAAAGGGAAACCTGCAGGACGGGCGATAGCCCATCGCGTCGGACAAGGCTTTGGGAAACGAACCCACAATCGAAGTGCGACTGGCCTTTATCGCCTACCACTGGCCTACAGGAAGTCCCTGGTTAGTAGAAACGAGTTTTATTTTATTAAGAGGTATGATATATGAAGTATAAGTTCATTTTTGGAACCATATACGATTAATCTAACCATAAGATGGACTTATAACTTTTTCTAACCTTTTGTTTGAAAGAGATGGAATGACCCATCATTCTATCACATGATCTGCTAACAAATCACAAAAAACAAGTTCAACTTCATTTCTTTAAGGGATGAAGTGGAAATTGTTCAATTCACAAACAACAGTAAGATTGTACCACAATCATTCAAGTATTTATTTTAATTCATCAACTTTCGGGAAATGATCTTGAAAACCAAAAATGTTGTCCTAGTTCCCTTATATCCGATGAATCAGATGGTACCTTAGATCATCACAAGTCAATAGCTTTGTGATTGTTGGCTTTTTCATAGCCATGTTCTCTACCACTCTCCATCAGAACTTGATGGTTAGATTTTTCGTCCATATCAATATTTTCACCTATGTTCTATTACGTGGAAACCCAGGGATGAGTTAATTTGGGTAACCGTTACATTTCATACTTTAGTTTTTAAATCCATGTTTTGGTATTCCTTTTTACGATGTGGTTTTCTATTAAAAAAAACTTTCGAGTAGTAAACCATTTATAACCCCGACGAATTTCGAGGGCGAAATTATTTTAAGGGGGGTAGAATGTAACACCCCGAGATTTTATGAAAAATATTCTTTTAATTTCATTAATGTCTTGTGTTGTATGCTACACCAAGATTACCTTGCGCTATACGCAACACCGTATTATCTTGCAGTATACACAACACTATTCTTGGATCGTGTTACACACAATTTTGATAATAGTTATTCTACGCAACATTGAGTAAATATATATATATATATATATTCAATGTATAAATGAAATATGGTTGGATTATGTTATATGAAACAACGAAGGATTCTTTCACAACACGCAACCCTGACTTGGCTTGCATTACACGCAATCGCGACCTTCCTCGATAGCGTGTGTTGTACGCAATACCGGGTTTTACTAAACAACGATATATTATTATAATAATATTATGAACTAGCCATTATGAATGGTATTAACTAAATTTTTAATTTTATAACATTATTATTCATCTTACACATTTTCTAGAACACGGTATAAGAACAGAATAAATGTTTCGGGTAAAATAAGTATATTTCAAAAAAATGTAGTTTTGCCGCCTTTTGATGGCGCACCCACTTTAAATCTAGTTTTTGACATTTTTATAAGTTCAATTTGACAAAATAAAATTCTTCTTTGGAATCAAGAAATAAAAATTTACTTTGGATAAATTTTTCATATTATTCTGGTAACTTTCATATTTTGATGAATAGTAAAAACAAGCTATATTTTAATGAAAAACAATTTTTTTCATCGTAATAATTTATATGATTAAATTATAATATTTAGTGGTTTTAAAGTATAAATATAATATATTTTTACCATTTAATATAATGTATGTAATTAGAATTGATTTTAAATTGAATTCGTAGGTTAAATCAATTCAATCTTTTGCAATGTTTTAAACAAAAACCTGTTTTCATTCAACAACGGGATTAATTTAAATTTAATTTCTGCAACTTATGTGTATTGAATTTGAAAAAATGGATTCCATATTTGGAATCAGAGGGTCCAAATTATGTTGATAGGCTAATTTTTTTTTGGGAATTATGAATAGTAACTACGGTAAATTTTATTTACCATAGTTAAAGTTAAATTGGGTAATTAGGGATAAATATAATATTATAAAATTACCCTAAGACATTCCAAAATTCTATTTAACGGATAAACGTAAACCCACATCAACTAAGGGTCGGATTAGATTCATTTTATGGACTTTTGACCATGAAAATAATTTAATTATTATTAAAACCAAAGAAAGTGACAACATGTCACTCTCTTAAATCTTATAAGTATAATAATTTTAATTTAGTGATAAACATCATAACACTTCAAACATGAATAGTATCCAGAAAGCTAACAAAATTATCTACATCATGCTAATTTATTTAGAATTTTTAGGGATTAAATAATTTTCATTAATGGTGATACATTAATGATACATAAATTATTTATTTAGTGGAAAATAAGTAATATAGTATATATTGAAATAATAATACCCATTAAAAGGCCCACAAACCTGACCAAAACTTATTTTTAGTGTATATATACACCTTAATCATCCAATTACCTTATATATAACCGTTTAGATCCTTACAAAATTGATTATGACACTTATACTTTTTTATTTTAAATGATGCCAAAGTTGTCACCTTCATAATTTAATAAATATAACAATTTAAATATTGTGATTTTAAGATGATAAATTCTAGTAAAAGTATTATTGTGAAAGTTAATAGATATATCTTTATCGTAAGATTTTATTTTAAATTTTCATTCAACAACTATGTATATTAAATAATTATACAAAAATGTTGTAGTAATTATTTTATTAAGAGATAAACCTAATAAATGGTTTTAAAAATAATAAAATAAATATTATATGAACTATTTAATGTGATCCACTAATTTTATAGATACACATGACCTTTTATTAATCTATTAAAGCTTTTATTTCGAACATATCTTCTATATATATTTTATTTAAATTCCAATAAATGAATAGTGTCAAAATTGACACTATTGTTATTTTATAAAAATAACATATTATAAAATTGTTTAAAAATCACAAAAATATTTAAAAATTTAAAATTTAAATTTATATGTTCTATAATGTTATAAAGTAAACAATTATGGAAAATTCACAACAAATAAGTAATTATTTGTTATAATGTAAAATTTAGAATTTTATTACCACAAATAAACTTAAATAGATTAAATAAGGATAAATCAAAATAATAAGGTTTAAAATAAGATCCAAAATGTATAAATTTGATTGGTTGGTGCGATTACAACCCTATCTCTTCTAATCATCAAATATGAGTCATTTTTGGAGGTTTTTAAGTGGGTTTAGATTTATTATAAATTAATATTTTTAAGAATTCCTAAGGTGCCCCTCTCCTCCCTTATAAATGGGAACCTCCTCCCTCTCCTCCTCACACCAATTTGAGCCTTCAAGCTCGGCCAACCCCTGAAAAATTATCTTCTCCACTTACCTAGAAACATCCTAGAGTTTCTGGTATACTCTAAAGACCAATCTTAGTGCCCTAAGAGGAGGTTTCAAAGAGGCGTATCGAAGAAGAGGTAATTTCTTCTCCTGATTCTTTCAAGCTTATTTCTTCTTCAACATCTTCTTCTTTAGTTGTTTAATTATAAAGTAATAACATCAGTATCAATAATATACTGATTTGTTATTATAAATATGAAACAAGCCCATTTCACCTTCTATCCATCCTACAGAAAACAAAATCACCGTGTGTGCGTACGTACGGAATACCGTCTCCACGCCGTGGTGTAATCTGTTTTTCCACAAACACCTTACATGGATGGGTATAATGGTGTAAAGAATAACTATACATAGTTATTATAACATCATACTGATTATGATATATTGTATCATCCACTTCAAATCAATTCAATAATTATGGAAACGATATCATCGCTCGTGCGTACGTACGGACTACCGTCTCCACGACACGATGAGATTCATTCTCCATGTTAACCATTCAAAAATGATTATAAAGTATATATAAGAAATAATAATGAAATATATGACATTATAAAGCTACTGGATTTATGTATATATGTATTTCATCTACATAATTCCATTCAACTCAATAAGGAAACGAAAACAGCGTTCATGCGTACGTACGGCCTACCGTCTCCATGAACGGTGTATTTCTTTCCATTTATCGATATATTATATATATGTATATTCTGACTTATATATAAATCATGTTTTATATTTTTCAATTATTTAATCGTGATCTAAGTAATCATATGAATAATTACAAGTCAAAACACGGACGACAAATGAAACGATTTTACCCAAAACGCTCTTTAACATGGAATTTACAAAAGAACGGGTAATATAAAGTCATAAGTGAACCATATATGATATAATAACAATTAATATGATTCTGTAATAAGTCAATAACATTATTTAAATCATTTTACAGGAGTTTCTAATACGTACGAAGCATATCGGACATAAGGTAAGGGAAATATCACAATCTCATTTTTATCCGAGATTGTTTATACTTTAGTATTTACTGGGGTGTATTTTATCATCCAAATCCATGTTTCCTAAATATGTAATATTATTTCCATCCACCTATAATTTTTTAAGTCCAATTTTACCCTTCGGTGAGTTTTTAGTAAAGGATATGAAAGGAATATTTTGTCATTTTTCGTACGAGGTACTTTTTGACTTTTCTGACAAAAGTACGAAGAATTTTTTTTTGTCTAACTTATACGGCATGAATGGATTTTTAAAACATTATTTCCAAGAAGATTCCTTTACAAGTTTTCATGTTCATTTTTAATCAACATCTTTTAGATTAAAATTTAATTACATGTTAAGAAAGGAAAAAGTTTTTTTTGAAGTAGAAAGGATATTTTCCTCAAGAATGGAGTTCAAGTGTTTTATCAAAATTATTTTCCATCTAAGATAATATAGGGTTCTGTTTGTATCCCTATTATTAAATTGATTTGATTATGTTGTGATGGAATTATTTTTATGAATTCCTTTATCTTATATGAATTGTTTGATGATGTCACGATGTTTAAGATTCCCATTTTTATTACATGGGTTATGCAATGATGTATGATTTATGATTTTCTGGCACACATAAGAATGGTATCATTATGAGATGGGTGGGACCTATATCTCCCTCCAATGAATTGGGTAAATATTTTATAACTCATGAGATAGACTTGGTTGGAACGGTAAGTTAATCTGGTTCGGTGTTACAGGACTAAAACGAGGAGTGAACTCGATTCAGAATGGGACTTTGTCCACTAAGATGGTCTTGGCAGCAATGTCTTGGCTACTATGGAAATAATTACATGTTCTTAATGGATTCCACAATTACATGTTTTATTCCCATGCTATTTTGTCATTCTTAATTTTTATTTATGATCTATGCCTTACGTACTTCCATGTTTTATGTCATTTCTCTAGCTTTTGAGGTTTAAACATTATGTTCATGTTTTTAAGTTCAAATGTATATGGTATGTTTTATTTTATCCATGCTTACCCTTACTGAGCATTTGAGCTCACCCTTTTTATGTTTTCCTTTCCCCAGGATATAAAGAAAGGATTTAGGTAAGAAAAAAAAAGGGAAAGATCTTTATGGGAGATGTTGAAGATATTTCACCGCGATTAGAAGATTACGTTCCAGGTTTCCAAAGACACTAAACTATTACGGTCCTTAAATGCATTTTTTGTTATGTATTAAGTATTCCGCTAAAGTAATGTAATGTCCATGTACGTCAAGCTTTGGGTCTCTAGAGATGGTATCAGAGGAAAGGTTTAGTCAACCTTTGGAAACTAGGATGCGAAAACGTTAGTGAGATCCCTAGAGATATTTCTAAGGTATGTCTAGGGATGTACCTAGGGATAAGAATACGTATAAGATATAGTCCTAGAACTATGGTAACGATCTTAGAATTTAACCTAAGATGTTAGATATTGAGGGAGCTCCCCCTTTACTATGTTGTTTTCCCTAGCATGATTTTTTCTCTCACACTATTCTTTTTGGGTTTTAGAAAATGGCTGGAAACAGGAAGATTCATGATAATGGAGGATATGATGGACAATGGAATGATTTTCATCATGAGAATCCAAATGAAACGAGATATGGAAGTCCAAACATTGTTATTATGCCTAATCAGCAATCTCAAAATATGATCAATAATCTCAACTTTGGTAAGTTTCCCGACTCAGATAATAAGAGAAAGATGGAGTTTCATGATGATCATAGAGGAAAGAAAGTTCAATTTCCCTCATATAATTCATGTGGGAAGAGGCATCAGGGAGATTGTTTCAAAGGAACTGGAAGATGCTTTGGGTTTGGAAAAGAAGGACACAAAGCCATTAACTGCAAAGGAAAAGGTTCAGTTAACACCATGGACAAGGATAATGGTATTGCTACGACATCAAAAATGATTAGATGTTTTAAATGTGGAATGTACAGGCATTATGAAAACCAATGCCCTAATGGAAAATCTCATGAAGAGAATCAGCATGGTCATATGGGTAGTATTTATGTGGATGATGATGAGGAGAATACAAATGATATATGAGCTGAAAGAAGTGTTGAAGCTCAGTCGGTTGTTTTAGAAGGAAGTGGAATGATTGTATTTTTATCGAGAGTTATGTTGTATAGTTAATGGTACTATGGAATAAAGAATCATCTAAGGATTGTTACACTATTGTTTTCCTAAAAGTATTTGAAAGTACATGTTGAATGGTACCAGTAACCATGCAATGTTATTTAGATATTTTTGTAAAGTATATGATTTGCGCATAATGAAGGAATAAGAAGATAATGAGATGTTTGATTGTATTCATGATCTCATGATTGATATAAGGACTAAGTGATATCATGGTTTGAGTATATAGAATTTTGAGGATTTTGGTATGTGGAAAGTGTTATCTTTTAACTACATTCATGTTTTCACTAAGGTTCAATGGGTATTCATTTTTAATGAGAATACATGATTAAGGACTTTGAACGTTTGTAATGTGACCAACAAGACATATCTTATGATATATGGGGATCAACGATGGTATTAACATGCTTCTTATATGAAATCTCTGGTAATCGTTTTCACTATAATATGACAATGGACTGCAATATTATGGATAAGACTAAAGATTGGAATGGATTTTTTTGGACATAAGTTAGTATTGTTTAAGGATAGAACCGTTTTCGATATTATTGATGGGATGATATAGTTTTAGAAAAAGGACAACCTGCAGGATGGGCGATAGCCCATCGCGTTGGACAAGGCTATGGGAATTGAAGCCACAACCGAAGTGCGACTGGCCTTTATCGCCTACCACTGGCCTACAGGAAGTCCCTGGTTAGTAGAAACTAGTTTAATTTTATTAACCGGTATGATATATGAAGTATAAGTTCATTTCTGGAACCATATATGATTAATCTAACCATAAGATGGACTTATAACTTTTGCTAAACTTTTGTTTGAATGAGACGGAATGACCCATCATTCTATCACATGATCTTCTAACACATCACGAATAACAAATTCAACTTCATTTCATTAAGGGATGAAGTGGAAATTGTTCAATTCACGAACAACAGTAAGATTGTACCATAATCATGCAAGTATTTCTTTTAATTAATCAACTTTAGGAAAATGATCTTGAAAACCAAAAATGTTGTCCTAGTTCCCTTATATCTGATGAATCTGATGGTACCTTAGATCATCAAAAATCAATAGCTTTGTGATTGTTGGCTTTTTAATAGCCATGTTCTCTACCACTCTCCATCAGAACATGATGGTTAGATTTTTCTTCCATATCCATATTTTCACCTATGTTCTCCTACGTGGAAACCCAAGGATGAGTTAATTTGGGTAACCGTTACATTTAATACTTTAGTTTTTAAAGCCATGTTTTGGTATTCCTTTTTACGATGTGGGTTTCTATTAAAAAAAATTCGAGTAGTAAACCATTTATAACCCCGACGAATTTGGAGGGTGAAATTCATTTTAAGGGGGGTAGAATGTAACACCCCGATATTTTATGAAAAATATTCTTTTAATTTCATTAATGTCTTGTGTTGTATGCTACACCAAGATTAACTTTCTCTATACGCAACACCGTATTAGCTTGCAGTATACGCAAAACTATTCTTGGATCGTGTTACACACAAATTTGATAATAGTTATTCTACGCAACATTGAGTATATATATATATATATATATATTCAATGTATAATTTAAATATGGTTGGATTCTGTTATACGAAACAATGAAGGATTCTTTCACAACACGCAACCCTGACTTGGCTTGCATTACACGCAATCGCGACCATCCTCGACAGCGTGTGTTGTACGCAATACCGGATTTTACTAAACAACGATATATTATTATAATAATATTATGAACTAGCCGTTATGAATAGTATTAACTAAATTTTGAATTTTATAACATTATTATTCATCTTACACATTTTCTAGATCATGGTATAAGAACAAAATAAATTTTTCGGGTAAAATAAGTATTTTACAAAAAATGCAGTTTTGCAGCCTTTTGATGGCGCACCCACTTTAAATCTAGTTTTTGACATGTTTATAAGTTCAATTTGACAAAATAAAATTCTTCTTTGGAATCAATAAATAAAAATTTACTTTGGATAAATTTTTCGTATTATTCTGGTAACTTTCATATTTTGATGAATAGTAAAAACACGTTATATTTTAATGAAAAACAACTTTTTTCATCATAATTATTTATATGGTTAAATTATAATATTTAATGGTTTTAAAGTATAAATAGAATATATTATTACCATTTAATATAATGTATGTCATTAGCATTTATTTTATATTAAATTCGTAGGTTAAATCAATTCAATCTTTTGCAATGTTTTAAACAAAAACTTGTTTTCATTCGACAACGGGATTAATTTTAATTTAATTTCTGCAACTTCTGTGTATTTAATTTGAAAAAATTGATTACATATTTGGAATCAATGGGTCTGAATTATTTTAATAGGCTACTTTTTATTTTTGGGAATTATGAATAGTAACTACGGTAAATTTTATTTACCATAGTTAAAGGTAAATCGGGTAATTAAGGATAAATATAATATTATAAAATTACCCTAACACATGCCAAAATTCTATTGAATGGCTAAAAGTAAACCCATATCAACTAAGGGTCAGATTATATTCATTTTATGGACTTTTGACCATGAAAATAATTTAATTATTATTAAAACCAAAGAATGTGACAACATGTCACTCTCTTAAATCTTATAAGTATAATAATTTTAATTTAGTGATATACATCATAAAACTTCGAACATGAATAGTCTCCAGAAATCTAATAAAATTATCTACATCATGATAATTTATTTAGAATTTTTAGGGATTAAATAATTGTCATTAATGGTGATACATTAATGATACAAAAATTGTTTATTAAGTGGAAAATAAGTAATATAGTTTTTATTGAAATAATAATACCAATTAAATGGCCCAAAAACCTGACCAAAACTTATTGGTAGTGTATATATACACCTTAATAATACAATGACCTTATATATAACCGTTTGGATATTTATGAAAGTGATTATGACATTTATATTATTTTATTTTAAATGATGCCAAAGTTGTCACCTTCATAATTTAATAAATATAACAATTTAAATATTGTGATTTTAAGATTATAAATTAGAGTAAAAGTATTATTGTGAAAGATAATATATTTATCTTTATCATATTATTTTAGTTTAAATTTTATGCAAAAAATAAGTATATTAAATAATTATACAAAAATGATGTAGTAATTATTTTTTTAAGAGATAAACCAAATAAATGGTTTTAAAAATAATAAAATAAATATTATATGAACTATTTAATGTGATCCACTAATTTTATAGATACACATGACCTTTAATTAGTCTATTAAAGCTTTTAGTTCGAACATATCTTCTGTATATGTTTTATTTAAATTCAAATAAATGAATAGTCTCAAAATTGACACTATTGTTATTTTATAAAAATAACATATTATAAAATTGTTTAAAAACCACAAAAATATTTAAAAATTATAAATTTAAATTTATATGGTCTATAATGTTATCAAGTAAACAATTATGGAAAATTCACAACAAATAAGTAATTATTTTTTATAATTTAAAATTTAGAATTTTATTACCACAAATAAACTTAAATAGATTAAATAAGGATAAATCAAAATGATAAGGTTTAAAATAAGATCCAAACATGTCTAAATTTTATTGTTTTATGATATTAAAACCATATCTCATCTAATATTTGAATATGAGTAGTTTTTGGAGGTTTTTAAGTGGGGTTATATTTATTATAAATTAATATTTTTAAGAATTCCAAAGGTGCCCCTCTCCTCCCTTATAAAAGGGAACCTCCTCCCTCTCCTTCTCACACCAATTTGAGCCTTCAAGCTCAGCCAACCCCGGCCAAATTATCTTCTCCACTTCCCAAGAAACATCCTAGAGGTTCTTGTCTACTTTAAAGACCAATCTTAGTGCTCTAAGGGGAGGTTTCAAAGAGGCGTATCGAAGAAGAGGTAATTTCTTCTACCGATTCTTTCAAGATTCTTTCTTCTTCAACTTCTTCTTCTTTAGTTGTTTCATTATAAAGTAATAACATAAGTACAAATAATATACTGATTTGTTATTATAAATATGAAACAACCCCATTTCACCTTCTATCCATCCTACGGAAAACAAAATCACCCCGCGTGTGTACGTAAAGAATACCATCTCCATGCCGTGGTGTAATCTATTTTTCCACCAACACCTTACATGGATGGGTATAATGGTGTAAATAATAACTATACATAGTTATTATAACATCATACTGATTCTGATATATTGTATCATCCACTCCAAATCAATTCAATGATTATGGAAACGATATCATCGCTCGTGCGTACGTACGGACTACCGTCTCCACGACGCGATGAGATTCATTCTCCATGTTAACCATTTAAGAATGATTATAAAGTATATATAAAAAATAATGATGAAATATATGAAATTATAATGATACTATATTTATGTATATATGTATGTTATCTACTTAATTCCATTCAACTCAATAAGGAAACGAAAATAGAGTTCATGCGTACGTACGGCCTACCGTCTCCATGAACGGTGTATTTCATTCCATTTATCGATATATTATATATATGTATATTCTGAATTATATATAAATCATGTTTTATATTCTGGAATTATGTAATCATTATCTAAGTAATCATATGAATAATTACAAGTCAAAACACAGACGACAAATGATACGATTTTACCCAAAACGCTCTTTAACATGGAATTTACAAAAGAACGGGTAATATAAAGTCATAAGTGAACCATATATGATATCATAACAATTAATATGATTCGGTAATAAGTCAATAACATTATTTAAGTCATTATACATGAGGTTCGGATACGTACGAAGCATATCAGACATAAGGTAAGGGAAATATCACAATCTCATTTTTATCCGAGATTGTTTATACTTTAGTATTTACTTGGATGTATTTTATCATCCAAATCCATGTTTCCTAAATATGTAATATTATTTCCATCCACCTACAATTGTTTAAGTCCAATTTCACCCTTCGTTGAGTTTTTATAAAAGGATATGAAATGAATCTTTTGTCATTTTTCGTACGAGGTACTTTTTGACTTTTCCGACAAAAGTACGAAGAATGTTTTTTTAAATTATACGGCATGAATGGATTTTTAAAACATTATTTCCAAGAAGCTTCCTTTACAAGTTTTCAAGCTTATTTTTAATCAACTTCTTTTAGTTTAAAATTTAATGACATGTTAAGAAATGAAAATGTTTTTTTGAAGTAGAAAGGATATTTTCCTCAAGAATGGAGTTCAAGTGTTTTATCAAAATTATTTTCCATCTAAGATAATATAGGGTTCTGTTTATATCACTATTATTACATTGATTTGATTATGTTGTGATGGAATTATTTTTATGAATTCCTTTATCTTATATGAATTGTTTGATGATGTCACGATGTTTAAGATTCCCATTTTTATTACATGGGTTATGCAATGATGTATGATTTATGATTTTGTGGCACACATAAGAATGGTATCATTATGAGATGGGTGGGGCCTATATCTCCCTCCAATGCATTGGGTAAAGATTTTATATCTCATGAGATAGACATGGCTAGAACGGTAAGTTAATCTGGTTCAGTGTTACAGGACTGAAACGAGGAGTGAACTCGATTCAGAATGGGACTTTGTCCACTAAGATGGTCTTGGCAGCAATTTCTTGGCTACTATGAAAATCATTACATGTTCTTAATGGATGCCACAATTACATGTTTTATTCCCATGCTATTTTTTCATTCTTAATGTTTATTTATGATCGATGCCTTACGTACTTCCATGTTTTATGTCATTTCTCAAGCTTTTGATGTTTAAACATTATGTTCATGTTTTTAAGTTCAAATGTATATGGTATGTTTTATTTTATCCATTTTTACCCTTACTGAGCATTTGAGCTCACCCTTTTTATGTTTTCATTTCCCTAGGATATAAAGAAAGGTTTTAGGTAAGAAAAAAAAGCGGAAAGATCTTTATGGGAGATGTTGAAGATATTTCACCACGATTAGAAGATTACGTTCCAAGTTTCCAAAAACACTAAACTATTACAGTCCTTGTGTGTATTTTTTGTTATGTATTAAGTATTCTGCTAAAGTAATGTAATGTCTATATACGTCAAGCTTTGGGTCTCTACAACTTAGTCCAGGGGCAGGCGATAAATACCAGTTGCACTTTGGTTGTGGGTTCGATTCCCACAGCTTTGTCCGACATGACGGGTTGTCACACGGTCTGCATGTTGTCCTTTATCCAAACTATATAATTCTCAAATCATTCCCCAAAAAGAGATAAAATCATAAAAAATAACCATAACATAATTTAACCTCAATTTTATCTCATGCCTTTCACTTCCATCATAACATATAGTAACCCATAATTACCTCAGAAGTAAGGATCATATAAACCCAAATGGTTCGTTATAACTATTTCCACACAAAAAAGATAACTATTCCTTGAATAAAATTTACATATATTAAACATCAGGGTTACACATACTATAAAAAGTATTCTAATGTAACCCCATCATCAAAAGAGACGTAATACTCTTAAGAATTTCACCATAACTCTTGAAGCCCTTATATGTTGACTTCTTACTCATTCAATATTCTTCATGATCCATTAACCATTCCTTTCCAACTTATTCTGAAATACTTCTTTCCTACAAACAAAATCATGAATCATATCCGAAGATTCCAAAATAGGAAAACAAAAGTTATGAAATAATCCATACCTTTGATTGGTCATTGTCAGTTTCTTCATCCTCAATCGGAATGGCATTAGGTATTGGTAAACGAGTATTTGTACGATCTTGGTGATCCCATTCACGAAACTTCTTCATAGGACATGTTTTTGCATAATGACCATGCACACCACATTTAAAACATTCAATTGATCCCTCAGAAAGAACTTCTTTCCCTTTCCTCGAGTCAACTGGATGCTTCCTTTTTCCATGGCAGGTTCTTGCTTTATGACCTTCATTTCCACATCTATAGCATATTTATATCCCTTTGAAACATTTTCCTAGGTGTTTCTTTCCACATCTTTGACACATAGGTTTTTGAACACACATACCTTTATGATTGTTACCTGTAGTTCCGTAGGGATTTGTTTCTCGCATATATGATGCCTTAGAGAAATCACCAAGGTTTAGGTGGTCAATCATGACTCCAGATAGTTGTTTGAGGGTAAACACAAGATTTCTAATTGCAGCTCCCATATCATTCAGTTGCTCGCTCAAAAAACTATCACAGTTTCCTTCACATCCAATGTTACTTTGGTGCCTGCTAGATCCAGCCATTTACTAAAACCAAAAAGTTCAGTGTGAGTATATCAAAAAAACCATCATGTACTAATGAGGAAGATAAACACTAAGATATACTTACTCATTCTCTTTATCTAAAACTAGGACTCTTTCTGAAATCCTAACCATTATGGTAATGTCACTTATGATTAAAGAATACCCTAACCTCTAAATTTATCTAAACCGACCTTTGATACCAACTATAAGGCCCCATCCTTAAACCTTAGTTAATCTTGAGTTATTACAAGATTACACATTGAGGATCTTTTCATGTTTAGAGTTTTAGAGAATTAGATCATGAAACTTCCATTAAATTCCACATTTAAAAAAAGTGGTTACATAAAAGACAGTATTCATTTTTCCCATCAATGGAAACATATTTAAAATAAAACATGGATTCTTTCTTGACACATCCTTGACACTATCATCACATCATGTACCTTTCCCTTGACCTATGAAAAACATTTCAAAAACTTGGGATGAGCATAAAAAGCTCAGTAAGGGTTAAAAAAATATGGAAAAGAAACATGAGTTCATATATACATAAGAATGAAATCATACTTTACCCATAAAACATAGGCACTTTAACATACCTCATCAAAACATGAAAAAATCATAGAAATCATAAGACGTAAAAGGTAAATTGAGGCATTAATAACATTCTTACGTAGGGAGTAACCCTCTTGGTTACGTTTGGAATACCCACCACAGTATATTCCCTAAATCTATTCGGAGAAACCTTAGCGTTTCACTCCTTCGCATTACCAAATACATTGGAGAGATATATCGGGCTCACCCGCCCTTAGTTTATCACAGAACCACCTGTCTTCATAACAATACCCAAGAACCATAACATAATCTTATCACATAAAACATGTGTAAAGGAAACATAACATTTCCACCTTTCAATAACAAGATATCAATACAACACATTGATATAAAAACATTATGAAAACCATTTTCAATACCAAATTAAAAGAAAATTAAAACATGGTATTTATTTTTCTTTTAAAAAGAAGGTATGTCTTTTAGAAGAAGCTTAAACTCAAATAATGGTCACAGCGGCGGAGAAGTTGTTGTCGCCGCATACGTACGACAAAAACATTCCCTTTTGTCCTTTAGTAAAACGCTTTGTATAAAGAGGATTCCTTTTAGATAAACGTAAAATTCAAAGGGGTTTATACACCATATAAAAGAAGGTTGTGTATAAAACAAAATATGCCTCAATGAAGGATATTGAGACGAAGTCCCATACAAAGACGGTGTCCTCGGATTAAGGATAAATCAATTACATAACTATGTGTGAAAAACGAATACACCAAATATAAGTGGATATTAAGTGTAAAAAAATTAGAGGTTATTCACACATATTCATATAATTACATATTCAAGGAGTACAAGTTTATCCTAAATAATCAAATTTGGGTTAAGAAGTTCCCTTGCAAAAATTTGACAGCCTAACGGCGTCACTACAAAATTCAGAAAATGAGTTGATGATAGATAAAAAGGGTATCTCATCACATGGACATAAAATTTAAATCAATAAGGATATAGAATAACATATCCCAATATAATAGTATGTGAATTAAAATACATAACAAAAGATGTCTTTTAAAAAGAGGAGGGTGAAAGGTTCCCTTACCGACTTGGGTATCTTTCAAAACGTACACCCCATTGAAGAAGGTTCATACAATAAATATGTAAATACCCATAAATGAAATTATAATACACAAAGAGTATAATAATGGGAAGTACATACACCACTCAAAGTAAATGGTGTAAAATGTAGCATAAATCTCACGGGACTAAAAGTGAGATGAAAAATCCCTTACGAAAACTCGGCAGCCTAACGGCGCCACTTAAAACTTACAAAATTGGATTGATGAGATCAAATAGGGTCTCTCATCATATTAACATAAAGTTTACATAAAAAGTAATATAAAATAACATCCCCTAACATAAAAAAGTGGAGCTTAAAATAAGTGATATAATAGAGAGTAGTTAAAAAGAAAGAGAGAGGTTAAATCTCTTACGAAAATTCGGCAGCCTAACGGCACCACTCAAAAATTCCAAAATGGATTGATGAGAGAGAATAGGGTCTCTAATCATATGAACATAAAAATTACAGTAATATTAATATAAAAGAACATACCAATCATAAGAAATATGAGCTTAAAAGGAATGACATAAAAGAGTGTACTTAAAAATAAAGAGAGGAGTAGGATCCCTTACCTCGGGTTCGACTTGACTCGATCATTCTTTAACGTCCTGAATAATAAACTTGAGTTAATTTCTACTTGCTTAAGAACCTTTTACAAGTTCATTATTCCTTTTAGATCACTTATTTCCTTGTTATAAACATTATGTAATCATTTATGTTAATAATGTTTGTTTTGTCGATATTTGGTTCTTAAGTTGAAAGTGGACTTCTTACAATTACATGTTGTTCGTGTGGTAAAAGGTTCATTATATCCAGAATGATATTAATGATTTAGATATCATATATATCATATATATCCAGAATATACATGTATTTATAATATTACATAATCATTTAGTGGTAACAAAATGAAATGCACCGTTAATGGAGACGGTAAGTCGTACGTACGCATGAACGCTACTTTCATTTCTATGTCATATTAATGGAATTAAAACTAAATTATAGGTATGTATATTTTAATTCCAGAATTATATTAATAATTTATATGTAACATACATCATATATAATAACTTTAAATACATCCTTTATACATCCCACATATGGAATTAACGAATCAAATCACTTTGAGGGGGCGGTAGTCCGCACTTCCTAAAATGAAATTATCGTGTTTACCCAAAATGGAAACCATAAAGGTATTCCACAAAAGAAAAATACAGAAACTTAAGTAAAACATAAACATATTATATATCATATATAAATATAGTTACATCTTAATGTCCACCTTTTAAGGTGTTATATGAGTGTTAAACAATCATCGTTTTGTGAGGCAGAAATTCACCATCCACAAGAACAGTATGTTCTTTAACCATTTGATGTAGGTGTGTGTAATTTTAGCGCAAATTATTATTATAAAAGCATACTAGTATATTGAAGATACTGTATTTGTTACAAAATAAATTAATTAAAAGAGTTTAGGGGGTTGTTGAAGCAAAATAAAACAAAAGAACACAAGTGATGACGTTACCTTAAAATCGGGTAACTCCCATTGGTTTGAGCTCAAAGGCTTCCTTGGGAAGACTTCTACCCAAAGTGAGGCTTCAAAGAGTAATATAGGGGTGGGGAGAGACAAAATGGGAATTTTTTGGCCGAGCCAAAGGCTTTTGATGTGTGGGTACGGAGGTAGAGGTGGAGACCTTTTATAATAGGAGAGGAGGGGCACTCTTGGAAAGTAAAGAAATGTTACTTTATTTTAGAATGAGTTTCGGATTTTAATGGTCCCAAATTGATTTTTTTCGAGTTTAAGGTGATAAGGGTTCTAAATCCACTCATCCAATAGGTTTTGGACATGTTTTCGTCTTATATTTTACATTATCTTTCCCTTTTACTTAAATCGTTAAATAATGAGGTCATCAGTGCATCATCATTATATCATAAATAATTTAATTTATTTAATGTCTAAAAATTATAAAACAAAAACAATGATGTAGGAGATCTTTTTATCTTTCCAATGACTACTTATAGTCAAAAATCTGACTTGTATAACCCCATGTAAAAAGTCTTTTAGTAAAACATCTCATGTTTGTGTCATTTTTACTTTAACATTAAATAAAAAGGTATTTATGTCATTTTCCAACCAAAGTGGCTCCATGGGGTCCCCAAGTTGACCCATGGATTGTCTTGGTCGTCCATGACACATCCAATGAGGATAGGACATCTGTATAGGTCATTTCGTTTTGTTAAAACATTATTCTTACCTTAAACTACACTAATTACCTATAATTGCGATTAAAAACTTAATAAGTTTCTATTCACCAAAAAAATTATTCTAATCCCATTGAACCACATTTTACTTCTTAATGACTGCCATGTATGTTGGATTTTTGAAATTCAAAACACAAAGATGGGAAATTTCATTTAAACGGAAAATCTGTTTTTATAAGTACCACTTAGTGGTTTCACTATTCATCAAAAATTGAAGTTTTTCAGAAAATTACCAAAAATTCACCCTAAGATATATTTGATATTCCGAACTCAAAAATGAAGTCTATTTTAAAAAATTCAAAACATATAAGTTGAATTAATTAATTTAATAATTAATTCCCGCTGTCAAAACAAATAGTGTGTTTTTATGAAACAATATATATCAAAAGATTGACACTAGTTTAAGTCAAATTTCAAAGTGAAATTAATTCCAATGACCACTATTTGATTAAATGGTAAAAATATATTCTAATTTCACTTTAAAACCAATTCAAAATATAATCTAATCATATAAATAAATTATATTAAAAAGAGGTTTTGAATTAAAATACAACATTTTCACTATTCATTAAAAATTGAACTTTATCGGAAAAATACCAAAAATTTACACAAAGTAAATTTTGATGTCCCGATTCTAAAGAAGAATTTTAGTTTGTCAAGTATAACACATACTATTGTAAAAAGGTGGATTTAAAAGAGGTTCGTCATCAAAAGGTGGTTAATCGACCTTTTAAAGAATATTATAATGTTTACGCTTAAAATTGGATTCATTCACATTTTTAATCCTCTAACATTTATTATAAAAAGTAAAAATATTTGACAAACATATATAATCATTTTTTAGTTAGTTCTATTCATTCCCGCCATCACAACAGCTAGGCATTAACTACCATTTAAAATAATATTTTTTTATTATTAGAGTGCAACGTAAGATTCCCAAGAAACTCGTTGTTGCGTGTTGGGTACGCCATCGAGCATAACGTCCCCTTTAAAGTTATATAAATATTTTATTCAAAAATATGGATAAATGTGAAAATGTCAAACTCTTTATTTACCTGGGGTTTTACATTACCAACCACCAGGAAAGTTGGAAAAGTGTTGAAAATACCTTCCACTAGAGGAGATTAACCTATGATATGAGTCACCATTGAGCATGACCTACCACTAGATGACTATACTTTATCATAAATCACCATTATCCTGGCACACCACCAGAGTTTTCTCACAAGAAAAAAGTCATCGTTACTATTTTACATAATTTTAGTTATATGTTTCTAATGGATATATTATTGAATTAATGTTATATATTATTTTATATTTGTTTCAATATGTATTGAATGAATGAAAATTATGTTTCATTGTTCAGTATGAGGATTAAATGATCCATATATTTTTTCTATAAATGGATTCTCACACATGATATTGAGATATAAAAGAGAAGACTACCTCATGTGTGAAAGATAGTATATATGAAATAGTATTTATAGAAATAGAAGAGTGCAGTGATATGTGAATCATTATTGAGATCTTACACACTACATCATTACATACACTCAATGGTGAATGATTAGAGCATACAGAAAAATCAAAACCTTGCCTATAGTGAAAATGAACAGAGCATATGATGATCTATTTTACTAATATTTTTAGTAAAATATTGTGAGATCCAATTCAAGATACATCTCACGAGTCTCATGCTTCAAGATCACATCAGATCAAGTCACAATACAATCTATAAATGTATATGCCTTCAATTATTATTTGATGTTGTTAATTATTAATAGTGTGTGGTTTACCCTATTCATTTGAGAGACATTGTCTCGTGTTATTTAACTATAAGATACAAGATATGATATACAATATCCATAATGTTTTACCCATATTGTTTTAGATGTGGTCCCTTTGTGTCATGTGTTTGTTTTTTTCCCATATTTATAATGGAATACGTCTATGCGTGGTATGTATATGTTGTATCTATTTTATTTATACACGATCCAGTTTTTGGATCACGATTATCATTATATATTCTTCTAGTAAGTATGTGGTTTTCAAGTGGAGAGGATTAGGTCTTGGCATGAGACTATACCACTAGTTTTTATGTTAGTTTTGAGTTTTTTTCCATTTCAATTCATTAAATTAAATTTATTTCAAATTATTATTAAAAAAACTAACTTGATAGATAATCTTAACTAATCTTTATATAAGTATTTGATTGAGTAAACATATTTTAAAAGTTAAAATATTTTTCCTATTATTTTAAATGAGTACTAATCAATATATGAGGAATATTTTAAAAGATCGTAACTTATATAGATATGTTGTTTTGATTAATTAGTTTTTGAAATTATTTGGGACATTTTATTTAAATTTATTTTGAACATAATTTTTATGTGTACTATATTCACCCCACCCCCACCCCCACGCCCCATTAATAAACTCATTTCAACCATCATTTGGTTTCAATGGTTTCCAAATTCTTTTTAAATGTGATTTTAGTTTTTTTAATGATCCTGAATTTATATCAATTATAAATTTTGTTATTTAAATGGATAATAAAAAATAAGGATCTTATATCAATAGAACATGTTTTTTCAATGTAAATAATTATTTTAAATGAAATTTAAAGATGAAAATTCACATATAAATAATTTGATTTGAAATAAGTATTGTATAGAGTATAAATATGAAATACCTTCAACTGCAATAGTTACATGGATGATACTACTAAATATAAATAGAATATAATTATAAATATATGAATACTCTTTAATATTCTTTTGGAGATGAAAATTTCATTGGATATCTAGTTATATAACAACTATTTAAATTTGGGCTACATTAGCTATTTCTCATGAAGGAAAAAATAATGTAAAAGAAATCAGATTGAATACTTGTACAATTAAAATATGATTAATTAAAGATGAATCATAATGATCTAATTTATGATATATATATATTAGGTTCAATGAAATAATGAGTACAATTACATCCTTGGGAAATTAATTTCAGATAATAATCAAATTATGTGATTGTAGAGCTGTCTTCCAAAGAGATGGGTAGGAACATTAGTTTCAATAAGAGAATCATGTGACATCCAAAAAATAACTATCACGTAATTGATTCGGAAGATAATGGTGTATGAAGAATAATATTGAGTTAATAATGATGAGAAAGATTAACCAAGTAGTAAATATATGACTTTAAAGACCACTACAACAAAACAAAAAGAAAAATTACAAGATAAAAGCTCATGTGATGAGGATTCACCCGTCAATAGTGAAGATGAAATGGACCATCTAGATATAAGGTTAAAGAAATTATATAAGAATAAGAAAATATTTATAAAAATGAGATATAATGTAAAGTATGATAATATAGGGAATTAGAAGAAACACATAAAAAGGGATAGTAATTCAAATAACATTTCCTATTAGGTGTCTAAAATATAAAGACATTTTAAGGATGATTCTACCAAGTTAAGATCAAAAAAGAATCATTATCAAAGAGATAAAAAAATAATAATGAAATGAAATCCACATAGAGTTCCTTTGAGGATGGATTCAATGACTCAAACATGACTCATGAAGAAAATTATTGTAGAGTAAATATGTGCTTCATGAAAAACATATCTGAGGAAAATATTGTCTCTCCCATACATAATTCAAATTATTATGGATATGAACATAATTATGATAATAATTAGAAAGAGGATATTTTTTAATATAGGAATATTCTCAATGATACTTTTAATGAGCTTAAATATGAATAAAAAAATTTTATAAACAACCTAATTTATCTACTTTGTGTAAAATCTGAACATGAGGTAGAAAATGAAAAAAATGATTAATTGGGGAAAGAAAATACAGTACCAAAAGTTTCAAATGATAAATTAAAGAATTTCTTAGAGTGGTTCTCTAACGGTAGAGAAACCGTCAGCCAGATATTAGGAAAAAATAGAAACTATGTATATTATTGTTCTTAGTTACAAACCTAGATTGGGGATAATTTCTGATAGCACTGTTATTCCTAAATCCAATTATGGAAATTCAACTCCTTGTTATTTTCAAAGTTTATCTAATAATGTATCTATATCAAATAATTTAAAATCTCTTTATATGAAACCCATAAATAAAATATGGGATTTCAAATCCTTAATCATGAACATATCTAGACCTAAGAAAATATTTGTACCAAAATCATTACTAGTAAAAACATTGTTTTGTAGGGAAATTTCATGAAATGATCCTGTAAAATTATAAGGTATACAGATAGCATCTAGTCCAAAAACATGAATCAAGATTATTTATGGTTCTAGAAAATGATAAATTTTGGTGGTGGACATGTCACATTTGGTGAAAATGCTAAAGGATAAATCATCAAATTTTGTGAAATAGGTTACTCTAATCTTGTTTTAATTTTATAAGTAATTTTTGATAATGGATTAAAATACGACATCCTTAGAATCTCATAGCTATGTTTGTCACGACCCATCCCCAAGGGCCCATGTTGTGACTATCCCAAGCCCACCTTCCATATGTTGGGGGCTGGCGACTAGCACCAAAAGGTGTATTCCATAAAACTGGGAAGGCATAGCCTTCATATCCTATAAACATGCACAACCAATCACACAGTATGATACAATCATAAGTAAACTATATAGTAAAAATTGTCTGTATAGTAAGTAAAAGTGGCTAGAATACAAGCCCAACTTGAAAGTGCATGAAAAATGAAAAGTACAAGTAAACTGAATCAGCTCTAGTGAACACCCTCCAAGGATCCTACGTGAAGGGTAGGTACAGATCTAAAATGGTAATCTCTATATTATTCCTTGTCTAATGTCCACCACCGAGCTACCTCTAGTCCTGGTACTCTCATCAATAG
The DNA here is from genome assembly GCA_963277665.1 of Viscum album. Taxonomy (NCBI): domain Eukaryota; kingdom Viridiplantae; phylum Streptophyta; class Magnoliopsida; order Santalales; family Viscaceae; genus Viscum; species Viscum album. The sequence continues at coordinate 819,433,164 of OY728142.1, forward strand.
TGAGAAATGTATGTCGTCTACACCAAACACAACAAGGTGCGGGCGTAGCCCGTGTAGGGGTGAGTATAACGATACAGTGTAGGGACCCCAAGACCCTCAAAGGTCTCATAAAATCCACAAGGGATAAACCACAAATCATGAAACCAACTGACAAACCTACTTAGGAATATGGCCATACATATACCTAAGTTATCAAGTAAACCTATCTTATTCATGATAAAACAAAATGATCAATCTAGCCAATGTAAAATTGTTCCAAAAAGGAATGAATACCACAAACGTAACACCACAATGGTAAGTACCACAATGGTAATTCTACACAGTAGAATACCACAATGGTATCACCATGAAGGAAAGTACCACAAAGGTACACCAAACAGAATAATACAACAAATGTATCACCACAGAGGTAAGTACCACAAAGGTATTCTACAAAGAAGATTACCACAAAGGTAAAGACTCATCTCACACTAGGTGTAACATAGGTACGGTGGAAAAGATGATTATATGTGACTATTTAATCTTATTACTCTGTTAAGAGGCAGACCCACGTAGGATTTTAAATAATTATACACATGTAGGTTCCTAGTATAGAAGACCCATGTAGGAACCTAGTAAAGGAGACCCACATTGGATCTTAGAGTAGTCCCACATGGATTCCTAGAGCAGATCCATAGGGGATCTCCAAACACATACCCACGAAGGATCCCAACGCACAGACCCCCATAAGATCCCTTTCTCATGTTACAGCCAGCTACAGGGTTCCCACACTAAGCTTGCTTGATTTCTAAGATAATATGCTCTTCAAGACACAATCAGATACTCCAAATACCATGATTTTCAGAAATAAGTATTCCCAAATAACCGCCACAAAGCATGGGTCTCAATTCAATAGACGGTGCGTCAATCAGACGCCCGGTCTGTATGTTATTGATTTTTTTAGTCTCGAGGGCCCGGTTGGATTCGTGTTTGATACAACTCGGTCGTACCCCAACTATATCCAAAACTCTTTTGGGGTATATCAAAAGGGCCAGCTCGATCCAAGGTTTCCGACACCGCAAACGGTTTTTCAATGGACGCATGTAGCTCATGATGTGGCTGAATGAATGGAATGGGGTTGATGTTGGTCTGGGTCCGGCCCGACCCGGGTCTGGACCTATGTCCAACCTAGCCCACTAGGTCCTGCCCGGCACACTGAGTATGGCCAGGCCACTGGGTCAGGCCTGGCCCATGGTGCAGTCGACTAGGGAAGATAGCTTAGCTGCCCAGCTGGCCAGATGTCCAGCCTCCCCGCATGGTGCAGTCATGTGCCACGCCATCACCGGCAGCCAACATCGAGCTGGCCATGCCTCGCCTCGTTGTTGCAGCCTTGGGTCGCGGATCCCACATGGCTAGTGGTGCAGATGCATGCCTCCACCTCTATCACACGGTTGGATTCCCTTTCTCCACAGTGGCCGATGGGACGCATCCCCTTCTTCGGCGGCATGGTCGAGTCACAGACTTCGTCGTCGCTAGCCGGAGTGTCGTTCGCTGCTCCCGAGTCCCACCTGTGACATTCCTCGGGTCACTGGGCGTACCTCGGTGGACTTTTCTTCATTATGAAGATCTTTTCACTTGTCTTGGGACGTCTCCCTCATTTAAAGACCATCAAAACTCACAAATTATTCGGAGAGGTTGGGCCTTGTTTGTTTGTCCCACTCTCTCCACGGTAGAACGCTAGCAATCAGATTATTTGTTCTTGAATCATGAATAATGACATGAACGAGGTATGGGTGTATACAAAAAAAATTAACACTTCGTATAAGGTTCATTGATGTTGGTGAGGAGTTACAGACAAACTTCATTTCATTTTTGTGGAAGAATTTCTTCGTTAGAGATGGAATTCTTCATTGGACATGGCGCATTCTTCGTTGGAGAGCGCGTTCTTTGTTAGAGATGGCGTGTTCTTACTTGGGGAGCGGGTTCTTCGTTGGAGAGTGTGTTCTTCATTAGAGGAAGGGTTTCTCCAAGTTCTCTCCATTTCCAACCAATCCTCCCAAAGATAATGAGGAGCCAATATAATAGAAAAATAGGTTCATCAAATTAATGTTGACACATTTAAATAAATGGCACAATTTATTGGCACAATTTATTGTATTCTGTTGGCGTAATTAAATAAGAGGATTCCAAGAGGCTTACCTACATTAAAGAGGGGTTAGGGTGGTCCCCACCACTAGAATTCAATTTGGGGGTTTTCTAGTTTGGGTGGTCCCCACCTCCATAACTCATATAGAAAGGTTTCAAAAAATAAAATAATAGTTTCATCTTTATTTTTTTATTTACACAAAAAACATAATAACTAACTTTCACCCTCGTCCTACTACGGTCAAGGTGAAAGTATCCTTAAGTGAATATCGGTGTTGTGAGTTCAATGGTGCGCTTAGATTTTAATTCTGAGAACCGGTTCAAAAGTTACCAAAACTCACTCGCACGTTTACTTAACGTACCTAAAAAAGTTCATAACTTCATTCCAAGAACTTCAGGCCTCAGAATCACACACCATAAATTTTTGCAGACTCGTAAAATTCCATAAAATTAAAACAAAATACATGGAATTTTCAGGTATGTACATTCTCCCCACCTATGGGTTCTGCATCCCAGAAATCCACATTACAAAAACTAGAAAAACAAGTGGGGTTACTGAGCACATATCTGAGACTCCGGCTCCCATTATCTCTCCTAGAGGTTCTCGTGCTGCCAACGTACACACACCAATGTTATCGACTACCCATGAAGGACTCTCTCCTGTTAATCCTCAATATCTATTGGAACCTCTGTAAATGTCACCCCATCGTTGATGTTCAGCTCTCTATGGTCAATAACATGAGATGGGTCATGCACGTATCTCCTCAGCTGGGATACGTGGAAAACATCATGCACCCAGTGCAACTGAGGGGGATGTTCTAGGTGGTATTCCACCTCGCCAACTCTGCTGAGGACCTGAAAGGGTCTGATGAACCTCAGAGATAACTTGCTTCCCCGACCAAACCTCCCCAAACCTCGTCAGTGTGAGACCTGTAGAAATATGTGGTCACCCTCATTGAACTCCAAAGGTATTTGTCTCCTGTTTTCATAAGACTTCGGCATGCTCTGTGAAGTCTTCATCTGCTCCAGGATGATCTGCACCTTTTCCATGGTAGCACGTACCATCTCTGGTCCCACGAGTGTCGACTCCCCTATGACAGTTCAACACAAAGGTGATCTGCAAGGTCGGCCATACAGAGCCTCGAATGGTTCCACCCCAATGGTAGAGTGATAGATGTTGTTGTATGCAAACTCCACCAAGGGAAAGTGATCCTCCTAGCTGCAACTGAAGTCGAGGATGCAAGCACGCAACATGTCCTCAAGGATCTGAATGGTTCGCTCAGTTTGGCCACCCATCTGAGGATGGAAGGTGGTGCTCAAACAAAACTGCATCTCGAAAGCCTACTGCAACCCCTTCTGTAGCTGGTAAGTGAAACGTGCAACATGATCATAAATAATATTCGAAGGTACTCAATGAAGTTGCACAATCTCTTGCACATAGAGATGTCCCAATCTATCTATTGAACTCTACTCTGTGATCAAGAGAAAGTGGGCTAACTTGGTGATTCCCTCGACGATCACCCAAATAGAATCATGACCACTAGATGTATGTGTAAGTCCTTTCACGAATTCCATAGATAGCACATCCCACTTCCACTCTAGGCCCTTTAAAGGCTAAACTAAGTCAACTGGTACCTGATGATCCACCTTCACATGCTGACATGAGAGGCACCAGGAGAAAAACTCTGCTACTGCTTTCTTCATTCCTGAGAAATAGTGATGTCTTCAGAGATCCTGAAACATCTTCACCTATCATGGATGTACCCCTAGAGGGGACGTGTGAAAATCCTGCAACACTTCTTCTTGAAGTGACACTAGTACCATGGTACATCCTCTCAAGAGGATGACATGCTCCCCACCTTCATAAAATCCATCAGGTGCCTACCCTGTGGATAGCTGAACATGTCGAGCCTCGTAGTCAGTGTCCCCATGTTTCCCCTCCCTAAATCATTGAAGAATTGGTGAAGTGATTGTAAGAGACTGAATAAAAGATGCTCCATCTCTATCCACAAAGGATATCTACAAAGCGGCCAGCTGCTCCATCGCCTCACCTAGCAGCTGTATACCAGATCTCCTGCTGAGTTCATCTACATCAAAGTTCCCCTTCCCAGAAGTATAGAATATCTCAAAATTATAGTCCTGGAGGAAATCAAGCCAACGTTGTTGTCTTAGGTTCAAGTCCTTCTATGAGAAGATATACCTAATACTCTTATGATAAGAGTAGACTGTAAAACATTCACCCATCAAGTAATGTCACCACATCATCAAGGTGAAGATCACTACTGCTAACTCCAGGTCATGGGTAGCACAGTTATGCTCATGTTTTCTCAGCTGTCAAGAACCATATGCGATAATAGATCACTCCTGCACCAAGACACATCTAATTCTAGCCCATGATCTGTCATAGTATACTATATAACCAACACCCTCTACTAAAATTTTCACGATGGGGGCTCTAGTCAGTCTCTACCTCAACTCATGAAAACTCTATTGGCATCTCTCTGACCACACAAAGGGTATCCCCTTCTTCTTCAATGCTGATAAAGGTGCTACAACTCTAGAGAAATCTGGTACAAACCTCTGGTAGAATCCAGCCAAACCCAGGAAACTCTGCACCTCAATCACACTCCTGGGTAGCTCCCAAGCATTTACAGCCTCAATCATTGTTGGATCCACCACGAATCCAGCCTCCGAGATGACATGTCCCAGTAAGTGAAACTCTAGGATCCAAAACTATCAATTCTAGAGAATAAAATAAAGTTGATGCTCTCGGACTGTGTCCAGAACTATTTTCAAATGATAGGCATGCTCCTCCATGGTAGCTGAGTAGATCGGAATTTTGTCGATGAAGACTACTACAAAGTGGTCGCTCAAAGATCCTGGTCATGATTCACATGAACACTGTTGGTGCATTGGTCACATAGAAGGATATGACCAAAAACTCATAATGGTCGTACCAAATTTTGAAATCCATCTTGTTCACATCCCCATCTCGCACTCTATGCTGGTGATAGCCTGATATGAGGTCTATCTTTGAGAACTACCTTGCTCCCTTCAACTGATCAAAGATGTTGTCAACACTCGAGAGTGGGTACTTGTTATTCATGGTCACCTGGTTCAGGAACTGATTGTCCACATTATGTCTCAAGATCCCCTCCTCTTTCTTAGCAAACAAAATCAGGTCTTCCCAATGAGAAACATTGGGCCAGATGAACCCCTTCCCCTGTAATTCCTCTAGCTATACCCACAACACACGAACCCCCACGGGAGCCATCTGATACGCTGTTGTAGATATCGGTGCCATCATAGTGTACCAGTCAATGTAAATGACTGCCACTCTATGAGGAGGTCGACCTGGAACATCATCAGGGAAGACATCTGCATACCGGTCCACCACTACAGAATAGCTTGGACTCTCCACATTAACCACTCTGAGGGTAAGGCTAGCCAACTGATGAGTGATCAAATGCAATGTCCTTCGGGTAAGTCTATTCTATGCTACAAAGTCTCCCTTCTACATTGGTGAAGGTAAACCTAGTACCATCTGTGCAGAAACACCACACATTTGGCCAAGAATAGTCAATCTTATCATGGACTGTAGATAATGAGTCCATACCCAAGATGATGTTGTGAAGCCTCGACGCTACTACTAGGAGATCCTAGTTGAATATCTAACATCCTAGAGTTATCTCACACTATCGGAACCAGTGTGTAATTGTCGAATCCCCTCACATAGAATTCTCTACCCATAAGGATCGAGCCAACATCTCCACTAGAATATCTGAGTTCTGAACGAGGTTAGTGGAAATAAAAGAATGACTGGAACATGTGTCTATAAAGACTACAGCTAAGGCAGTGTAGACACTGATTGTACCCCGTATCATCTTCGGAGCACCATGGTCATAGGCCTCAGTTGCCTGGAGCTGAGCTCGCCCATGTCCACCAACTCCCTATGGTGGGGGTGGACCATCTGGTGGTGGTGGTCGTAACACCATGAATCATTGCCCACCACTAGATGCACGACCAGCTCCTCTGCCACATCTACCTGCTCCCTGCGGACCTCCTCGGTCGAACCTCTATCTTTTCCTGGGTGGTCTTATGACTTTATTCTGATCATCTATATGGTGGGTTTGGTAATCATGATCTTTGAGACCCTTCCCACTGCATGCATAACACTGCCTGCTCCTCACAAGAATGGCTCTATCTCTGGTGCCCCGCACAAACGACCCGGAATCCAGGTATCATCCACCTATAGGTCTGGTCTTCTTGGACCTCTATGACACTTTTCTGCTGCCAGCTACATAATATTCTTCTATGTGATTCCCGGTGGCGGGTCTCGCTGCTGGTGACTTCTCATCAAGAAAACTCCCCACTATGAGGGCTTGCTCTAACACCCCCACCTTCATTGGGATGCTGAGAGAAATAATTGAAGCCCTGATCTCCCGCACGAGTCCCTGATCAAAGGTTCGGGCCTGGAAGAATGGGTCTCACACAATAACCATGGAGTTGTGTGAGAGTTCAGTGAACCTCGGTGAGTATTGAGCCACTGTCATGTTGCTCTGCTTCAGATGAAGGAGATCTTGTATGCGCACTGCGTGAAGGTTCACTATGACAAACTCTTCCCAAAACAGGCTCTCAAAGTATACCTATAGAAGTGTCACCTCATCGTGAACATGGAGCATCATGCTCTACCATCTATCTACTTCTACTTGTAGAAGACTGGTGGAAACAGTCACCATACGATCTACTGGTATCCCTATCAGTTGGAAAACACTCACCAAGACCTCTAGCCAATCCTCAGCCACATGTGGGTCTGTCTCACCCCTAAACCTGGGTGGCCTATAGCACTAGAACTCGTGCAACATGCTCAAGAGGCGTGAAATCTCTGCTTATGGGGCCGGTGGCATCAATGGCCCACTGGGTAATGGTACCACTGGTGCCACCACTAGTGCCTTTTCTGATATAGGGCACTACACCAAGGCCACGTCGCTCGGTGGGCTATCATCGCGTACTATACCTAGATCCCTGGCTGGTTGTCTACGTAGAGAAATCCTAAAATGAAACACCTGCTCTATTATCAATAAGTTATACCTAGTGACCTGACTCATAGAGATCAAAAAGAAAACCTTTTGAAACACACACGCAATCAGTGTTCTCATGCACTGAGTCAGAAAATCAGAAGTCAGGATCTTGGTGTATGGATACATCGGTTTCCGCACCAGCACATGATTCCCTAAACTGATGACCACACTCAAAACATTTAAAAATATTGTTGTTAAAAATATCTGAGTCCAATGTTCTATGGTATAACAGACTCCTCTTATACAAAATTTTCATGACTCGTCCCCTGGGGGCCATGTCGTGACTACCCCAATCCCTCCTTCCATAGGCCAGGGTCTTGTGACTTGCACAAAAAGGCATATTCCCTAAAATCGAGAAGTCATTTCCTTTATATCCTATAAACACACACAACCAAGAACACAACAAGATATGTTCTCAAGTAAATTTTATAGTAAAAAAGAGTGTGTATAGTAAGTAAAAGGGGCTGGAATACAATCCCAACGAGAAAGTATAAGAAAACTAAAAATTACTAGTAAACTAAATCAGCTCCATTGAACACCCACCATAGATCCTACCTGAAGGGAAGGTATAGCTCTTGAACAATCATCGATGTGGTAAGCTTCGTTTAATTTCCACCTCCGAGCTACCTCCAATCCTAGTACTCTCATCCTCAGTCAGAGTTGTCTGTCGTCTGCACCAAACACAACAAGGTGCGGGTGTAGACCATGCAGAGGTGAGTATAGAGATACTCAGTAGAGACCCTGAGACCCTCAAAGGTGTTACAAAATCTACAAAGGATAAACCAAAAATCATGAAAACAAATGACAACCCTACCTAGGTATATGCCCATACATATACATAAGTTATCAAGTAAACCCATCTCATTCATGAGAAAAAAACATTTCTCAACTCTAGCCAATGTATACATGTTCCATGAAATAAAGAATACCACAATGGTAACACCACAAAGGTATGTACCAAAAAGGTCATACCATACAAAATAATACCAAAAAGTTATCACATTGAAGGTAAGTAGCACAAAGGTATGCTACAGAGAAGAATACCACCAAGGTATCACCATGGAGGTAAGTACCACAAAGGTATGGCACACAGAAGATTACCACAAAGGTAAAGACTCAACTATTACTAGGTATAACATAGGAACAATAGTAAAGGTGATTAGATGTATCTACTGAAACATCTTAATCTATTTAGAGGCAGGCCCACGTAGCATCCTAAATCATAAGATCAACGTAGAATCCTAGTACTGTAGACCTGCATTGGATCCTAGTAAAGTAGACCCATATAAGATCCTAGAGTAGTCCAACATGGAATCCTAGATCGGATCCATATGGGATCCGCAAACACAGACCCACGAAGGATCCCATAGCACATACCCACATAGGATCCATTTCTCTTGTTACAGCCAGCAACAGGGTTCCCGCACTAAGCTCGTCTGATTTCTAGTACAATATGCTCTTTAATCCACTGGTTGATACTCCAACATCAACATAGTCCATGAAGAATTATCCTCAAAGGACTGACACATAATAGGGGTCCCAACGCAATAGATAGTGCATCAAAAAGACATCGGGTCTGTAAGTTATTGACCTATTTGTCCTGAGGGCCTAGTGGGATTTGTGTTCAATCCATCCCGGTCATACCCAATATTTATCCAAAAGTAATGTGGGCTATATTAAAAGGACCTTATCGATCCAAGGTTTCTGGAAACTTAGAAGGTTCGTCAAATGGATGTCAGTAGCTCAAGATGTGGCCGAAAAGATGAAAAGGGGTCCAAGTTGGTTCAGGTCTAGGATGACCCGGCCCGACCCAGGTCCAACCCAGGGTCCGACCCAGCCTACTGGGTCCGGACCAACCCACCAGCATTGCCCGCAGTGTGGCCCACGGTGCGATTCCCTAGGTCGGACCGCTCAGCTCCCCGGGTGGTCGGATAGCCAGCCTCCCCTACAAGGCGTGGTAGTGCGCCGCGCCAAACTGGCAGCCAACATCAAGCCGGTCACGCCTCACCTCGCCATTGTGGCCCTGTGTCGTAGCTTCTACATGCCCAGCAGCACCGACGGGTGCCACTTCCTCCATCGTGTGGCCGACCACCACCACTGGACGCCCTTACTCTATCATGGTTGATGGGCAGCATCCCCTTCTTCAGAGGCTCGGTCGTACCTCCACCTTCATCACAGCCGGCATGAGTGGTGGTCGCAGCTCCCGAGTCCCACCAGTGACGTTCATCTGGTCACCGGGTGCACCCCGGTGTCCCGTTCATCATTCCAAAGATCTATACACTTGTCTCGGGACATCGCTATCATTTCATGCCCATAAAAACTGAAAAATTTTCTGGATAGGTTGGTATGTGTTCGTTAGGACCGCTCTCTCCACGTTAGAATGATTGCAATCAGCTTATTTGTTCTTAAATCACGAAGAATGATAGTAAAGGGATTAGGGGGTATATAAACAACAATAAACCCTACCTCGAAGGTTTGTTGATGTCGGTGAGGAGGGAAAGACGGATGTCGGTTCATTTTTGTTGAAAACGTTCCTTATTGGAGATAGAGTTCTTCATTGGAGATGGTACATTCTTTGTTGGAGAGTGAGTTCTTCTATAGAGATGACGCATTCTTTGTTGGAGAGTTAATTCTTCGTTGGAGAGCATGTTCTTCATTGGAGAGCGCATTCTTTGTTGGAGATCACATTCTTCGTTGGAGGAAGAGTTTCTCCATGTTCTCCCCTTTTCCAAACAATCCTCCCAATGATAATAAGGGTGAAATATAATCAAAAAATAGGATCATCAAATTAATATTGACACATTTAAATAAACGGAACAATTAATTGAAACAATCTATTATATTGAATTGGCACAATTAATGGGGAGGATTCCGAGAGACTTCCCCACATTAAAGAGGGGTTTGGGTGGTCCCCACCACTAGAATTCAATTTGGGGGTTTTCTAGTTTGGGAGGTCCACACATCCATAACTCATATAGAGAGGATTTAAAAATAAATTAAAAGTTTTATCTTTATTTTATTTATATTTACAAGAAAAATACAAAAACTAACTTTCACCCTCTCCCAACTGCGGTCGAGGTGAAAGTCTGCTTAAGAGAATATCTGCACTGCGAGTTTAATGGTTCCCTCAGATTTCAATTATGATAACTAGTTTAAAAGTTAAAAATACCCACTCTCACGTTTACATAACATACCTAAAAAATTTTAGAAATTAATTCTGGGAACTCTGAGCCTCGGAATCACGTGTTGTAAACTTTCACGGACTCATAAAATTCTATATAATTAAAAAAATACATGGAATTTCTAGATCATTACATTTTTTTGATGATTTTATATTAAATTTCAATATAATTCTTTTAATTTTGATAAATATAAAAAATATGGACTGTTTATTTATTTTAGAAATGAAAATTTTTATATTGTTAACTTAGATTCTTTACTTTCGCAAAAAGTTTATTACTTAAGTGTCTTTCATTGTGAACCCAAAATTTGGTATAGGATATTAAGACACTATAATATCCACTCACTAATTAATATTACAAAAAATTGGTTAGTTATGGATCTACTAAAACTTGAATTTCTAAATGATAATATTTGTAAACCCTGTCAAGAAGTGAAACAAATAAAAATTAAATAAAAATAATGTTCCAACATCTCTAGCTATTACGTCGGTTCAAATGGACTTGTTTAGACCATTTAGAGTTTTTAGTTAAAATGGTAATTCCTATTAATATGTACATATAGATTATGTTTCTTGGTATACATGGTTATTATTTTTATCTCACAAGAGTGAAGAATGATTTTATTTTACCATGTACGATAAATCTATAGAAAACCAAAGCAGACATAGAAATTGGAATCTAAAAAGTAACCATTGTCATGAGTTTTAAAACTAGGATGTTGATTCATTTTTCTCAAAAAAAATAGATAGAACTATAACTTCTCTTATTTGAAAAACTTTCAGTAGAGTTTTGTTTCATATAGAGGAAATATAACACATGAAGATATAGCTAGGGTAAAGATAAATAAATATGACTTACCTGTATAATTTTAGGTATATACTATAAACACAGCCTGGTATGTAATTAATAATGGTTTAATTAGTCCTATCTTGAATATAACCCTTTATGCACATTGTAATATTTGTAAGACTAAGGTTAAGTATATTGGATTCTTTTGGTTTCAAAGTCTACATTCATCACACTAAGGATAATCGTGGAATTTTTCCTCCAAGAATGATGAATGAATCTTCCTTGATTATTCAACTTCAATAAAATCCTTTAAAGATTTTAAATAAATTACCTTGAATATTGATGATTTTTTCCTTTTCACTTCTGATGATACAGTTCCACATGAACAGATCAATCCTTTAGAAGACCTTGAGGATGATTTTCCACTTTGAGAAAAAATTAAAACCCTTTTGAATGTGCTGTAAAACAGGCATAAAAATCATCTATTTCTGGGGAAATTCTAGAACCTAAAACAAAACCTATAGAAGACCATGTGGTGACCAGACCATATTTTTATAGAATTATTAAGTCTCCTAAATACCATGATTTAAATATTGTATTTGGATACATTTATTGAGGAACAAAAACTATAGATTCTTTGTGAAACCAAGTTGAACATCAATATTTTTTTTCAAATCATGAACATGATAATATCACTAATGAAATTAATGATGAATTATAGGTTATGGATATTTAATAATAACATAATAAATATTAAATAAATATTTTTTTGGAACTTTTTGATAGATGCAAATACATCAAAACTATGGCCACTAAATGGGTGTTTAAAAACTATTTTGGGGAATCTAGAATAATAGTAGGAAATAAGGCTTAAATAGTTTCATGAGGGTATTGTCAAGAATAGGGTATATACTATGAGGAAACCCTTACACCTATTCATAGAATTGAATCTATCTGAATACTACTTTCCTATAAAAACATTGATATTTTAAACTATATCAAATGGATGTTTAAAGTGCATTATTGAATTGGTATATAGTTGATGAATTTTTTTGTTGAACAACTAACTAAATTTTAAAACCCAAATTTTCATAATCATGTTTCCAAATTAACAAAATAATTATATCATATAATAAAATCTTCAAGATCTTGGTATGATTGGCTCTGCTCTTTTCTTATTTATAAAGGACTATGAAAACTTATAGATGACCCTACCCTTTTTATAAAAAAATTACAAAAGATATTTCAGTTCATTAAATCTTTATAGATGATATTATCCTTAAATATTCTAAAATCACTTTATTTACCAACTTTTCAAAAATGTTGAAAAATAATTTTAAAATGAGTTTACTTGGTGAACTAAAATTCTTTATTTGTTTTCTGATTTTCCATAATAAATATAGAATTATTTTAAATCAATGTAAGTATACTAAGTAACATTTTTTAGGATATCACTAAAATTGTATACACTTCAATTAGTACTATTTGTATGTTTAATATTGATAAATATTGGAAATTAGTGGATCAAATAAGTTATAGAGGTATGATTGGAAGTTTTCTCTACCTAACTTCCAGCTAGCCTGACATTATGTCTAGTGTGTGTTTGTGTTCTCATTTTCATGAAAACATAAAATTTTCACACATAAATTATATTAAAATGATTCTCAAATTCCAAATTTATACAACTAATTTTTTCTTGTTCTACCCTAGATGAAAACCACTTGGCATAGTTAGTTATTTACATGCTACTTTTGGTGGTGGTAATTAAGATAGAAAAGGAAACATGGAATAAGTCATCTTTTGGAAAAGTATCTAGTATCTTGGTGTAGTAAAAAAAATTATGTTACACTCTCTACTATTGAAGCTAAATACATAATTTCCGGTAGTTGTTATGCCCAAATTTTGTGGCTAAAACACACTTTTCTAGACTACAGGTACCAATTCTGACATTTACTAAGAGATTATGATAACACAAGTGCTATAAATATCATTAAGAACCCAATATCTCACTATTGAACAAGACACATTGATGTAAGACTTAAATTATTGAGAGATAATTTTTAAAATGGTGAAATAACTATTGAATAAATAGGAAATAAATATCATCATATTGATATTTTTATAAACTCACTAAATTATGAGACAATGAACTACAACAAACCTGAATTGGGAATGATTATTTTTTGTTAAACATAATTTTTTGGGAACCATGGTTGTAATTCACCCACTATTTGATTTTACTTAGCATTGGATTTTTTCAACCATTGGTGTTTACCCAACATTGGACTTTACTCACCATTAGTGTTTAACCAAAATTAGAGTTTACCCATCGTTGGAGTTTTACCCACCATTGTAACAACCCAACGTTAGGAAAACCCATCATTGGTTCTTACCCACCATTGGAACAAAAATCTATTATAATTCCACACAACTATTTTTTAAATCACCATTAATAATTATATTTTATGTATCATATATACAATTTTTTCATAATTTAAATGAAATTTCAATTTTTCAGTTTTTAAATCCCAAAATTATAAAATTAGATACATAATATAATTTAAGCACAAAATCTCTCATTCCTTTTGCTTCTCGAGATTTTCTACTACCCTTCTATGCTAACCTTCCCCAGGAATCATTTTTTGAACCTTCTGAACCATAAAAAATGGTCAGAGTGATGCAAGTTATTGTTTCATCTCTGGATGAGTCGCATCCTTCTATGAAAGGCGAAGGATAATCATGTCGTCCAACTATTAATATGCACCACCCATTTCACATGAATTGAATAGTATTACATGAGAATGAAATAAATTATAAGTGGCAGATGTTTTGGAGATCATTGGATAAAAAGGTAATTGAAGAACATGGAATGGTACAATGGTTCCTGAATAAAAAGTGGTCGTTCTGTCCAATATCAGTACATCATTTTTATCAGAATTTAGAGAATATATTTGGGGAAGAAAATGAGTAGGTTCGAAGAAGGATAAATGGTTAGAAAGTTGTCTTCTATTAAATTTAATGGGATAGATGTATGAATGTACATCCTAAAATTGTTTTAAATAATTATCAGGGATTACAGGTTCTCATTATTTCTTAGAGTATATGGATGCTTTTTTAGATCTTATATGATATGGAAGCATAAGAAGACTAACTGAAACCAAGTTAGATGGTGAGTGTTGTTTGTTGTTCAAAATTATTCATTATATGTTGTTCCCATGAAAAATGATCCTTCAGAACAATGAGGTATCATGATGTATATCTAATATATCTTATGAAGATAGGATAAAATATTAATTTGTGAAAATACCTAATGATTCATATGAGTAATATGTGTAAAACATAATCCAATCAAAACTTCATTATCTATGATAAATTCAATTCATATATTTCTGAGGCCAAGGTATTTGTAGAGTAATATGAATAAGAATAAGTAAAATTTGTAGGATTTTTCATTATTACAGTCACTTGTAAAAGAATGAGGAAAAGTTGTAACCCAAGGCTAAAAAATATGGTTGTTGATGCTAGAAAGCATTATGATGATTTCAATTTTTTTGATCACCCAATAAGGATATACAATCTTATATATCATGCCTTGGATATAAATGAAGAAGTGGAGTATTCTTATAATGAAAAAGAAGAGGAATATGAGACTTCATCTTCACTAAATAAGGTAGAAGTGTTTTTAGCTGATAAGCATATGGACCTGGATATTCCTAAGATTCATCTTGCTATCACTATTGGTGGTCCTATCCCCCTAGATATCTCCATGTTAGAGAGAATATTATAAGTGAATGAAGTGAATAGGAGGAATCTAAGGTATATAAAGAAGTTTTTGAGTTCTCTGATGATTTTAATGGATAATATGGGATTGATGAAGAGAATGGATAGAATGGTGAGGAAGAATAAGATGAATAAAATCGTAAATATGAAGCAAATGATAATGAAGATGATAGTGACGGTGGTTCTAACCATTATAGGCCTGATGATCGTAATATTCTAGCTGTACATATTTGGAATGATGATATTGATAAGCCTCATAAATATGTTTCTTATCGTGTTTTACTTGTTGCTTTTAGGTCTGAGGAGAGACTGAGCTTCGTTAGAGTAGTAGATAGTGCTTCTAGAGATGAGTTAATAGAGTCTATTGATGAATAGGAATCATTAAGTCTATTTAGTCACCTTATCGATCATACTGATGGAAATCCTATTGGGCCTGTATTTTATGAGAATATGGTGGATGAGAAGATGGTTGTTAAACCTACAGTTTTTGTACCTCTAATTGTGTCTTTAGCCAGGCTGGATGTCACATCATTTAAAGAGTGGGTGAATAAGCATGGTTATGTCAGACATTGTTTTTAATATATTAGTTCAGATAATTATAGACATTAATGAATTAATGGTGCACAATATATCACGGTTTGAGTAGATATGGATCCTATTTGGCCAATGGAGGAAAATATTTGTGTTTTAGGGGAGTGGCAATGATTTTATTCGGAATTGCTTGATAGTTCTGAGCTAGGAGAGTCTATTCTGCCACCATTAATTTTTTCTAAACCCTTTCCTGATGTTATTTCTACCACAATTTATGTTGATTTTATATCCAGATATTATATAATGTCCTTTTAAGATATTCTTATCAATGATTATGGCATGTCATCGAAATTTCTGGCACCTTATGTCACTATGCTTATAGGCCCCATTTCACTAAAAAACCATAACAAGTGAACCAGGAGTACGTTTGACAAACCTTCTATAGTATTGGTATCCTAGGAGTGATAAATTACATTTTGTATACTCAACATGATTTTTGGATAATGATAGAGTATAGCCGGGTTATATCGAACCTGAATCCAACTAGGCCCTCTATACTAAAACGCTTATAAGTCACAGATCGGGCGTCCGATTGACACACTGTCTATCATGTTGGGGCCCTGACGAAATGGATGTACTTTGGAATACCTCTTTGTTGAGATATGAGGCTATTGAGGTACAAATTATGGCTTTAGTATCATATCCTCCTAGAATCAAGCGTATTTGAGTAGGAATCCACTGGTTGGAAGTGAGATGGAGGTTGGAGACAGATCATGTGGAAGGTAGTACCTAGTGATCCTATGTTTCTCAGCACTGATCATGTGTGCGTTAGATCCTATGTGGGTCAATGCTCAGTGATCCTATGTGGGTGAGTGCTCAGCGATCCTGTGTGGGTCATTACATACTGATCCTATGTTGGTCAGATCTTGTGTGTGTCATCGGGGGTTATTACCTATCGATCATGTGTGGTTCAGACTCCTTATAGTCAGAAAAAGTGCCTCTCGATAGAATAATATGATCTAGCTTCTCGAGCAATCATCTGTACTTCTGTGCTTTACATATACCTGGTGTGATTTGAGTCTTTACCATCACGGTGTTACCATCATGGTGTTACCATCGTGATACTTTTACCTTCATGGTTTTACCTTTGTGGTGTCATGGTGTTACCTTTGTGGTACATTTACCTTCATGGGGTTACCTTCATGGTGTTACCTTTGTGGGACTTTTTCCTTCGTGGTGTTAACTTTGTGGTATTCTTATCTCATGTATCAGTTGTGAAAATGGATTAGAAGTTGGAGCCTTGTGTTTAATATTTAATGACATGGGTATATTTTGATAACATAGGTATATGTATGAGCTTATACCTATGTAGAGTTTACTACTGCTTCTTGCTTTATTGTTGAGGTCTTGATTTGTGTTTTTTCCTTTGTGGAACTCTGTGAGACATTTGGGGGTCTCGAGGTCCCAACTATGTATTGTTATACTCACCCCAGCATGGTATATGCCCGCACCTTACCATGTCTTGTACAGATGATAGACAGCATTGATTGAGGTTGGGGGAGCTAGGACTGGGTGTTTCTCAGAAGTGAACCATTAGACATGACCTGATGCATTGATTACTGATCGTGAGTTGTACATACCCTTTAGGTAGGATCCTCAGTGATCAATCTAGGAGTTGTTTTGTCTTTTCAGTTTTACTTGTACTTTCTAGTAGGGATTTTACTCTATCCCCTTTACATATAGTAAACTTCTTACTACAATAGTTTACATCGTGGATGCCTCTTTTTGTGTTCTTAGTTGGTCTGTTTGTATAGTTTTAAAGTCAATGTCTTCTCGTTATAGGGATACTCCTTTCCAGAGCTAGTCTCTAGCCCCTGGCCTAATGAAGGTGGGCTTGGGGTAGTCACTGCATAGTCCCCGGGGGATGGTTCATGAAAAATTTGTATCAGAAGAGTCGGTTCAACTGAAGAACTAGGACTTTGTTCTATTCATTGTGGAAATGGTGTTAAGCCTTATGAGTGTGGTTTTCATTTTGAGGAATATAGTTTTTGTTTGGTGGCCGACGTATCCATACACCTAGGACCCTAAATTCATATTTCTGACTCAATGCATGAAAACAATGATTGCGGGGGTTTTGAAGAGTCTTTCATTGGTCTATTTGATTCATCTCGCCAGGTATAACTTCTGATAGTGGGAACCTATTTTCTTTCAGGATGCCTCTATGCAGACATCCATTCAGGATTCCCATAAGAGTACATGATGACGTACCACTGAGCGATGAGGCTTCAGTGTAGGTCCCTCTTACGAAAATAGTACCATCAGGTGGTGCACTAGTAGCACAACCACCTGTTGGGAAGCAGATGCCACTAGCCCCACTAGTATAGGGTGTGAACTGAATGAGCGTGTTAAATGACTTCCACCGACAGAGTCCTCTAAGGTTTCGAGGCGAGATGTATCTGCAAGTGGTTGAGGATTGGATGGAGGTTGTGGCCATAGTTTTTCTCTTAGTTGGGATACTAGCAGATCTGATGGTGATCCTATCTTCTAGTCTCTTCTACGTAGTAGTTGGGATATGGTGGAGTAAGACACTCCAGTTACACGTTGAGGCAACCCTCACCTAGGTATACTTCAAGGGACTTTTTTGATCAGTTTTCGTCCCAGCGACTCAACTCTCAGGGCATTTACAGAAGCTACTGCACTTACAGTAGGGGCGAATGATTGTAGTCCAGTACTCTGCGAGGTTCACTGATCTATCCAGATACTCCATTGACATGGTATGGGACACATTATTCAGGGACCAGACTTTTTAGTAGGGTCTCCGATGGGAGATCATTGAATCGATGATATTTCTCACCATTCTGATGCATGTTGAGGTTCTAGAGATAGTGCTTTTGGTGAAGAGCTTCCTAGATTAGTGGGCACTGATGATGAGAGCCACCACTAGACGTCAGGTATCAGATTCATCCATAGCAGGCAGTAGGAGGATGACACAGGGTCATAAGTGGGCTATAACTTTTTATAGATGACCTTAGGATTTATGGTCAGTTTTGAGGGCTCACGAGGTAGATGAGGAAAGATGAGGAGTAGGCAACGCTACTCATGTGGTGGGCAAGGACACATGGCTCATGGTTGCTCTACCCTCCATACGGATGAACAACTAATGCTCAAGGGACCACTGAGGCAGATGCAAAAGATAGAGCGATGAGGTCCATAGGGTGGCAGACATGGTAGAGGATCTAGATGTGCTGTAGGTGGGGGCAACGATTTGAGATTCTACCTCCACCACCTTTAGGTGGTCCACCCTGACCACAGGGAGTAGAAGGATAGGGACAACCACAGCTCTAGGCAACATAGTTCTATGACCACGATGCTATGGAAATGATTATAGGTACGATCTATGTCTTCTCTTAACTAGTTGTGGTACTTATAGGCACAGGTTTCAGACACTCTTTTTTTCCACTAACCTCATTCAGAGCTCGAAGATTTCGATGTAACCATTGTCTCGAAACATGTGATTCTAGACTCTTACAATAGAAGATTCAATGATTACACACTAGTTCTAGTTGTGTATACTTACTCTATGAGGTGAGAGCCTCATTTGAGATCTTCTATTAGCGGTGTCGAGGCCTTACAATGTCATCTTTGGTATGGAATTATTATTCACAGTCCACATTTAGATTGACAGTATTAGGTGTAATGTGCGGTGTGTCATTGAGAATGGAACCATATTTCCCTTCATCTATTAAAAGGTATCCATTTCTGTACAGCATGGACTTACCTGGAAGAGGTTCCAACCAATCGCTCATTATTTGGCTATCCATAACCTCAGAGCAGTTGGTGTTGAGATTTAGATCAATCCTATAGTGTTGGACCATTATGCTAATGTTTTTCCTAATGATGCTCCGGGACAACCTCCACACAGAGAGGTAATATTTTTCTTCAACCTATGCCATGAGAAGGCACTAATATCTACAACATCATATCGGATGTCTTATGAAAGATTCGTGAGTTACGGGTACTGGTAGAGGACTTTTAGAGGATGGGATTCATAAGGCCTAGTGTTTCTCCATGGGCAGCATTTATTTTGTTTTCCAAGAAAGCAGATGGGGGTTTGTGACTCTGTGTGGACTATCGGTGCCTGAACCTGGTGACTGTGAGGAACAAGTATCCACTTCTGAGGATCTATGATTTAGTCGATCATCTAATGAGGTCTCAATTGTTTTCGAAGATAGACCTTAGATCAAGCTATCATTAACTCAGGGTATGTGATGAGGATGTTAAGAAGTCACCATTCAAATGTCCTGATGGCCACTATGAGTTCTTAATTATTACATTTTGCATGAACAACACCCCTACAGTGTTATTGGAACTCATGAAAAGGATCCTCTAGCAATACCTTGATCACTTTTTGGTTGTCTTAATCGAAGACATCTTGGTGTACTCAGTGACATAGGAGGAGTTTGCCTATCATCTATATATGTTTATGGAAACACTTAGATAGAACTGGATTTATGGTAAGCTTTCAAAGAGCCAATTCTGGATACTAGAGGTCCACTTTTTAAGACATGTTATCTCAGAGGCAGATGTTTCAGTATATCTGGAAAATCTAGACACATTGAATGCTTAGGATCCACCCAAGAGTGTGACAAAGGTGCAATATTTTCTTTGTATTGGCTGGGTACTACCAACGATTCGTACTTGATTTTTCCAATGTTGTAACACTATTATCAGTATTGATGAAGAAGGAAAACCTCTTCATAAGGGTGGAGATATTTTAATTAAGTTTTCAAAAGCTGAGGAAAAGACTGATGAGTTCCCCCATCTTGAGTGTACTAGAATTGGTCATTGGGTATGTAGTCTACTACGACACATCAGGGACCGAACATTGATTTTTCGTAATGCACGAGTGAGCAGTGATCACTTGTGGTTAATGATAGTTGATACTACATGAGATGAACTATTCCACCAATGACCAGGAATTATCATAAGTGGTATTCACCTTGAAAATTGGTGACACTACATAATGGGTGAACAGTTTACTATTTAATCTGATAACAAGAGTATCAGGTATATATTGTCAGAAAAGGACCAAGACCTGAGACATCAATGTTGGAAAGTGTTCCTAAAACACTATGAATTTGAGATAGTCTACACTCTTAGGACGGGGAATGTATTAGCAGACACACTTAGTAGGAGGTTTGGTTTAGAGTTGTTGAATGAGTTGACCGAGTCGCTAGCCGCGTAGCAGATATCCATTATGGATAGGGTTTGAGTTGAATTCCTCATGTCTATGACTGAAATTCCCCCGCAGTTTCAGTGTGTTTAGGAGGAATAGAAATGGGAAATTGACTGTAGGGCTCGACATGCTCAAATATCCTCATGACATGCACCTGATGGATTTTTTGATGGTGGAGAGAAAATTATTCTTTTCAGAGGACTCACCATGGTACTAATGGCGCTATGGGAGGAGGTTTTGAGGGAGTTCTATATGTCCCCTCTATTAGTACATCCTTGTGTGGCGAAGATGTACCAGGACCGCTAGCATTAGCACTGGTGTCCATGGATGAAGAAAGAAATGGAAATGTTTGTTTCACGATGCCTTGCTTGTCAGCATGTGAAGGCCGAGCATCAGGTACCAGCATGCTTAGTGCAGCCACTAGAGGTTACAGAGTGGAAGTGGGATGGTATCTCAATATACATTGGGATAGGGATTCCATGTATGTCCAAGGTACATGATTCTATCTGAGTTATCGTTGACCGACTCAACAAGTCATCCCACTTCCTAACTACCCAAGAGAAGGGATCTATAGTGGGGATGGAATTCCTCTATATATAGGAGTTTGTGTGACTTCATGGGGTTCCATCAACGATCGTCTCTAATCAAGATACACATTTTACATAATATTTGTGGAAGTAGTTGGAGGAGGCTTTCGATAATCAACTATGTTTGATAAATTCCTTTCATCCACATATAGATGGTCAGACGGAGCAGACAATACATACACTCGAGTACATGCTTCGTGCTGGCATCCTAGATTTTGTCCGTAGATGGGAGGATCACTATCCCATAGTGAAGTTTTTCTAAAACAACAACTATCACTCCACCATCAGTATGGAACTATTTGAGGCTTTGTACGGTCGATCATGTAGATCACCTCTACGCTGGACAGACCCAGGGGAGTCAGTACCTATGGGTCTAGAGTTGGTACGGGCTACCACTGAAAAGGTGCAGATCATACAGGAGCAGATGAGGACAGAACAGAGCAGTAAAAAGTCTTATTCTTAGAAGAGATGGAGACCTTTGGAGTTTGAGGAGAGAGAACAAGTATTCCTATAGTTCTCACATCGATGAGGGTTGTATAGATTTATCCAAGGTGGCAAGTAATCACTAAGGTTTATCAAACATATTCTCATTCATAGTAGAGTTGGTAGGATGGTGAATCGCATGGATTTTCCCCCACATATGCTCTAGATGCATGATGTTTTCCATGGGTCACAGCTAAGGAGGTTCATTCATGACCCGTCACACCTCATCGAGTAGGGAGAGCAGGACATCGACGATGGGGCAACTTTTACGGACGTTCCAGCGGAGATTGAGGGTCTACAGGAACTAGTACATCATGGATGATTGATTCCTCTAGTGTGCATTCGTTGGAAAGATGAGAACCTCTATGAGAGAACATGGGAGAAGGAGGCTCAGATTTGTGCTTAGTACCCCCATCTATTACCTTATTCTATATTATTCCTTTAAAGGAAAAAAATATCTAAGGTGGGGAGAATGTAAAGGCCCAGATTTTCAATGTAATTTTTAAATTATATTGTATTAATACAACTCAAAAAAAATTGAGGACCCATGATTCTGAGGCCCACTATTCTAGGAATGAATTTATGAACATTTTTTAAGGTACGTATAGTAAACACACGAGCAGAGTTTTCTAACTTTTGAACCAGTGCTCAGATTAAAAATTTTAAGGCATTGTTGAATCCATAGAACCGGGATTCTCTTAAGTGAGGCTTCACTTCAATAGTATTAGGTCAGGAGAAAAAGATATTTTTTGTGACTTTTAAAAGAATAGTAAAAAATAAATGTTATTTCTTTATTTTCTTTTTTTCCATCAATGGAAAAGCAGTGGTGGAGGGACCACCAACGTGTCAAGACATTAAATATCTTAACTCCTCAATTCTTTGTAATAACACAGTTATAATTGGCAAGGTTCCTTAACTAATTAATCCCCATTAATTCCATATTCATTACTCCCCAAACTATTTATACGGATTTGGGGGAGGAGTTTTGGAACAACATCACAAAGCAATGATATTCGGATAAAGTGCCACAACGTCAACCACTAGGAATATAGGACCATTTATGGGGAGTGGTTATGAGGGCCACTGAATCCCGAAACAAAGAACAATGATTGAGTGGCGTCGTTGCAGGCTTGTTGTGGGAATGATGAATACAGACTCTTTATAAAACGCGTATGTTGTAAAATGATATTGAGGTAGGGTTTTTATTTGGTTTTAATTTCAAGAGTTGTTGAATCATATTCTACCCTATTTCTTTTAAGCTAACACGCAGGTCGTGGGTCAAACGAACAAGGCGTAGACACTCCGCCCTTTGGTTGGATTTTGGTGCGTTCTTTGCGAGATTTTTATTTGTGTTAGACAAAACCCAAAACACCAAGTGATAGTGGCATCTAGAAATGGCCAGCCAGAGAGGAGATAGCGGTGAACCATCTCATGCTGCCAAAGAAGAAGGTCGCAGCCATATATGTGGCGGGTGAAGATGACGGATGTCTCAGACTAGTCGTGGAAGGTGGATCGGCATGCAACGTCATGCCTCCGGAGAAGGGGGTCATGGTATATAGTCTTGGAGGATAGTGGCTGCTGGCACCGACCAACCGTGGGAAGAGGCGAGTGGTGCTCCGCTGATGATAGTCTCGGCTCAGAAGCCACAGTGACGGACCGAGACCCACAGCAGGTCCCGTGGGCAACATGACATATCTTCGTGGCAGCGCCGCTTCGACTCCAAATGTGGGACCCCCACCCCCATGCTAGTTGGGCAGACCCCTCCCTAGTGGGAAATGCCTCTAGCAGGTCACACCCCTATGCATGCCAGGTTGTGTTAGCCCTACTGGGCCATGTCTCGAGCGGGACGTGCCACTTCGCATGTTAGGCCCCTCGAGCCCAGTGGGCCGCACCCCACAATGGGATGGGCCGTTCTAGCCCAGTGCGCTATGCCTCCCATGCGGGTCGGGCCGGTTTTCAGCACATTGGGCCTAGCCCTCAGCGACCCAGCCCAGTCGGGTCAGACTCGCACTAGGTCGGATTGGCCATAGACCCTTCCAGGCCCAGTTTTACTAAAAGATCCATAACATGTGAACTAGACGTCCGTTTGATGAACCGTATGTGGTGCTGGGATTCTTGAAGAGAGATAGTCCTTTTGATATACAAAACATTAGTTTTTGATAATTCTAGAGTATGACAGGGATGGATTGAACTTGAATCCAACAGAAACTTTAATACTAAAATGCTTATAAGTCACATATCGAGGGTCCAATTAATTTGACGTATGTCACGTTGGGACCCTTACGACATAGCGGATCTTTAGGATAATTATTAGTGGAGCTTTGTGGTAGTTGGGGTACGATTGATTGATTGAGGAGGGGATCCTCTATGAATCAAGCGTACTTGAGTGGGAATCCAACGGCTATCAGTGAGGTGGAGGTTGGAGAGAGATCTTACTTAGGTTAGTACCGAGCGATCTTGTGTGGGTTATCACTGATCCATTGTGGGTCAGATCTTGTGTGAGTTTTCTATCAGATATCTGATTTGGATCAGTGCTAAGCAATCATGTGTGGGTCAGTGCATACCAATATTATGTGGGTGAGATTCTATGTAGGTCAGCGGGGGGTTAGTACCTATCGATCATGTGTGGTTTAGACTCTGTATGGTCAGCAGAAGTGCCTCTTGATAAAATAAGATAATCTAGATTCTCAACTAATCATCTTTAGTTGTTTTCATTACTTATACTTGGTGAGAGCTAAGTCTTTACCTTCATGGTGTTACCATCATGGTACTTTTACCATCATGGTTTTAAATTCATGGTTTTACCTATGTTGTAATCTTACCTTCGTGGTGTTACCTTTGTGGTACTTTTTCCTTCATGGTGTTACAATCATGGTGTTGCCTTTGTGGTATTCTTCCTTTGTGGATTTGTTTTGAAAATTTATTAGAAGTTAGAGCATTATGGTTCATCATATATTAGATGGGAATATTTTTGATAACATAGGTATATGTATGGTAATATACCTATGTAGATTTGACTACTGCTTTGTGCATTGTGGTTGAGGTCTTTCTTGTGGGTTTTCCTTTGTGGAACTCAGGGAGACATTCTAGGGTCTCAGTGTCCCTACTGAGTATTGTTTTACTCACACCTACAGGAGCTCTGCCATCACATTGGTGTGTCTTGTGTAGACTATGGAAAATGTTCATCGAGGCAATGGGACCCAGGACTGGACGTTGCTCATAGGTTGACCATTTGACGTGACATGACGCAGTAATTACTGATCGTGAGCTCTTCTTACCCTTCAGGTAGGATCTCCAGTGGATGATCCAGAAGCAGTTTTCTCTTTTCAGTTATACTTGTACTTTCCAGTTGGTCTTGTATTCCATCCCCTCTACTTTTAGTACACATTTTACTATTTTATTTTACTTCTTGGATGCTTCTTGTTGTGTTCTCAGTTTATGTGTTTGGACATGTTTAAAGGAAATGTATTCACATTATAGTGATACACATTTCCGGTGATAATCGTCATCCCATGGCCTATGGAAGGCGGGCTTGGGGTAGTCATGGCATGGGTCCAAAGGGATGGGTTATGACATACATGTGTTATGATAGTTTCATAGTATTATAAGATTATTTTTTACACTTATTTTCAAAATTTACCCTTTAAACATGGTAAATAAAATAATTACTGAAGTTACTATTTATAATTTCCAAAAATAAAAGGTACCTATTTAATCAATTTGGATGTTCTCAATTAAAATATGGAAAAAAATTCCAAATAAAAAAAATTTAATAATTAATTTAAAATTAATTCATGTTGTCAAAACCAAAAAGATGGTTTTTATGAAATAATATCTACTAAAATATTGACATCTGTTTATGTCCAATTTAATATAGAAAATAATTTATATGACCAGAATTGTATTAAATGATAAAAATTTAATCAAATTATAATTTAAAACCAATTAAAAATAAAATCTAATTATATAAATAAATTAGATCGAAAGGTGGTTTTGACTAAAAATGCGGTATTTTTCAGTATTTTTTAAAAAATGATCTTTATCACATAATTACTAAAAATCTATCTATAATTAATTTTTATGTTAAAATTCTAAATAATAAGTATATTTTTTCAAATAAAACATAAAAAGGATTCAAAAACTATATTTAAAAAGATTCCTCCATCAAAAGGCGGTAATATGACCTTTAAAAATATTACAGTATTTCATGCTTAAAATCAGATTCATTCATATTTTAAGCCTCTAAAATTTTTTGGATAAATTTAAAAAGAATTTAAGAAAAATGTGTAATCATAATGTAGTTAGTTATGTTCATTACTATCAATAAAAAGCCTCTTTATTTACTACTATTTAATATAATAGTATTATTTAATTATTTTTGAGTATAATTCAATGTTGTCTGCAATGTAAGATTTTGAAGACACCCATTGTCGCGTGTCGGGTATACTATCGGAAAAAGTGTCCCTTTTGACAAATAATTAATATCTTATTCATAAATATTAATAGATATGAAAATGTATCACTCTATAAATACCAACTTTGCTACAGTCAACCAAACTCACTAATGGCCTAACTCACCGCAAGAGTTGTCACACCTTTATAAGAATCCCTTTCACTATACTCTTTACATTGAATTAAATGTTTCTAATGGCTATATTAGTGAATTTAATTTTATGGTTTATTTTACATTTGTTTTACTAAATATGTAATTGATTCATTATAATGTTTCTCAGTATTTAGTATGAGGAGAAGAATGTCTGAATGACTATTCTTCAAATGGATACTCCTTCTTA
The DNA here is from genome assembly GCA_963277665.1 of Viscum album. Classification (NCBI taxonomy): domain Eukaryota; kingdom Viridiplantae; phylum Streptophyta; class Magnoliopsida; order Santalales; family Viscaceae; genus Viscum; species Viscum album. Next base: position 819,459,750 of record OY728142.1, read on the forward strand.
GTGATGAGATATAATACTACATACTGCCTTATACATGAATCATAATTTTCATTGAATAATATTTCATTATCATGATTAGTTCTATGAAATGTGTTAATTTCTTGGGATATTACACACCACCTATTTACCTACACTCGTCTTTGGAATAGTTGAACATATTGTATATTGATAACCTTCCCTATAATCAGTTTGAAGAGAGCTTATGATTCTCTATTTTATTTAATCATTTTGGTAAACAGATCGATCAACTATTGAAGCTACATTTGAGGAGCCTCATGATTTTAGAGCACATTTGATTGATAAAAAATACTTTCACTACATATTTTAACCTTTTCATTCCCTTTTATTATTTAATTTCAAGTATTCTTTGGGTTTTAATGTTTATTAAAAACACATTTTCTAATGCACTTTTACTGAAATATTCAATATTTTTTTACACTATCACTACAATTATTTACCTAAGATTTTCTAAAAGATTTCCTTATATAGCCTATGTTTGTTTAATTCCCATGGTTATTTTTGAATAGTTCCCTACGTGGTCTGGAAAACATGTAGCTATTGTCTTTATAACCGATCTAGGTTGTGGATCAATGTTATCATTAAATAATCATCATGGTAGTTAGTGATTTCCATGTGAAGAGTATTATGCCTTATATTGTGGCTAAACCTCTATTTTTTAATTAAATTAAGTTTTTTTTCTTTTGTAATATTTAAATAGAATCATTTTTAAACAATAAAAAACCACTAGATTGATAGATAACATTAATTACAGTTTATATGATTATATGATTGGTTAAATTGATTTCAAAATGTAAAATAATTATCTTATTATTTTAATAGAGCATTTATCAAGCTTTGAGGAATATTTTAAAAGAAAAAAATTTATATTGAAATGATGGTTTGATTGACTGGGATATTTTATTTATTTGGGGGATTTTATTTAATGTTGTTTTTCACATAAATTTTATTGGTTACACAATTCACCACACTATAGAGATACTCACTCTGAACAATTGATTATATATATAGAATATAATAAATAGATGGGAAAAAATAAAGTGGAAGTATAATGCTTTTAGATTAGATATACAATTCTTGAAAAATATTTCTGTTCAATAATAATAAATATAATTATTTTACTGTATGTAATAATACTATGCGTCCAATGGATATCAAAATTTCATTATGATTTAATTATAAAAAGTAATATGAAGAGGTAATAATCATTTTAGTAGTAGATAACTATGCTATAAAATTACATGTGGAAAATAGATAATAATTCATGTTGCTTCATAATATTAGAAGATAATTACTATGAAGATATGAAATATATACCCTGAAAAAAAAAGTGAATGCTTATAGAATATTATGGAATAAAAAATAATCATATTTTTTATAAATTTAATTGGATAACCTATTTGTAAAAGGAAGGTAGAATTATTAAATAAATTAAATAAATAATTAAAGGATTCATAATAATAATTGTATGGTTTTCATATAATTACAATATAATTGTTGGGGAAATGCATTTATGGGATACAAAGGTAATATGTCAGAAATATGTAGATACAAGTTGGGAACTGCTGAATATATTGTAATATATATAATATACTTTTAATGGTGTTATAAAAAGAAAATTGTAATACTTATAGGGAATATAAAAATGTAACAAAACCTAAAAATGTGAGAAATGGCGATGATAAATTATATAAACCCAACAACTGTTGAGAAGAAATTAAATTTGGGAATGAAATTATTCATAATAATTCATTGGAAATGAAACTAAATTTTGAATTCCAACTAAATGATATATGCACCATGGAATTTAGAATTGAAATCCAAAACAATATTTAGAAATTTACTAAAATTAGGTCTTCAAACTCCATGGATCATTCCCCATTGAAAAAAATAGATACCCAAAAAGATTAATTAAAAATATTTTTAACTTGATAAACTAGATAAAAATATTACATTTATTGAATTTTAGGGGTTCCTATATTAATTTTCAGGTAAGATTAATATAATTCAAACCCAACTCTTATGAAATAATAATAACAAGTAACATTGGGGCAAAAAAAATTAGTTTTGAATAAATGAAACCAAGGAAGAAAGGAGCGTCATAGAATTGGTATGTTAAGTTGCATAGGATCATCTCAAAAAAATGGTTGACTTGCATGTTGGTCGATGCGATGAAAGAGGGGCACAATTTGGTAGAAACAAGTGAAAATGTACATAAAACATGTTATGTTGGAGCATTAATTTTTTATTAATATGGTTATAACATATAAATATTAAATATAACCTATAATAAAGAATATCATAACATGCAATATTAAAAAAAATTATATCAATAATAATTATAATATAATATAATAATTAATAACAAAAAATAAAAATATAATATTTATAAATTTTTTATATTTTATTAATCATACATGATTAAATTGTTTCTATATTTTTTATTGATATAGTAGAATCTTAATTATTGCATCTTGGATCACTAGAAATTAAAATCATTTAACAATAATTATGTATTTTTTTAATAAGACATTACTAAATTATTAATATTTTTACTCAATGTATAAACACATATATTTATTGAAAAATTAAAAGGCTTTAATAAATAATCAATGAATATATATTATATAATTGGATGAATATTTTCTCTCATTTGAAGGTTTATTGAAACAAATAATTATATTTGTAAAACAATTAGTGATAATAAATAAAAATAATTAAATAATATATCAATGAAATATTTGATGGAATTGAAAATAAAAATAGAAAATTTGAATTATTGATAAAAAAAATATTGGTATTAGTCAAGTAATGTTAATAGAAACATATAATGAAAGAATAGTTTTTTTTTTTGAAAAATTAATTAATACCAAAAATGAATACTATATGTATGAATATTTCATTTTTAGAAGAAAATATATTATCATATATGAATATTTTATTTCTATATGTATGTTCTGTATAGTTGTTGATGATAAACAAGATTGAATTTTTCAACTTGTATATCAACAATATTTATTCACGTCTTCAAATTGATTAATGAAATTCATTGACAGGTATAGGTAAGTGGCATGTGGTGTGATTATCAATTAAATTGGTTCCTAGTTGATGTAATATTTATTGTTGACTGCACTACTTAGAGAAAAAAAATTAAGAGTTTCTAAATACTATATTGACATGGTCCATGTATCGTGGAGAGACGATGTCGTAGAAAATGGGATTATATATTCATTCATATAATATATATGATACATCTTATTGAAGACATGTTTATTTTGGGATATGAGAATCTTATATCAAGAACATGTAATAACTATATCTAGATTGAGTATTAATTTTTTTTTACTAAAGGCCTCTCTTCAGAAACATATATGAATTCAAGAATTCATATTTGTTTCTATTTAAATACATTCTCATAGTATAACACTGTTTTCCTTTAAAATAAGAAATAATTTTTGGATAATTTCTTTGTTCCATGATAAATATAATTGGATAAATCATATCGAAGGGAGTTTTTATGGGTTCACAAAGTGTTTTGATATTTTTTATAATTCCCTTACAATATTTTAGTGAATATCGTTGATTGGTACATGTAATTACTATCATAGATAACGATATAGGTACTATCCTAAGGCATGTACTAACTATGTTACATCCATTGATTTGAATGTGGTTTATAATTTGTGATAAAATCTAAAATAATTTAAAATCACATCTCTTTTATGGTTTCAATTTAGTTAAAAATACTGAATATGATTACCATTTTTATTTATAACCGTTATATAGTCATTAAACTAGTTTTCAATCAAAAATAATGAACGAGAACACATTATAGCTAATGTATTGTAGCTTCCAAATGTTGGAAACTAGTGGTTGATATATTTCATTGACAAAAGAGAGTCTCTATAAAGAATAATATCCTTCATGATGGTATTGGTTGTTCATTGTTCTGATATATTGAATATTTATTCCTCTCAATTCTTTATTATCTCTTAATTATGTGTGTTATCGACCATTAGAAGTTAATGGGTCCCTCACATAGCATGTTTGGAATCTAATTGATGATTTAATACCAAAAAGTTCAGTATCTTGAGGGTTGTTTCATAGTGATGTTCATTAAGTATACTTTACCAATATGTATAAATATAGACACGATGTATACATAATTATGATTATTTTATTCATTTAAAAATATATTTTATGATAATATACATTACATTTTATTTGGTTTGTTATGACCTTTTCAACTTGTGATTTCCTTACAAATCGAATAATGGGTATCTTCCACTTTTGGATCATGATATGACTAGACTCATGTTCTTATTAATGATTTTTTTTGGTTATTTTTATTTTTATTTTTTTTGAAAAAATGGTCATAGTTTATATTGAAGCTAATTGAATTTGTGTTTTTAAAAAAATTAATGTAAATTATTCTGGTTTAAAAATAATAGTTTGAAGAAACCTACTAAAACAAGATTAGTTTAATTATTGGGTTTCTTTTACTATAATGAAAGAATCAATCATCAAATGATATTTATTTCACACTAATTTAATTATATGAAACCATACGGTCTATCCTAGAAGAGTTTTGCATCATTATTTTGGATTCAATTTTTTCTATGAAGGGGTATTTTGGGTTGAGAATGTGTGACATAATATAATGTGAAATATTAAATCAAAGTAGAAGTGGTCATGACACAATGAATTGGGTAATGAAAATGTAATGATCTATTGTAATAAATTTAACATTAAATCATTATAGAGATTTTGTAATGAATTTAAAGTATGTTCATATTTTGAAGATATTATTGAGAATTTTAGAATGTCATACTAAAAGATATGATCAAAATATTTTGAATACTGAGTTGACCCTTGATTATACCGAAACACATGTTTCCCCTCGATGATTTACTATAAGTATTTTTATAGTGGACTCTTTTCCAGAAATAGAGGGATGATAAAACATTGATATAGTCATCGATACATTCTTGGGAGCATTCCAATTATCTTTATTTAGTACTTAGGAGAAAAATGATGGTGAAAACATGATCCAAAATCTGATGTAACTTTAAGAAAGAAGTGAAATATTGATCAAAAATTTTACACTCATCTAAAATATTTATATAATAGGTATTTCATGATAATATTCATTATCCTACCTAACAAAATGTAATTATCATAATTTCATTATCCAAATAATTTTAAAACAAGTCAAATAGTGTAGCCTAGTGGTTGACCATGGGATGTCTCTCAAAGAGTTTCTATATTTTTTTTATATTAACGGGGGTTTCCCACATATTATTTAATTTTTTTTATTAATTTATGAAAGGGAGAAAATAAATGAGTATATATAAGAAATAAAATTAGGAAAATTTTGAATATATGCACCTTGAGAGGGGTTTGTGTGAATCTAGAATCACAAATAATTAAAACATTTCTGCTTTAAAGTCCTTAACTTTAATATATCTTATCTCCACATTATAAAAATGTTGTTTAATTACTATAACTCTCATTGTTGATCAAACAAATTACCATTTTCAAATATATAAAAATTTAATGTAAAATAATATTAGTATTTTACATATTTAACAACTATGTGATGATCCATGGAGTATAAATATGGTTGTGTGCCAATATAACATTATCAACTATAAATATTTTCAATAATTTATGTATTAGTATCTATTCACTCAATGCCAAGGTGGTGAATATTTATTATGATTTGAAAAATATTTATTATTTATATAAGGGTTACTCTCACTTCTTCTACTTCATGGATTCCGCTGAAGAATGCATGACTAGTTTAAATTCATTATGATCTCTTCAATGATAAAATGTAAAATGGAAGATCCTAGCTTCATAACTCCAAAATTAATGATTTATTGATGTTGTCATTCATTGAGCTACTCTTAGATTCCATGTGATGTCAAATATAAAATTTTAGTGATGAATATTTATATTATATTTATAATTCAAGATGAGTGTGTTCACTTCATATATGAATTTACCCTTTGTCTTCAATACAAAAACCCAGGTAATCAAACTCCACAGATAAAAATAATTCCCCAATGGAATTATCTCAGCAACACCATTCCATTAATTACTCAATCTACCAATTTTTTCAACGTAGTTCCTTCATTGATATTCCCATGATTTGATATATATAAAAACCAAACTTCCCTTACACTTATCGTAAGAATGTAGATTTCAAAATATATTCCTTTCAATTTTTTGATGAAATAGTTATAAAAATATATCTCACACAGAAATTCCATAATAATTGTCTATAGTGTACCTGTGAGATTCGATCATCAGGCCATGAGACCCAAAAATACAATGAAATAAAAAAATTACTCTTAAATTTTAATTATTTCTCCATAAATGGATCAATTATAAACTATATCAGTATCATCAATACATTCTAGGAAACAATATCTTATTAGTAATTAACATATTTTAGATTTAACTTTCCAATATAACTCATATATCTTCTACAAGTTAAAATTGAAAAAAGGATTCCATTTATTATTAAATATTTCTTTGTTTAAGAAAGAGTTGAAATCTCTATGATCTTCTCAAAGAAACATTCCACTGAAATCTCTATTAATGTATTCGTTGTGAATATCTATTTGGTCCACCATTAAAACAATAATCTAATTAATAAACTATTATCTTTTTAAGTAAAGAAAAGATAATCAATTTAATCGTTTCCCATTAATTTTTCCTTTCAAACATTTCTTAATTTTTTATTTTTTATGTTAGGAAATTCCTTATGAATTTATTAATCAAAATCTCTCATTCAATTCATCATAAAAATATTCACTTAAATTTTCACATTTATCTCTAATTATATATATATTAAATTTTCTCCATAATTCTATATGTAAATTAGTCTGTACATTATTAAATTTAGAAATAATATCATTCCCTGAGATTTCACTACGAAATTTCCTTATATTTTATCCAATTAATCCCACCAATATCATCTTTGAATATTCAAATTCTTTCCATGTATATTTTCTTTCTTCGAGAACATGTGTAGAATTATCCATTTTTTGAAACATATTTACTCACATGTGGTAATGAATATTTTTCATTCAATCTCATGTTATTTTTTAATTTTTTAATATAATCTCTTGTAATATTCTATTAATTCTTACAAAAATCATATAGGCACCATGTTAATTTGACATAAGATTCAGAAAAACCTAATATATATGGCATAGTATAACTATGCACTAAGTTAATATCACTATTATGGAGAATCATTCTTTCATTTAAACTTGATCCAAGCCCTATGGATTAATTCTTACATGAACATTTAACAACAAGAAATAAACTTATGTATCACTTAATACACTTAGATGTATCACATAATGAATTTAGAAACATGGAGTTATTCTTACAAAGAATTCCATTATATATTTTTAATCCTATATTTCCCTTTTATGTTTTTATTAAATCTCACACAACCCTTGAATATTGTATTTAAACTAATGAAGAATGTTTATAATAATATTTATTCACATGTACACCTTAGATAATATTGTTTAATTTTACAAAAAAATCCATATTTATATAAAATTAATTCTATCCTCGTACAAATGTTTTGAAAAAAGATCCAAATATTTAATAACATAGAATAATTTTAACTTACAACATTAAAATTTATTAAAAAAATTAAAAAAAATCATTCAAGAATGCTTTATCTTTTTATCCCAGAACATAAAAAATTTATCTATAACATCTTCCAAATCACCTTGAAGAAAAATTAGACTTCATAAAATTATTATTATTCTTTATTTTTCATTCTTATATATCCACACACGAACATCTCCATATATCATCAATTATAACTAAATAAGATAATGTCATCCATTTTCACCTAATGTCATAATTTTATGAAATTTTTCATGAAGTGAGAATCCATGTAGGATTTACATTTCACGTAGCTATAAATAAGAAATATTTATCATGCCTTCAGTGTTTCCAAAAATATTTAACAAAAAAATTCAATAACCAAACATAGATCCATCATACAATTTCTCTATGTAATGAAATCATATCATTACATATTGAAATTTTATAATTATCTATATATTATAAATTATCTTTTAAAACACATTTTTGATGATTTATAACATATCAAATAATGATATCAAAGTCATTCATGTGTTCATGCTCAAATGCACTAAGCATTCTCCACTATTATATTCCATGGTTCGAGTGATTGGATATAAATCAAAAACTGAACACACATTTGGTTCCAACATTCTCACCATGTTTCCCCAATACTATAGTTAATATAATATTCATAAAAAAAATAAATTCATTTGATTTATGATCCTCAACATTCCCCTTTGACATCAAAATACATGAACCCGTATAGTGTTACTCATAATTTGACAAATGATTCTTGATTACCTAAATTTCCTTCTCATTGTTTTTTTATCTTCATAATATCATGGGATCTTATAACCACTTCATCTTTCATATTTTGAATATAAATTTCAATTTTGTTCATTAATGAAGAACGATATTTCTACTTATATCCATGATTTATTAAAATTGTAATCCACTTATTTTAAATTCATTCTCCACCTCAAATAAACATACCCATTATAAAATTTAGGCCTAAACTCCTAATTTTGTCTAAATGAATGACACCACTATATTTTTTATCAAGGAATTTTATAACACACTCTTTAATTCTATCTTTACTCAAATACAACCTATTGTATGGTACTTTTTCGTTATTTCCAAATGGTATGGTTGAATTTTCCATGGATTATTCCAATATCTAAATCACTCAACCTATTGCTACATTAATTCAATTATTTTGTTGATTCAATTTAAAACATGGAAATTATTACTTGAAAAACCTCTAATCCCATTGATTTAGAAAATTGTAAAGGAAATGATATGTTGTGTAAAAAACTATAATGTTGTCTTTCTCAGTCATCCAATTCCATAAATACCAACATCATAAAGAATTCTGTTCTTCTAAAATAATTCTCTATTATCCCAATCATAGATACCCCAAAAATAAATTAATAAATAATTAGTTTTGATGTTGAGTGCCATAAAACATATAAATTACACTTGTAATAAATACCATGTGTGTTCCACAATATTGTGTATATTTTTCTTAGTGAAAAACAATTGTTAATTTAGGCCATCTATCTTGATGACAGTTAACTCTAAATTAGTCACTATTCCTATTTTTTTATTTTTGGAGTTTTTATATTTATGAAATCCATATAACGAAATTAGGATTGGGAATAAAATTTATGCATAAAATTAATTGACAATTCTAAGACTAGATTATATTAAGATATTTGTGTTTATAACATATCATTATAATTATGAGGTATATAAAATTGTTGTTAAAGGCTCATTCCTTAGAATAAATTTATTCAATGAAAGAAAGATAATATTAACTAATGGTTATAGAGTGAAAAACATGAGTTCTATGTTTTATATGTTACAGTTTTACCTTTATGTGTTGAATCATTTTTCACATAGTAAATATATATGGTTTAGTGAACCTTCCAATGAATTTAATTTTATAAAAATCATAAACAATATGTGTTTATAGAGGTGTGATAGTTTTCACATCATGGTATTTTTCGTAATGTTTAAGGATGAATAAATACATATATAATTTTATATTTTGATAATTAATTTATTGAGTATTTGGTTTTAATAATGTTTCTCACATAAATACATGTGTGAAATAGCCTATAAAATGAGTATATCAATAAATAAAGTTATTAAGAAATGATTTTGGGGATGATTTATATCACAAATACTGGTAAAGGTATCAAGTGGTTTAGTATGGATAACACCAAGAAGGAGTCTTTTCTAGTGAATCATCACAAAATTATTAATAATATCCATGATTCATCTGAAGTGGTAGTAATTATTGATAAGAATCATTACGTGTCAACCATACGATCAATCAAATATAAATTGTTTTGTATTCAACCTAACATCTCTTATTCTCCCTAAATAATGTGTATGTACTAATCTATTCATGCGGAGTGGTACTCATTTACTGTGTATAATATACTTAAGTATTTAAAGTGAATAAAAGATAGGTTTCTTTCATATTTCGGTGAGGATAATCTCATTATAAGAAGTTACAGAAATTATATTTTTAGAAATTATCAATATGATAAGATAACTGAATCTAGATTCATGTTATTTAATGATATTTAATCCATTAGATGGATGAGTTTTATGAAAGAAACTATGGGGACTTGACAAAAGTGGTATATTACATCCCTATATCATATTTTGTTAAATAATCGGTTTTGATCAAGAAGTTAAATACTAACCATTGGTTGGTAACATGAATTTAGGGAATAATTGAGCAATATAGTGAAAAATGGGGTTATTGGTTAGTTAATAGAACCTCATTCCCACAAAATGACAAAGAATATAACTTTAATATATAATCTTATTCAATATATCGTTGAAAGGGTGATGTAAATTATTCGTGGGTGGATATATAAGAGAATAAAATATATCGATTAATGAAATAGTTACCTTAAAAACATTAGGGTAATATTGAATCATTTGGAATTATATACATGATATATTGGATGTAATTCAAGTAAAATATAAGATGATATTATAATAAAAAAAATCATAAACCCCTAACATGAACCACAAGGTCTATGTTGGAGATCCACATGACCTCATATGTGCATCCTCATACAAAATAAGCATAAAACGGGACAACACGCCTTCCGTGGGGACACTATAATCTCAATATTGTGTCATTTCATAAATAAATAATAAATAATTTAATAATCTATCTAATTTTTGGGGGTAATATAAAAAAAATAAACATATGGTATTCCATTCATAAAAAAGTAACAGCCTCCCATTGATGAATGAAAAACCAAAATTTAATGTAAGTAGGTAAAAAAATATATATATAATTTTAGAGCCCACAAAAATCTATCTTGATCCACCACCTGCTCTTTCCTCCCCTACTCAGCCATCAACCATGATCTCATTACCCTTTTTCAGGTCATTATATATGAAGTATGAATTGACATTGAAATGTTTGCACTGGGTACGAGTAGTAAGACCTAGTAGGACACGACCAATAAATACTTAAATTTTTTTAAATGTATAACAGGTGTATGCCTGGATATTATTAAATTTTTACAATGTAATAAAAAAACTATAATCAAATACCATGTGGTTTTTCACAAACCAACCCCCCCAAATCCTCTAGTCATACTTCCTTCAACTCCATGTTAGAATGATTACTAAGGAGGAATTTGTATATAACCAAACATTCCATGGTTCTTCTATATCTATCTCTTAACATCCTCATGGAACTTTTGAGGGAATAAAATGACATTTTTTAGGAATATGGTCAAGCATGATACCTAGAATACACTTGGAATCATTTGGGACATGACATCCATTAGGCATCAACTAACATGGTACATGGAAACCAATGGGAATCAAGTGATCCCTCAACATGACATCTATGGAATTATCATATCAATACTATGCTCCTTGTTCCATCATCACCATCATTTCATGTCATGTTCACTCCCCCTCTAAGGGACACCATTTTAAAATGGTCCACCAAATTCAAGTACCAAGACTGATTACATAAACGAATAGTGATATATATAACAATGTATAGCATACAAGAAAATAATATCATCATGAGAACAATTATAAAAAACACATTTTTTAACATATAATATGATAAAAAATATATACAACAATTATCATGTATTCAAGTATCAAAAATAGGTCACACAAGCAACACACACACATACATGATAACAAGCTAGCATGGTCATCAAGGAATACAAACACAATAATGATAACTTGTAAAACATGTGTATACAAGGGACATAAAATGTAATGAACTTTTTTCCACAAATATGATCAGGAAGTAACTCCATGTTCAACATGCATCTAAGAACAAACAATGTTTCTCACCATAGAGAATAATATCACATGTCCAAGGATCTGAATTAAATTTATATTTCATTATGTAGAATATTTAACATATATTTTCAAGAGAATTAAATGAAAATAACTTTATTATTGAATCACCAGACTTTAGATTATTTCAAATGGATTTAATTTGAGTTATGTTTAATTAATATGTGTCAATTAACAAAATATATCACCAAATGAAGAATGAATTGTGAATTCATTATTGAATCTTGAAGAGGGACATAGGTCTAGACAATTAAAATCAATACATCCATAATCCATAATCATTTAGGAGATTAGATATGATAATTATGAATGAAGAGATGCCAATATAATTATTCTAGTAAATTCTTAACTTGAATTATTAGCATTCTTGAGAATTCATGCATTTCTCAATGAGAAATCAATAACATGTCAATGTAACCACCAATATAACATGAAATAATCAATTAATTAAGCTTTCATTTTCTATCCACTATCTTTAAGGTGTCCGGCATGATGGTTCAAGAGTAAGAGCATGAATAATTTTTGTTGTAGAAATTTGATCTTGATTTTATAAAGGGAATGTTTCTAAAACATTGGATCCAATTTACAATTTATGATGAAAGGATTAGTTTCCCATCTTATCATCATGATGAAGAAATATCAAATATATATGTTAATTTTACATGGAGGATGGCGGAGATGATATCGATCTAATAAGATATTACCTTTTTAGCATCACCACACTTGGTCAAATTTTCATGAACAAATGGAGATGTTTTAGAGGAGTCAGTAGGCCTAGGATGAGATCTCAAAATAATTCTAGGATGATGGGGTATAATTTGGATCATAAATGGTGTTTTATTTCACAGGTAACTAAATTATATGGGGTGAATTGATATTAATATAAGATAGGGTGCACTGGAGAGCTAATGGTCCTCACCATGAGGTCAATTTCACCCCACCAGTTGGTAGGTGTGGTTTGTTATATCAATCAAAATTAATGTAACACTACAATCTTGTTGGGGGTTCTTATTGTGCTCTTTTGGTGGGTTATCTATGACCATAAAATCCTTTCATTCTCTTACTCCTCCACCCTTAGTTCACAGACACTTATTCCTCGAAATCACCATATAATTAAGAAATTATTGATATGAGTTAAAAGAAATGGGATAATTTTATTTATATACAATTTAATTTATTAAAAAATGTTTATATGTCAAAATTATACCCTTATAATAAATTCACATCCTTGTTACTTACCGTTAAGGGTTATACTCATGAAAGTCAGGGAACTAATCCCAAACATCATCCTCTCAGTCTTTTGTCTTTTATTGGATTAATCCCTGGAGTAAAATAATCACAAATAGTTGTACCGTCTTCCCTAGGTGGAATTTCTCAAATTTTCTACTATAGGTATTGGGTTATCCTCATATTGTGTGCCATAATCAAACTCAATATAATGTGAGTTGATGATATGTGTAGGATCAGGCATGCTCCTACTAAGTTCTGACAAGACAAACAAGTTTTTTATACCTCATTAGTGATAAGTCTGATAATAATAGTACACCATTATCCAAAAATTATCGTTTATCTCAAAGGTTCCCACATTACAGGAAACAAGTTTCCCCTACTTCCTCAGATGTTGATGGAATAACATAAAAGTCACTCTCATGAAAACTATATCTCAAAAATAAATCTTTTGAGGCCCCCTCTTATAGTCAACATATAAAATCTATCTACACTAGGCTGTGACTAACCTCCTATATATCATTTTCACTACCATAGAGTTTTCCTATTCGATTATTGGTCACACAATTCATTCCTCACCAGAATCATGAAAACAGAGTGTGGAACAACAGGGATTCCCATAAATATCCATATAAGGTGCCATCTGAATCAAATCCCAGAAACTACTTTTGTATTTGAAACCAACCAAATAATGGTGATTACCCAATATCAATAATTTTTTGTGAAAAAATCTTGAACCATGTCCTTTAATATGAGAATCACCCGCTCTAGCTATCCAACTCTCCCGGGGAGGTACGAGGATCTTAATAATTTCTTACTCCTTATGAACTTCCTCAATCATTATGAAACGCATGAATTGAAACAAGGATCACTATCAAAAAAATTAAAAAGGGAACTCCATGTAAAAATACTATCTCATATAATTATAGATTCCCTTACTCATCAACTAAATGCCTTTCCCAAATTTTAATGAAGTGATAAGCCTTCATTAAACTATCGATAGTCATCATTATGATGTTAAAAAACAATGGGGTCTTTGGATATCCCATCATAAAGTCTATATTGATGTCCTCCCAATTTAACATGGTCACTAGATATGGTCAGAGATCAGCAGTAAGACATTGGTTTTTGTCATTTACTCTCTGGTAGGTTAGGATTTTTGAAACAAAACATGTCATGTCCCCCTTCATCCCAGGCTACCAGATGTGTTGATAAATCTTGTTCACTTCTAAATTTGCCACCTATTTAAAGGTAATGAAGTACCTCATCAAATCATCATAGATAGAAACATGGAACACTACTTTCCCATGTACAAAGAATACATCGTCTTTATATAACAACCATACAGTTATCAGGTAACCTTGCACTACATTTTCTCACATCACAACACACTATAGATTAGCCACTTTTCTAGCCATTACCTTAACCACTAGATAATATTTCATCACTAAAGGAATATATTACTTCAATACTAGATCCATTGAATCATCCATCCTATAGTTTTGTAACAAGATCATAAGAAGATAATAGTCCTTAAATGAAAATTTACATAGTAATTTTTCCACCTACTTTATATGGTCAAAAGTATCTGTAATATTGTTTCCATTTCCTGGTATATAATAATTATCAATGTCCAATGTATGTAGGTGCTCATCACGGTTCCTATGTCTCAAGTTTAGGTACCTTTATGTGAAGATTTAATGAACGATATTATGGCCTGTGTAGAGAAATAAATAATCATCAATGTGAGATTATTGCAAACACCTCAAATCATGAACCACAATGACCAGATCCAAGTCAAGAGTACTACAGTTATGCTCATGGAGTCTTATCTAATGTAAACTATATGCTACTATCTAGTTTCTATATATAATTACATTTACCAATCTACAACTCATTGCATCATGGTTTAGAATATATCTGATGTCGGGCACAAGAAGAATTAGAACCATAGATGTAGTAACCCCCCCCCCCCCCTTATAATAAATAAATTCCTCCTTATATTTTTATCACCACTAAAACAATAATCCCTTAATTTTTATTGTTGACATCTGAGATGATATATTATTAAATTCCTTGATAAAATTTTGTAAGTATCCATATAAACCCACGATTCTGTAGTTCTCAAACATGTTTTAGGGTCGTGTTTAGTACTTCACTAACTAAGTGTTCTCTAGTTCAACAAATATACCTATATCAAAAATGACATTCCCCTTGAACATTTCCTCTTGAATCTAGAAGATAAAATTTGTAATCATTGTGTAAATATAATGTTTTTATAGTGTACTCAAAACATAGTCAATATTTCAAGAATGTTTCTCCAATTCTAATGATTAGATTATAATTTTGTCAACTGAAATCATGAAAACCGATTCTGTATATAGGTGTAATATCTTTATCATGAGAGGAATTCACACTGATGAAACATTATTTATTCTAAATGGAATTCCCATATAATCATATAGACTATACCAGCTCTATAATTCCATACTTGCAATTTATACCTCCGCAACTGGGAATTGGTGATTCCCTTAAAGAATATCATTCTTGTGAATCACATATTTCTCCATTGATGACAAAAAATAACATCAATCTATGGAAAGGGATATTTTTTCTTTATTATCACCTTGTACATATTTCAGAATTCAATGAATACTTGAAAAATATTATCTTACCTCTTGAATAATAAGGTAAGTGAAACCCATTTTGAATTACATACCATTATAATGATATTATTCTTCAATTAATCTACATATACTTTAATATAATTAAGATAAACAAAATGCATATGATAAGGTTGTTTCAAAATGAGATTCATACACAATATCAAGTTTATAAAAAACTCCAATCCATTAAAAATTGGATGGTATATGGAGTCCTCTTAAATGAAATGCTGATATAGATTAGTGACTAGAGGAAAAGATTATAGAGATACTATAAGTCCTTCCAAAAGAGCCAAGCCTTACATCTTCATCAAGATCTTCCTGATCTAACTCAGGTATGGGCCAAACCCATATTCACCTAATTTACACACTACATTATAGTGTCAAATTATACATTCAGTGAATTAAATGAAACTTATCTCTAATAGAAATAAATGTTAGCTTGCAATATGGTCAACCATTCTATGAAAAGAATCACATTTATGTTGACCTTACCCATTAGGGCTATCTGACCAATGGAATTTAGAGTGTGACATCTCAATCCTACCCCCAATGTGACATGGACCAGAGACTTGATCAGAGTAGGAATATCACACACATGATATACCATAGACTCATGTACCTACACACACAAACATCCAAAACTAACAAAAAATTATTGAATCATATGATAAAAATGATAATGGAATTAATCCATAAAACTATATCCCAGATCAGTGTATGACACAAGTACAAAAAGAAATAAGGGACTGATACAATCCCACTGAAACTATAAAATATTCCAAAATATTAATAATGAGGGTAAAATTGCCAATTTACTCCTAGAACCAACCATGAACCATATAGCTCTACTATGCTTCCTATTCTACAGGTCCACCAAGGACTTCTTTAAAAATATTTTTTCTTATATTAGACAATACTTGTGTGGGAAAACCTAATCATTGGTGATTATAACATACCCATTTGGACACCACTAAATCAACAAGGATAAAGCATCATGGGAGATATATTATCTCATCATCATAAAGTTATGTCAATAAAAAAATGATTCATAAAAATAATTACATAGATATATAGATGATATACACCAAGTGTTAATCTATGGTCATAACCATAATTTCATCCTTGTATTCTACTGGAAGATTTAGGGAAACACTTATTCTGGACAAATATCTCCTCGGGTATGCTAACACTGATGGTTCTCAAATGAGAGGTCAGGCTCGTCGGGCATCCCCAAGAAGAATTACTTACTAGAACTCTAAGTATATCGATACCTATATAGGGGATCTCACCCTGGGACTTAGGAGGATTATTTTCCCTACCTATAGTAAACCCACTACAATGGGTATCACACTTCATAGAATATAGAATGAGATTCCTAATATAGAGTAGAGAAGAATAATGATATAGGATCATGCCAGTGGCCACATGGAAGAATTCTTGACTCTATCCAATACTAATCTAGTAGAGGGTATCAGGTCCTATGCATGGGATACAATACCTCACTATACACTCCTAAGGTTGACCGAGTGGATTGACCCCACAGGTACAAGTATATATGGAAGATAACATGGTCCTCAAACTACACTGGGAAATTTATACAATGTTTATAAAATATGAACGGTTTTTCAGAACAACCTTGTTTATGATCATGAATTATGGGCCATGCATATGTATTGTATCTCGTTCCCATGTCCTCTGGCCATGCCTATGTACTATGGTTTTACCATATGTATTTTTCCATGTTTGTGTTCTATGGAATGGTCTATTCTCTTCCACCCAGGTCCTGATCATGGACCTTTCCATGCTCATTCCAATATACCCTAGGCATAAACTCTTATTAGATAACACCTGGTCACATGGGATGTGGTCTGGACACAATAAAAAGGTATTTTATTCTATGCGCATAACCTAGACACCATAGGGGTGATACATAACATATATTAATCCAAATTAAACATTGTGTTTTCCATTATTTTAAAACAATTCCCCACTTGTTAATTCATCACTCCCACATCACCTCCACCATAAATTTCAATGGGAATCATCCCTCTGGATCATGTTTATGGGGATGAAAAACTAGATATCATCAGTCGATTGATTCCTTCACCCCAATCACTTGAGAAATGATACATTTACCACTTCCACATCGTTATCAAAACCAACGAATTAAGGAAACCTAATCCATCTCTAATATTCAATTTCATCACATCATGCTTCCATCATGATCTCTATCCCATTATTTAAACTATATAATTTACACACTATCCGAAATATTGAATGTGCAATGATCGGTTTTGTGTATTTTGTGAACCACCTATCAAACAGAACTGCGATCATGAATTCATGAAGATTATAGGGACAAAAAGACAACACAAAAAAGTGAGGAATAAAAGTTGGCCATTATTTTTGGTTGTAAAGAATCTGTTGTCATGATATTGACTAATGAAGAAGAATCAATTGGGGATTACCAAATTGGGTCAATTTCAAATTCTAGGAAGATAAAATATAACGTTCAAATAAACAATCAACCTATGATTAATTTTGATTGATTGATAGATTCAAGTAGATCATAGGATAATACAAAAAAAGATTATTCCAACATAAAAAAATCCCTACCTCCATTTTAGATTTATTTTCATTAAATAATAGTTCTGTGCGGATTTAATTCGTGGGATCCTAGATCTTCATTAATGATGACAATTACATTTAGAGTGATTATTATTCCATTATCCATTTTCATTATTCAATGACTACCCTATATAGATATTTCCAAATCCATTGGGTTATATATATAACCTATGGGTATTTCCATAGATAAGTTTAAATAAATAATTATTAGGGTTTAAAAATTTTATAACAAATAACTAAATAAATTTATATAAATATTATCTGCACATGACTGCTATTAAATTGAATATCCAACACACATAATAGTTATGTCATGCCTAAGGTAAACATATTATTCTATTTTTAATGGTTATCTAATTTTTTCTATCTGAGATACTATCTAGGATTTTTACCATTATTTAATAAAATTTGATGAGAATGATATAATGTATTTAATTTTTTTATATATCAATATTGATCCTACCTATGTCCCAGAAACCCATGAAAAATAAGCACCTAGATTCAAAAATATTAGCCAAAATATTCCAATTTTTTAAAGGATAAAATATATTCATTAAATTCCCCCTACCTTAAGAATTTTATTCCAATAAATGAAAAAATAAATGTCAAAATGATGAGGGTAATAATAATTAGTCTAATACTCCCACTCCATGTTTCTCTCCTAAATATTCACATTATTTCACCAGATACACAAACTTTGATTCACATGACTGGTAGGGATCTTCTCATACATATACATGATCTTTTTTGAGTACTCTATGAAGGTAGATCCATCCTGGATATCTATCTTAGCCCATTCAATAATGTTTCATAAGTCAGGAACCTACCTTCTCATCTTCAACACCTAGAAGAATCATCTATGTAGTCTAATTGTGGTGTTAGGGAAATGTTTTACTCCACCTCAGTATCCCTACACTATATCTGTAATGGTATTATAATTCCTGGATATAACTTGTCACCCCAACTATATATATGTTATCCTCACTAAGGTGAGAACTTCAAAAAAAACTTGTCTTAAACATAAAACTTCTAAATCATCCATTATTGGTCTATATAATAATTATGTTGGCTATGGGTAGTCCTTATCCACTACAAGATGATCTAATATTTTTTATAATCACTCACACCAACTCATTTCCATGAGTTCTAACTCCCCTGGATTATTCCAATGCAGTGGTGATGTGTAGGGTCTCCCATAAAAGGACTCAAATGGTTTTATACCTATTGTGGAGTGGATAATATTGTTATATGTGACCTCCTTCAATGTTATGTTATCTGACCATCTATATCCATAGTCCAATATAAAATTCCAAATCATTTCTTTTAAAAACTAAATAGATCACTTAGTATGCCTATTAATTTGGCACTAGAACACCATGTTCAACAACAACTAGATCACAATTTTCTCATGAAATTATCTCTATAATTGTTATGTGGAGAAAACATAATGGATTGGAATGATCATCAATGTATAATCAAGGAATATGAACTATCTATTACAATTAATATAATCCAAATATCTCTACTAAAAACTACTCTCAAATGGATATTAAGTGGATGAAATAGTCAAACATTATATGATCACCTAATTAACAACATGATCTCTATTCGACCATGGGATCCCTATCATGATGTCCAAAAAGACACCATCCCACTTCCAATCCATCACTTCAAGGGGTTAATCCAATCTAAATGAATCCCAATTCTCAACATTAAACTACTGGAAATTGAGGAATCAATAGATAAACTAATCTATAGACTTCTTCATTTTGGATCTAAAAAACTAATTTTTATTGTCTTTTAATATATTCTCAAAACCTAGAGGTTTCTCTAAGGTGGATGTATAGGTAGTGACTCTAATTTTTCTTTATTGTAATTTCCAATATATTAATGAATATTTTTGGAGGATGGTGTTATGTCATTACATGTTTTTGCGCCCCAATGAGACCAAGAATTGATATATTAAAAATATTAAATATATTGAATCATGGAAAAACATATTTTTTTCTAGTTTTTCAAGAAATATGATTGGAATTATTGTAGCACAGTTTTTTCTAGAATCCAATGTTTACCCTAAGAATGAATTACGATTTTTCTGAACCTTTCATCTGGTGGAGCTAGCCGTTGGATGGTGTGTTTAATTAGAATAAATTAATTATTTATTTATTTTATTTTAAACAACCTATATATTAACCATATTAAAATATCAATTTATAAAAATTCATGAAGGCTAGCTACATAACCCTGGAAATTTTGAGAGTGAGAAACCACCATTCTTCATTAGTGTATCACATTAGAGGATGATAACAGATATGATTGAGGTGGATTGAGAGGTAGTGACTGCACTTAGAAATATCCTTCACAAAAAACACAATATTCACCAATGATAGATACAAAATAGTGGTTGGGATCTTCATTTGTGTTTTCCTCGCTTTTTATTAAATTATTGAGCATGTATTCTTTTCTGGATGGGTGGGTATTTTTTCATGTTTATATCTTTCTTTATACATTAATACTATGACCTATTTTCTAGAGTTTGATTTATTGAATGATTATACAAAATATGTTCTAGTGTTATTATTAATATTCATCTACGATGTTTTTTGGAGATTGTTGGGTGAATATATATATGTATAATAGAAAAAGGCCTCCTATTTCAACATTCTTGGAGCTCATTACCATCCCCTGACTTATTTTGGTGGTCTTGGGGTTTTCACAAATTGGGTTGTTGTTGGCCAGGCAAGCCCTAGTGGGTTAGGTTATGAAAAGTTGGTGTCAAAGAATTTCAATACTTTGGAAAATGTTGGTTGTTTTCCCCATTCAATGATTGGTTGGGACAAAGGTAAATATTGAAAATTGTATCCGGTATGGATTTTAGGATAACCAAACTAGTGTTGTTGTGGCAACCAATGTATCCATACATAATGACACTAAAAACCTACATGTCAAATTGGCCTACCAATATATATGTTTTAGGGAATAAATGGTACATGAATGATATAATATTATGTCTTTTGAATATCCTCCTTGAGTCATTACTACATATATATTTTCTTATCTGATAATGGTATATCTTGATTTATTTTATAATTCTTCTTAAAGATAACAAGTTAAGATACTAATGTAGGATATTGATAATGATCCATTGAGTAATGAGGCCTCAGTTAAATGCCATCTCTTGAAATTTTTCTTCTAGGAGGGAAATGATAAATGTCACCTCTTTTTAGTAAGTATATATTTCTAGAATTTCAGGAAGATTATGGGCATTGGATCAATGCACTATGTGAGTTCAATTGCTGGAGACTCTGAAGGATCTACAATGAGATAAATCCTTAGTAAGTAGATAATTATCTTGATTTTTTTATCCGAGCATTCAAAAACATACATAACATCAAATATCCAATAATTGTGACTGTATACAATCATTTAAATAGATCATCTATGTTCTGTTGTGTTCGAGTTATGTATACTCCTGATAAAATGAAACTCTTATAGACAGTATTCTAGAATTCTAATTTTTGAAGAGTATTACCCTTCATACATATTATATGTTTAGATATATGTGAATATTGATTGATATAATGGTGATATGATAGTTTTATATTATTATGAAATGTTCACTAACATTACATGAAACTCCATTAACATGGTGTAGAGTGGTTTCTTCTAGGAACAAATGATTGGGATGGGAATCTATAGTGATATCTAAGATTGCATTTTTTTCTTATTCTCTATACATAAGTAAGAGTACTAGGGAGATATATTTTTATAGATATCTTATTAAAATATATTCATTGGGTGATTGATTCTAGTAACATATATCAAAGGGTTGAGTCATTATTAGAATTTACCAGGAGAAATCCATCAAGGTCTCATTCCAGGACAAATACTCATTCCCGGACCCAAACACATGGTTATATAGCTCCAAGATCTTATAAAGGATACATTCAGCCCAGAGAGGGGTGATGCTAAGCTTACGATGGGTGAGTTCACAAGGCTCATGATTTCCTAACATTAAATTCTTTGAATGGTAGAGAGATAGTTGATAAAACTCCATGATAGATTATTTTCTATTATTAGAATCCCCTAGATGTGGCCAAATAATCCCTTAGTGGGGTGGTGTTGGAAAATTAGTAGTGCAACTTTGGAGGGAAGATCGGTTTTTTTGGGATGATGCTATAATATACTACCACCCCCAATACTAATCAGTTCATATTATGCTTATGGAGATGGTGGTTGGGGCTATGGATAGTGGAAATTCATGGTGTTATATGACTAGGCTACACATGGGATGAATCTAGATATGATCTTTGATTATTATACTCTTGACTTTGTAATGGTAGACATGGGTGTGAGTTAGTCCATTATCTACATATTCGTGGTGTGTGATATAGAGATTTTAGTTAAGAAATTAGAATAGTATCAATGGTTAGAGGTACCTATAGGGAACACTTCATATTTCTCCCATATCACCTATCAGGGTGATAAATTAGTTTTAGGGTATAGTTTTACATGGGGACTTTGGTCATCACAATGTGACCTCATCATGTTTTCTTGATTATGGATTAGTTGTATATAGTGCAAGACAAGATATATTGTCATCATTGGAGAGTATAATACCTATACACACATGTGACTTGATTCTACCTTTTGGGTGATATTTACCTATGTATGATTGAGTAGTTTTCAAGAAGGAAGATACAACCCTTCACCCTTTAGTGGGAGAGTTTATCTTTTAGAACAATGGAATCTTCATGTGTATAGATTCCATAAATAATATAGAAATATATATAGATCTTTCTTGAAGAAATTATAAGACTACCTATGAGTTAATAGGTGGTCTTCTTCATCAACATTCACCCCACTACCATGTAGATATAATTAATGACATATATTATTCCCCTTATCACGATTTGATAGTGGAGGGTGCAATTGGACGACCTTTAAGAGAAGTGATTTATCAGACCCAATGTGTCTTCTTAGATAACTCTGGTATTGTTTATAAAAAGGGTTGATGGGGACATGAGGTTTTTTATTAACTATCATCACATGAATCATGTAATTATAAAGAATATGTACCCTTTTGGAGGATGTATGGCCTCTTTAACCGATTGAGTGGAGCGAGTTGGTTCTAAAATATTGGTTATAGGTTCTGTTACCACCATTTGGTAGTTTCTATGGCCATTATTCTAAGTATATAGTTCTAATGTCATTGTCGACACTATGAGTTCCTAGTGATGTTTTTGGTGTAAAAAATACCCCCACATTGTTTATGGCTCTAACAAACAGGATCATCACACCATACATGGACCAAGTTATGGTTTTATACATTGAAAAACTAATCATTAAGAATTGGAATATAAATATATTTTAAGGATGGTCCTAAACATACTTTATGATCACCATTTTAATGTACTATTTCATAGTGGAATTTTTAGATAAGTGTCATTATTTTTTTGTGAATTTCATCTGTGGTCATGGCTTATTAGTGTAACTAATAATGATTGATGTAGTGATTCCTTGTAATACACCCAATATCATGTTATTGGTATGTAGATTTCTTTTTATAGTGGGATATTATTGGAGTTTTTTTTTGAATTATTCTCATGGATTACAGCCCATTTGACCACCCAGGTAATCCATTTACCTAGAATAACCAGTGACAGCAAGCCTTTGACGAGTTGAGGTTGAGGTTAAATAGTGATACAATGTTGTGACTACCAAAGGAAGGTCTTTTGTGCAAAGTATATGTTATGCATCATGATTTGGGATTAGTGGTGTTCTGATGAAGAGGAATGTCGTGATGACATATGGGTCGAGGCATTTAAGACCCCATGAGTTGAACTGAGTGACACATGTCTAAAAGTTGGTAGTAGTAGTATTTCTTAAAAATATGTGGATTGAAAATCCTATTAGACAGAATTTAGTTGTTTACTCAGACCTCCAAAGTCTCAGGTACATCATCACTCAAAGAGATCTTAACCTATGATAGAGGCCCTATTTGGAGTTACTAGATGACTAAAACTTGGTGATAGTTTATACTCATGGGAAGGTAAGCAAGAAGGAATATTATATTAGTAATAAGTCTTATTTAAACATGGTGGGATATGAAATTGAACAATCTACATTCTTATAGATTACCCTAATGGTGGATAGAGTTGTATTTTTTATATATTTTATTGGGTTGAATCTTCCTTTCAATTAGTGTGTGGGGGAGGCTCTTTCGAGAGGCAATTATTGTGATATTCTTCCTAAAAAATATCGAATGGGGATGCACTAGATATCTCTAAAAGAAATAATCACAACTTCCTTTTCTGGGTATAGATGGTGTTTCTAGTCATGATATGATAGGAGGTAATGGTGGAGTTTCATACTTATCATTTGGATGTACGTCCTAGAGTGGTGATGATGTACACAGGCCATTAGTTGCTGTTTTGGGGGATCGATAATGGTAGAGTTTCACCGAGTTTATCTCTCAGTGTCTCACACGTCAGTAGGTAAAGCCAAATAACTAGGTTCTGATAGGTTTTATTCAGCCTCTTAACATATAAGAGTGGAAATGGGATGTCATATTTTTATAAAATGTGGTCGGGCTTCCTTGGGTTGTAAGAGTCCATGATTTCATCTGGGTGATAGTTGACTGACTTACCTAGTCGGTGCACATCATTTCTTTTATGGATAAGAGTTCAGTGGGGGGGTTTGGAGATGTTTCATGTGTGGGAGATCATCTGGCTCCATCAATTACCGTTAATGTTTTTCTCCTATAATGATGATAAATTTACATCATAGTTGTGGACATTATTATTTGAGGCATTTATGACCTAGTAGAAGATGTGTATAACATTTCACATCCATAAGGATAGGAAAACCAAGTGGACTATCCATCTGTTAGAGGATATGATAAGATATTAGGTGTTAGACATCATCAAAATAAAATATATTCACTTTCAATTGGAGAATTTTTATCCTTATAAAATCAAAACCTCTATGATCAGTATGACACCATTTGAGGCCATGTATTAGAGATCTTTTAGGTCACCTTTACTATGGTATGAGATTAGTGAGGTTTATCTTCTTGTTCCATAAATAGTGCATGAGATGATATAAAAGGTCCAGTTGATCCATGAGGGTTTTATTACTACCCAACACCAATAAAAATAATATGTAGATTAAAATTATAGGTCATTAGAATTTGAGTAGGGATACCATGTTTTATTAAGAGTATCCCAACAATGTGTATTTTATAAATTAATCTATGGAGGCAATCTATAACCAAGGATTATTTGGTTTTTCAATATCTTATGGATGTTATCAAGGTTTCATACTTCTTATCCAAACCACTATAGTTATACTATGTGTAAATGTCTTCCAAGTGTCGCAGTTGATGAAATACATGCATTAAATGATGACCACCACAAACTGGGGAGAGATAGACATTGAGCATAAGGAAAACATTCTAGAGTACATAGTGGGGATTAAGGATCAATAAAAGATGATCCTATATGGATGACAATCCATTTTTTTCATGTGCTTTGGAATCACATAAGCATTAAGGTGATCTCTTAGGATCATGAAAGCCATATATGAGCTCAGTATTCCCACTATTTTATTTAGATTGCGTTTTTTGTGGGAAATACCTTGAAGGGTGGGGATAATTTAGTGACAAAATTTTTCATTTTATGACTTTGTAATATATTTAAGAATATATTCAGATCCATGTGTTGAGTAGGTTCGATGTTTTGTGCCCCTGTGGGGATCATAATTTTCATATTAAAAATATTTAATTTATTATATGATGTGAAAAAAATTATTTTTTGTTTCCATTTTTCAATAACATAAATAGAAAATATGAGACCACATTTAATTCTTGAATTTGGGGTTTATTTTATGCATGAATTAAGGTCAGTCGGTAATGGATGTATGACTAAGGCAGTTGTGGAAAAGTTAATTTAATAAATAAATTAAATAAATAATTTTATTTTAAGTGAAATTAATATAATTTTTTTGAAATATTCTATTATGTAAATTCTCTATAGTAAGATTCATAATCCTGGGAGCATTGATAGGAGAAAATCAGCATTCTTATTTAGAAGATCATATTGAAGGATGATAGGTTATTAGATCAAGGTGGATCAAGAGAAAACAAATGATGAATGAATTCTCCTTCACTGTTGAATTAATTTTTTAATAAAAACAAATCCTAAATCAGGTTTGGGGTATCCATTTTTTTCATCAATTGTATTAAAATATCATGCATGAATTTTTAACTTTTTTTTATCTATTATTATTTTGATATTTGCCATCAGCCCCATAATTTATTTGATAATAATTATTTGATTTAATACCTTTTTTTAATTTATATCAACCATTGATATCAATATTGTGTAGTAATTTTATGATAATTCTTAGATAATGATCAATATAATTTTTCTTCTGACTTTTCCCTCTCTGTTCATCACATTCTTCATTGTTGACACATGAGCTAATGGTTTGACATTGCCGGGATAGGCTTGAGTTGATCAAAGCCCTAGTTTCATTATGGTGTCATGAGAGATACATGGAATGATGGGTTTTTTATAAATCAAAGAATGAAACAGTATGCGTGTGATCATTCCATGGATTTTTAATTTTGAATGGAAATGTCATGTTCCATGAGATTCAAGAGTTATTGCGAGATTTGAGCAGATGATGACCCATACGACCTCAATCATGACACTCCAGCGAGTCTCTATCATACTAAGGATTAAAATGCCCCTAATGACCAAAATAATGGAATATAATAGACCTCCCATGTTAACACATTTTCCACCACTACACCGAAAATAATCCTCAAGAGAATGCTTCCTAATACTAGAATAACAATTTCTCTTCCTCAATATTGAACTTCTATGTCCAATACTATTAGATTATCTCATGTTACAATTAGTGATAAGATCATGATTTATAATCATATAAAATGTATATAGAAAAAATACATTCACCTGTGAGAAGATGGAATACCTAATCCCATCCTTCAAATGTCTAACATGCAATATCCCATCACCATCTAGAGGTGGTGCAATGTGATACAACTCAGTAAAATTAACTGAATATTCTATCATGGACATAGAACCCGAATCTAGGTGCATTAATTTCCTAGATCATCCAGATCTCGGTGTCTAAGAGAATAATTAATCATATAATGTAGCATGATGACTTCACATACAATTCCAAGATAACAACTAGCCTAGGTAATAACATCACAACAGTGCTCGGTAAAATCACACTGCATGTAAGTGTAAATCATGAACCTCCTCTCTGGAGGAATATCCAGATTCTCAAACACAGATAAGTTGTCTTACATCAATGAAACATAATCCTTAGGGAAAACACCCCTTGAAAATATGAGAGGTTGCTTCTTCTAGAACTCAAAGGTCTCATCTACCATCATGGGTGCAAGTCGTGGAGCACACTACATAGACAAAATCAGGCATACAATATCATCACAAAGCTAATAATTAGTTCCTAGCAATGGTATAATATGTGGTTCTTCATGTGGAACTCTTGGTGGTAAGACTGGTGGCTCGGGTCCCACCATCCATAGAGCATGGTAATTCCATCCTCCTAGTGTATGACATGATGACTTTGTGGTGGCATATCTCTATAAATTTCAAGAACACTCCTGAAAAAATATTTAAAGTACATAAAATCACTATAAGAAGTATATATTAAGAAAATCTCTCACTACACATGATACCACCCCGACTATACACATAGAATGATAAGGTATTTGTAAGGTTTAATGTTTAATTTATAGAGGTTATATTAAATGAATTGTAAATCATACTTTTCCTCTTCATTTATTGGAAACTGCATCATTTTAGAAGTCAGGAATTAAATTTTACATTTTAGATGAACTTATTTAAATATATCAGGATTCTATTAATTTGATCTCTATTTCTAGTGATTAAGGGACCATACATATTATTTCTGAAATTGACACCCACTTAATTTTAATTTTTAACATGCCAAAATTTTGGTCTTGGAATGAATGAGTAATGTATGATGGCATGACTCAGTACATTACCCAATCTAATTAACAATTTCCAATAATCCTCATATTTTAAAATAGTTAGTCACTCAATCATATCCAATGATTAGTTCATGTTACCCAAGGTATATAATTAACATGGGTGGAAATAATTCATTTAGATTCCTCCATCAAACAATAAAGAAAAAACAATATTTTTATTGATGGTGAAATTTTAAATCACCAAATTTAGTTACCCTACAAAATATGTTATCATCACATATATATATTTAATGTCCATGGATCACTCAAAAATCAGAGGCAACATAGGAATGTCAGGTTGTAAAATGAAACTATATGTAATCTCATATGAATGGAATATGATTCCAAGGTTCCTATAATGATGCATGTAACAATCATCCTTATCATACTGGGTCATGGTAAAATATCAATAAATCATTATTAATACCAAAATCAATTTGTATCACCCAATGATGAACATGTATTAATTGTAATAGAAGAAATACACACAAAAAAATTCATATTCCTAGACAACATTATATTAACCCAAATTTGGTTTAACTACTTGTAGGAAAGTCTTATAACCAAATCCAAATACATTCATAATATCTTATCTATGTTTCCCAAAAAAACAAAGAGGACACATAAGAAAATTTTGGGATCATAACACACAAATAGAAAAAACTTAGATACCACTTTCTAATGCCCCAACCCAGATTCCACTAAATGTTACCCAGAGGTGATGGTACACATGTACTAAAGCGTACCTCAACATATACTAGTGGTTTGCAACTAGAAGCATGGTATAATGGTGTCTCTTTAGAGAGACGATTTCCTCTTGTTAGAGTGTAGCATATAAAATATAAGTAAAAATAATAATCAGATACTGAAACAAAAAATGAATCACTAATGACTATAAAGGAGGATAAGAATCTAAACCAATAAATAAACATCAATATCTGTAAATAAAACCATACATGAAATGATAATGTGATTCCTTGTCTATAATAAATTGTAAAATATGTATACCATTTATAACGTAAAACATACTATACAAAATAATAAAAAAGAAGCCAAAAACTATCCATGATTACCAATAAATTTCCTAGTCATCTACTTCAATGCTCAATCCTAAATAAGGAAATCATGATTAGGTTTCGAAAGTGGGACACTCCCCCTTGTAAACACCTGCATACATATAATCTTTCCTGGGGCCATCACCATTCAAGATTGGTTGTGAAATGGATCTTCATTGTCCAACACCAATGGTGTCTATACAATCTAATATATGAATATAAACTGAATCATCGTGTAGGTAAAGATAAATGTAATATCATATAAATAAATAATTAATACATGATTTAGCCTCAGATAGTAATTTATCTGAACATGAAACCATATAATTAATCAGTTCAAGTGTTGTTTATATAGATAATTCATGTTGATGTTTCAGAAAAACAATTATAGATCACGATAGTAATAAAAGAGGGTCAAAGGTGAACTGAGGCATCCTTAGCCTTAGGGGTTGGCCGACCAATACCAATATATCATGCAGTTTTGTAATAAAGGGTATTTTTTGTAATACAAGGGGTACATATAGAGAATTACATTATAAATTAGCACAATTGATTCCACGGTTCTCATCCATGGTAATATCATGCTAAGTATGACTATGCCTAATAGGTAAAATCTGTGGTTTCGTGTGTCCAAAGACATAAAACTAGATCCATATATTTTATTTGAGGCTTAATAATATCTATAGACATATTTAGTGGATTTTACAACGTAATTTTGGGAATTCTCCAATAGATAATGACCATTTTTGAAGGTGGGAAACTTGTTTGCAAACCAGATACTATAATCAGAATAGTGTCATATGAGTGCTCAAGGAATTCCGTCCAGAATACAAGGATGGATCATGTCTAGCCATTCCTAAAAACATAAAATGGTCCATATGATATATGAACCATATATATATATTATGAATTAAATTAGTCCATTTAATACACATTCTATTTAATAATTCATTTGGTTTTTTCTATTACCTTTCATCAATATAACAAGGTTAATCAGGTACATCAAACCTTTTATCTAATTTAACTACACATACATTTATTAATTCCATTACTTTACCTTTAATTAAACATAACAAGGTGTGATAAAGACATGAAACCAATGATAATTTCAATTTTAAATAACTATGAAAACTAATATCCATAAATATAACATCTATTTAACATTTTGAATGTTCATTAATTAAGTGGAATAATTTCTTTAAATGGTTCAAGTGATAATTATACATGAGCATGTCATTAACAATTACGATATTTAATTAAAACACTTAACATATTATGGTCAAGACAAATCACACTTGAATGAAGGTTAGGATAGTAATAATATGTCCACTGAAGGAATAATAAATGGATAATCCTACTATAAGTAGATGACATTGATTTCATAACCTCTAATTATAACACAAAAATATATAGAAAGGGGTATAAGAAATGAAAATCATGATTATAATAATGGTATATGAATTTTTTAAGAAATTCCCTGTGAAACTGGTGTACGTACAATTATTTCAAATTATATATAAATATACTTTAAGGGAAAAGTCATATACCACCTACCTCAATCCTATAACACTCTCCTAGTTCAATATAATCCTTTAGTTTTTCCCAAATCAAGAGAAAATAGAAAATGGATGAATGCCCTGAAAATTTGAGAAATGATATCACACCAAAAGAGCATAACTAAAAGAAATAAGGATAAATATACATTCATAAAGAGTGAATATCTTATCGAGAGGAATCCGAAAAGACAATAGAATCTTGATTTTCACTCTAAATGGTGAACAAATTGACAATCATTGGATGAATATGGAGGAGGAGATCTCAACATGAGATTAAGATATTTCCTATGAACTAATAAATGAAATAAGGGATGGGTTAATGTTTTAATGAAATGTAACGGAAAAATTTTCATTTTCCCATCATTAAAGGGTCACACAGTTTTGCCACATGATCGGCCAAACCGTGTGCAACTGTGAAACAGCCACTACCACAAGGGGGACCTCACATTATTTGGGAAACCATGGGAAAAATATATTATTTACCTATACAAAAACCATCATGTGGGGATCATGGGCATGAAAACCAAAGTGCATAGGAAAACATGTTCCCTTATTTTACCCTCTTTCCATACACAAAAAGTGTAATCAAACCATATTGATTAGTCTACAAACTTTTTACTAATAGTACAACCTAGTTCATTATTCCACCAGATGGGGTTCTAAGAAACTAAAAATCCCTAGAAACCCCCTAAAACATACATGATATTGTTAGGAATCCATAAAATGTCCGTGATAAAAAAAATTAGAAAAAAATTAATGGATTTATACATCATAGTAATACTAGGTTCATACATTTTATTGGTATGTTTTTTCATCCCTATTAAAATAAGAATTAATAAACTAGATAAAAATATTTTTTTTCAAGTCTATATATTAATATTATAAGTATCTTATGTATAATTTCATTTATGTAAATGTTCATATACTATTCAACGTGAAAATTAAATAAAAATGACATGATTGGATATATTCTAAGATCATGAATTCCTAATATTGTAACTATATATTTTATCTTTTATGATATTTAGTTGTATGAAATTACATTATCATGGTTTCATTTTAGTGGTTTCTTTAAAAAATTATTTACTAGTAACATAACTTTTCTTCAAGATTTTCACTTATTCAAAAGTAATAGTTCCATAAGGAAAATTACTCTTTTCAGGATTATTGAATAATAAAAAACATGTATATAACTTTTCCAGTGTATCAATATAATTGTTTAAATGTCTATTATTATTCTTTTATAATTAGAACCCTATAAATACATTCTTACCATATCATTTCTCTCTATTTATTATAGTTTCCTCAGTACAAATAATGTATGTATTCATCCCTTTTTATATATTAATTATTTAATTATATAGTTTATAATTATAAATAAGTAATTATATAACATATTTATACAAAAAATTATTTAATAGTTCGTTAAAGGATTCAATTTCGAGTGTTGATTTTTATATACATGAAAAAGGTAGGTGGTTTTGTTAGAGATTGTTCAATATAACAAAACCTTTATTTGATCAAATTTTTAAAATTAGATTTCAATAGATTAAAAAAGTCAAATTTTATTTAAATTT
Source organism: Viscum album (assembly GCA_963277665.1). NCBI lineage: Eukaryota > Viridiplantae > Streptophyta > Magnoliopsida > Santalales > Viscaceae > Viscum > Viscum album. The sequence goes on from OY728142.1 coordinate 819,492,513, forward strand.
GGAATTGAAATTGATTTTATACATAATTTTTGGAAAAAGCCTCTGATTCTAATAGAATGGGAAATTGGGGTGTGATTTCAAATTTATGGATATTTGTAAATATATTTTTCAATATATTTTTGAGAAAATATTTCTTAAATTGATTTAATAAGAACCCATTATTTAGTTTTATTTTGAAATATAATAAAATGATGAAAACCCTATGATTTGGTTTGAAATTAAAAAAGAATATCAAAAACTAAAAATTAGGAAATTTTATTTTAAAACGTTTTGAAATGATTAATTTCCAATTTCAATTGATTGATATAATGTACATATATCCTGAGTAATTATTATGTAACTAAGATAAGAAAACATGGATATTAATTCCATAGAAATGGATTTATGATGAAAATACTATATAAAGCATGCGTGGATTCCTTCAATGGCCTTTTCCCTAGATGGGGTGTCCATGTTTACATTATATAAGCATTGATAAATGAGAATTTTGATGACCCTTTTACTATAGACACTATCCTACCATGGGTATATTTAGCATTGTGATTATTGTAATTGATTTTATATAAAATCAATTGATTATGAAAACATTTTATTCATGGAAATTGATTTATATAAACTATTTTATGTATCGTTTTTACTTAAGCCATTAGTTGAACAACTTATATATTTTTAAATGAAAATCATGTTTTGTTTGAAATATGAAATTGCACTACCATGCCTATTTTATTTAAAATTCACTTCAACATTTATTTTATTATTAAGGATTATTATTATGGAACAATTTGTGAGACCCTTCTAGGATTTATAGCTCACACACTACCTCCACCTTTAAGTTTTTTAGATTTTATTCATCCAGGTTTGCGTAAAAGGGAAGAACATTTTAGAAGATTTTTATGTTATTTACCAATTTGGGAATATAATTTTGATATCATTTGGATGATTGAGTTTTATCATGTTATATTCTGAGTACTTTGATGATGTACTATTTTATATTTTGATATAAATTTTTGTTTTTTGGTACATTATCCTTTTGGAGTGTTGATTATATTGAATTTTATCTTTTTATACTATAGTTTTGTGGAAAATTTGTTCCTATTTGATTCTTGTATGATTACAGGTGCTACTCACCAACCTGTAGTGATTGGGAATTTCCTTAAAGCTATGTTAGTGCTAGTTTGGGTATCAGTGTACCAAGGTATCTAGGATGGCTCAATACAAATTGGTATCATATGAATCATGTTTTCACAATGTTTATTTGTTGTTTCCCACCTTTCCATGATGTAATTATGCAATTGAGTGATCATGCCTGTATTTTGGAGGTAGTATCAAGTGAGTTTCTGGCTATATGTCACCAAAAGGATCTATATATTAAAATGGGCATTTTGGGAAAGGCATCTTCGGAATTAATTCTAGTCTTTTCCCAACTTTATATTTGGCTCGGTTGAAATCCAAATCTTCAAATATTATCTATTTGGATTCATTTCCCTATTTCTCATGTTTGAGTTTTTTATCTGAGTATCCTTTTGATGTCTTAAATGTTATTTATTGATGTTGTGTAGCATCATTCCACTGTTAATATGTTTGAATTGTCTCTAGGAGGAATCTGTGGATAAAAAACAATAAGTAAATCCCCTCATGGACCAGAATCTAATTGAGATTATTGTGCATGTCTTCCATGATCAGGGGGAGGCACTTACATCTATACTCGCTCAGGCTCTAATTTTGGGACCTCATATGGATAAATCTCAGAATCAATATTAGGAGTTCCTTCACCAGAATCTTTCAAGGTTATAAGGATTTGATGAACCTCAATATGATACAGACTATTTGAGAAATATAGTTCTTCATTTTGATTTCTTGGAAATGAGATATTTGATCAAAGAGAAGTGTTCCACCTTCATGTAAAATAGACATATAATTTGTTAGTGCGACTTGATAATGATGGTGACTAAGCATGATGGTTTAGAGTGGATGTACATTAAATCTATATTCATTAATTAGTACTATCCAGATTTTATGGTGTTAGCTAAGGCTATAGAGTATTTCAAACTCGATTAGGCTGACAAAACCATGATAGAGTATTCAAACTAATTCATTGATCTTTTAATGTTTCCAAATGATATATTATCCAATGAAAAGATGAATACTTGATGGTTCGATATGGGGTTTCAATATGATATTTGTACTCCTGTTTTTTTGTGACAGATCACTTTTTATATAGATATAATAGATTAGGTGTTGATTATTGTTCTTAATTTGGATTATTAATACAAGTTTATGGGATTTCTATTTTATCTTAGTGGATATTCTGTGAGGACCATTAAATTAAATAGAATTCATGATTAGTCAAATGGTGGATTCCAATATTTGGGTTCTTCGAGACCTCTTGCAGTGCTTGGAAGAAGCCCTTTTAATTTTATATAGCGTGGAATGGTTTGGAATAAAAAAGAGGTTTTCATTGATGTATCCAAGATCTTTAATTCATGTGGTCATTTAGGACACCAAAAAAATTATACGATGTGTTTTATTCTCAATGCAGTAGAATGATCTCATCATCACACAAAAGTATTATTGTGAACTCATAAGAATAAAAAAATGGGGTTACAGCTACAAGAAACTAAAAAAAAGCTTCCTCATATATTGAATGAGTCTATGAAAGAATATAATAGAGTTCAAGCAACTGTGAGAGGCTCCATCACTATATCTTTATATTTAGTGACTATTTTATTTGATAATAATGAATCTCAATCATATATTTCAACTTTTATTGTGAACACATTAAATTTTACTATAAATATTCTATCTTATGTGATTGATATTACTACACCTCTCAGAATAAATAGATTATATGGTGTATGTTGTCCTTCTTGTGTCCTATATTTATCAAATGTTGAGATATATTGGTATTTTCTTGTTCTCAACATGAAACATCTTAACATCATTTTAAAGATGGATTTGATGATCTATAATAGATATCAAATTAACTATTTTCTTTTATGGGTATCATTTTCTACATTTGATGGGGTGTGTCATATCTATCATGGAGAATGGGAAATGAGGTCATGTAGAGACAAACCGTCATATGTGAAGTTGGGTGAGGTAATATCAGAATTTTATTTTAACATGGAAAAATAATCATTAAGTGATGATCTCCATCATATTTTCATCATGTGTCATTTTAGGGTTACTTCTTATTGCAATGGTTTTCAATGGTAAGGGAGGTGGAGTTTTCTATTTATTTATTTCTTGGTACCTATCCAATGTTGATTTCTTCTGTCCAGATTTCACCAACTGAAATAAAAGAATATAAGACTTATTTGGATGATCTTTTAGAGAAAGTATTTATATGACCATGTGTGTATACTTGTGGGGATCATGTTATTATTGATAATAAAGATGATGGAACACTTATAATTGGTGTTGATTTGTTGAAACTCAATCTTGTCATGGTAAAGAAAAAGTATCAATTTCAACTAATTGATGACATGTATGACTTGATAAAAGGGGAGAATAAGTTCTTGAATATTGATCTTTGGTTTGGTTAACACTATTTGAGAATAACAGAATCTAAAATTCATATAACCTCATTTTATAGGAGGTATGAGTGAGAATTGGCCCCATCATTTAAATATGGAAACTTCATGATAGGATTTCTAGGGAAAGAATATTAATATGGTGTGGGCGGAAGTTGTAACATTATGTAAATATTTTTAAAGTACATTTCAATCCAAATATTTATCATGTTTTGGTTGGGGTTTTTCTTGATATGTTTAGGGTGGAAAGTTGAAATTTTTTAATGTTCCTCGGTTTTTCATGGATGGATGACGATTTTACCAAACAATGCACCCCTCTAGTTAATACCACATAACCCTTAGAAGTGGGGGTTTAAACGAATGTCCCATAGTTATCTGATCCATGTTCCCACCTAAGACAAAATATATACCATTGATAGTGATCCCAGAGGGGGCTCAGGGTTAGGATTCATGGTTTGTCTAACCATATTTCCTTTCCCAACTAACCATCAATGAAGATTTAAATTAATTAAATTTTTATTTTAAAAATTATTTAACCTTATTTGAAGCCCCCTCTTGAACCAAACTAAGGATATCATGATTTCCAAGATCTTGGAGGCTCTCAATACAGAGTTTTAGACCTTCCAAACCCATTCCTAGTTGTATTGAAGTGTGGAAAATCATGTTCAATCTTTCTCGGATATGTGGACTTATACCCATTCATTTTATCTTACTATATCCTTCACTAATCATTGGATACATTTAAAACATCATGATATTAATGGATATAATGACCATTTTTTAGATCATGAGTATAGGTTGGATTTACATATTTCTATTTCCATTGTTCTCATTTGGCATATCCCGTTGCGGGTGTTGAGTCTTCATGTGGTGAATAGGTAGGAGGTTCTATTTTAGATTTATCATTATATTTATACCATTATTTCCATTATTTGTTGAAATTTTCTTTTGATTGATTTATCAAAACCCAATTTCATGAAAATTGGGAATTTAAATTGATTTGGTATGGAATTTTATGAAAAATCCCCAATTACAATGGAATTGGATATTATGGTTTTATTTGAAATTGATAGAAATTTTAGAATTAATTTAATTTATTTTTGAGAAAAAATTATTAAACTGATTTGATAAGAAATTATAATTTGTTTTATTTTAAAAAGGCATGAGATGATGAAACCCCTATGATTTGGTTTCAAATGAAAAAGATATGTTGGGGGCTAAAAATTGGTAAATTGTATTTTAAAATATTTTTAATATATTAATTTCCAATTCCAATTGATTGATTTGAAGAACATGTAGACTAGGTAGTTATTAGGTAATTATTACAAGTATAAAAGTATGATAATTACCTTGCATCATAATTATGATGAAAAAACTAAATAATTCATGGTTGGCTTCCCTTATAGGCCTTTCCCTATATGGGTTGTTCATGTATACACTGTTGCTTCCTTTATAAATGGGAAGTGTGAGGATCATTTTACTTGAGACACAAAGATATTGTTGAGATATTTAGAGTGTTTCTTACAATAATTGATTTTATATACATCCTATGGATTGTGAATCTATTTTACTCTTTCTAGATTATTTTTATAAACAATTTTATTTAAAATGATTACTTATTCCAATGTTGGAAAGGATAACATAATTTGAAATTAAAACCATGTTTTTTTAAAATGAAATTTTACATCCATGTATATTTTAGTAAGAATTAAAAGAGTGTTTTGGTTTATTATTATAATATCCTTTCATGGGACACTAGGTGATACCGTAATGGGATTTACAGACATACTTCATTTTCATTCAAACATTTGTTGATATTCTTCTACCAGGTTTGAGTAATGGAAATGATCCTCTTTTAAGAGGTAGATGTTCTTGACCCATTCGGCTTAGAGTGTTGATACCTTCATAATGTTTGAGTTTTATCTTATTGGATTATGAGTACATTGATGATGTGATTTTTTGATTTTTGATATATCTATTTGATTTACAGAAAATTCTCCATTTACAGTGTTGAACATACTAACTTTTAACTTTTTCTTTATCTATTTTATGGAAAATTCATTCCAACTGTTTTCTAGGTTCAATTCCCCCCCCCCCAATGGGGATCAAGAACACACTTCATGCTATGTCAGTATTGGATTGGGTATCAGATTAATAGGGTATTGGGGATGGTTCATGATATTTATTCACACTAATTCTATAGAATATTTGAATGTTGTAAATTTTTATATTTTATGATATATAAAATTATATTATATTATAATTTTCAATCAATCAATTTACAACATTTTAAAAATTAACATTAATATTAATACATATATTTTATAGTGATGTTACATAAATAATAATAAAAAAATTATTTACCAACAGATTTATGAAAATGTTCTTTCATTACTACTAGGGAATCACTATAGGAAAAATAATCTTTTTTAAATTGACTATTGGTGAAGGATTAAATTGAATCACAAATAGTTCGTTGAAATGACTTTTTCTTAGTGGATTTCAAATTCCATAACAAATACTATTTGTAGAGGCAATAATTTGTGACACACATTGAATTTGTCACTTAGTGTTTTGAATTAAATCTATTAATTACAGTGGGAGACAATTATTTGTGATAGAGCCTTAAATCCACCAAAAAAAATTTCCATAGGGTTATTTATGATGGATTTTTTTAATTCTCACATACATAATTCTATATGAATTATTTTTCCTCCGTAAAAATAAACCACAAGGGAAAATATTTATTTACAATAGATTTAAGAATCCATTTTATATAAATTTCAAATATGAGGGAAAATAAATTTCTAATATGAATGAAAAATATTTTAGAAGGTAATTTTTGTTACAGTATATCTAATTAGGGGTAAATAATTTTTTTTCACAGAGTTATTTTTAAGAGATTTACCAATCCAAAAAAATAACCCAATTAGAATAAAATTATTTGTGACCAACATAAGAATTCACCTCAAATACATTTTTAATATATGATAAAATAAATTTCCAAATGGAAAAAAAAATTGATAACGATTTTTTCAAATGAAAAACCATTCTATTCCAAATAGTCATCTCAAAATAAATATTATTCCACAAATATTTTTCCCAGATATTTTATATGTGATACTTATTTTTCTAGATAATTTCATCATAAAAAATTTAAAATATAAATACAACAATACCCATACCTCAAGTTGTGTATTATTTCCTCATTATTAGAAACCCTCAACACACTCTCCTATATATGAATTTTTTATTATTCAATATCTAATGGTATTATTTTATTAGTTATATTTATTTTATATAAATAGTAATTCAAAATGTTTATAGCTTTTATATTTTTCAAATATTTTATTTTTTAAAAAAAATTAAACAATTATTAATTTCACCCATATATATATTGTTTTGTTCTAATTATTGTGACTTTTTATAATTGTTTTTATTTATTTATTCAAATGTAATTTATAAATTTTTTGTGTCTTTTAGTTTTTATATACATACACTTTTCTTCAATGGATTATAAATTCCATCACAAATAATTATGTTTTATTCTACACTCAACCATCACCTCACCGATTACCTATAATTGTGGCTTCATACATTAATACCAATTTACATACCCCTATGCATTCCTTATTCCACTTCATAACATAATGTTATGATTTTTATATCACCAGAATTATTCCCTCATTCCTCCCCACTTCGACTCAAAATCCATTCATTTAACTTTGTAAATAATTTTTCACTCAACTATTTTTCCTTATTTATTCTTATGATCCTAGGGAATGATTTATTAAATCTCCATTCATTTAGTTATTTAGAGTAAAATATTCCTTTAAGTATTTTTTTATACCAAAAAACATAATCGAAAAGAAATATATTGAAAACCCTAACCTATTGTCCTCTATAAATAATGTAATATATCTTTTTTTTGAATCATTATTTTTTTCACAAATAATATTTAATAGTATTTCTATATCATTGCATAATTACTAAAATATTGTTTCTATTAAATGGAATTGAATCCATTATACTTTTTTCTTTAGTTTATAATAATTATAAATATGGCAGTTTTTATGACTGGATCGGGGATAGATACAAGAAAAATTAAAATTAAAGTATATAAAATTCATTTTGAATGGTCCCAGTGATTATATGGAATCCTACGTACACCTGTAGTTTCACTATTAGTCTCATCAATCAACCTAAATGGAATTTATTAGTAATGGTGTTTTAGATTATCAAAAACATCATGTGCAATGCTACCTCTATATATTTTCATTATCCCTCATATTATAAATCTACATCCTCCTTATCTCATAGTCAGGTATTATTTATTCTATTTTTACAATGTAAGATACCATGAATTTCAGTGAGGTAAATTTTTTTAATTAATTAATAAACATATTTTAAATAGTTTTTGAAATTCTTCTCATGGGTATGCATGGTCTAAGGGTTTTACCATGGGTTTTGGCATGAAAAAGTGGAAAAGTGGGAATTATGTATAGGGATAAATGGTGGTTTAGGGTTTGTACAAACTTTGTGCCATAATCATTCTACTTTTTTATTGGGGGATTATAGATATAAAATTGTGTGAGGTGGACCATGAGACCATGTAGAAAGATCCCTCTTGGAAAAATCCAACCACATGGTTTGTAAAATTGTGTACCCCCACCCCCCAACTATGAGGTCTGGATCCTCTTGGAAAGAGGGGATGACATGTTTGGTGCATGTTCTGGATGACTATGCATCCAAACCATTAACCTCATTGAAATTTTAAAATTTCCCCGTATTCTTTTCTAAATATTATATGGTTTTCACCCAATTTTACCTTAATTTATTCCACAGTATCTATCATTGAAAACCAAGAGCTTTCCCTTCTTCTAAGAATCAATATCCTTCGATTCTTAAGAATTTTGAGTGTCTTTCAGTGTGAGTTGAATCTCTGGTAAGTTTATAACTATGTTTCCTTATATTTTCTTGGATATTTATTGATTTATTTGTTTTCTTATTTCCAAGCTTAAAACCCATATTTTATAGTAAGTTTTATGTCATGTGATTAGGGAAATTATATCTGGAATCATGGTTACTGGGTAAATGGGAGGTTGTGAAAAAGCATGAGGTAGTTGGTCTACAAGTTTTCACCAAGATTTATAATGTTATTCGTGTTTATGTTATTATTTTTTACACTACTTTTCTACATAATATTAATTCTACTAAAAATTAATTTTTTATTTTTTATGTTGTTCCAGACCTATCATAGAACATGTAGAGTCCATTGATGACTCGGAGACCAGGTTTAAGGATACCCATGGTATTATTTGTTTCCCTGAAAAATGTTAAATTGGTTAAAAAAGGATACAGAGATGGTTTTTATGATTAAACTAGTTTCACTAGTTATTTGAACAAGTTAACATGTCTTAAAGGGTAATTTAGATTAATAAAAAATCAAATGTTTTTTGAAATGATAAATATATAAATGGTAAGTTTTTTATGGTCTATGGTTATGTTGTATAATGGAATATGATAATGTCTACTATTTTTGGTTATGAATAAATGTTAAGGTAAGCTTGTTTTTAAAACAAAAGGTGTTGAATGAAAAAATCCATGAATATGTTGATTAATGAGGTAGTAATCCCTCACTATTATTATTTTTTAAAATGGTTATTTTTGATTAACCCTGGTAAATGTGAATAATTAAATGATGGATGTTGGATCAAGGCTCCTCATACTTAGGGTGGGGTCAAACAAACACTCCAGGAACCAATGTTGCATTGTATGGTCTGGGGAAGACTAAAGCTCAAAGATCTATTGATTCATTATTTGTTTTTGGATGTTGTACTTCTGCTCTAATATCTAATGAATTGACATGTTATTGGTACCATGAGTGAGGATAAATGGTATAATGATTTATATGTAATTGATTAATGAATTCCCACATGACGTAAACTTTTTAACACATTATGGGAAATAGTTTTGACTTTTGGTGAGGTTCGAATCTGGTTTTGTTTGGAAAGGTGTGTCTTGGAATCCATGGGCCCAATTAGCTATTTGATAACTATTAATAATGATACCTATTTTAACTATTTAATTTCATTTATTAATTCAATTTACTAAATACACTGCATAATAACAAGATATTTCATTAGAAACTGTTGGTGGTGGCCTACTGAGTTGAACTCACACCCTGGTCGGGTAGCCATGTGAATATGAGTAGATTAAATTGTTTTAGGTCAGGATGAGGCAAAAATCCCTATCATGATGGATGATTCCGGATTTAAGATAAAGCATTGATTTGGGAACCTGAATGATTTCATATTTCATTTTATGAATTTTCAATGGGTGATTATTATTGGGTTTCCTTTTTTACACGTTGTAACATTATTTCATGCTATGTTAATTTTATTTTTGTTGTGATAATTTACTTAGTTTTCGTGAGGTGATCATATTATTCCTGGTTGATGAGTATTATTACTCTACATATTGTATGTATTTATTATTGTTATTTTCATACTTTGGTAAAGAGGGTATAGTCTCCCCACATACCTCATTAGACCCTCATATCTAGTCGGAAACCTCTTACGTTTAGAGAGGATCTCATGAGGTCTGGTTTCACACTAAATCATGGGACCTGATTAGTGTAACCTAGTTGGGCATGTTATAAATTGGTATCATAGTGGTTCTATTCTATTTATTTACTATTTAGGAAATGTACACTGGAGGATAAGATGTGTTGGGCATTAGAAATGGGTATGTGAAAAGGAGTAGTTAACCGATTTTGGGGGAACCCCATGTTATTATGGTGGTATTCTTGTTCTTAACATTCACTTTTTATAATTGTAATTTATTTCACCTTTGGTGATGAACTTGTTTTGTGATGTAATTATTTTTTTCTTATGGGTCGGTATGCCACGGGGTATGTATATGCATGGATAATTTTTGGAACATAGGTTTTTATATAAAATGATATTTATTAATAACATAGGAGAAACCATGATATGGTTAGATCATGTGGAATGAAATTTGTTTTGGTATTGCATTTTTTTATGGAAATAGTTCTTGAAGAAAATATGAAATTTTATAAATGGAAAAAGTGATAATTTTAAAGGGTTCAAGAGATGTCAAATTAAAAGTGTGTAATTATGGAAAAATTATTTACCATGAGTTATCCATAGGCCCAAATTGTTATAGTAGGGGTGTATTTATGGTGTTTCAGTTATTATTGTTGATATTGGGAAAGATGATTGGTTTTAATTGTTATTTTTGACCCTAATTTGGGAATTTTTGAAAATGAGATGTTATGTGTTCTGAGATGTGTGCTTGGATTTGTAGAAATATTCAATGATGGTAGGGTCTACCAATTGGGAAATATGAGAAAATTTCAGAGAATGTACCTCTTGAAGTAGGAGAAAATGACCCATTGGGTTTTTGTGGTATATCGAAAGATAAGTTTCATGAGAATATCACTCACTTTTTTTAGTTTATAGAAGGAGAACCATGGTGCGCCACATAGAGTACATTTCATATAATGAGGGAGGTCTATCTGCAACAACCTATAATACATTTCGGGGATGGTGGAACTGAGTTAATTGAGTTTGGATTGAGTTCATACAAAAGATTTTGGATCCTTTTGAGAATATATAAAAAATATAAGTAAGTTGAAAGATTAGATTTTATGATGACCAGGGATGTGATTTTGGGAATTCAAACTTAGGATAAGAAGATAGACATTATGTCAATAATGTAAATCAATTTAAATTTATACAGAATATCTACTTAGAGAATCTGTGGAAAGAGAGAGATGAAAATAATAAGTGTTTGTCATAGGGATGTATATCAGTGATGTATTATGTTGGTCATATACCTAACTTACAATGCATTGTTTTGACATATGTAGGATAATAAGATACTACAAAAAATATTTTTTAGGATGGTAATAGATGTGGGATCATGTCCCATTAAAATATAATTCATTTCAATATGTAATAATAGGTGGTGAATTTGGATGTAATTTTTTAATGGAACATATATAAGGATAAAAGTTGTAGAGATATAGTTTTAGTTGGGAGATCCGGTTGTAGGTATTATGATAGTAGGATGCATCATTATGAGATCCTCCACCCGGTAAATGGTTGGTAGAGTATCTAGAGGAGAGGATTACCCTTTCATGGAAATCAACAAGAATTCATCTATCATTTTAGCATACTAATTCATAGGTGAAGTCTGTTTCCTTGAACACCAGTTGAGTGATTAGTTTTAAAAAGGATGGTTCTTGTATAGAGGTTATGCAGGAACACTCATAATATTGTAAATAATAGAGGGCCTTTGACAATTCATAGTGTTGGAAGAGTAATTTCAACCACATATAAGTCTAGAAATTCCAATTTGGGTGGAGGATGTGAACCATTATGAAAATAGAATCCAAATAAATAGGGTGGTGCATCATAGGTGACATATATAGGAGCACTGGGTAGAGGGAAATGTCAATTATTTTGAAAAGGGGATGATTTAGTTTTTTATTTTTTTTACTATTATATTTAATCTTATTTGATCCTATAAACTAATAAATGCATACCCAATTTCATCATAACCGAATACGCTATGTAAGATGATATTTTAAAGGTCCATTATTTCCTTTATTAAATTATGAACTAAAATATCAATCCAAATCTTCTATTATTTCCCTATCAAAACTAACCAATGAATACCCATTTAAATCATGCATATATACATGAGAATGTTGGAGACTACTATAATGTGTATGTTCATAGAGTATAGGGACATTGTGAGCTTGATAAGATGTGGATTTTAGTGTGGTGTATAGTGTTTTTGAGTTTAGGAACATTTTGAACTTTAAAACATAATGATTTTGAATGGTTAAAACTAGTGTGGTTGACAATGGTAATCAAGACATATTTTTTATTTTAAAATTTTCAACTTCTTCTAAAATTATGGATGAGTTGTTTAATTAATGGAGTAATGAGAGGTGGTGTTTGATGAAATTCACTATGATATAATGAACTAAATATAAGTCTCGAATATGAGTTATATTGTATAACATGATATATCTGATGATATTTGATATTCTATTTGAAAAAAAACATTAATATCATAGACATAAATAATCAAATTTTAGTTCATTGATACAAGTGAGTTGTGATTATTGTGTTTGAATGTATTATTTCAATTTAATTAATATTACTATTTTAGTTTATCCTTTAAAGGGAAATATTTCTATTTATGAAGTTAAACAATTACCTTTCGGAAGAAAATATAAAGTTAAAATATGTAATGTAAAATTATCACAATAGTAAAATGATATATGGTACATAGAAAAGCCTATCTAGGACCATGTTATTACCTTGAAGAACATTAACAATGTATTGATAATATACACTGTTAAGAACCTATAAGACTATAATTTATTATTTATTATTTATTAATTAAAAAGAAATATCAAAAATTTGAGAAGAAATATATTGAAAAATTACATGGTATGTGGAAATAAAAACATCATATCTTGTAAAAAATTAAATAAATAATATTACCCATACTTGGTTTTCATCAAAAAAAATTAATTTGATCATTATACATCCATTTTTAACATTAAAATCTATCATTAATGCAGTGTTTTTACTACATGTACACCACTATCCCATAATCTCATGACATGTGGCATTGCTAAATAAAAATATTCCTCACAAAATCTATAAGGTCACTAATAAATAAAATTATAGTATGAATATATTGGGGATATTATGAAAAAAAATAGTTTAGGGATGGGTGTCCTGCCAAGATTAATTAAAAATAAGATATAATATATATATGTATATATATATGTATAATTTTTTTAACGTAATTTCATGTGTTAATTATTTAATTTTATTAAAAAATTGATGGGGGTAAAATATGAGTAGATTACACAATAAAATATATTTATAAAAAAAATATTTAATGGTAAATAATTAAATATTTACAAAAAAATAACAATGAAAAGGGAAGAAAAATATATTATTTTATAAAAAAATGAAGATATAATAATTGGGCATGGGTTTGTTTCAAAAATTCAATCTATATGACAATGAATTCATTTATCGTATATAACCAAATAAGTTGTAATTCCTTTCCCTCTGATTTATTGAGTACAGGATTTTTATTTTTTGGAAATAAATTTTTTTAATCAACATTCTATTATTAAAAAAACATATATTTCTCGGTGATTAGAAGGTTATTCATTTATATTTCATTTTTTCATTTATTGACTATAATTTTTTGTTTTTTTAATTATATTTAGAATTATATTTCACTATTAGTTGATGATTGTATATATTTACATTTTTAAATAATTATATTTTTCATCATTTTCTGGATTTTTTAGATTCATTGCATGTTTGTGTGTGAATTTCATGTGAATTTTTATTTGATAAAATTTGTATAAGACCGTAAAAATATGGATAATATATTTTACAAATTGATTTTATCGATGTGTATGTATAAAAATAGTTATAATAAATAAATTATGTTTTCAACTAAAACAATTATTCATTTGAGGTCATAAATTAATATATTCTAATAATTTTTGGAAAAGTTGATAACTAGAATAGTTCAAAATTCCATTTTGTTTGAGAATCATTTTATTATGTTATTATAGTATGGATTAAATAGAATAAAATATTAAATAATGATAATTATTAAGTGGTATTCTATGTGAAAAAATAGTAACTATTTTTCAATCCTTATGAGTTTTTATTTTTCTATTTAAAAAATATTTTGTTTATAAGAGTTATTTGTTGTGATTTATTTTTAGGAATAATTATACTATTTTTAGATCTCATAAATTTTTTATTGTTCATACAAAAAAAATATTCATCATAGATATCTTATTGACGATCAAATTTTCACAGTGGGGGGGTTGAGATATGTTTTTAAATATTTGTTTCCAAGGATTCAAACATTTAAAAAATGATCATATTTATTTTAATTATATGATTATTAAATTATTTACAACCCATCTTATTGGTATTATAAATGATATTATAAATTTTATTGATTATGTGGATAATTTTCACAGAGGATAAGAAATAAAGAAATTATATTATGACATTTTAAAATTTTAATTATTAATATTAATTAATGTTTTTATATGAATGAGTAATTATTAACATAATGTTTTTAATCATCCCACATTATTAACAAGAAAATAGAAATTTCATTTTAATATTATCTCATAATAAAATGCCTAATTATAGGTGGTCAATATCTCTATGTATTTCTACGGTTGATAAAGATAAAAATTTACACCTTTGGACAAGGAATATCAGTGATCAATATATTTTAAAAGTTTATGAATTTAAAATAAATATTTATAGGGACTAAAAATAAAATGTTTTTCAACTATTATATAAATATTGTGTGGGTATTATTAATTATTTAGTTATTCCTATAGTAAGCATTATCAATCATATTTCAATTTTCAATTTATTTTTTTCCCATTTTTGATAAATATCATGGATGATATTTTTGATAATTTAGACAAAATTTTAATTTATTAGTTGGATAATTATATAATCCAATTATAGCAAGAATTTGTGATAGAGTGGTTCAGGAATATGGATGAATGATCACTTGATATAACATGAGTTAAATAGTATGGACATTTTATCTCTTTATTTTTTTTAAAAAAAATTAATCTTATAAATTTAATCATTAAATTTATTTTTCATGATATTGACTGTATTGAATTAATTAATTAGGATAAAACATAAGAAAGATACTTATATATAAAATTTTATTATTTTATTTTTTAGATCATTATTTTTTTATTTTATAGAATGTGGTGAGAGACCCATAATCAATTATACCATTATAAATGAAATTTAAAATTCTAATGGAAAAATAATAAATATGGGATTTGTAAGATCTTGAAATAAGTTTACATTGTTTCAATTTTATTATATGTCTTTTTGGGATAGACCTATCATTATGATTAATTAAAACACTCTATATTTATTTCTGTCACAAAAAACATTTCATGATTTTAAAACATTGAATTTGAGACTCAAGAATATATTTATCATCCATACCCAACTAATTCGATTATTATAAGTGTAAGAGTTTTAAATAATCTTTAATAAATTGTCTTAGTTTTAAGAATTTTATAAATTATTCCTCCTTTTTTAAATTAATTCTACTTAGAAATCCTTGTTCATTTATAGGATATCGTTTATACAGTACCATTTATTAAATTGCATGATGTCATTTCACCATTAAATGAAATTAAAATTTTATTATCTATAAAATATATATATATTCAATAGGTAATTTATTTCCAATATATAAGAATAAATTTTTAAAAGATAGAATGATGTTGTTCCACCATTAGTATATGTTTTTGTGACGCATTTCTCTTCAATGTAAATAATAACTTGTATATTAATTAAAAATAAAAATATAAAAACATTCCCAACAGAATGAAGATTTTTATAAATCATATATGGATATGTTATTTCCATAATATATATGAAAATATTTATATTTAGTGCATCTACATCTGGTAAGTTTCAATGTTAGTTGTTTCCCTGCAGTTTCACAATTTAATTTATATACCAAAGAGTTTCTTGAATTTTTTATTAAGTATAAATGAAAAAATATTTGGAGATAAATCAACATAATGAATTATTTTGGTGATTTTAGGGTGTGGAAAATAAAGAAGGGAATGCATTGAAAACCATTGAACACATTTTAAATGATTTATTTTTTTAAAAAAATTATATTATATATAGATTATTTTACTGTGCATTAATTTTTTTCTAAAATAATTATCCAAAATATGATTTAGTTAATTTTTAATTGATGTTTTTCAGTAATAATTTTTTTATGGATACCCATGGGATTTTTAATGAGATTTATGTATTTAGTTGAAGTGTGATTTTTGCGGATTTAGTATGGTTTGAGTAACTTCTTCTATTGGTCTTTCAATATAATTGGAGACAAAACATTAAAATACCATATGAGTATAAATTTAGATACTCATTGACTATCTCTCATACACACCTTATGTTAGTCTGTTAAATCATCTTATTACACTCATTTATCATAAATAGAATATGTTGTGTATAAACCACATTTATGAAATTGAGAGTGTTGTATATGTTTTATATTATTTTTTCATGTCTATAAATTTATTTTAATGCTCTAAAAACATTTATCAATTATTCAACATTGAGTGTATTTTGTGGTGCTTCATTTGGAATTATTTTATTTTAATCTTCTACAACGAAATTGATGAATTGATTTTCCACATTAAAGAATTGTATGAAATGTAGAGTAGCTTCATCTATGATACTTATGATGGGGTAAGAAGATTTTCAAATTATGGGTATATTATAATTTTTATTCTATTATATAGGAATATGAGCATTATTCTATCTCCATATATCCCTCTATTTTAATATGACTTCAATTTGAAGTAAGACATGAATATTCAATGAATGCGTCTGTAATTTTCTTGTAAATAATCTTGGTTTAATTCAATCAAATTATAAGAATTAAAAAGGAGTAAAATTTGTATAAATATAATTAATTCAGGTTATTTTTTTGTACATTCATGTTTTTATATGTTTTTTAAATCTGATTTGTGAAAATCATAAACATTAAAATTGATATTATGAGTTTAAAATTAGGCGAAAACCACTCAATATTTCCATTACTGGATTTAAATACCCCTAATGTTAGTTTCAATGTGATTAAACCCAAATATTATGACACACCCACTAAAACCCCTCCTATGTAGGTGGAGTAGATGAGATTTTCCCACGAAGCCTTCAAACAACAGCCCAAGAGTTTGTGACTAGGACTGAGGGTATGTATTTGAATATTTGGTGGAAATACCACTTTCAATCATTGGAGAATAAACAAAACCAAAAATCAACACTCAATGATAAACAATATGGAAAATTAAATATTACATCACATAATTTTAACCAAAATAACATAAAATATTCATAAAAATACATGATAGAAAGGTTTTAAAAACATTCAAATTATCTCCAGAATCTGTCCATTCTACCCAAACTGAATCTTTAATCTAACTTAGGAAATCTTATAAGACACTAAACAAAATATTATGAGGTGATAACTAGGATTTTCTCGTCTATATTCATCTTTAATAATAGTTTTGGGACAGAATTATGTGAAACAACCACACAAGGAAATAATTTGAGTGATATTTTTATAAAACATATATTTACATAACTATAATATTTAGTCACATAAAATTTTCATATTATACCGTGGTGTATTGAAATAAAGAGAGAAATATAATTTTTATATTACATGGATATATAATAATAAGAGAATTATACTAGAAATAAAATAGTTTCATAATCATATCAAATCAAAACTACTACCACAACATCAGAACCATCAAAATATTCATGTAACATAAGATTTCCCATCAATCAAACAATGTCAAGCATCACTATCATATCATCCAGCAATAGGTATTCCCAGCACTCAAAATGTGATAATCATCTCATCATCACTTCCTCACAGCCATAGTAATATCATTATCACTATGATACATCCACCTCCATATCCCAAAATCATTATAACACAACCAAAAAAATTGTGATATAACCTTGTTCCATAATAGCCCATAATATTACATAAACCTACCTCATGGTAAATTTCTACATATTATTCTAAAATCCATTAATACCAAAAAATAGATTTAAAAATCAAATTATTGTTTGATTATATCATGTATATATATACACACTTTGCCTTGATCTATTATAACCCGTGTATGAATATTAATGATCGAGGTAACCAAGAACCATTACATCCCAAAAATGACTATACATGAAATCACATTACTTTATTTGTAGAATCCAAAAAAAATGACACATAAAATGAAAAATATAGACAAACATACATGTAAACAATAAAATTACAAAAAAAATATTTAAGAAGTTATTCAAATAACAAAATAAATATTAACATCAAAAGTTACTAAATTAAAGTCAACATAAATTTTAAAAATAAAACAAAATATTTCAACATATAATTAGAACTCCAAATATTATAGTAGATGGTCAATTAAGCATAATATATATAATTTGTATAATCATCACTAAATTGTATTATCATTATAATATATTTTTATTCAAATCAATATGAAACTAAATGTTCCCATTAATTACTCAATAACTAAATTTCAAATAGTTAGTTGATTAATTAAACACAAATTCAGATGTATGATAAGAAACTATGGAAAAACTCAAACCCTTTAATATTTTCTATATAATACATAATTAATGGAATCCTTCCCAAAAAAATTTGTAATTGTGAGACCATTTTTTGAAAAAACTAATCTTAAAAACATACCTACTCAACGAAAGTAATATTTCTAACTCTATAAGAAACCTAAATATATTTTTTAAAATAATTAACCATTAACATCAATTCCATTTTACCTTCCCATTCATACACAATGTTGAAAACACTACAATAGTTAAAATTTAATTCTTTATCTGTATATTCATTATTGATGTATACATATCAATTTCCTATTAAATAGCATGTTACATATATAATGAATGTTTTCATAAGTTAATCCTAAAATTTTCTATATAATTAGTTTTATTCTTACCCTACAATCTTAAACTCGTTATCATCATAAGACTATTAAAAATAATGCATCATCATGTGTAGTTATATTTAAACATGTTCTTATAAAATGTTTCTATTAGGTAATTTTTTATATTAAATTATTATGAAACCATACTTTATTATAAATATCTGATTTATAATACCTTACATCAGCATAATAATTTCATTATATATTTCTTTAAAAATCATGGGAGAATATAAAAATAATATTTTTTTTAAAATTGTTAGTCTACTATCAAATATAATTAATTAGTAAATATCATAATAAGGTAATCATAATTAATCCTATATTTAAATTACCTTTCCATATTTCCTATTAATTATAATTTCTAAAATTAACAATCATTTTAGATGAATAAACACCTATTTTTCAAGAATGAAACACAATTTTACTCTCTCTGTATAAAGAAAAGTCACACATAAAATCTTTTCAAGTAGTGTTGTAATTGAAAAAATAAAGTTACTATAATAATAATATATAAATTAAATAGAAATTAAAGAAATGAAAAAATTATGAGTATTTTGAGACCCCTACCATTATACCAAACAAGGGACTCAGAGAAGAGTTTAATAGAAATGTAAATTTTTAAATTGGAACCTAGCTCCCCCAAACTAAATCATTTCCACCAAACTATATGAGAGAGTATAAGCATACCGTATTGGATAAAGTTTTCAACGTGGTTTGATCATCAATGTATAAAAATATAAAAATTTTAATTTTGTAGGATTTATGCATGGGTGTCAATAATATGAATGATGATGAGTCCAATCACTCATTTCTAAGTGCTTTCAATTGAGTTGAAATACTATGAAAAATCTAAAAGTTTGTTTTAAATGGATAGAAATAAAATTATTTATCCTTTAATAATGAATTACTAAAAATATATATATCTTGATAAGAAAAATATATTTCATAAGGTTAATAAAAATCATTGAAATTATCTGCTTGTTGTAATAAATTTCACGGATATTAAAAGACGGGAGAGATATATTGTAGATCATGGAAATAATAAATAACTATTTAGTTAGAGGTTATATATTTTTGGAAGGTCCTTTAAAATCTCATACATTCATCTTTGGTGAAGAATCATTTAAAAAGAATCATAAGGAGAAGGGAGAGTGCGAATAGGTTACTAGCGTATAAAAATAAACACACTAATTTTTTGGACAACATGTAATATTAAATAGTCATATAAAACTTTTTCGATATTTAAAACTGATTTAATTGCAACCTATCTAATTTAAATGATAGATAAGAAATGAAATTTACATCAATTTTACATGATTAAGCCCTCGTATACATGTTCTCCAGTTCAAAATAAGAAATTATTGTAAATTCCTATTAATATTTAGTGTATTATGTTCTATCACATAATAATAATTAACTTTATTGTAATAAATAAGTTATAGATATTAGTAATATAATTTATAATGTATAACATTCTTAATATTATGATTTTCCATTAAATTCCCATTTTAAATCATAAAATCTTATTACGGACAATTATGGAAGAAATTAGAAATATTTTGTTTAACAAAGTTACCTTTACGTAGAAGGTCGGTTTTGAATTAAAGAAATATGGTTTTTCTTTTCACTGAATGAGTTGTCTTAAAAATGGCCTTTTTATATCTTACTTTACATAAGGTTTTAAATACCATTAAAAATGGAAGGGTATTCCTTTTTTTAGGAAGAGATTTCAAAATGATAAATCAAGTTATATTTATGCTAGAAGGAAGTGTGTAAGGGTATGTTTGGTTACTTTCAAAAAATACAAGAAGTATTCTATTCACCATTTCTTCAGAAGAGACTATGTGAAGGTTTATAGGTTTACCATTATAAAGAATGGTGGTCTAGAAATTTGGTAAACATAATTATAGTGATTTACCTATGCAAGGAAGGGGTATTTCATATTAAAAATTTAGAAATAGTTAAATCTGTAAATAATAAAACAAGAGTATGGGTTACTTATATACTTTCCTAAAATAAAATTTTAACCATAAATAATAAAAAAAATAGTTTAAAATTCATCTAAATTGTATTTAAATCTTCCAAACCCACTATAAATATCTTCAATCTCCTTCTGACTCCTATAACACCTAGAATACGATATTGGAAGGGAAGGGAAAATATGAGGTCACATGTTAGACACCCCTCAAACAATCCTCATTCTAGATAAAGATAATTAAACCCATATAAATAAAATCCAATGTTACTATTCATTGAGGGATAACTCTAAAATAGATTTATAGTTACCGAGAGAAACTGATACTGTTCATTGAAGGGGATTTTTGAAATGGATACCAATTTGATTAATCCATAAACAATTAATAATCATTTAATGAATTTAAAATTTGAATCATTTTAAATATTAAAACCCATTAGAGTAGTTATAACTATATTTATTAAAGATAAATTCAACGATGATTGTAAAAATAAACACACTCACTCTTTTAAAATAGGATATTGTTAACCTTTAAAATTACTTTAAACATATAAATTTATATAGAAAATATTTCAATATGTATAGTAATTTGGAATATGATTCTATTTTTTCAAAAACATCATATTGAAAGACTGTTATTTTAATTCATTTTTGTATTGCAATTTTTAAATATGAAATTATAAAATTTGATTCTTCCCTATACTATTAAAATAAATATTTTATATTAAAAAATAAAAAAACCCCATATATTTATTTAATGTATGGACTAGTTTTATTAGTCTTTGATAAACCTACCTAACCATAAATACCCACTGAAGACTGAGAGACTCAAAAAACCTATTATTACTCAGGTTGATGATGCCATAATGAAAAAAATGGGAATGGAATAATGATAATTATTACAAGATTTATCTATCATCTATATCCAACTAGCTTCACTTTATCAACCATATCTAAGGAACTATGTTGTATTATTAACCATTTCTAATCCATTATCCTAGGTAACAAAAAGGTTAGTGCACATTATATAAATCATTTTAAAATCAAGAGGAACATTACAACCCCAACAAAACCCAAAATTTTGATTTAGTTTAAAATTATTTAAGTATTTACATTACAACATTAAATTACATTTTTCAAACATTTATAACTCATTTAATACAGAAAAGCATTAACTAATCATGATCTTATCACATTTATTCTATGATATTTGTTCTTCCAAAATAACATATTTATTATGATTTTAATTTATATTAATTGGTATCTGTAAATACAATAAACAATAAAAATTGTTTCACCCTAAATAAAATTAAATTAATTTTAAAAATTTATAAAATTTTTATAGAAATAAATTTTAAAAACCATTTCTGGGAACCAAATAAGAAAACTAATAAAAACATTAAAATATCCATTAAGAAATGATGATGGATAGAAAACTATTATCTACCCACCCCACACTTATCCCAAACCAACCATCATTTTAACTTTTTCACAATTCTGCATCAATCAAATCATTCAACCATTAAT
Organism: Viscum album; assembly: GCA_963277665.1. Taxonomy (NCBI): domain Eukaryota; kingdom Viridiplantae; phylum Streptophyta; class Magnoliopsida; order Santalales; family Viscaceae; genus Viscum; species Viscum album. Next base: position 819,515,185 of record OY728142.1, read on the forward strand.
CATGTCTTTTTCATATTATTATATTATTCCTCCTATGGATTTCATCATCATTTTCGTAGTTCAATAAATTGAGATAATAAAATAATAACCACATATTCATAATAGAGTCTTAAATATGTATTTTTTCAACAATTTATAGCAATACTTAATCAATAAAAAATGATTAATAACTCAATATTGGATATTATATATCATTTCGAGTATAATTTCATGTTGGGGTATAAGAAACATTCATATTCAATGCTTATATAATTGTTACATGATTAATTTTTTTCATTTCCTAATATATGTTTTATATTAATTCACTTATTCATATTCCATGATACTTCTTATTTACAAATTAATTGACACATATTTTCATTTCATACAATATACATGAAAAAAACATTGAAAAATAAATCATGTATCAAATTTAAATAGTGCTATAATATCTAAATCTGATCACAATCATCATGAAACAAACAAAAAAAATTTATGTTATATATTTTATCTTGCTATCGATTTCATACAACATTTTTCAATTTTGGAAATGTAGTTTATAATATTCACATCATGTTTAACAAAAGATTTCTCAATTTAAATCATTAATAACTAATTCACTATAAAATTATTTAGACATTCATTATATTTTTAAATCAATCCCACTAATCAATAATAATGTATATCATATCATGATCTTTAAGAAAATAATTTTATAATTTCAACCAATATTAAATTGTAATTAAAATTTTAAATTTTCAGTTCACTTATCCTATAGAAAATATTTCTTTTAAATATGTTCTCTAACTTTAAACATGATTCTATTACATTATCTTCAAATATATTAATAAATAGTTTATAAAATGAAAATTCTTTCTTAAAATACGTATCTTTTAGAAATTATATTTATAATTTTTTACGTGCTCTAACTATTTTATTAGTTAACCTACAACAAACTACAAAGTATATAGTTTATCGTAGAATATTACGTAAAAAACAAAACACCACATTATTATAAGAGTATTAAGACCACATTCATAATAGTTTAATGTTTCATAATTATTAATTTGATAATATATCATTTTTTGGTTCCATAAATAAAAACACAAAGCATGATAACTGTTGGACTCACCTGTTTTGATAATACCAAATCATGTTTAAATAATTGACCATGATATATTAAGCCATTTGATAACCCTTTTAATTTGTATTTATATTGTTTATCCTGAACAATTTATATTCTTAGTCTCATAATTTAGTTGCATAAGCTTAAAGTTCATATTTATCTAAATATAAGTTCACTATTAAAGGCTACTGGTAAGAGCCTTCTGTTCAATGTCACCATTATAGCTCACTGTTACTCTAGGCCACTGATCCTAGAAGGTAACTATTGAAGATATACTGTCACTGGTATACTGATACAAGGTTACTGTCACAAGTCTGTCGTTGATTTCCTTATCAAAGCTCATAGACAAAGAGTCATTGTCATAAGGTGACTATTGTGGCAAGGCTTCTGTTAGAAGTTCACTATCATTCTCTTTCTCAAGTCTTCTTGTTGAGAGCATCACTATTCAAGTCTATAGTTGGACATGTCTACCATCAGTAGAAGGCTACCGCTAGACAACTCCTACTGTCGAGATAGTCGACTGTTGTTCAAGGCCTACTAATGTACATATTACACTGTTAATGAAATTACCTATTAAGATAAGTCTACAATTGAAAAGGTCACTGTTGAAGTAGTCTGATGTTACAAAGATTCCATTAGAAGCTTACTGTTGGAGTCTACCACTAATCAAGCCTAATGATGAAGCCCACGATTGAATAGCCTACCAATGAAGTACATTGATGAGGAGCTACTGTTACATAGTGTAACAGCTACCGTTACAAGACATCCACTGTCACAAAGTTCACCATTACAAGCCTACAGATAGAGAGCCTACAGATGAAGTCCACAGTTGTAGAGGCTACCGTTGAGGTCTACCGTGTGACATGCATCTACTACCAGTCTAATGATATTCTATTATTTTCTTTACCAATTTTATTATTATTATTATAACGGTCATGTATGGACAAATAAATGAACCTGACATTGTTTAATGTTATTTTAAGGCATATCAAGAGACAGTATGAGGTACGAGGGAGACCACACATGGTTGAAACATTTCTCTTGTCGGCCCCTGCTGAACCAAATGAGAAGAAGATGAGCTGGAGAAGAATATATATATATATATATTAGTAGAGACAGACATCATGAGATATACAGAGAAGACACATAATATATCTAATACACATAAGAGACACATACAACACCAAAAATACAAGAAAGAAGAAGAATACTCAAGAACTCATTCAGAGGAACACAGAGCTTCACGAAGATCTATTTAAAGAACCTCTTTCAAGCTGTAGTGGTGTTCTAAAAAGAGTTTTAAATCCAAGAAGCTGATCATCTCTACATCTGGAAGTCAGTACCTAGAATTTGAGACACTCTGTTTTGCAGTCAACTTGTAGAGAAGGACCAAAAATTCATTTCTCTCATTCCAACGATTCCAGAGATGATCATCCAACACAACAGAGCATTCTCAACTTATCCCTACTATCTTTATCTCTACTGTGTATAAGTATTTTGCATTTTTGGGCAGTGTGTCTGTGTTACACACTTTGACTCTTGTTCTTGAACTGTGGGACACTGAAAATCCCCATACTAATCTCTCTTTACATTTGTTTCCCACGGATAACTATGGAAGAAGCCTAGTGTAGCTTGGTAGTTTATTTTTTCCCACGTATAATTGAGGTAGAGGTTGCAAGACTTGGACAGTTTGTGAAAACTATTGTAAAGCCCGATACATTCTTTTTATCAAGTTTTAATATAATTTCATGGTGGCAGGTGATCACCAAGTAGAGAAGACTAGGTGTTGACTTAAGATTGAACCTCTTGTTTAAGTTGTTGTGTTCATATTTCCATTACTCTGTTTTACATTTATCCATTGTGCTTATATTAGCAAAGACATAAATATGTTTTTAAATTCACTTTGATAGTTAGTTCTAGTTAGTGTGTATCTGTGATTCGTTTAGTAAACTTGTTTCAAAAGTAGAATTAGTTCTCATACTGATTCTATGAGGAGTAATCAACCTTTGAGAAACATGTTGAAAAATAAGTCACTCATATCTATTATGCCTTAATTGACTGGGCCGTTTTAATTTGAGGGATTTTAATCCTAAAATTTTATAACCAAAATTTTAATTGGAACTCAATTCACCCTTTTCTTGAGTATCCACTCCAACCAACATTTGGTATCAGAGGAAAAATTCTTATTTATAAAAAGTTTTCAAACCCTCTATTTTTCAAACTGCGATTTTAGTTTTATCTTAATGATCTTAAATTTCTGTTAGTTCTAAATTTTATCTCTTTAATATATTTTTTAAAATCTAGTTATGGACAATAGACTAGAAGGTTCTGATAAAAATAGGACACCTTTCTTTAATGGTGTGAATTATGATCAAAGGAAAATTAAAATGAAAATTCATTTAGAAATTATTGGTTTTGTTATTTGGTCTGCTATAGAATCGGAATATGAGATCCCCAAAACTGCTAGATCTACCTGGGATGATGCTCCAAATTCTGACTATAATAATAACTATAAAGCTCTGAATACCCTTTACTGCTCTTTAGGAGGTGAGGAATTTAACCAAATTTATGCATGTAAAACAACTCATGAAATCTGGCACACCTTGGCTGTTTTTCATGAAGGAACAACCAATGTGAAGGAAATGAGATTAAATAATTATACTATTTAATATGATAATTTTAAAATGAGACCTGATGAACCCATTTCTGACATGTACCTTAGGTTTAATGTTATTGTCAACACCATGAGTTCTCTAGGAAAAGTTGTTCTAGAGGAGCAGATCATGAGAATATTGAGATGTTTTCCAGACAGATGGAGAGGCACTTTTGTGTCTATCTGAGAGTCATTTGACATCATAAAGATACCTCTTAAGGAGTTTATTGGTAAACTAATGATGTATGAAGAATAACTGAAGGTGAACAAAGAAAAAGGTAATGAAACCAAGAGAAAATATGTGGCATTCAATTCTACTACTTCAAAGGGGAAAGACATGAAGAAAATACATGTACCTGCTGAAATTTCAACTAGTGAAGATTCTGATTTAGAAAGTGATGATGAAATGGCTCAAATAGACAAGAGATTTAAGAAGTTATATAGGAAGAATAAGTTTTTCAGAAAACCAAACTACATGGGTAAGTATGATCAACAAGGTAAGTTGAAGAAGGATTGGATAAAATTTGATAAGGAAGATGATATAATCTACTATTAATGCAAGTGTAAAGGACACATCAAGGCTGACTGTCTGAAGTTAAAATTCAAAAAGAAATATGATTATAAGGAAAAAAGTTATAAAAAGGCTATTAAAGCAACCTGGAGTGCTTAAAAAGACATTTCGAGTGAATCTGATGCTTCAGACTCAGAACAGAACAAACATCCCAATATATGTTTTATGACAGAAACATCTGAGGTAACAATTAATTCCCCTGTGCATAATACTTATTATTTTGGGAATGAAAGTGACTCTCATAATAATGAAGATATGACTAAGGAAGAATTATTTGAATATTTTTAAATTCTTGAGGAAACTTTTAATGAACTCAAGGACTAATATAAGTCATTAAAAGGACATCATGCTTTTTTTTATAAAAAATAGACATCATGCTTTAAATGCAAATTACAAGTCAAATTTGGACATAGAAAAAGAGAAATTTTCTACACTACTAAAAGAAAATAAATAGTTAAAAATATATAATGAAAAATTAAGAATGGATATTGAGAATTTCACTACTGGTAGGAATACCTTGACATAGTTTCTAGGAAAACATATTTCTCCAAAATGTACAACTAGTGTAGGATAACATCCTGGACAGAAACAAATTAGAAAAACCAAATTTGTTCCAAAATCTGGATAGTTCCCTGCTAGTTCTGGATCATCATTTGAGAAACAATTTTCTAAAAGACCTAACAATGTATTTATGTATCAAAATGTTTTTTTTTATCTTATAAAACCTATCAAAAAAATATGGGATCCCAATGTTTTACTAGCTAACCTCTCTGGACCCAAGAAGATGTGGGTACCAAATTACCTCATGTTTAATCTGTTTTACAGGGAAGTTGCTTAAAGAGTTCCTATAAGACCCTATGGTACTTGGACAGTGGATGTTCAAGACATATGATATGAGACTATTCTTTCTTCAAGAGTCTAATTAATGTTTATGGTGGGCATGTCACCTTTGGTGACAATGCAAAATGAAAAATCATCGGCTTAGGCCAGATTGGTAACCCTGATACAATATTAATCTCTAAAGTACTTTTTTTTGATGGATTAAAGTATAATTTAGTTATCATATCTCAATTATGTGATGATGTCTTTAATGTTAAATTTTAAAAAGATTCATGTAATGTTTTTTATTCAAAAAATTATTTATCTCTCACTGCATGTAGAAATGATAATGTATATGATGTTGATATTAATTCCTTATCCAAACAAAATTTTTCCTGCTTAAATGATTTTCATAAAGAGTCTTGGTTGTGACACAGAAGGATAGGACACTGTAATGTTCACTCACTTAGGAATCTATCTAATAAATTTTTAGTTAGAGACTTACCAAAATTAGAATTCCCAATTGATAAAGTGTGTAATCCCTATCAAAATGGAAAACAACACAAAGTTTCTTTCAAACAATAGAAAGAAGTTTGAACTTCTCAACCACTTGAGTTGGTTCACGTGGATTTTTTTGGACCATAAAGAGTTTCAAGTTTAAATGGGAAGCACTATGTTTATGTTCTTGTAGATGAACTTTCTAGGTATACTTGGGTATAATTTCTAGCTCAAAAAAGTGAAGCTTGTTCCTATTTTTTCTAATATTTCCAAGTCTGTAAAAAACCATAGTGGACTTAGAATTAAGACCCTGAGAAGTGATCATGGTCGTGAGTTTGAGAATCATGAGTTTGAATCCAAATCCTCACATAATCTCTATAGTCACAATTTCTCTGCCCCTAGGACACCTCAAAAAAAATGAGTTGTAGAAAGAAGAAATAGTACCCTTCAAGAAATTTCTAGAACTATGCTTAATAAGTACGACTTACCTGTTTATTTTTGGGCTGAAGCTGTAAATAGAGACTGTTTTGTGATCAATAGTGTTTTGATTAGACATGTTCTATAAATGACCCCTTATGAACTTCGGAATAATAGGAAGCCTAAGATTAATTACTTCAGCATTTTTGGTTGCAAAGTCTTCATTATTAATACTAAAGACAATCTTGACAAATTGGCTCCCAAAAGTGATGAAGGAATTTTCCTAGATTACTCTATCTCAATTAAAGCCTATTGAGTGTTCAATAAGAAAACCAATTGTGGGGAAGAATCAGTTCATGTCAAATTCGATGAGACTGATCCACATGAGCCTAAAACCTCTCTTGAAAATCTTAAGGAAGATTTTTCAAATCTGATCTTTAATGATAGGGATAGTGAATCCCCGGTAAAAGTATCCAGTTCTGGAAATTTTCCAGAATCTGATCCTACTGATTCTGAACCAACAGACAACAATGAGGAATCTAGTTCAAACATTCCTATAGGTATTAAGACTCTCAAAAATCATCATCTAGATGTTGTTGTAGGCGATTTAAATAGAGTAACACAAACTAGAGCTTCTCTAAGAAACCAGGTTGAACATCATGTTTTTTTTCACATATTGAACCCAAAAATATTAAAGATGCTATCAATGATGAATTTTGGGTAATGGATATGCAAGAAGAACTAAATCAGTTTGAAAGAAACAAAGTTTGGTAATTAGTGGAATGACCTAAGGACACGTTGACAGTAGGCACTAAATGGGTGTTTAGGAACAAAGTTGATGAGTTTGGGAATATAGTTAGAAATAATTCTAGGATAGTTGCACAAGGATATAGTCAGGAGGAAGGAATAGACTATGAGGAGACCTTTGCACCTGTAGCTAAACTGGAATCTATTAGGATACTACTTCCATATGCAGCTCATCTGAATTTCAAACTTTATCAAATGGATGTTAAAAGTTCTTTTCTAAATGGGTATATAGTTGAGTATGTGTTTTTTGAAAAAATTACTGGTTTTACAAATCCCCATTTTTCCAATCATGTTTTTAAATTATCTAAAGCTTTATATGGATTAAAACAAGCTCCAAGAGCATGGTATGATAGGATCAGCTCTTTTCTTATTTCAAATGGTTTTACCAAAGGGATAGATGATCCTAATATTTTCATTAAATTTATTTCTAAAGATGTTTTGATAGTACAAATTTATGTGGATGATATTATTTTTTGATCATATAAAAAATTCATTATGTATTGATTTTTCATAAATGATGCAAAATGAGTTTGAAATGAGTTTAATGGGAGAACTCAAATTTTTCCTTGGATTTCAGATATTTCGAAATATAAATGGCATTCTTTTGAATCAAAGTAAATATATTAATTATCTTCTAAAGCGTTTTTATTTGGATGGTAGTAAAGGTAGTGACACGCCTGTGAGTACCACCTGTAAGTTGGATACTGATGAAGCTGGAAAACTAGTGGATCAAACCTACTACAGAGGTATGATAGGGAGTCTATTCTATCTTATAGCTAGCAGACCTGACATTATGTTTAGTGTATGAATGTGTGCTCGCTTTCAAGCCAATCCAAAAGAGTCTCATTTAACAACTATAAAAAGAATTTTTAAATATCTCAAACATACTCCCAAATTAGGATTATTTTATCCAAAAGGACAATCATTTGATTTGTTGAGTTATTCTGATGCAGATTTTTACGGTTGAACATTAGATAGAAAAAGAACCTCTGGGACATGTCACATTTTAGGCAAGTCACTAGTTTCTTGGTGTAGTAAGAAGTATAATTCTGTTTCATTATCCACTGTCGAAGATGAGTACATAGCTGCTGGTATTTGTTGTGTTCAAATTCTGTGGATGAAACACACTTTTCAGGACTATGGATATCAATTAAGACATGTCTCTATAATGTTTGAAAATACAAGTGCTATTAACATTTCCAAAAATCCAGTATCTCATGCCAGGACAAAGCACATTGATGTGAGACATCACTTTTTGAGGGATCATTGTCAAAAGGGTGATATCACTCTTGAATTCATTGGAACTGAACATCAATTGGCTGATATATTCACAAATCCTTTGAATTCTGAGAGGTTAAATTACATCAAACATGAGTTGGGTATGGTTAAATTTAGCATAGGTGACCTCACAGTCAGACCTCACTGTTAAAACTCACAGTTGGATCTCATAGTTGGACCTCACAGTCAGACCTCACTATTAGACCTCACAGTCAGACCTCACTGTTAGACCTCACATTTGGACCTCACTGATAAACCTAACTGGTACATCTCATCGTTGCACATCACTAGTGTACCTCACTGGAATATCTCACTTTAGGATACCTCACTGTTTGTCTTTATTTTTGCGGGAATTTAAATCTTTTTTATTCCTATTTTTTATTTCTATTTTATTTTGTTTCAATCCTTAATGATAACACAAAAGGTGACGAACATATCTCAATCCACCTTCCTCTCTCAATCTCGAACCTTTCTCTCAAAATCTCTAAACCCTAACTATTCATCTGAACCCTTGAACCTACTTCAATCTCCATGGCCAGAACCAAGCAACCCTCGACTGTCAACGAAGATGTGCCAAGGCCAAAGAGAACCCGAGCCGAATCCAGTGGCACCAGTAATAACCTGATGGTACCTGTCAACCCGTATCTGACCAAGAGATAAATATTTGCTGAGAAGGAATTAAGTAAAGAATGGTTGTTATCGAGAAAGTCATTAGTGCTGAAAGAACTATATTCCCAAGGATGGACCAAATGTTTTTTCAACAAAAATGGACCTTACTACTTGAATACTGTGAAAGAATTATATGAATATATGAAGTTCGAAGAGGAAGATTATGTGCATAAGCTAATATCCAGAGTCACTTGAAATGAAGTCAGCTTCTCGTCTGCTTAGTGGGCTGCCTGTTTGAGAGTTCCTCATGAAGGGGTATATGATTACTACTCTGGAGTGGCTCCTCCAGACAGTAATGTTTTTGAGTATGAAAAAGCTCTGGAATATCTGACACGAAATGGAAAATCAAGGAAGATCTTTGCAGCTGAGATGAATGGAGAAGACAAGATTTTGTTCAAATTCATTCATCATGTAATTAGTCCCAGGAGAGGAGATTTTGTAGTGCTAAAGTACCAGGACATATTCCTAATGTACTTACTAAAGCATGGAAAGAAGATTAATCTATGTAGGTTACTTATGGAACAATTTGATGATATGAATAAGGCATGCTCAAAGTCCAATGCTCTATTTCATGCCAAGATTTATTCAGTAATGCTAAAGGTAAAGGGTGTGGCTTGAAATCAAGAAGAGATGATAGTGGCCAAGAACAGTGTTTCTATCTCCAAGGTGATTTGAAAATTCATGAAAATTAGCTGGAATCCCAGGAAGATGGCATGGTTGAATGATGAAGGAAAGGTATATGAAAAGTTTGACCCTACTACACACCCATCTAGGCCAAAAGACAAGAGAGATCCAAGTCTGAATCCTGATGAGCCAGAACTGGCTTATTCAGATGAGGAGGAGGAAGTTAAAGGTCCTGTGGACCCTAAAAAAGATAACACCCCCATTGATGATGGGAGTGGTCTTGATTTTCCTAACAGTCATGTAAGTACAATAGATTTCGGAGAATCTAGCCCTCCAAAAGAGCTGCCAAGAAGAGAGACCGTTCTAAAGGACATTGATACTGAGACCCTTGAAGAAGAAGAAGCATCTCAGAATATTGTCAAGGACACCTATGAAGAGGATGAAGCCACTGATTCAGATCATTCTGCTCATGAGATAGAAGAGGTTTGTGATAATGATGAAGGAAAAGAGTCTGTTGTTGAAGCTGATGATGAGGAAAATGAATAAGAAGATCTCAATTTGAGCCCTCTGATAGATAATATAGAAAAGACAGTGTCTGACCATGAAGCAGGAGTGGAATCTACTGCCATTGATATGGAGGTCATTGATGACTCGGTGGAGGTTGTGACTCACCCCCTGGTGAACCAACAGTGAAAACTATTTTAGAATTTGTTGGAGTTGTAGAGGAGGCTATGGAGTTACATAGAGCAGAACAAGTAAAGGAGAATACTCGGGAGACATCTCTAAGTGCGGGGGAGCATCTTGGTTCAGTTTCTGTGCTATATGACATAGAGGGTTGGTCATCAGATCCAGGATACATGGTACTTGGACTCAATTATGGAGATTATGATGAAGAAGACCAGCCTCAAAGGGATTCTATTATCCTACCTGAAAGTATTCAAATAGTTGTGGCTAACAATTTGGCAACCAAGGAGGACATTGGGTCTTTAAAAGTTGAAATGAAAAATGAAGTAAGAGAATCAGTGGAATATTTGAAGAATAGCCTTGTTGAAGAGCTGAAAAATGTGGGGCAATCCCTGGAGCTATCTCTGGGATGTGTTGTGTCTAGTCTAGTGAAAGAAATATTGAATGAGATTAAAGTGTGCCATACTAAAATTTAAAGCTGGACAAGAGCAGTGGTTTCTCTGAGACAATCGGTTACTTCATTGACTGCCATGAACAGTTCTCAAAAACAAGTGAATACTGAGATTCTATATATCGAAGAGGTATTAATGTAGTTTGTGGAAGTTTTTGAGGCTTTTAAGACATCATTCAAAGAACACTTGAATAGTCAGAATGCACATGTTCAGAAGGTGATTTGTAATTTGACTCAATATTTCCAAGAGACAATAGCTTTCTCGGACAAACCCCTTCCCTCATCTAGCTCCTATGTGAACATTGACCAGATCAGAAATATAATCCAGGAAGAGCGTGCTATGACCAGTATCAGTGGCACCTCTGATTCTCAAGTACTTGCTACCACTAGGGAAGTCAACAGTTATGTTTGTGAACACTTGTGAGCAGCTACTGCGACTCAGGAATCCATTAAGAATAAGGTAGATTCTTACTTTGAGAATATCTATACCAAGCATAAAATGAACAACCACTTCAAGATTTTGATAGAGAATATGAAGCTGCCTCTAATTTCACAGGCTTTCAAGGTGCAGGTCAGAAAACTGGGAGAATTGACCCCTGCATTGGATAAATGTTTGGAGAATAAAGATGATTTTTTATCTGCTATGGAAATAAGAGGAAGCATTATTATGGATTTAAAAAACCTTCTTCTACCCTTTCTCCATGTGGATTGTACCCCTATCATCATATCTCTTGCCTTACCTGCGTCTCAACCCATCAGTTCTTCCATGCTGTCTCTTGCTAAAGCTATCAGAAGCCTTACTCCATGGATCTTTCGGAGAGCTACCCACTACAGTCCCACCATAGCTTCTGTTGCTGCCCCTCCATTCATTCCTACAGCAATTCCTAAACCGGGTGATCCACCTTCTCATCCTTCATATTCTTCTTCCAAAGAGAAAGATCCCTTACCTACGAATGATGTTGATTGAGTCTGTTTATGTCTTTTGATAGGGACTCTGTATTATTTTTGAGTCATGTAATGCACTTTCATTAATACAATCTTTCACTGTTTTCTCTAGTTTGTGTTTCTTTTTACTAATCACAATGGGGAAGAAATATTGTGCTAATTCTAGAATAATCATGTCATTGGGGAGCAATGTGATAATATGGTCCTATGTTGAATATTTTCTGACTTTATCTCTTATACCATGTACCGATATTTTTAGGTTTTACACTATTATTAATCTCTGATTACATGAGAAATTTTTTATTTATGTTTAGTAATTGTGTTATATATGATATCTATCTTTAATACATACTGGCATAATTTGTGATCATCAAAAAGGGGGATATTATTGGGCTCACCTATTTTGATAATTCCAAATAATGTTTAAATAATTGACCATGATATATTAAGCCATTTTCTAACCCTTTTAATCTGTATTTATATTGTTTATCCTAAACAATTTATATTCTTAGTCTCATAATTTAGTTGCATAAGCTTACAGTTTACATTTATCAAAATATAAGTTCACTATTAAAGGCTACTGGTAAGAGCCGTCTGTTCAATGTCACTTTTATAGCTCACTATTACTCTAGGCCACTAATCCTAGAAGGTTACTGTTGAAGATCTACTGTCACTGATATACTGGTACAAGGTTACTGTCACAAGTCTATTTTTTATCTTCTTATCAAAGCTCATAGACAAAGAGTCACTGTCACAAGGTCACTGTTGTGTCAAGGTCTCTATTAGAAGTTCACTGTCAGACTCTTTCTCAAGTCTTTTGTTTAGAGCATCACTATTCAAGTCTACAGTTGGACATGTATACCGTTAGTAGAAGGCTACCGCTAGACAACTCCTACGGTCGATATAGTTGACTATTGTTCATGGTCTACTGATGGAAATATTTCACTGTTAATGAAATTACATGTTGAGATAAGTCTACCATTGGAAAGCTCACTGTTTAAGAAGTCTAGTGTTACAAAGCTTCCGTTAGAAGCTTACTGTTGGAGTCTACCGCTGATCATGCCTGCTGATGAAGCCCACATTTGAATAGCCTACCGATGAAGTCCACTAATGAGGAGATACTATTACATAGAGTAACAGCTACCATTACAAGAAATCCAATGACACAATGTTCACCGTTACAAGCCTACAGACAGAGAGCCTACATATGAAGTCCACAATTGTAGAGGCTACCGTTAAAGTCTACTATGTGACAGGCATCTGCTACCAGTCTAATGATATTCTATTATTTTCTTTCTCAATTTTATTATTATTATTATAACAGTCATGTATAGACAAATTAATGCACCTAATATTATTTAATGTTATTTATAGTCATATCAAGAGACAGAACGAGGTACAAGGGAGACCACACATGGTTGAAACATTTCTCTTGTCAGCCCCTACTGAACCAAATGTGAAGAAGCTGAGATGGAGAAGTATATATATATATATATATATATATATGAGTAGAAACATAAATCTAAAGATATACAAAAAATACACAGAATATATCGAATACACAAAAGAGACACATAAAACACCAAAAATACAAGAAATAAGAAGAAAACTCAAGCACTCATTCATAGGAACACCGAGCTTCATGAAAATCTATTGAAAGAACCTCTTTCATGCTGTAGTGGTGTGATAAAAAGAGCTTTAAACCTAATAAGTTGATCATCTCTACATCTAGAAGTCAGCACCTGGAAGTTGCAACACTCTATTTTGGATTCAACTTGCAGAGAAGGACCAAAACTTCATTTCCTTCATTCCAATGAGTCCAGAGCTGATCTGCCAACACAACAAAGCATTCTAAACTTATCCCTACTATCTTTAGCACTACTGTGTATAAGTATTTTTCATTTGTGATCAGTGTGTATGTGTTACACACACTGACTCTTTTGCTTGAACTGAGGGATACTGAAAATCCCCATACCAAACTCTATTTACATTTGTTTCCCATGGATAGCTGTGGAAGAAGCCTAGTGTGGCTTGGTAGTTTATTTTCTCCCATGTATAACTGTGGTAGAGGTTTCAAAACCTGAACAATTTGTGAAAACTGTTGTAAAGCCCGATACAGGTTGTGTATCACTTTTTAATATAATTTCATGGTGGCAGGTGATCACCAAGTTGAGAGGACTAGGTCATGACTTAAGACTGAACCTCTTGTTTAAGTTGTTCTGTTCATATTTCCATTACTCTGTTTTCAATTTATCTGATGTGCTTATATTAGCAAAGATAGAAATCTGTTTTTACATTCACTCTGATAGTTTGTTTTGTTTAGTGAGTATATGTGATTCATTTAGTAAACTTGTTTCAAAAGTGGAATTAGTTCTCATACTGATTCTACTGAGGAGTAATCAACCTTTGAGAAACTTGTTGAACTATAAGTCACTTATATCTCTACAGCCTTAATTGACTGGGCTGCTTTAATTTGGGGGATTTTAATCCTAAAATTTTTTAACATAAATTTTAATTGGAACTCAATTCACCCCCCCTCTTGAGTATCCACTCTGACAGACATTTGGTATCAGAGGAAACATTCTTATTTATAAAAAGTTTTCAAACCCCCTGTTTTTTCAAACTGTGGTTTTAGTTTTATCTTAAAGATCTTAAATTTCAGTTAGTTCTAAATTTTATCGCTTTAATATATTTTCTAAAATATAGTTATGGAAAATAGACTAGAAGGTGTTAATACTAACCGGTCACCTTTCTTTAAGGGTGTCAATTATGCTCAATGGAAAATTAAAATGAAAATTCATTTGGAAAGTATTGGTTTAGATATTTGGTCTTCTATAGAATCAAAATATGAGATCCCCAAACATACAGTTCTCTATAATTTTTATATGCTTGGTATCAAATTTTATCTTGAGAATTAAGTTGGTGATTTATAAATTCTTGTATTATATTTTCCCTATAAACTATATTTTTTCAATATCTCCTACTTTAAATTTAATTGTATTACTTTTTATGATTATATAGAGTCATTTCCATAAATATCCCTAAAATTTGTTATTTTTATAGTGTTATGGTAGATTCAATTATACCAAAATTTCACTCAACATAGCCAATATAGATAGTTTTAAGTTATTATTCCAATCATGAAGTATATGTACATTTTTTGAAAATGATATACTACTTTAGTTTGGCAATAAATTTGTGGATGGTAGGATAATAATAATTTATTTCTAGTTCCAACTACCTTAAATAACTTTATTCTAGAATTCTCTAAAAAAAGGTTGATATGTACCCAATACATTAGATCTTGGAAACCTACGTACCGTAATATGTCCTTTATAAATAATTTATATACATACTTGGTTTTAAAAGAGTGGATAAATGCTCCAAATGGGAATACATCATCTTTTTTCATCCTAGACCGTTATAATTTCATTGCCTTTAGATTTCAAAAGTCCAGTAGTGAAATCCATTTAAATGAAAATCCATGTTTATTGCAGAATCAATGGAGGTATTAAGAGTGAAACATGTATAAATTTTTCATTATTATTCCATTAAGTTTTATCATAATATATCATAAATGATTTAATTTCCCACATTATAATTTCATAAAAAACAAAATATGGTATCCTTTTACATTTCCAAGAAAAACCATAATGAACCTCATTTGTTTAATATGAATTTTTACCCAGACAGCTACTTAGATGAGTGATTTTTGGAAACACAAACTTCCCATTAAAGAGTAGTCAATTTCCAAGAATACTATATTCAAAATAAAAATTATGGAGAACCATAAAATCATTCAAATTATGCTAAATCTCTCTCCCTTATGATATTCCTCTATCCAATTTTTTTACTTTGATCATTTTATTACTATCATAGTACCAAAATATATTCTCTTTAAGGTGGAAGTTGTTATTGAATTATCTTAAAAAAGTTAATATTGGATTTCCAAATCAATAAAAATTAGTTTAAAATCTCATTTAAAGTATTCCTCACTCAATAACCATTTCTCAAAAAAAATACCTCAAATACTTTTATGTATACAAAAATAGAACCCCATTAATTACTACATCTTCTTTAGGATATTAATTACTATTATTATTAATTTTCTCTCTTGCACAGATTTTTTCTTGGATTTATTATAGAAATAAATAACTGTTATTTGAATGTATTTATGAAATTAAATTACTATGTTATTTTTAAAAATTATGATAGATGTGAAATAGAGGGAAAAAAGCAATTAAAAAATTATTATATTTTTGACCCAGAAAATAGATAAGTAAATTATTAAATATTTTATTAACTATAATAATTTTCTTTTAAATTAAAAACTAATAAATTATCTCATTATATTATAAGTACTTGATAGAAATATTTTTTTAATCATATTATATATGTAAAATGAAACAAAAATGATATTAATAATAACATTTAATATTTAGATTATATTGATTTACATTTTCTATGGAGAAGTATAAAAATTTAGTTATAATATTTAAAATAAGAATAAAATTATTTAAAATTTAATTAGATATATTTTGTAAATTATATATTTATTTTTTCTTAGTTTACTCATATTTAATTAAATAAAAATAATTGGTTATTCAATGACCTATATGTTTATTTTCTTTTTAAATTTTTTGCTAATATATTTGAAATAATATGTCATTAGAAAAAATAATAACTAAAAATAAATTATTAAATTAATCAATATATTCGTTGCAACTTAATTATAATAAAATTTATAAAATAGGGAAAAGTAAATGAGTTAAGATAAAGGTTATTAACTAATTAATATAAGATGGAAAAATTATTGGTGGAAAGAAAATAGTCAAAAGTTTATATTAATAGTTTTTATCAATTTAACTATGATTGCATTATGTTATTTAATTTTGATTATTTTTTCATTTTACACGTACAATTCATTGTTACCATTAAAAAAATATCATAAAAATTTATGTTATAATTTAATTTAAATCTTAAATTTTAATATAAATTTATTATTTGATCAAAAAGTTATTTTTACTAAATAAAAAGAACAATAATTTTAAGGTTTAGTTTTAAAAATAGAATAATCAAAGATTAATATTATTTTATAACCAGAATTTTTAATCCCTGAATTTTTAAATATAACAATAATAATTCTTTCTTACAAGTAAATATTTTGTGTAAAATAAATAAATTACATCAAATTTTGATTTAAAAAATAGAAAAATTAGAGATAATGTTTTATTCTAAAACCTATTTTTCTATTTTTTAATTTCTCATCCTCCTACTTATTTAAAATATAAAATATCATTATATGTTCATATATAATTGTTAGATAATTATAAAAATAGATATATAAATAAAAAATTTAAATCAATAAACATCATTAGTTTTTTTGATGAAGTTTAAAAATAAGTGATAAAATTTTATTAACCAAAATTTGTATTCCCAAAATCTGTAAGCATTCTTCTCCTTATTTTTCATTTGTAGAAATTATATATAGTATTACAGGTTAAAAAATTTGGTAAATTTGGTATAAAAGGACCCAATTATATCAATTATCATTCTTATAATAGTTAAGGAGGGGGACTATGGAAAAAAATAACATAAATACAAACAAAAAAAGACCAACGTTTTTTTACGATAAGATGTGATAATGCATTTAATTCCATATAAACATAATAATTATATTAATTATATTAACTAATGATCATATACTATATTCCTTCATAAAAGTGTTATCAATATAATTATTACTTGATGATTTATTAACGTTATAATGATAAATTGCCTTCAAATCAATTTATATAATTGAAGTGAATAATATCATACTACATTCAAGAAGTATCCCATCATGAAATATAGTAAGTTTCATAAAAAAGTTTAAAATTACTTTTAATCCACTTTGAATTCCAGAAACTCATCTACCATGGTGTCTTTGAAAAATTGATGATAAATATGCTTGATTTATATTATAGTTGACCAATTTGTTTGAATGTATCTTGTAATAACATAAAGATATATGATTAACCCTAATATTCATGGTCTTAATTTGGGTAATTATATTTTTTTCACCACATACTTCCCAATGTTTCATGGCATGAAAAAAGTAACTATCCCTCAGTTGGTCATTGATAGGGTTTCATTGAAAATAACACTATTTCAAGATATTCAAATATTAAAAATATAAAATCTAGAAATGATAGGCCAAATGCATCTAATAATATTTTAGGATCCAATTCCTCCATCTATATGACTTCTAAGAAAAACACATAATATCTTCTAGGGTTCCATCCTAAAACAAATTAGTGATCAGAGGAGTATCACATCCAAGCCATGGTTTTATCCACCACTCTTTTTGGATGCCGATGTGGGATGGTATTTTCACACAACAATCCTACCCTAAAATAAAAGATAACACAATATGGTCTCATGTTCAATGATAATTCATTAGATCCAAACATCATGCGCCATTATTTTGACTTCATCGAGACTTTCAAACTAGAAACTACTATAATGATACTTTCAACATATGGAATTATATATCCACATTTTTCAATTGAGTCATAGTTATCATTATCAAACTATTTTAGGGATATGTTACCCACGTCACACATAAGCTACACAATAGCTCATATACTACTAATCAGTAACCAATTCCTCTAACCCTATCACCATCAGGAATGAAACGTCATCTATACTAGGTTTCCATTCTAAAACTTTTTGGTGATAGGTGTAGTAGCCCAGCCAAGTTTATATTCCATCCACCACCCTTTTGAAAACTAATTTTTTATTGGGTGTTCACAAAACATAGAATAGAATAATTAATTTACTGTCATTTTATGTCTTACATTGATAATAACAAAACATAGAAGACATCCATACATGATGGTGGAGATACAATAAAAAAATATTTTTTAGTGATAACACATTAGTAAAAAGGATAGGATGTTGAATATAAATATTTTTGACAGAATTCAAAATAATAGGGATGTTTAAACCGTATTAATCATGTCTTTTGACTAAGAATATTGTTCAAATAACCAACCATATGAGAAATAATAATATAATAAAAACCATATTCCTATAAACTAAAAAATTTTTCCCAAAATATTTTGTATTAAAAAAAATTCTCAAAATTAAATAATAACTTTTAACATAATAAATTCTAGATTTATAAAGGTCCCAAAAAAATTTACCTTCCACTCTAGTTACACTAAAAGGAATTCCTTGAATTCACTATTTAATATTGAGGTATGGAACAACAAAAAAAGTAAGAATCATGAATCTTCGATATGGAAACATATATACAGATTTGTTGAAATAATGTGATAAAGTCGGTTAAAAGAAAATATTTTTTAAAATTATTGGAAAATTATATTTAATATTTTTACTTTTTTATTTTCTATAAAATGTTTCTTATATTTTATATTCATTTTTAAATATGATAAATAACATTCGAATTATTATTTTTTAGTTACTTGATTTTATTATTATTTTCAAATATATATATATATATATTAATTTATAAATAATAAAATGTGATGATTAATTTTTATATAACTATACTATTCATTGATGGTTTTGAATACAATATAATAGAAAAATGGAAGAAAAACTACGCATTTTTTATTTAATATAATGAATTTTATTTTAAAAAAAAATTCAAGTTATAAATAAAAATGAATAATCCTAAATTCCAACGCATGATTCGACAATGAGTATTTTTTAAAAATAATTAAAATTCTATTAATCAATTTGATTCACTAAATTTTGAGAGTGAATATAAATTGAATCAAAAATAAATTAATTGAATATATTTATATAAATTTATCAATTTTATTATCTAACATACTCTTAATTTAATCTTATTATCCATTTTAAAGGTTATAAATTTATCATTTTAAATTATTTTATTAATGGATTAGAATTTTTTAAATTTTAAGTAAAAAAAATATTTTGGAATGTAAGGTTTAATTAGTTTAAAAAGTCATTATGTTGTTACATCACAGTGATTTTTTACATAGAACTATATATAATTTTATCTTATATGAGACATTATAATGTGAAAAATTATTAAGTTTTTCTTTCTAGGAAATGTACTAAATCTCTAAATTTTATTGGTTAATGTTAAATTTGAGTATTTTTTGGTATTTTAGGTATTTTTAAATCACAATTGAATTTAAAAACTAACTAATACATTAAATAATTATATTTTCACTAAAATATTAACATTTGACATATTAATAATTTATGATTTTGGATTTACACTACCATTACAAAATAATTTAATATTATTTTTCATGTTTCAAATATTTAAAATGTTGTCTTAAAATTATTCTAATTTATTTTGGTTATTAGAACATGATGTTTAATAAATTCATATTTAATATAAACATTTAATTATAACATATAATTTTATATGATATATATTAATTATTATGATTAAATATAATATTTTTATTTGAAATTTTGTATATATTATTAGGCATTTAGTTCCATATTCAAACACTAATAAAATGATCACTAAATATAAAAATAAAAAATATATTAAATTCTTATATTTATTGAAACATATTTATTTTCATGATAAAATATTATTTAAAGCCATTAATTTGTTAAATTAATTACTTTTTATGATGTCCCATAAAATGGATAAACATGCTGCAATAAAATTAATTTTTTTAAAATCTATCCCTAAGTAAAAAAATCATTATTATCATTTTTAAATCATATAAAATATTTAATAATGATCCATTGATATTGTTGATAATAAATTTATATTGTTTGATATGATATTTTTTTATGTTTTTTATTTACACTATTTGACATTAGTAAATAAAAAAATAAATAACAATAAATATTATCAAATTAGTGGAAAAATTGAAAATAATGACTTCATAGTATAGTCTGTAAAATGATATATATATTAAACATATAAATAAAGAATATTTCTTTATTTTATGTTCATACTAGTGGGTAAATTCAAAAATATCTTTAGTGTAGCACCCCAAGATTTTATGAGAAATATTATTTTTAATTTCGTTGATGTCTAGTGTTGTATGATACACCAATATTATATTGCTCTATAAGAAACCCCATATTAGCATGTAGTATATGCAAACACTATTCTTGGCTTGTGTTGCACGCAAGAGTGACTTTCCACAATAGCGTGTGTTGTACGCAATACTGATTTTCACTATACAATGATATATATTTTTTTTTTGAACAAGCCATTATGAATAGTATTAACTGAATTTTTAATTTTATAACATTATGATTCATTTTAATAATTTTCTAGAACAAGTCATGGGAACAAAATCAATTTTTTGTATAAAAGAACTATTTTATCAAAAAATACAGTTTTGCCACCTTTTGATGTCTCACCCACATTAAATCTAGTTTTTGAAACTTTTATAAGTTCAATTTGACGAAATAATGTCATTCATTTCAATAAGTATATAAAAATTTTCTTTGGATAATTTTTTAATATTTATCTCTTTACTTTCATATTTTGATGAATAGTAAAAATACGCTAAATTTTATTCAAAAACAACTTTTTTCTTCATGATAATTTATAAGGTTAAATTATAATATAGAAAGGATTCAAAGTATAAATAGAATATATTTTTACCATTTAATCTTATGTAATTAATTATCATTAATTTTACATTGAATTCATAAATAAAAACATTTCAATCTTTTGAAATGTTTTAACATTTAAAACTCGTTTTCTCAACAGCGGGATTAATTTTAAATAATATACTACAACTTCTGTGTTTTGAATTTGGAAAAATGGGTTCCATATTTCAAATCATTAGGTAAAAATTATGTTAATAGTATATTTTTAATTTTTAGGCATTATGAATAGTAACTACGGTAAATTTTATTAACCACTGTTAAAGGTAAATCAGGTAATTAAGGGTAAAAATAATATAATAAAATTACTATAACACTATTTTGACTATAATTGGATGATTATATTCATCTTTAAAACATACTTGGGTTAAAATGGAATCTATTGGAACCCACTTGGATGTGATTAAGACCATTATTTTATTTTATTTAATGGAAAGTGAAATATGTCCCACTCAAACTATAGTAATTATTCTATTTTTAATATAAGGTTATATAGAATATAAATTCTATTTTTAATACTCATTTTAAAGATAAATTTTTTATCTTTATTATGATAATTTGGTTCTAATTTTTGAGAAATATTTAATAACCTAAATAGCTTATACATTAATGATGCAGAATTTTTTTATTTAGTGAAAAATGAAAAATATAGTTTTTATTCGAATTATAATACCCATAAAAGGCCCAAAACCAGATAAAAACATTTTTTTCGTGTATATATAAACCATAATTATCCAATTGTTGAATGGTAGACAATTTGGAGCTTTATAAAAGATATTATGACACTTATATTATTAAATTTTAAATGATGTCAAAGTTGTCACCTTCATAATTTTATAAATATAACAAACTAGATGTTGTGATTTTAAGATGGTAAATTTTATTAAAAGTATTATTATGAAATATAATAGATTTATATTTATAATAGTATTTTATTTATTATTTTTATGCAAAAAATAGGTATTTTAAATAATTATACATAAATTATGTAATAATTGTTTTAGTAAGAGAAATATCAAATGGTTTTAAAAACCTGAAAAAAATATTATATGAATAAATTAATGTGATCCATGAATTTTTTAGATTAATATTACCTCTTAGTAATCTATTAAATATTTTTTTGTGAATATATCTTCTGTGTGTATTTTATTTAAATTCAAATAATTAAATTGTGTCAAAATTGATAGTATTGATATTTTATAAAAATAACATATTATTAAATTTTTTGTCAATCATAAAAATATATAAAAGTTTCAGAATGAAAATTATATGGTCTATAATGTAATAATTTATCTAATTATTTAAAATACTTGACACATAAGTAATTATTTATAATAATTTTAGAATTAGAACATTAATACCACAAATAAAATTAAATAGATTAAATAAAGATAACTCAAAATGATAAGGTTTAAAATAAAAATAAAACATGTCTAAATTTTATTGGTTTATGAGATGAAAAACCTATATTATCTCATATTCTAATTGATTCATTTTTTGATATTTTTATGTGGGGTTCGTTTTTATTATTAATTAATATTTTTGAGGTTTCTAAAAGTGCCCCTCTCTTCTCTTATAAAGGGTACCTCATCCCTCTCCTCCTCACACCATTTTGAGCCTTCAAGCTCGGCCAACCCCTACCCATTACTCTTCTAAAATTCCATAGTAACATTTTTGATATTATGGTCTTCTCAAAAGACCAACTATAGTCCCTTAAGAGGAAGTTCAAAGGAGGTGTGTCAAAGAAGAGGTAAACTCTTTTACCGATTCATTCAAGTTTCTTTATTCTTCTACTTCCTATTCAATAGTTGTTTCATTATAAAGTAATAAAGTTATTATAACTAATATATTTATATGTTATTATAAATATTAAACAACCCTATTTCACTTTCTATCCATCCTATGAAAACCAAAAACACTGTGTGTGCGTACGTACGACTTACCGTCTCAACGTTGTGGTGTAATCTATATTTCCACCACCACATTACATGGATGGTTATAATGGTGGAAATAATAACTATGTATTATAATTATAAAATAATAATAATTCTGATATATTCTATAATCCACTCCAATTCCATTCAATAATTATGGAAACGATATCATCGCTCGTGCATACGTGCGGATTACCATCTCTACGATGCGATTAGATTCATTCTCCATGTTAACCATTCAAGAATGATTATAAAGTATATATAATAAGTAATAATGAAATATATAAAATAATAATTCTACAGTTTTTATTTATATATATGTCATTTACTTCCATTTAATTTAATATGGAAATGAAAACAGTGTTCATGCGTACGTACGGCCTACCGTCTCCATGAACGGTATATTTCATTTCATTAATTGATATATTATATATATATATATATTGTGAATATATATTACATATAAATAATGTTTTACATTATGGAAGTAATTAATAATGATCTATGTAATCATATGAATAATTAGAAGTCAAAACACATACAATAAATGAAACAATTTTACCCAAAATGCAGCTTTAACATGGAATGGAAAATGAAAGGGTAATATAAAGTGGTAAGTGAATCATATATGATATCATAAATATTATTATGGTTTAATGATAAGTTAAAAATATGTTTAAACCCACTATACATGATTCTCAGACACATATGGAATAAATTGGACATAAGGTAAGGGATAATTATTCCAATCTCATTCTTATCTAAGATAGTTTATTCGTAAGTATTGGCGGGGGTTATGTTTATCAACCATGTCCATGCTTTCTCAAAATGTGTTCATAAAATGTTTATTATAATTCCATGTATTTTTAAAGTCCTTTTTACCCTTTTATGACTTTTACTACATGGTATGGAAGGAATTTTTCATTTTTTTACCATACGAGGTATTTTTTGACTTTGTCGGAAAAAGTAAAAAGAGAATGCTTTTTTAACTTATACGGCATGAACATATTTTTACGGTTTCATAACTCCGTATTTTCATGATGATTTTTTTAAATTATTTCAAGATTATTTTCAACAAAATCCTTTTATTTTAAAATTAGATGTCATTTTGTTAAAAGAAAGTTATTTTGAAGAAAAAAGGATATTTTACACAAAAATTCATTTCAAGTGTTTTATAAATACTATTTCCTCTATAAGATGATATTATTTAGTATGATTATGTTTCAAGTATAATGTATCTATTATTTACTTAGTTTGATTTTTCTTTTGATGAAATTATATCCATTTTTTTATATGG
Source organism: Viscum album (assembly GCA_963277665.1). NCBI lineage: Eukaryota > Viridiplantae > Streptophyta > Magnoliopsida > Santalales > Viscaceae > Viscum > Viscum album. Next base: position 819,539,564 of record OY728142.1, read on the forward strand.
ATTATGTTTTTATGGGATGATGTTTATGAAACCCATTTTATTCATTGGGTTTTGATGAATGATTTATGTTTATTTTGTGGAACATGTAAGAATGATATAATTATAAGATGGTTGGAACCTATATCTCCCTCCAATGAATTGGGTAATGATTTATATCTCATGAGATATACATGGATGGAATGGTAAGTAAAATTCGGTTTAGTAATAAAGGGCTGGAACAGCTGCTAAACCCGGTTCAGTAATGGACTTTGTCCACTATGATAGTCTTGGCAGCAATGCCTTGGATACTGTGGAAATCATATCATGTGCTTAATGGTTTATCACAATTACATGTTTTATTACCATGATATTTTATCATGATTAATGTTACTTTCTGATCTATGCCTTATGTACTTCCAAGATTTTTGTCATTACACATGTTTTATGTTCATGTTTTTACGTTCAAATATTTATAAGTTGTTTGATGTTCTCCATGTTTAACCTTACTGAGCATTTGATCTCACCCTTTTTAATTATTCATTTCCCCAGGATAAAAAAAATGGTTTTAGGTAAGGAAAAAATAGTAAGCACATTATGGGAGATATTGAAGATCTTTCACCATGATTAGAATATTTTCATCTGAGATTCCAAAGACACTAAACTATTACGGTCCTTCAGTGTAATATTTTGATATATATTAATTATTCCGAGAAAATAATGTAACGTCCTTGTATGTCAAGCTTTGGGTCTCTAAAATTGGTATCAGAGGAAAGGATTAGTTAGCCTTTGAAACTAAGATGTGAAATCTTTAGTGAGATCCCTAGAGATATTTCTAAGGTATGTCTAGGGATATCCCAATGGTTGAGTATAAGTATAGGTTACAGTCCTATAATTATGATAATGGTCATGAATAACATAGGATTAAAACTAAGATGTTAGAGATTGAATGTACTCTCCTTGATTATGTTGTTTTCCTAGTATAATTTTTGCCTCTCACATTATTCTATTGGATTTTAGATAATGGATGGAACGTGAAGGAACCGTGTTAACGATCAATGCACTAGTAAATGCAATGATTTTCCTTCTGAACAACCAAATGTAATGGGAAATGAAGTGCAAAATCTTATTTCTATACTTACACAAGCAATAAATCATTCTAGACTTCCAAATGAGCATAGAAAGAAACAATATTTTATTGAGTCCTTCATGAGGCAACGTCCACCTTATTTCAGTGGGTCTTCTGATACACTTGTTTCTGGACAATGGATCGGTACAATTAAAATAATATTTACCATACTTCACTATTCAGAACATGAAAAATTCATTTTGGTTGTTTACTATTTAGAAGGTGAAGCAGACCAGTGGTGGGTTCTAATTAAGAATACAAGGCCCCAAGAAGAAATTGAATCCATGGAATGGGACGAGTTCGAGGACTTGTTTTTCAATAAGTACTTCCCTCATATTCTTATAAAAAAGATGGAAAAGGATTTCCATGAGATTGTGGAAAAGTATGATGAATCTGTTTGTATATACGAGGCAAATTTTACAAGTCATGCAATGAATCCATCTTGCTTTATTATCCAACCTGAAAGTAAAGTTGGTCAATTCTTAAGTGTCTTAAAACAATGTCTTTGAATGGAATTAGCTATAATAGACTTTAGTATCTATGAAGAAATTGTGGATTGTTCTTTCAAGGAAGAACTGGAAGTTGGTTTTATATATCCATCTCATGGTTTTGACAAGAAAGGAAATATGGAGTTCAAGGATAAATCTCAAAAACAATAGTGAAAGGAAGATGAATGTTTCGTTATTCTCAAAGTGTGGATAGAAGCATGGTGCAGATTGTCTTAACGGGAATAGAAAATGTTTGAAGTGTGGAAAAGAAGGTTATCGAGTAGCTGAGTGTTGAAGTAATGTGAAAAAGGTATCTAATGATTTGAATAGAGAAAATTCTACAGAGAATGCACCACCAACACTTCAATGCTACAAGTGCAAGTAAATGGGTAATTATGCTAACCAATGCCCTAATACAAGCATTAATGATGATCGACATAAAAAACCTCTTAAAGAAAATGAAAAAGGGAAGTCACATGTGATCACTATTTGTGATTTTGAATATCACAACGAAGTGGTGGAATGATTAAGTGTATATGTAACAGGATTCCAAAATAGTGTTGTCGAATTTCATTTATAGTATTATGGTATATTTGAATATATATGTTTTGGTTTTCAATAATTTTATGGTACCAGTAACCAATAAAATTGATTGAAATATTTTTGGAATGAAGATTATAAGTGAATAATGAAAGGGTATAGAGAAAATAATATGTTTGATAGTATTAATGAGCTCATGACTGACATAAGGACAAAGTGACATCATGGTTTGAGTATATAAATGTTTTGGGATTTTGGTATGTAGAAATAATTAAGTTTTGATAGCATTCATGTTTTCACTATAGTTTTATAGTAATTCATGTTTCAAGAGAATACATGATTAAGGTATTCACATTTTTGTAATATGATTAACAATATATGTCTTATGATATATGGGGGATAAATGATGGTAATCATTTTCTTTCTATATGACCTCTCTAGTAATCTTTTTCATTATAATATGAGATTAGATAGAAGAATTTTGGATAATCATGAAGATTGTAATGGATTATGTTATACATCAGATAGTATTTTTTAAGGCTCAAACATTTTGATATTATTTCGGAAATGTTATAATAGTATAGTTTTAGAAAAAGAAAAACTCGTAGGATGATCGAAAACTCGTCAGGTCAGACAAGGATGCGGGAATCGAACCCACAACTGAAGTGTGACAGGCCTTTATCGCCTACCACTGGCCTACAGAAAGTCCCTGATTAGTTGAAATTAGTTTTATTTTATTAAGAGGTTATATTTTTTAAGTATAAGTACATTTTTATAATCATATACATTTAATCTCACCATAGATGGACTTATGTTTATTAAATAAATTTTGAAAACTTTTTGAGATAGATGGAATAACCTATCATTCTATCACATGATTAGATAACATTTCAAGAAGGACAAATTCAACTTCATTTCATTAAATAATATATGAAGTGGAAATTATTCATGGAATGACCAACAATGATATTACAATAAAATCAAGTAAGTATTTATCCTTGTGAAAAAATTCATCAACTTTAGGAAAATGATCTTGAAAACCAAAAACATCGTCCTAGTACCATCATAGTTGATGAATCAGATAGTACCTTAGATCATCAAAAATTTATGGCTTTGTGATTGTTGTATTTTTTATAGCCATGTTCTCTACCACTCTCCATCAGAACATGATGGTTGGATTTCTCTTTCATATTCATATTTTCACCTATGTTTTCCTATGCGGAAACCCATGGATGAGTTATTTTGGGTAACCATTATGTTTCATACTTCAGTTTTTAAAATCATGTTTTAGTATTCATTTTTACGATGTTGGTTTCTATGAAAGAAACTTTCAAGTAGTAAACCATTTATAACCCCGATGAATTTCGAGGGAGAAATTCATTTTAAGGGGGGTAGAATGTAACACCCAAAGATTTTATGAGAAATATTATTTTTAATTACTTTGATGTCTTGTGTTGTACACTACACCAATATTAGTTTGTGATATATGAAACACTGTATTAGCTTGAAGTATATGCAAACAATATTCTTGGCTTGTGTTGCATGATAGAGCAACCTTCCTCAATAGCGTGTGTTGTACACAATACCAAGTTTCACTAAAAAAATATATATTATTCTTATTTACTAGACGTTATCAATATTATTAACTGTATTTTTAATTTAATAACACTATAATTCATCTTAATCATGTTCTATAACAAGTTATGAGAACAAAATCAATTTTTCGTATGAAGGAAATATTTTATCCAAAAATATAGTTTTGACACCTTTTGATGGCACACCCACATTAAATGTAGGTCTTGACATGTTTATGAGTTAAATTTGAAAAAATAATGTTATTAATTTCCATAAGTATATATAAATTTACATTGGAAATTTTTTTAATATTTTTCTGTTAACATTCATATTTTGATGAATAGTAAAAATACGCTAAATTTTAATTAAAACCAAGTTTTTTCATCAAGATAATTTATATGGTAAAATTATAATATTGAATGGTTTTAAAGTAAAAATAGAATATATTTTTACCATTTAATATAACATAAGTAATTATCATTAATTTTACATTGAATTCATAAGTAAAAACAATTCAATCTTTTGCAATGTTTTAGCTTTTAAAACCCGTTTTCTCAACAGCGGGATTAATTTTAAATTAAATACTTCAACTTGTTTGTTTTGAATTTTGAAAAATGGATTCCATATTTGGAATCAGTGGGTCCAAATTATGTTAATATTATACTTTTATTTTTAGGCTATATGGATAGTAACTACGATAAATTTTATTTACCACTGTTAAAGGTAAGTCAGGTAATTAAGGGTAAATATAATATTATAAAATTACCCTAAAACTTGTTTTAATATAATTGAATGATTATATTTAGCCTTAAAACATACTTGGGTCAATATGGAATCTATTGGAACCCACTTAGATGTGATTAAGACCATTATTTTATATTATTTAAAGGAAAGTGAAATATGTCTCACTCAAACTTTAATAATTAATGAATTTTTAATATAAGGTTATACATATTATAAATTAGATTATTAATAATAATTTTAGATATAAAATGTATTTATTTATTATATTAATTTATTTGTAATTTTAAAAAAATATTTCATTTCCTAAATAGCTTATACATTAATGATGCAGAAATTATTTATTTAGCTAAAACAATAATATAGATTTTATTCAAATACTAATACCCATAAATGCACAGAAACCTGACCAAAACTTATTTTTCGTGTATATCTAAACCATAATCATCTAATGGTATAAATTTGGACCATTTTTAGCCTTATAAAAGTGATTATGACACTTATATTATTTTATTTTGAAAGATGTCAAAGTTATCCCCATCATAATTTAATAAATATAACAATTTAAATGTTGTAATTTTAAGATGATAAATTCTATTAAGATTATTCTCATTAAATATATTAGATTTATATTTATCATAGTATTTTTATGCAACAAATAAGTATATTAAATAATTATACATAAATGTTGTAATAAGTATTTTATTAAGATAAATACCAATTAAATGGTTTAAAAACATTAAAATAAATATTATATGAACAAATTAATGTTCTCCATGAATTTTTTCGATTAATATGTCATGTTAGGAATATATTAAATATTTTTTATCTAGTATATCTTCTGTGAGTATTTTATTTAAATTCAAATAATTGAATAGAGTCAAAATTGACACAATTGATATTTTGTTAAAATAAAATATTATTAATTTGATTGAAAATCACAAAATTATTTCAAAATTACAAATTTAAAATTATATGGTCTAAAATGTAATAATTTATCAAATTATGGAAAATTCACAACACATTAGTAAGTATTTATATCAATTTAAAAATCAGAATTTTATTACCACAAATAAAATTAAATATATTAAATAAAGATAACTCAAAATGATAAGGTTTAAAATAAAAATAAAACATGTCTACATTTTGTTGGTTGATGATTTTACAACCCAATATTATATAATATTTTAATTGAGTCATTTTATGAGATTTGTATGTGGGTTTTGATTTTATTATTAACTAATATTTTTGAGGTTTCCAAAAGTGCCCCTCTCTTCTCTTATAAAAGAGCACCTCATCCCTCTCCTTCTCACACCATTTTAAGCCTTCCGGATCACAAAACCCCTGCCCATTACTCTTCTAAACATCCCTTGTAACATTTTGGAGATTCTGGTCTTCTTAAGAGACCAACTATTGTCCCTTAAGAGGAATTTGAAATGAGGTGCGTCGAAGAAGAGGTAATCTCTTCTACCGATTCTTTCAAGTTTCTTTATTCTTCTACTTCCTCTTATTTAGTTGTTTAATTATAAAGTAATATCATCAGTATAACTAATATACTGATATGTTATTATAAATATGAAACAAATCTATTTCACCTTCAAACCATCCTAAGAAAAATGAAATCACCGCGCGTGCATACGTACGGCTTACCGTCTCCACGTCGTCGTGTAATCTGTTTTTCCACCACAACATTACTTGGATGGGTATAATTATTGAAATAATAACTATATATATTTATTATAACATAATAAAAATTATAATATATTATATCATCCACTCCAATTCCATTCAATAATTATGGGAACGATATCATCGCTCGTTCGTACGTACAGATTACCGTCTCCACAATGCGATGAGATTCATTCTCCATGTTAGCCATTCAAGAATGATAATAATGTATATATAATAAGTAATAATGAAATATATTACATAATAATTCTACTGGATTTATGTATATATATATATGTCATTTAATTCCATTCAATTTAATATGGAAACAAAAACAGTGTTCAAGCGTACATACGGCTTACCGTCTCCATGAATGGTGTATTTCATTCCATTTATCAATTTATTATATATATATATTATGAATATATATTATATATAAATCATGTATTACATTCTAGAAGTATTTAATCCTGATATAATTAATCATATTAATAATTACAAGTTAAAACACATACGATAAATGAATCGATTTTACCCAAAATGCTGTTGTAACATGAAATTGACAAATGAAAGGGTAATATAAAGTCATAAGTGAATCGTATATGATATCATAAATATTATTATGGTTCTATTATAAGTTAATAATATGTTTAAATCCACTATAAATTAGTCTTGGACACATACAGATGAAAGTGGATATAGGTTAATCGATAATTATTCCAATCTCATTCTTATCTGAGATTGTTTATTCGTTAGTACTTACTAGGGTTATGTTTATCATCCATCTCCATGTCTTCTCAAAAAAAATTCATAAAATGTTTTTATAAAATTTTTACTATTGATCCATATATTTTTAAAGTCATTTTTACCCTTTTATGACTTTTCCACAAGGTATGGAAGGAATCTTTCTTTTGTTTACTATACGAGGTACTTTTTGACTTTTCTGGTAAATGTACGAGCAGAATGTTTTTTTAACTTATATGGAATGAATGGATTTTTATGATTTCATAATGCATTATTTTCATGAAGCTTCCTCTTCAATATTTCATGATTATTTTCAACAAAATTCTTTTATTTTAAAATTACATTGAATATTGTGAAAATAAATTGATTTTGAAGAAGAAATGATATTTTCCTCAAGATTTCATTTCAAGTGTTTTATCAAAATTATTTCCCACCTAAGATGAAATTATTTAATATGATTATGTTTCAAGTATAATATCTATATTATTTACATCATTTTATTTTTCTTATGATGAATAGATATCCATTTGTTTTTTATAGATTATATTATGGTGGAATGATATTTATGAAATACATTTTATTCGTTGGGTTATGATGAATGATTTATGTTTATTTTGTGGAACACGTAATAATTATTTCATTATTAGATGGTTAAGACCTATATCTCCAACCAATAAATTGGGTAATGATTTATATCTCTTGAGATAGTCATGGCTAGAATGGTAAGTAAAATCTGGTTCAGTAATAGTGGGATGGAACGGCTGGTAAACCTAGTTCAGTAATAAACTTTGTCCACTATTATGGTCTTGGAAGTAATGCCTTGGATACTATGGAAGTCGTATCATGTGCTTAATGGTTTTCCAAAATTACTTGTTTTATTCTCATGATATTTATCATGATTAAAGTTCCTTTCTGATCTATTCCTTATGTACTTCCAATATTTTTGTCATTACTCATGTTTTATTTTCAAGTTTTTACCTTCAAATATTTGTGCATTGTTTGATTTCTCCATGTTTACCCTTACTGAGCATTTGAGCTCACCATTTTTATTTTTTCTTTTCCCCATGATATAAAAAGGGTTTTTAGGTAAGAAAAAAAGTGAAGAACTTTATGGGAGATGTTGAATGTCTTTCACCATGATTAGAAAATTTTCTTTTGAGTTTCCAAAGACACTAAACTATTACAGTCATTGGGTGTCTATTTTTGTTATGTATTAAGTATTACGAAAAAGTAATGTAACATCCATGTATGTAAATATTAGGGTATCTATATTTAGTACATTATTTAGTATGCAGGAATAATCGACATATTATGAGAATGGTTGTAAATGGCATTCCATGGCATTGAATCATTCAATTTTAAAATAAAAATGGGTGAAGTGATGAAATTCATATCACAACAATATCTAGAAATAGTTCCAATAATTAATATAGATAATGGATGATTCCAAAAATGAAAGTGTAT